>CM031863.1:33372395-33764477 GCA_018697195.1 Certhia americana | reverse complement strand
AAGGAAGGAAGGAAGGAAGGAAGGAAGGAAGGAAGGAAGGAAAGAGACTGAAAGAAGGAATGTACATCCTGGCCTTTCCCACTTCCAGCAGATGCAGGGGTTGGATGCCCAGAGAAGCCAGGTGGTACTAAGAAAGGCCAGTGGCAGTGCTGCTGTTGAGCTCGTTCTCAGTGATTCAAACCAGACACTGTAGGGAAAGTCACAGAAAGGCTGATTCTTTCAGCAGGAACTGATGAGAGTCTGTACAGCATTCCTGGAAATCTCCATGCAATTTCCATCAGGGTGAAAAATGGACAATTTTTATATCCTGTGTGATAGCGTAGTAATTGAGATTGAGAATCCAATTTCTTTCTCTAACACTTTCTATCCCAGCAACTGAAAATGGCTAACATAGCTTTCCAAAAACATTCAGATCTTCATAGTGGGTTTCCAAGAAATGATGATGTGACTCCCACATACAGCTAAACCCTTCTTCTGAGCCACACCGTGATTTTGTGCCAATTCTCAGGCACAGACTCCTGCTCAGAGCTGGTACCTGACATGACCATTTTTGTATGTGTGCCCACACAACAAACACTTTAAACACAAAATACCTTTCAGAAGAGAGTAACAGAACCACACCTCCAATATGTTCCTTTTGAAGCTAAAAACAGGCCAAGAAATGAAGATTTGTATGCCAAAAGCTTTGCTTTCTTGTTTCATACGTGCTGACTATAAGCACTTCAAAAGATTTTCACTAATTCTTCCGTCTTTTTCTTCTTCATGGTCATGAAGGGAGCTGGGGATGCTGTCAGGCAACACTGAGGACAAGACAGAGAACTGAAGAGTTTGATGTTCTGTGGGGTGGGTGGGAAGGGTCCTTTAAACTGGAAGACAGACACTGGACTGGAGAAAACGCACATAGCGGTTCACTGGAAAGTTAGTTTGCACTTAACCTCTGATTTTATTTGAACTGTTTTCTGGATTTTGAATGAAGCAATATGGAAGTGACCAGCAAAATACAAAATAATAACTTTAAATTAAAAAAAGAAGTATAAATTATTTGTAAAGGATGACTGTGGAAATGCCAAAATGAAGCAAATCAAGTCTTTGGAACAATGTCTGCCACTTCTGAGAGGCCGATGCAGTGACTGCTTCAGAGAATACAGTGACAGAGCAGCCAGCTTTTCCTGCTGCTCTATGAAGGCCAGCAGAGCAAGCCCTGGAAAGGATCAGGGGAGGCAAATGTCCTGCTCTGGCTTGCAGCATAGTACAGAATACCATTTTTCTAAATGGAGGATTACTCTGGCACAGAAGACAGTGCATATGAGGTTTGAGAAGTCAAAATGTGCATGATTTGCAGAGCTTTCTGTCAAAAATGTAAATAAGTATGAGTCAGTCTCCTTGCACTTAGTTCTGCTTTTATCAACCTCAGTTTTTAGGTAGACATATCCTGACCTGCTCCTCTTTGGAAATCTCTTTTCAAACCAGAGTTCTGGACGTTTTTAGTGATCTGAGGCAGATGGACCTGGGAAAGGAGGCATACGGGCTGGAGGCACCAAGGCTTGCTCCAGGCACACCAAGACCATGTGTGTAAGAGCGTTTGTGAGCCTACTTCCCACCAAACATCTTAAGGAACTATTAGGTACCTTTGGAGATATGCTTGACTCTATCCATCAAGGCTTTAAAAGGGAACAAACAGTACATGGTGGATGGCAATTTTGGGTGATGTGGCAGTATATCAGTTTATACACTTCAGTTCTGTTAGAGATCTGTGGGGTGACCTAACCTGGCAACAAAACCAGCTACAACCAGTGGTCTGGAAATGTCATCACCCTCCTCTAAATTCCTGCCATTCCAATAGCTTACCACCTTTAATCTTAGGGAAGCTGAGGAAGGGAGTAAGAAACAAGCAATAGTTACCTGAAGCTTAGTGGCTATGAGTCCACTTGACAAAGGTGTGAAGAGATGTTAAACCTGAGTTGGCTGTTACCCTTGTAGATGGAAAACAAACTGCTGGTTCAGCCAGCGAGCTGTTTGTGCACCAGGTGTGTCCAGGCCAGCTGCAACCAGGTTGTGCATCAAGCATACAGCTGAAGGTTCTGAAAGCAGCAAGCACAGGTCTGGATCTTTGAGCTGTTTAAAGGAGATCTTGGGTCAGGTGGTACCAAGGTGGTTTGTGGTGATACAACCAGATCACCAGCAGACCACTGTCATGGCATAGATGGATACAATCCTGCACTGAGGGATCTCTTCTCCCTGCCAGCTGCCTTTGGTAGCTCCTCCTCTTCTCAGTGGGACAGGGGCACACACTGGGCAGGGGCTGGGGCACATGGGGTGGCTGCTTCAAGGAAGGTTTGCCCATAGCAGTGCTCCCAGGGTGTCACCTGATGCACAGGCCAGGGTGTGCCAGGCTGGGACATTGCTGCCAAGCTGCCTGTGGACAGAGACCAGCTCAGCAATGTGGATGTCCCCTTTCAGCATTGCCTGCAGTACCATAGGTAAGTGGAGAAAGGTTGATTTGTCCCTGAACAAGTCTTGTAACAGAGTAACTCCTAATGGAGAAAAAACATGAAATAAAATGCTGGTGCAGTTGGCATGTTTGAATTCAGAGATGAATTCAGAGGCTGCTGGGGCAGAGGCAGGCACACCTCCAGAGCCAGGCACTGGGATGGAACTGCTCACACAACGTGAGGCCTGATTGTTCCTCTGGGAATGAAGTAGTGTTCATGTTAGAAACAAGCCCATGAAGTAATCCAAATGTGAATACTGGTGGGGTTTAACAGTTCGACGTTTTATTTCTTACAAGGCTTGAATTATTTATTAATTTTATGTTGACTGTGGGTGTGCTATAATATATTAAGTAGCATGGAAATGCAGAGTTTCCTGCAAGTGGGACAGCAGGAAAGCTGGAACAGGAGCTTGGGCTCTGCCTGGCAGCCAGGATAAGTCATGCAGAGCCATGCTAGTGGGATCTGGGATAGCAGAGGACGGGCAGAGGCTTAATGAACACAGTGATTTGGGATGAGGGAGAGCTCCACACACTGCAGCTTCACAATTCTTATTTTTTTTTATTATTTTCTGAGCTTCTAGTTTGAGTTGCAATTGCCAAATCTGGCCCCTGGGTTCTGTGCCATGCCAGTCATTGCCCCTTGCCCAACAGATGAGCCTGTGTGGTGCTGAGGCCACTGGTGAACCAACCCAGAGAGCAGCAGTTCTCCTGCTCCTTTCCTCTGGGAGAGAAGTTCTGAGCTTAGCTGGCAGGTTTTCTTTTTGCAGCAGATAGTTTAATCATGGCTGAAAAAAAAAAGAAAGGGAAACCGAGAGCCGAACTGTTTGGCTGCTTTAATCTGATCAGCAGAAACACCTGGCTGTCCCTAACTCACATCTTTGCCTTACTGGGTATTGCTGCTGGCTCAGGGAAAGAACTTGGGCAAGTGCACATGGCAAAATCCTTCCAAGCTTTCAGCTGGAATTCTTAGGGGATGGAAGATGAGGCCAAGCTCTTTAATGCATAATGACAGGTTTGGGGGAAAAGCATGTATATCCACACATAAACTGAATTTTGTCAGCACAAAGCAGCAGGTGAGCGTATCAACAGAAGTACTTTGGGTGTAATTCACTCTCTAGTGCTACAGAAGTACCTGTACACAGCACACATAGGTTTTGTGGGTTTTAGAATGCAGTCTCCTGTTTATAAATGTTCTTCTTCCTCCTGTCATGGCCTGTGTGACAGGAGAGCAGAGACCAACTTAAAAAGAGCACATTTTCACTCGAGTGAGGATCAGCCATTGTCCAAGGCAACAAAGCAACGTGTGCTAAAGGAAAGGAACAACAGCTTACTTTTTTCCTGATTTCTTTCAGTGTTCCTTGTCCTAGCTGTTATTACCTACCTGAGGGTTATGGCAGGCAGATGCTGGGGCTGAGTGACTCACTGTAACATAATTGGCTGGAACCAACTGCTTTTGCATTTACTTCTTCAGATCTCCTCAGATTTTTCTTTTTCTGCAGAACAGCCAAGAGGGATTTTTACATGGCCATTGGCTCAGATGTAGCAGAGTATTTACAACTGTATTTCAAACATCATGATGAGAGGTCATCTCTCTCAGGTAGCAAGAGATGGAAAGAAATCTGCAATAGGAGCCACCATGTAGGTCTGTTTCAGGTACCCTGAAATCCTTTCCTGTGTACAAATAAATGCTGTATTACCCCTGGATGTACCACTTACTTGGTAGAAAATGTGCTTCTAGACTGCAAGGCTCATATGCAATGATCTGACACCTCTTTCCACTAAAGATCTCACCCTCAGCCACCACCAATCCCAGTCCAGAAGGAAGGAAAGTGGCAGCTCTGGAAGAGCAGCTCAGCCCTGACTCTGTGGATCCAGTTTTCCATAGCTTTAGGTAGAGCTGGGCAGCACAGGGGAGAAGTATGAGTTGTGAGTTGAGTCAGCCTACAATTACAGCTTGGTTTTGGAGATGGAAAATCATATATTAAAAAAAAATCTTTTTTTGTCTAATGGTGTGTCCATATAGGTGTTGTGCACTGGGGTGGCAGCTTACAGAATGATGGGATTATTTGAGCTTTTTATCCCCTCTGAGGGATGAGGAGACTGGCACAAGGCAGAATGGGGCTGTTGGTGATGGAATTCCTCAGGATAACTGGAGGCAACCCCATGGGCTGTGCTTCCCTGGCAGCCTGGGAACCCTGGGCAGGCATGTCCTTGCAGAAGGGGCAGTGGCCACTGCAGCACCCACAAGCACACACAGGGACACTCCCACTCCAGCCCTTTAGGGAGGAAGGAATGGGTGCACCAGAGGTTGTACAGCGGGGCAGTGCCCATGAGCCAGGCTTGGCTGCTCCCCTCAGCCTGCACAGCTGGTGTCTCAGGGCTCCCACTCTGGTTTCCCAAGTGCATTTCAGAACTGTGGTGTTGGCATGCTTGGAAGGATGTTTGGCTTGAGAGTGACTGGTGAAACAGAGGCTTTGGAATAATGGGAGCCAGGCCTGCAGTTTTCAGTCACCTCTTTGGCTCTTAGAGGGCACCTCAGAGGGAATAATGGCACCTCAGAGGGGATGATGGCACCTTTGGCAGGGTTTTTTCAAAAGGTGGTGGCACATGAAGCCTCTGCACCGGCTCATTTCCAGCTGTCACTTGCTATAGTCTCACTCCTGTAGCGCTTCAACCTCTGCTGCAGACAAAACAGCACATCTGTGTTTATATAAAATCTTGGATTTGGGTTCAGATTGTTTTTGAGAATGCCAGGACTAGGTGGGGTAGGGTGGCTGGCTGTAGTGTTTGTGTTCCATCAAGCAGGGAGCTGGAGTTGTCCCACAGAGTAGCCTCAGTGAAGCACCCCTGTGTTTGCAGGATTCCCTCTTTTTTGTTTTCTGCCTGTTGTTAAGTGTTTGTTATAAAGGTGGAAAAGGTCACAGTTACAAATGGGGAACAAATAACAAAAATAAAGCTATGTGGTTAAAAGCACTACCCTAAAATATCCAAAAATTATGTCTCCATGTTACTTTTAATGTTATTTTAGCACAATTTTATTTTCCCACTGTATGGAATAGTGGTTTGTTCTGATGGTAGTCTCCTTGCTCTTTTCCTGTCTGAGGAAATCACAGGCAGGTGAGGCTGTTGGTGGTGCTGCTGCAGTGATGGCTGGGATCTGCCTGTAAGTTTGGACAATGCAGAGCTTTTTTAGGGAATTCTGTGAACGTTCAGGTCAGACTGATGGTGGTGGGACTCAGTGGGGCTTCAACTGCAGCCAGTCTCATTTCCTAACCAGAGCCAGAGGGAAACCTTCTGCCCAGGGCATCCTCCAGCTGGGGTCTGTGGCAGCAACACAGGAAAAGGTGTGAGGGGGAAGCCCAAGGACATTCCAGTAGGAAACAAGAGGAGTCATGGGGGGGGTGGGGTTCTGTTTTTATTATTGAATTTGAGAAGTGAGCTTTGTGGACCTTGGCAGAGAGAGGTTTTAAGGGGGGATTTAAGGCGTTAGGCAGTGTGAGTAGTTATGTCCTAGTTGTTCTCCCCTCGCCAATAAAAAGCCATGAAGTCACACTCCAGCAGTGTTGTGAATGATCCCCCCAGGGTAAAGGTGCATCCTGCCCTGCACCCTCAGGCTGCTGGCTCAGGTGTGACCAGGGCCACAGAGCCATCAGCTGCCACTGAGCGCCCTGTGCCAGCAGTTTGGTGCCCAGCCCAACCTTTGAGCTCTCCTAGGAGGGAAACACTGTATTGTCCCTAGCACTCTGAAGACTAAATAAACCCTTTTGGGATAACCACAGTAGGGAACTGTGACTGGTATTTTCTAAGTGTAGATATGTATGCCGTTCTTTTGAGGTAAGGTACTCTGACATATGTAGCATAAACTGGTCCTGCTGTTAAATGGGTCGATTATTAACTGAGCAGCTGTGTAGGGGGTAGCTAACTTTGAATGCATGAAATCACTGTTCCTCTGGACATGGGATAGGAGGTAGGTACTGGCTACTTGTGAGGGTACTTATGATGGGGTAATGCAAGAAGAAAATGCGGGTGAATGAGAAAACTGGTAATTTTTTAGAGCATTTTAAAGATGGAAATCGGTACCCATTCGATCCATTATTCACAATGGTTTTAATCCCTTCTTTTGCCCAGTTTTTGCTCCTTCCCCAGTATTGTAAGCTGGAATTGCTAAATAGGTATCAGTCCTTTTATAGGGAAGGGAAACTGAGGGGAAAAGAAGTCTCTTTCTAAGAACAGAGATAGCCAAATTTCAATTCCTGACCTGGTGGTCTTGAACCACTGACCTTTCAGATGAAGCTCAAACTCAGGTCAGGGGTATGACATTACTGTCCCCTTGGAATCAAAGGCTCCCACCTGGCAGGTGACACTGGGATCACACTGAGCTCCTGGTGACTCCTGATCATGGTGCCAGCATAGCCCAGCCCAGAGGAACCAGCAGCACAGATGGGGTGGTCTGGCTTTCTGTCAATCTTCTGCATTCTGAAAGAGCCACAACATAAACCAACAATACTTCTGCCTTATGAAGTACCTTCAGAAGAAGAGAAGTGTCAGTGTGTTGGGGAAGACACTCATTTCTTGCAAAGTAATGCATTCAGAGTTAGCTGCCTTTCTGAAACAAAAATAAAAAGAAATTCAATACCTACTGTATGTTACTTTGAAAATGTGAATAGTATTTTTATAGCTTGTTAAAGACACAGCTAGTTGCATTTGTAAATAAGGATAATGTTGCTTTTATTTTCCTTGTGGACACCATTGTTTGGAACATAATTGTCCTTAGGGTTGATTTGTATATAGGCACTTTGCTTGTGATTTAAGCCCCTCCTCCCCTTTCCTTTCTCTCCCTTCCCACCCTCTGGTTTTGGTTAGAAGTACCATTTTCAGCATTCTGTGTGATTCTGTGTTTTAGCACTGTTGTGGTGTGTTCAGACTTTCTGCACTTGCTTACACAGTAGGGTATGCCAATCGTGTGTGGCGTAATGTTACTTTAACCTTTCGTTTCTCATATTTTAGCTGTTGAGAATTATACACTGTTAAAATACTTACTGACTTGGGTTAATATTAGGTACATATTTTAGCATAATTTCCCTTCTTTTCATGGTTTCTCGGGTTTTTTCTTTTTTTCCTTTCCCTTCCCTTTTGTCTTGTTTGGAAGCTGGGAAGAAACCTGTGGATCTTCTCTTTGTGTGGTTCTATTCCCCACTCCCATGTGCAGCCCGGAGTTTCTCCTCATGGTCCTTGGGGTAGAGCTTTATCTGTTTGTTAAGGCAAATGTAGACTGCGACCCACCTTGCATCAACCCACGCTCATCCCAGCTGAACAATTTGAAAACTGTTCTGCCTTTTTGTTACATGAATCTGTCAGAAATATATTTTTAATTTAATATAAATGAAATTCAATAAAATATGAAACAAAGTCTCTGTGCACAAGTGAAATCTCTTGGAAGGTGGCTGGAATGCTGCCAGTGCCACAGAGTCCCTATGTCCACAGAGAGCCCTGAGCTGGGGCAGCCACACACACCCTGCACACACACACACAGAGAACCTCATACATTACACACACACACACATACACACACAGAACCCCACACACAGGGATCACATCCTGCCTGACCACAGGTGGAGCAGCCAAGTTCCTGTGGAGAATTCTGAGCTTTGAAAATTCATTTTAAAACAAACCATGGCCCATGAAGGTGTCAGTGCCCATGCCCTGTGCCCCAGTTCACTCACTGTGTGTCCAGGTGCAGCTCATTCACCCACAGCTGCCCTGGCTCAGCTGGGTTGATTTATCTCCCCAGCCTCACTGCTGGAAGGGATAGAGGGTGGTGTGAGGGAATGATGCATATGGATATTTAGATATGTTAATTCAATGTCATACATCAAATCTAACCCCAAAAACCACATACCCTATTATGCCAACAGGCACCCTCTGGGCATGTACCCCACACCTGCATGCCTTCATCTCACAGCCCAGCTTGGCCAGGGCTGGCTTTACCTTTGGCAGCTGCACCTTTAAACTGATTTGGAAAACATGTAGGAAATGCTTCCCATGCTCTCTGAGGGAATAAGCCCTGCCAGGAGCTGCCAGGTGCCGTCAGTCCAATGCCCACTCCGCTGCTTATTTAAAACCCATGGCTCACACACAGACCCGTGAGATTTAACTGAGGCATTCCCTGCCAGTGCCACAGGTTAATTCCCATGGGGTCTGGCACACACCCTAACTCAAGCTGGTCCCATTGTCCTCAATCTGCCTTGCTGGCTGGCAAACACTACCCTGCATTTCCAGGCCTCTGGAAAGCATTTTAAATTTAGCTAGAAACCTGTAAAGGTAATTTGGCTCTTTGAGGCACATTTTAAAACACTTCAGTCTCCCTGGATTGCAACTCTTTGTTTCACGAATTGCCTCAACATTTTCTCCCCAGCAGCCTGGAAAGGTCATTGCAGACACACAGAGTTCTCAGTGCTGGAATCCTGGAACATTCTCTGCTGCCTTCAGGGAGCAAGAGCGCCAGCTGTGTGGAACAACACCACTTGCACAAAGCGGCTTAGGGTGACGTAACTAAAGCATTCACACTTTAGAGCTGTCAGGAATATAAAGTTTGTTTTCCATAGGAGGGGAAGGGGAAGAGCCCTGCTGCAAACCCACCCTTCTGTGTCCAGCCACACACCACAAGGACCTTCCATGGCTGGAGCACACCCAGGGACACACACACATACACTGTGAGGCTGTGGCTGGGGGAGCCCCACACATTGGAACAGTGCCTGGTGCAGGGATTTGGCATCACCGTGGTCTTCACAATAAACCAGGTTACAATAGAACTTCAGCAATACTTCAGAAAGCAACAATACAAGTTTTTAAGGCACGTGCATACACACGTGCAAACACACCCCCCTTTCACCCAAGTGGGTTTTACTTAACTGGCCAAAATATGAAGGAAAGAGTAAATCAGTCACCTATTTTCTAGTGAAATATATTAATTTAAAGCCCTCTGCTACTTGTTCAGAGTAGTTTGGGCAAAGGCCATGGGTTTCAGGTGTTTAAAGTGGCACTGAAAAGCACAGTTTAGTTTTGCAGGAAGTTTCATGCCCTATTCCTAGTGATGAAGTTTTTTTCTTGTATCATCACACTTCAGTCTGGCCCATGGCTGCTCAGTGTTTGGCATGCTGAGGTTTGCAGAGGCAGTACTGGCCAGCTGGCACATTTTGTCCCACTGCAACAAACCTGTGCCCTGAGCACTGGGGTAATTGGTTTTTCTCCCTCCAAATGCAAAATAAGTAGCCGTCGGTAGCACTGTAACTTCTTTGTTAAGGCTTTGGACCTTCCAAGCAGGACAGGCTGCTTAACCAATTTCAGTAACAGCCCCAGAATTCAGGCAAATCTCTAAAACTTGCACTCAGTTTGCAAACCACACAAGGACTGTAAAACTGCTGAAGAGGCCAGATGAGCATCTCATTTCAAACAATCCCTCCAACACACTGACGTCAAGACAGGAAAGTAAAAACCAGCAGTAGGTAAAAATCAGCTCAGCTCCATCGATGAGGCTGAGGTTATTGCTAAGGTTCAGGAGCCTTCCCTATATTGTCTCTCAAAAACTGGGCCAGCAAACATTTTGGAAGTTGTTGCTGGAAGCTTGGAAAACTCAGGAGAGAGAAAACCAAGCTTCCCTTTGCCACGTTTAACCTGCCTATAACACACTGCTCAACCTTATTTCTCTGCCAGGCTTACAGGGAGCCCATCACTGGGGTGGGACAGGCTGTACCAGGCTGGCCAGAAACACTGGGCTCTAAGAGAGAGCCAAGAACAGTGTTGAGAGGACAGGGACTGGGGAGCTTACCTAAAAAGCTGGATTTTTTCCATGATCCCTTTGTTTTGGCAAATCCTCTCCTGGCACAGGAAGGCTGAACCTGAAATGTGTCCCCCTGAGGTATTTTAAGACCACATCACTGAATGTCTGCCAGCTGAACAACTGGGAGCATTTTGGCTTCAGTCAACTAAAACATTTGCTAGGTCCTTTTGAAAATTCGGTGGAGGACGGTGTAGGGACAGTGGTGATTTTTTGGCTTTGTGTTCTTGGGGGAGCTTTTGTTAGGTTTTTTTCTTTAGCTCTGTACACAGATTCCCCCCAGGCATGTTCCTAGGGACATTTTGGGGTGTTGGTACAGCACCAGTGTGTTCCCTGCTCCCTCCAGCCTGTACCAAGTAGACAATCTGCTCTTCTGCAGTCAAAGCTTGTTCCTTCCTGAGGCAAAAATTATTTTAAAAGTTGGCCAGAAAGGAAACAAAACCAACAAGCAACAGCTCAGACCATTGCTCCTCACTCACCTGGGTTTTGCTGTTTCAGTCCAAGCCTTCTCCAACCTGGCAGTGCAGCCACCAAGGAGCTGTCCCAGTCTGTGGCCACCACACAACACCCAGATTGTCTCAGCAGGCACAGAGAAAATTGACATGGAAGATGGGAATTATGACACAATGGGGCAGATAATGGATAGCTGTGACAATAATTTGCCCCAAAAGAGCCCCTGAGACCACAGGGAGCCTCCACATCCTCCAAGAGATGATAGTGCTGGGCACAGCTGGGTGAAGTCCCCCAGCATGCCCACAGCCCAACTCAGGGAGCTGGCATGAGTGAATTCACTCATGAGGTGAATATTTAGGAAAAAAAATTATTATACTTAGAAAACTGTTTCCATGCTATCTGCAACCCTCCATTTCAGTTCATCCTCCCCATCAGAACAAGGCATTGCTGGGTTTTTAACCCTGATCACACAATATCCAAAGCCTTTGCTCGAGGGGACAGCCAGCAATTCCAAAGGGACAACCACTCCATAGCTCCAACCTGTCATACCTGCTCACTGCTCCAGAAGGAACAGCTGACAAACAGCCAACACAACAACAAAATTCTTCTTCCTATGATAAATCCTCCCCACTACCCTCTGCTTTTTTCACACCCAGGAAAGCCTTTACTATTATGCAAAGAAAATCTGTATGAGTTGCTTTGTACAACACACTGGCAAGTCAACAAGATTGTAGCTAGAGGGAAGAAGTCATATTTTCCTTTCAGTCATGCCCACAGAAATCTGCTTTGTCCCTGTCACACAGGACACTTGTTGCTGTGCCCCCCGCAAGGGCCTTGCACAGAGCTGCACAAAAGAGTAACAAAGGAAATATTTTATTCCCACCAGAATAGAAATCACCATGATTTTTCAGACCCCTTTACCAATGTGTGTTCCTGGCAAAGCAAAGACCAAGTGAAGGAGGGGATGGGCCCCGGGGAGGGGAGAAGGGATGAACAAATAACTCTGTGAGAGGAATCTGAACTTCTTTGTGTCCTGTTGCTTAGGCACCTGTGTCTTCCTCTGCATTTCTGCCTCTGACTCTGCTGGTCCAGCTGGGGCTGGGGACTGCAGGACTGCCCCTGCTTTCCTCAGCAGCTGAACCATGAAGGCATCACACATTGCAGCATAGCACAAGGAAGCCAGCCTGGAAAGCCACCAGGACACAGCTCCAGTGAAATCCAGCTTGCCAGCAGCAGGATCCAACTACTCAAACACAGGTCAGCCAGCTCTGAGTGCTCCTGCACACCATTGCCTCTGAGACACACAAAGCAGCACGTGGGGATAGAAAACTCCTGCCCTATGCTCCTCCTTTGCCATGGATGGGAGTATTTTTCAACAGAGGAGTTGTTTCCTTATTCTGTTACCTTTTAACATGGCAAACTGCACATTTGGGCTCCCCGGTTATGCTGAATGCCACATCATTGCTTTATGTTTCAAAGGAGCCTTGGCACCCCTGAATCCTGACAAAGCAAGAGAAACAAACTTTAGTTAGGGATACACACCTAATATGACTGAGCACTGAGGCTACCCTGCCTGCACTGCTGTCTGTGAGATGTGGTTTACAGACGAGGAGAAACCCAGCAGGAGCTGTCAAGGGCTGCCTGTCTGTAGGGAGCTGTGTCCTGTGCTCTCTCCAGCCCCCCAGCAGGATGATTCCCTCAGCAGGATGATTCCCTCAGCTGAACCAGGCTTTTCTGGAGGCCCTGACTGGGCTGACACAAAAACAGAGGCAGGGGCACCAGCCCACAAACAAAGGCACTTACCCCAGCACTACCACGCTGTGTAGTTTGGTCTGAGTGACCTGAATAGAGAGCAGGGAAGAAAAAAAGAGGAATTGTTTGGGAAATACTTTGTTGACTGAATTCACTGCTTTGCTGAAACCAGTGTTTGGTGGGGCAGTGATGGTATCCAACAACAGCCAGGAATTGTGGAAGGAAGTGGGGACCACAAAGCCTCTGAAGACCCCAGTAAATACGATATCAGTCAGACTTAGACAGGAGCTGTTTGTGTATCTGGGGCAGACAGATTGCATGTTGTGCCGTTAGATATATTGTCTTGGCCAGAGAGAGAAATGAGGCAAGAACTTTCTTTCTCTGCTGCTTTATCTGCTCTACGCAGAATTGTCAGATTATGCAGAAACACCAAGCATCAGACAGTGAAATGTTTGCACTACATTTGCATTGTTTCCAGAGCAGAGTAAAACAGTCTCATTTTGATTGAAGGTATGTCTAACCTCAAGGGGGAAAATGATTGTGCATGGAAGGCAGGACTAATGACTGAGTAGTTTTCCAGTGCTGGTCCACAGCAGAATTACCACGGCCTGAGCTGGTTCCCAGGTCCTCAGCAGAACTATGAGCTGACCCTGCTTGTCAGGCCCTGGCTTGTCAGTACCAACACCCCAAACATGTTGATATGGCACAGCAAACGTGCTGTGGGTGTGCTCATTACAGCAGCTGTGGTGAGTGCAAAGTTGTGCGCACTGGTGAGGCTGGAGAGATGGATCATTTGTCTGGAAGAGGCCTCAGGTATGCTGCCACTCCCCTCCCCACATTCCTGTGCTCTCTAGCTGGTTTTAGCCCTGTTTCTGTACCAATGCCACCCTGGCCATGTGACCACTTCAGTTCACATGGATATGTGACATGGAAAAATAACTCAGTGTCAGGGACTTTACTGTTCCTGATGGTTTTCTGGCCTTTGAGCCATACCCAGTGGCAACCAAAATCTGTGAGTGAGAAGTTTCTGATGGGTCTGATGTCACACAGATTTACAAAGAAGTTCGCAAGTGGATCAAAGCCAGGCATTTGTAATGGAAATGATTAAGAGCAACTACTTGTGTCCCAGAACAGAGGGTGAAACACCTGAGGCTGTAAATCCCAGTGCTGCAGGGGTCTGCATCCCAACCAGGGTAGCAACAGCAAGCTCTCACCTCCTGAATCAGAGTGACACTCACTAGTTTGTCCTCAGCAAAACCTCACTGGTCCAAGTTACCTGTATCCACACAGCAGCTTGGCTTTCACCTGTCCATCCCCTCTGTGAGAGAACATCAGCAGCTGTCCCTGAACACTGCAGGTGGGATGGAGAGGTCAGGGACCACAGCCTGCCACAGTGATGCATGGGGACACATCCCATCCCAAGGGGATGCTGGTGCCTTGCTCCCCAGCCCTAGGGCAGCCTCACTGGGCACAGCAGGGCTCAGCAGGTTTAGCAGGCACCACATGGATCTTTGGTTCTAAGGTTTCCTGGGCAACTTTTTTTTGTTTCTTATTACACCTGTTATCCCACCACCCTGGCCAAAAGTGTCATGGAAGTTACTGCAGTCTGGTGGGCAGAAAGATCTCAAAGCATGCAACCACCAAACGTAGGAGAGATGACAGAGACATTAATCTCGTAAATTATTCAGTTGATTGGATTGTGAATTTCCATGGAATCCACGTACTGTTCTGGGTCTCTCTTAGTAAGTGGGGCAAAACCCCACTGAGCTTTAATGGCATGGAAGAACATTACCAGGTGGCTCTCTGGAATTGCAATAGTTAAATTAGGCTCAAAAATTAGCAGAGCTCAGAATAACAGATTATTCAGTGGGTACCTTTGTGCAGGGAAGCTGCTTCACTTCAGTCAGACAGAATGGAGAAACAATGGAGCATGTTTCCTGTCACGTTAGAAATTTTCTTTAGCTTTTAATAAAGACAAAAAAAAAAGGAGGAGTAGGCGGATATTTTAGAAGCTATTATTCAATAGTTTCTAATGGTATCTACAGTAATTTGGGAATAATCTTGAGGAATGACATCCATAACACAAGAGATGGGCTATGTCTCCTGCTGCTCCTTGCAACAAGGACAGCATAAGGAAGATTAGAAAACCTTGGACAGTACAATGGGCTCAGCCATCCCAGCCTTCAGTGCCTTTCTAAAAAACAGATTTAAAATTCTTTTGAATTTATCCAGAGAATGAAGACTTCGGATTAAAGTTGCAAGGCAGGCAAAAGATAGCAGGAGATGTTTTGCCTAAGAGCTAGAGCCAACAAACAAACACTGAGCTCCAAATTCCCAGGCTAGGGACCTGCTGAGCAGGTGATCACCTTGTAATGCAGCCCAACATGGGCACTTGGGGCTGCCCAGGAAGCTGAAAGAGGACACAGGACAGCTGACCCCAACCAACACATATTCTCCAGACCACATTCACATTCAGACCAGACCACATTCAGCATACAAAGCGGGGAAGGAGGAATATTCAGAGTGAGGGTGATTTGTCTTCCCAAGTCACTGTTACACAGGAATGGGCCCTAGACCCACCTCTGAACACCTGCCAGCCCATGGGAAGGAGAGAATTAATTCCTTGTTCTGTTTTGCCTGTTTGTGGCAGCTTTTGTTTTACCTGTTGAACTGTCTTTGTCTCAACTCACACTGTTCCTCACTATTACTCTCCTGATTCTCTGCCCTGTCCCATCAGGTGCAGCTGAGTTGGGTTAAATTGTGACACACTCTGCTGTGCTTACACTCTCAGATCTGAATGCTGGGCGAGAGGGTATGCAAGTCTGCCCTGAATTACATTAATTTGTAACTTGTTGAAGAGGTGATATCTTTTTGGTTTTCATTCCATCCTTTCAAAATCCACCTGCTGCGCTGCACTGCTTGGCAAGCTGGCAGTGAGATGCTGGAAGAGCGGATTGGGATCGCAGAGAGCAAACCCAGACATCAACATGCCACAGATGCCTGTTAAGACAGGGCTTAGACCTTAAACCCAGCACAGTCTTGTTGTATGCTAAGCTTTGGAGAAAGCAGGGAGATGCTAATACAGTCCTGACACATCAGATGTGGAGACAGGAGGTGGTCACAGCCACAGCTGTGTTGCAAGCCCAGCTGGAGAACCAGAAGATTGCTCTCTTGAGGAAATATTCATGTGTACCACTAATGACAACAGACACTAGATTCACCATACCTTCCTTTGGATGTAGACAGCCTCTGAAACCATCAGAGAGACAGCTCTTCTTGTAGTTGTGACTGGCACCAGTTTCACCATGTCTGCAGAATCCATCATTGTAAACTCATTTCCTGCCCTGCCTCATTTGCGACAGGAGGCTGAGACTGCTGTTAAGGACTAACACAGGGGCCTCTGAGATTGCTACCAATCCAGCACAACCAGAGGGCTTCCTTCAAATACCAAGAAAACCACTTTTCAACATCATCAGTGTATGAGACATTACCCCAAATGAGAATTTCTGCAAGGTGTAGTGAGTGCCTTGTGTACTGGAGTACCTCCAGGTTGAGCTGGAATAAAATCTCTCCCCAGCTGAAAATCCACAGTGCTTGGATTCATGCATCAGCATTGGAAGATCCATGCAGTCTGCAGTATGTCTGCTTGTCCCACATGAGGCTGTTATCCCCAGATGTCTCTGCAGGGTATCACAGGGACTGCACAGAAAAGGCATTTCCTGACACTCTGGACTGTGCCTTTTCCTTAACAGCTGAACTTTGTACAAGTAGCTGTAATTTTTTCACTTCCTCTGGAGCTTGGTCTGAAGGAGATAGACATATTTAGGATACCTCACATAACACTTGAAACTTTCTGGTCAGATGAGGGCAATGACAGCTCAGTCAGAAGAGGAGACAAGAGAGAAAATGTACTTGTTCAGAAAGACTGTGTGGCCTGTTGCTATGCTTGTGTGGTTCCACTGTGCCCACATGGATCCCTTGATCAACAGCTACTTTTCCTCTAAAGTCCTGAATTACCCTGTCAGGACACTTCCCCACCATGAGGTTAATTAAGAGTCCACCACATGGGCAAAACAGGGAAAGTCTCCATCTTAAAGTTCGTCACTTAAATATCTCTTCACTGGAAAGCACTGATTGTAGAACAGAAAAAAAACCCTGAGTCTACTGGGAAGTAAAATGCCATCCATTAAATTAGTTATTCCTCCCCATGCTCATTAACCAGGACACCAAAATCAAAAAACTAGTGACATTTATATCAGAAAAAAAACCCTGGAGGTGTCTCTTTTTCTGTGTCCCACAGAACCGAACCTGAAAAAGAGAGAAGGATGATGACTTTTCAACTTCATTAATAAAGGAAAACCTGAGGAAGGGCTGAGCTGTGACACACTCTAGACAGATTGCAAAGAGATGGATTTGCTGATAGTACACTTCTGGCTCCTGCTATTCCTTTCTTGACACAGCGTCTGCTGCCTACCAGAGCAATCATATCCAAGTGTAATTGTCTAACAATTTTTCCACACTGAGGAAATAGTTCTGATTACAGACATTAATAAGTTTAGGCATTACGCTTCCTCACTGTAATTACCCTTGAGCTTAGTCTCACAAATGAATTAATGTGCTGATCGCTTGGACTAATAGAACAAGCAAAAGGGTGATGAATTGCTTCCAAATCAGTTAAAATCAAGCGTGACATCATTTAATTAATTTCAGAGCTTGAGGGGAGGAGAAAGAGTGTCAGCATGAGGCTGAAAAGAAAGGTCTCTCTCCCTTAGTGGTTTCTTTGGAGACAGAAATATGCAAAAAGGGGAGGATGGGGCTGGGGAAAGGGAAGCGGTGCACCAGGTGAGAAGGGGGATGCTTGAAGATGGAACTGTACAATTTCTGTGTTTGAGCAGAGATGCAGGTGGCTGCAGCTGTGTGACCAATTCAGTACAGCTGACAAAGTTGTAATGCATAGATTTCTTCTGGGTATGAAGAGGTCACCTCACTTTGAATTTTAGTCATTCCTGATTTCATTTGCAAACCCCGCATCTCCACTCCTGCCCTTCCCAAGGGTCACAGTTCCCCCGTGAGTCATGAGTGACTGATGACAGTGTTGTCAAAACACCTTACCTTGGTCTTGTATTTGTATTTGCTCTCTCCTAAGCATCTTGCAGGAACTTCTTGGCAGCATGACAATGCCATGGTATTCTAAGGGCAAGAGCGGGATTTGCTTTTACAACATGACATTTGCCAGACAATTAAAGTGAAGAGCTGTGTGCTATAATATTTTTTAGTGTTAGATACACACAGTAAAAATAATGTTTAAAGGCACTTCTTTTTTTTTAATATAGGACACGATGCTGTGCACATTATTGAAAGAATCCTTATTGCTACCACAATCCTCAGTTCAAACTGTGTAAGTATTACAAGGAACTTTTTTCTCCCATTATATATTAACTACACCTAAGAGATGCAGAAATGAAGGAAGCTGAGCTTCTCTAACTTAATAGTTGGAGAATTTGCTCTGTGTGTTCCTTCTGTCACTTTTGTCATAGTTAATGATGGTCCAAATACTGAAATAGTTATGCACTTATTGTCCAGTGTCAGAGGAACCTGCATTACACTCACATACTATATGGAGAGACAGGAAATCATATAATGATTCACAAATCATTTTCAATTTCCACAGGACCCCTTTCATCACTTCCCAGACTGGAAGTAAGGTTTTGGAGGTAGCCTCCACTGTCCTCCTGTAGGATATCAAATAGGAGGCATCTGGGAAGATGCAGCAAAACCAGACTCAGTGGCACTCCCTTCCTATATTTACAGTGTGTTATTGTATTCATGTTAATTTTTTTATGCCAACAAATTGCAGACAGGATGTTTCCTGTACTTCCTTTTTTCAAGAATATAAAACCAAAATCCTTCAGGCCCTGGTCCTTACCCTAAATCGAAACCTCACCTCATCTCCTACAAAAACTAACTTCTCAAGACAAGGCCTACTGGAACACAAGTTTTGGCACTACCACCAAAACTGTGGGGGATGAGATGCTGGACCTACCACCCAGGAATTATGTGACTTTGACCTGGTCTTCTGCTCTAATCATATGGGAGGCTGCTAATCTGGATTTCTAGTTAATCTGGATCTGGAGTCATGTCTTAATGTGCAAACCCTGCCTTAGGAGGCTTAGAAGGAAATGCCCCCAGACAAGAGAAAGCCCTCAGGGCTGAAGTCACATGGAATGCATGGAATGAATTCCTATCCTGGCAGCCATCACCACAGTGTTTTGTATTTCTGTGTTAATATTCATGGCTATCCAAGCAAACATCCTCTAACTGCAGCTTCAGCCCAGTCAAGGTGACTGACCTTCTTCATTAAGTGTTTCCAAATTTCCAATCTAGCCACAGATGTGAAAAATCTGTGCTAACTATAGATTTGTCAGGAGGTCAGAAGTACAGAGGGGAAATAAGGGGGTTTCTGATAGTTATTTAAAGTCACAGCAACAACAACAATAGTGCTTTGGACTTGCACTAATACACTGTCATGGTCTCTGTTGTTCATGTCAGGTCATCCAAAAGTAGAGTTAAAAATCTGGGAAGGCTTCAGATACTGGCACATGCCACTGATGCAGACAACCAAGGTGAAGCTCCTCAACAGTAAAGGAAAAAACCCCAACAATACCCTCTGTGATTATTATCCCAGTCCATTCTAAATTCTGAACAGCTGGTACCCTCGTGGACACTACAATACCATCCCAAACTGTGTGCACAAGGCTCACAAACAGTGCTTTAAACATAATGGCTTGTTACTATAACATATGTCATCAGAGAAGTGACACAAGCTCTTTCCCTTTTATATCCTTTTCAGTAATACACATTTTGAAACACACTCACTTTCATTCTTTCTTTCTTTCTTTTTAAGTTCCTTGGCACTATGTAGAAAAAACTGTCAGTGTGAAGAGGAATATAATGCAGCTTATTACCACTAGCAAGGGAATGGCCCATAATTCTAAAGGGACAGAGCCTCAAGTGAGCTATGAAGGTCATCTTGTCACATCCAGAAGGAAAATGCAATACTGACTGTGTCATGCTTCTCCTTTCAGACACATTGCAGTCTGCTTTCAGTTTTGTTGCAATAAATAGTAAAAATAAAAAGTTTTTCTTTCAGATAGCATTTCACACAGTAGGTCCACCCCACTTTGGGGGGATTGAAGGCAAATATCTTCCTGGATTTTCCAGCACTATCTATATTCCTCTGGATTTGCTGGTTAGCTTGTTCATGAATCTTTAGGACCTGACTTCATATCCAGCCACTGCTTCTCCCTGCTGGAAATACTCAAAGCTCTCAGTGGGTAAAGGCACAAACAGCAAACTTACAGGCTTGACCAGGGTTACCTCAAGAGCTCTCCAATAATATATTGTTTAGTTCTTGGAAATCATCATTCCTGTGATCCCCCAAGTGCTGCTTCATGTAGCCATGAGCCTCAGAGCCACGTTAAAAGATGACAATGCAGTGCTAAAGCCAGTGTGGCATGAACAGGTCATAGGAGGGACCAAGCTGTAGATTATGTACTGGACAAATACACAAGGCTGAGGAAAACATTTTAAGCCCTAGGTCATGAACGAAGATAAGCAGCAGTTTACCTTCCAGCCCTTACTGCATCAGGGATTTGCCAGAGCCCTGCTGTGGGTGAGCACTGGGAAAAAGCATTGCTGCCCTCTAAGAATGCAGGGTTTCTTTTTGTCCTTAGCACAAACAAATCAGGTAATGCTGCAGCTCTCAGGTCATTGGTAACTGGGGTGTAACTGGGATGAGACTCATTTTCCATATCCCCCCTTCCCTGGTCCACCTTTCTACAGCCCTCAGAGAACGTGGGGGAGGGAAGCTGAGTTGCACTTTCCTCCTCTCTCAGTGCTGAGAATCTGACATTTTGGCCTTGCTAAATGGCTCAGGATTTGTGCTCTACAGCTGTAGCAATATTGAGTTGAGTTCAAAGGAATATCTTCTTTGGGTGAGATGATGTAGAAAAGTAAAAGCTATTTTTTTCCCTCACATCACTATCCTCCTTTCTAGTTGCAAATGGAAAACGGTGTCAGGAACAGTTGTGGTACTACCAAAACTTCACTTTCAAGATGATGACAATAAAACATTGCTGATTAAGACGATCCTGATCCCACTGTTTGACGTATTAAAGGAAGGGGCACATGCAAATCCATGGTCATGTTCAGGCTTGAAAGAGAAAAAAACACAGCAAAAAATATTGGGCCATGCTGGGCTACATACCTGAACATCAACTCCTTATCACTAACTATTTCCCTATTAATTGATGAAGAGTTAACAGCTTCGCCAAACATTTGACCCTTCAAATAGGAAAAACAAATTGCAATGCTGTAAAAATTGCAAAGTAACAAAACCCAAGGAGCATCCTCAAGGCTGATTTAATGATGCAAAACGCCAAAGAAGCCATGAGAGAAACTGTGGTGGAGTAGCATTTCTGTCCATTCCCAAAAGACTTGATCCAATAATTGAGCTCATTCTCCTTGTGAGAGGATTGGCAAGTGTCAAAACATAGCTCCAGTCTCCTAACAACAGCCCTGCATGTGCCAGCTTGCCAGCCTAGAGCCACAAAACTGCTTTTGGCTGAGGAGGATAATGCTGCCAGTGGTGCTAATTATACAGCAGCTTGGACAAAAGGCAGTCCTGCTGAAGGCAACAACTCTACTTAAGAAAGGTGAGCAGCACAAAGCTCTGCCAAATCCAAAACTTTGACCATTCTTCCTATTTGGCTACATTCCTCACTCACAGCATGCTTATCCCAGGGTGGTCTGAAGGACCAGCTAGAGAAACCGCTTCAATTTTTTTAAATAAGCAAAACTATCAATGAGCAAAAGAATTTAACTGTGTTTCTGGTGTGTGTAGATGCCCTTTCTTTTCAAAAAGCCACTATGTCTTCCTACGTACTCTCCAGACATCAGTGTTCTGTGTCAATCCCTGCAGGGATGAAGACTTGCATTAACATAATAGAGGAAAAAAAGCCTTTTATTCTCTATTGAATAGATGGGTCAACTAAATCTGTTAAGATGGGTTCAAACATGCCACCACTCCGACAGACACAGGAAACATTTCCAGTACAAACTAACAAACACCACCAGTATTAACTCTATTGACTTGTTAAAGGTGTATATTTCATATGCTTATTTTCATATACTGATAGATGTACTAATATTTTATATTTATTCTATACTCACATCTCCATCTGCCCGAAATATTGATCCTTTACAGAAAATCTGTGCTTTTGCTCTCAATTTTCCTTCTTCCTTAGTCAGAAATTGAACTGATCACCTCTGGGGATCAGAGGGACATCTAAGCTCCAAATCCAAAGGGAAAAAGCAACAGTTTCTATCCCTGCTTCACATACAGCAAGCCCTACAAATGCTCCCTTGCCAACTGCTTTGGCCCCCTGCTGCTTTTCATTTTAATTCTTTTAAATTACAGCTGAGCAACCGGGAAAATTGTCTGATGCCTTGTTCCTCCCTTTCCTCCTAGAGGAGCCAGCACAATTTTTACTGGTGCAGTTCTCAAAGGAGAGCAGAAATGGGGTATCACACTGAGCACTGAGTACTCCCTGGCTTGACAGGCCACATACCCATAAAGCAAAAGAAGCAGCCAAAGAAATCCAGAGAGCATTTGGATTTCTGCATACCTAAACTGTTTGCAGGGAAAAGAGTAACTCAGCTTCCTCATCACCCTTTTAGACTTGACCATTTCTTCACAGAGAGTCTCCTTTTAAACTTGATTTTCCTCTCCACAAATGTGAGCTACTCCTATTGGAGGTGTGTGGAATCCACCTCTTTTTGCTGTCACTGAAGGGGCTCTTGGGCTTGGCCTTCAGTCCTTCTGCACTTCCCTGAAGACTTTGTCTAAGATGTCCCCAGCTGTCTACGATTCACTTTATGTACAATTGTAAGTTTTTTCTAATTGAATCTTGTTGGAAGTTTTGCAGCCATGTAGGATTATGCACCCAAATATAGACTTTGTTCTTCTATCAAGGGAAATGCCCCATATCCAAACAGCAAGAGATTAGTGAGTAACTTATATGCAGGAAAGTAAACACCAAAACATTCAGAAAATCCCTATGTGGGTGCAGACAGTATGCCAGTGTTGATAGGAGCAGGAACAGGAGGCATGGATGGAGGATGGGGAGATGAGAAGATGGGTCTGAAGTGTGTTCAGCACTGGGACTTTCCTCCCAGCACAGCAAGACAGGAGCATTGCATGCTGTGGTCTCTCCCCCTGGCAATCACATCCCTCTGCTCCCCAGAGGGCACTGAGGGGGCTCTGGGCACTTTCCTGCCCTACCTGCAATGATTGCAAGCTGTTATTTGGTGATTGAAGGTTTGTGTTTTGTTTTTTTTTTCTTTCTCCCTAGGTTTTAAGAAATCATTTGTGAAACCAAGAGCAGCTTTTATTTAAAGATGTAACAGCACCACAATTTTGTGATAGAGGTCTAAGAATGGGGCCCAGATGCTATAAATCCAGCTTTATTTGCTAACACATGGCATGTCCCTGACTACTACCATTCTGAACCACCAAAATCCATCAATCTAATGGAGATATATGGACAGTAAAAACATACACTGGAGAACTACTGGCAAGTTGTACAAAATGATCAGATTTAATCAGCTGATAAATTCTTCACTTCAATGGAGAGTCAAACCTATGACTTGAATCTATTTATGGATGTCCAATTAGTGCAAGTAATTTTCCATTGCTTTATGTTTGCTAATGCATTACGAAAACCATGTTGTGATAATACTCTTGCTTGAGTCATTTTGTGATATGAGAACATACTAGAAAGCTCGTTCCAGCCAAGGCCAGGGACATGCTCCAGTGGGCACCACTTAGTTACACACCACTGTGCTATTTCCAGGGGCTGCTGCAGAGCCAAGTTTCCAAGAGAGTGGGAATTTCATTTAAGGAAAGCTATCACACTGCCAGGCTCTCTAAGTGGCACTCCTCTCTTTTCAGCCCCTACTGCCACTGTGACAAAGTGCAGGAGGAGGGCTGTCCTGGCTGTCACCCAAACCATGATGTATGTCTCTGGTGCCTGGAGGGGGAGCACAGCAGTAAATTGCATCACACTATTGAGTACTTGTGTAGTAACACAAGAAGCAGCAGCAGCAGCACAGATGCAGCAGAGCTTGTCAAATAAGTCCTTGAGGCTGCAGGCAGACCTGGGAGCCAAAGGAGTCTTATAGACTGTCACATCTATCTCCCATATGAGAGTGGCCTGAGCATTTCATCCCACTAGCATGTTCTGAGGTGATCTTTGCACAGCTGCTTGCAGATACAAAAAAGGAATGGGCACAAGGCAGCACGATGGAGAAAAGCCTTGACTCCATCACTTCTTCTCTACTGCTCCGGACTCAATACACATCCAGAAACAAGGCTTGCACCCCAGAAGGCCTCAAACAAGTTCTCCTGGCTTTGGGCTGAATTGAAAGGACTGCAGTCGCATATGTCACACCTGCAGAGACCCAGGTGGTCTGCCCCAGGACAGTGAGCCACTTCTCAAAAAAAAAAAAAACAGGAAGAGAACTGAAGAGCTGGATGGCACAAGCCTGCTGGTCAGGTCTGCCACCAAGCCCCTCCTGGAGCATGGTTTTGGAGAATGTTCATCTCAACAATCCATGTCAAAAGGCCATGGCACCAGGACACCCTGCCACCAGCCTGACTCTTCCCTGCCCTTCTGTCCCCTTCCCCATGGCACAGAGCTCCCAGCTCCAGTCCCCTCATACCACTGTGTTTTTATTTTACACGACGTGTTGGTCTCCCTTTCCTGCAGCCTGTGGAAAGCATTGGTTGCTGAAACTGCAAGAATTGAACTTGAAAGAAACAGGTTATAAATGAGAGCAACTGGAGCAAGCAGAAGATGAGGAGCCTGAGGTGAGCTGGCTCCTAGATGAGTCTTATGGCAATTCCCTCTCTGCTGTGGGACAGGGAAAATTCTCCTGTAGAGGCAAGATAGAATTTACTTTTTTTCATCTCTCTTCTATGAAAGCCAGGCAGGTCAAACTAGCCAAGGCTTAACCTTGCAGTGACAAAGCAGCACTGAGAAGCCCTGTGCAAGACTGGGCTGACACCTGAGCAGGAAAAGGCAATGAAGTTCACATCCCAGAGCCAGCTGCAGGCACTGGCACAGCAAGGACCTGAACATTCCCAAATTCCTAGGCTCTTTTTGGCATTGTTCAATTTTTAGTGTTTTTCCTTATTCTCAATATTTTTTGGCTTTTGCAAGTGTGCTGAAGCAGACGGATCCAGCTGTGCCAGGACCTAGGATGGGGCTGTACACCTGTCCTGACATCCACAGGGCAGTCATGGCTGGCAGTACCTCAGGTAGGTACTGCTCCCCTTTTCCAGACACATCACTGCTACAGGCCTGTGTTTAGTGACTTGTCTTAGGATTAACAACTGGAAGGTGCCAGACTGACACTCATCCTTTTCAGACACAGGGAACCCCTGATCCCACACACTCTTCAACCACCTGGAACCAGCTCACCAAAGGTGGGAGATAACTCAGCTGGTGTGTGAGAAATGAAGCAAAAGCATGGGTTACAGTCCATAACTAATGGAGGTTAACTTCACACTCAACCCCACATTGCCTCCAGCAACAGCTTCCAGCTGCAAAATTCCCGGGGCCCCTGGACACATGATCTGCCACTGCCACCCTGCCCTTTGGGGCACAGGTCCTCCTCTTTACACCATGCAAATGACATTAGGGGGAGGCAGCTGGCAGTGAGGAGGCAGAGGGGAACCTTTTTTTGAGACTGCGGAAATTTTCAGTAAAATGAAAAGAAATTGCTCTAAATAAACCATTTGTCACAGTCTGATAACTCAGCTGCCACTCTGGGAACACCAATTTGTCATGCTAGATCAGGATAACAACAGGCTGACTGCACAAGATGGCATCCGGCTGTCTGGCTTTCCTGCCTGCAACACAGGAGAGCAGTGGGATCTCCTGGTACCTCCTTTCCAGTGCCCATCCTTCCTGATGGAACAGGGGCACACTGGGCTCCCTGCAACCAGATCCACACTGAGGACAGACCCATCCTCCCAACAACCTCTTCCATCTCCTGGTACTGCATCTTGAGACCTGTCCAGTGTGCTGGTTTTACTTGATTTATCCTGGTGTGTTCACCTGGACTATAGGGTGCCCATGGCAGGGATTTTTGCTGGCACCAGTGGTTGGCATGGAATTGTCCTGAACTGAATTTTGGCACTGAGGTGACCTAGCATACCCCTATTGATCATAATTTCTCTTTAAAAGTCCAGGTCCTCTGTTATCTACACCTCCAAGAATGCTGCAGCTGAGCCTCCAGTGCTCGCCTAGCCCAGTCTTGATCCAAATTTCCCTCTCCTCAGTGATACCTTAAGAGCGTCAACATTCTGTTGGTGGAACAATTAAAACAGAACAAATAATCAGAAGGAACACCACCAGCCCCAAACTAACAAAATGCTGCCAGTCTCACATTTAAAGAGGTGCATAAAAAAAAAAGATTAATGCAAGCAGGGAGCAAGTAAGGATTAGCCAAAATTCATAAAGCGTGGAAAAACAGCATTAAAAAAAACCCAAGTCCATGAATTAATTCCCTTAGCTTCACTGTCCATAGCTAATAAACAATAATTTGAGTCTCCCCTGTTTATGTCACCCTAAAATGATGTAGCAGTTTGTAATGCTAAAACAAAATAATTAGTTCCAGTCCAAGTAAAAATATCTTTCAGCCAGTAAAAAGGACAAAAATCCTCAGAATGTAATTTTGGGTAAAAACTCCATTCATTCAAAAACAAAATGCTTCATCTCAGATTATTGATCCTTTTTTCTAAACCTCTTCTCCTTTTAAAATGGTAGGCCAATATTTAAATAAAGAAATGCTAAAAAGAAAAAGGTTTTGGTTTTTTTGGAAAAAAAAGCTAAACAAGTTTTGTTTGCAAACCACAGAAATGAACAAGCTGAGAATTTCCTTTTATCTTCTTTTCCTTTTAGGGACTATTAGGGTTTGCCAGGTCCCCACTGAGCCAGCAAATTATGCCTTTTCTTTCTACCTTACTGATATATTCATTATATCTCTCAGCTTTTCCCACTGCTCCTCTGGGGGGTCTCTGGCCAGCAGCAGGTGGGAATGCCTGGACCTGTCACCCACTACACAATCCTGATCCAACTCCTTCTCTGAAAGTCTAGGAGGAAGAAACAAGGAGAGATTCTAGAACACATCACCCCACAGAACAGCAGAAGTCACCCCACAGAACAGCAGAAATCAAAGCACTCACTGAAAGAACCATGGGATATTTTAAGAGCATAGGAATATTCCATGGTAAGGAAATACAAAATGTTCCGAAATTATATAAATGCCTCCTTGTTCTCAGTCACTGTACCCAGAGACCAAGGAATGACCCTCAACTTGTAACCACAGCAATCTGCTCTGCCACATGGGTCCCCAGAAGCAGATCTGTCAGTGTGAAGTGAAGCATTTAATGAAACTTGCCCAACATGAATACTGGTGGCAGTGGTTACAGTGCCACTGCTTCCCATTCTTCTTCATTCCCTTTGATTTTAGACACTGCAACATACCTTCAATATTAACAATTTCTCTTTTAACTGAAGGGAAAGGCCTTCAAAAATAACATTAAAATAACCCACCAAAACATGTCACGAGAACTGTGGAAACTCACAAAGCAAGAGACCCCAGAGCTGTACCCAAAATATATCCTGTTCCCAGAACCCAGAGATGCACCCTGACCAGCTCAACTCTGAGTATGTTCTAACCCCAGAGGATCAGAAATATTCTCTTGAGTACCAAGCACAAGGTGGGAAGTCTGAGACTGGACAAAGAGCAGAGATGAGGCAGAATTCCCTCAGAGACCTGGTGATGTTCTGGGGCTTTCATGTCAAGTGCTTTTCTGATATATGCCCACAGACATTTATACACAGAGATACAGAGCTAATTAGACAGGCAACAGGTCTCTGCTGGAGCTGATAGTGCTCTACAGGCTGGGATTCCTGGTGGACCATTTGGGATTCAAGGCAGGCAGTATGGACACAGTACATTTATCTAAGGGCTTCCAGGGGTTGTAAACATCAGCAATAGCTTTAGTGAGGATGGCTGGAGGATGCAAATTTTTAACTTGTCCAAAAGAAAAACCTGACAGCAGCTCTGCAATGTAAGGTGGTCTTTCCAGCAAGTGAAAGGCGTGTGAGGAGGGCAGAAGGAAGAGTTCAGCCCATTCTGCTGCTTCAAAAGGAGCCTGAGGTACAATTCAGTATTCATACATATGCCTTCCCCATGTTTTAAAAGTATTATTGAGTCTGCTGAGGTAAACATTACATCCTAAAGAATGGAGAAGAAAATAACAGCTACTCTGGAAAGTTACATGGAGTAATAACTGTGCTTTTGTTTCATTGCTCTATTCTTGGCTTTTGATGATTTTATGGCTCCCAAGATATTAGAAAGTCTTTTTCTCCCAGCTCCACAACCGAAGAAGACGTCAAGAATCATCGATTCTGCTTTTCAAGGTGGTTTATTTTTCCTTATCTATTCCATTCTTTCTCTGACTTGCAGAAGTCTGCTCAGCAGGTCGGGTTGAGGCACAATCCACTGCCCTTAGGGTGGTGTCGACTTTTTATACTAAAAACCACGTGTATTTTATTTACAATAATTTTCCAATCCCTATCACCTATGTTGGACAGTCTTCCTCTGCTCTAAACCAATTAAAAAGTACCATCATCACAGCAGGAGATGGAGGACAAGAAAAACAAGAAGGACAGGATACACCCAGGTCCCTCCATCTTGCCCCTTGAACCTCCATTCTAAAAACCCCAGACTTCTACTTTTTCAGCCTGTGAAAAACTAACTATCACTCTACTCAAACTCTCGTGGCCTGTAAGTCCTCACACAAAGAAGGTAATTTCTCCCAAAGGGCTAAAATCAAAGGCATAGGTGTTTTTGACTCCAGGCCAAGGTCTTTGAGCCCCTTGCCGGGGTCTCAAACCATCCAGGACAGCCAGAGGGAAGTCCTGGCTACCAACACTCTCTAAGTAGTTTACTCACATAGAAAAATACTGATGCAGCAGCAAACACAGACTGGGACTTGAATATCTAAAAAAAAAAAAAAAAAATTTAACAGAAATGGACAAATCTGTATGTATGAGTTTCAGCTAAATGTCATACAGTGTAGGAAACAGTTACGTGCCTGAATGGTCGGGATAGTACTCAGCCAAGATCTTTATGGTTATGTTTTGAAGTTTATTCCACAGGTGTGGGTAAAAGAGCCCAGCTCAGAGTCAGTCTCTCCTCTCCTGGACACAGGAGCAGGAGAGAGCACAAGGCAAGAGAGCATTAGATGATAAGAGCAAGAGAGAGTAAGAGCAGGAGAGTAAGAGAGAGTAAGAGGAAGAGAGAGCTAAAAAAGAGAAAGAGAGAGCCAAAAAAGAAAAAAAGACAAAAAAGACCGAGCTCTCCTTTTACAATGATTTATATCTCTTTCTATGTTGAATATTCTACTTTCTCATCAACCAATCTAGCACTGAATACAAATTTTCTACATTTATATGCATCCTATACAATCACTACATTACCATGTTTTTCTACTTTTTAATCTCTAAATCTTATCAGGGGTCCCTTCCTGGCAAGCCAGGGAAGAAGGGTCCGTTCTGGTTTAGTATGTCTGCTAGTAAATTATATTCCTAACAAAGAGAGAAAAACCTTTGGTCAACCAAAGCTGTTCTATAAACATTCAGACAAACACTGCTTTCATTTCAATGTCTCTTCTAGTTTCTGCATTCTTAGCATCTTTGGATAAGTAGTCAGATTTATAGGACTTTCCTGTTTCTTCCTTCCCAACAATGTGGCATGAATGATAATAAAGTACCATACACTAATTATGGCAATTACATAAAATGTGTTTCTATGCATCGGCAAACAAGCTCTGGGACCACTTCTAAGGACAAGAAGTGGAGGAGTTGTAAGGATACCTCCAACACACCTGTAAGAAAGGAAAGAAAGGGCATACATTCTCTATAGCAGTCAACATCCTTGCCATTTCCAGATTGCTCCACATTTCATATTAGGTCCAATGTCCAGGACTCAGCAAGAAATTATCCCCTCCTGATTTAAGCACTGATATTACTGCCTGTAAGGTAATTATACCTACAAGGAGAACATAATTTCTAAAGCATTAATATTTGTCTTAATCTACTTTTATAAAGCTTTAAGCAGCTTCTTCCCAGGGATGAACATGAGTGGTTACTGCAGCTGAGAGGAAAAGTTTTATGCGGAGGAAACTGCCTGATCATCAATAGTATTTTAAGTCCTAATATAAAAGGAAGAGCTGGTTTTATCATCCCATCTTTGCACCAGTTCCAGACGACCACACATTCAAACCAACACAGGTGAAATGGGAGGTCAAAGTACAAAGGGGATTTCCTTTCCCCGCAGGGACCATTTAGCTCTGTCCTGTCACTCACAAAACTTAATTCCATGGGACTGGTTACAAGCACCCGGGTATGGTGATCACACCAAGGTAATGCAGAGAAAAGTGCTCGGAATTTAAAAGGCAGGCTCAACCTATGCTTTTCTAGTTCAAAGAGCACAGGACCTGCAAATTTCAATTGATCCATAACCAACTTGCATTTTCTAAATATTTCTGCTGAGTTTGAACTTCGGAGAGAAATCCAGTTGATAGAAATGAAAGTTGCTAATTAAAAATCAGTCTATTTATGTGGCTTAGGGGAGCTGAGAAGGAGGGAGGAAGAGAAAGGCAAAGCTAAATAACTCATTAAGTGATCTATATTGTGCCAGTACAGTTGGCAATTATAATTATCCTAATAAGACTTTCCCACTTATATAAGTCCTTCCATTCAGGGAGCTCAAAACACTTTGCAACCGCTAATGATGTTGGATTCATAACATTCCTGACCTCATTTACAGGAGAGGGAATTGAGGAAAAGAGAATAAACACCATTTTCTGTAACAGAAAGCTTTTATTTTGTAACTGCATGCAAAGTTTACACTTGAAACTAAATCACTCTTAAAAATCAGGGCTCTTCGGAGCTCTTAAGTAGACAGAAGTCCTAGACTCATGATGTAAGTGCAAGAAAACCTTCCAAATAACAATGAAAATTGTGTGAACTGGGGCAGGCTGTCTGCAGGCTTTCTGCAAAAAGCCTTTGGTCACCAACATTTGTCACCCTTGAGTAATGTAGAGAACTTCTTTTTGCCTCTGGTCCACACAGAGAAGCATCCCTGCCCCTACCTGAGAGCCTAGTCACATGTGGGATGGGTGATATCAGTGCCCACATCTGCACACCCTTGAGTTTGGCTCCTCTGAAAGGAAAAATGAAACAAAGTTAAATCCTGGGAAAAGAACAAACCAAAGTGGAACGATGCCTTGTTTTGAAAGACAGGTGTCGGCCAAGGGTTGTGGGGCCCTCCCTTGGATTGGAAAATCTGACCCCCTTCTCTCTGAATTATTATAACTTTGAAATAACAGGGCTTTCAGACAAAGATATGAGAAGAGGAATAACAGTTCTTTCCTAGTATCTATCTATCTATAAAATGAGACAAACAAACAACAACAAACAAAACCAGAATCCCAATAACAGCTCTCTTGGCTGCAAGCACTTTCCCCTTTGGTGCAGTTCTGGTCAATTAGGTGTGATGATTCCAGAACCCATTGCTGAGTCTGTGGGGTAGAGGAAACCACCCTCTGCTCTTTTCAGAAGGGAAAAGGCCCTGGTGAGGCACAACATTCAGGCCTTTTGCATTTCCAGAGAATCAGATGCCACCAGGGAAGAATTTAGATTGGAGCACTGAACAGAACCAGAGATCTAGAAAACAAAATTTCTGTGGGAATCACGGGAAGAATTTGAATAACCTGAAAAAAGAACACTGAAGCAGGAAAGAATGGCATCATCTTTCAGCTATGGTAATGATCTTGTTTTCTGCCTCCATGATAGCCAGGATAATGCCAGTCAGAGGAGATTCAGGAGCACAGGAGAAGTTCTTGCCCTGGACTAACACAGTAACGATTATCCCAACAATCCACTTCCCTTGGGAAAGAGTCTTTCTCAGTGCATCAGAGAGGACTCTTCCAGTGAGATTAGCCTTTTAAAGATACAGTTTGCACTTACAAAGAGTTCACCTGTGTTGTATAATAAACACATCTGTGTTTGAGGAAGGGTTTGTGTTGGAGGAAAAAGGCTCTTGCAGTAGTGTGTGATCAGAAAAGGCTCAGAATTAAGGGAGAATTGCAGAATTGCAGCTTCCATTTGGGGCTGCAAACTGCTGCCAGCACCATTCACCCCAGGGCTCTGAGAGTCTACAAAACACGCTTACAATAGCAGCCCACATTTCAGAGTTTTACAAAATAAGAACGTTACTTCTAAGGTGGGGAGGAGCTTCTAAAACGATTTTCTGTAAAAATAAAAGAATTTTACTCATTGCAGACCACTCACGAATCTGCTAGAGAGGATCATCTTATAAATTCTCCTTTTTGTGGCTCTTCTTCACCCAGTTATATTCATGTAAAAATGACATTAATTTTCTTTCTCCTAACACTGAAATTCCCTGTCCAAATAGATAACCAAATAATGTTAATACTGATTTTAATTCTGAAAAGTACACAAAAAAGGCAAATTTTCTGATTATTAATGGAAGAAAAGCCCTATTTAGCATATCTAAGTGTAAAGTGCAAGATTGATAACCCATACAATAGCAATCATGAAAAAGTTACAAGATGGAATTATTCTCTCAGGGCTTTTATCAAGGTACTTAGCATAAGTTAAATGTGAAATTCACACAGAAATCATTCAGAGAATTCACCATTCACATACTTCTCTACTCTAAGTAATTCCCCATGCTACAGTAAAATTCTCTCCTTATGACTACATAATTCTGGTTGCGTCAGCAATTAGCACGGGAAGTTTTAGGAGTGTGCTACATTTTTTAAGAGTTAGAGGAGAGTGTGCATTGCAGGCAGCCAGGATGCTCTGGATATGCTAGCTCTTGGACTCACAGAGAAAGGGATATGCAACACGACACCTACCCAAAGCCCTTCCTCTTCTACAAGAGACCTCAAACCAAAGGCATGAAGCTGCTTTCCACACTGAAAACACTGCTGGAGAATTGAACACTTCATGAGATTTGAAATGCAGAGTTCCTTGTGCCGGTTTAAACTCTGTCCCAGGGTAAAACCTTTGTCAGAGGGAGATGAGAAATATCAGGCCCTTTAGTCTCTCTGTTCCAAAAGTCCTCCTAATTAAGTATTACCATGTGTTTTTCATTGTGGAGAAGCTGTTTTAGTTACTCCTAACAGTCACTGGAGGGAATTCCTGCTGTGCAGAAAGCAGAGCAGCATTCTCCAGCCTCATACCCACGATAGGAAAAATGCAGTGTGCCATATAGCTAAGAGTACATTGTGGTATTTATCAGCTGATCTTCAGCAAGTAAAACAAGGTCCTCCGGAGAAGAAAATAACCCCTTTTGTCCTTTTAGCTCTTGATAAATAAGTATTTTCTGGAGGCAACATGCAGCATTAAAAGGGACAAGAACAATTCTTCATTTGTTTCCCTTCCTCTCTTTGCCTCTCTTTCAATTTTGTTGCACTCCTGGACCCTGGATCTGTGCAGGGAACATGCTGGGGAATGAGGAGAGCAATTGTATGTTATTTAAAATTTGTCTGACCCCTCCCACATCCAGCACTAAGCTATGTTTCTTAAAAGATGAATTTTGAAGTCCACATATTTTTGTGTACAGATTTGAATCTGTCTGGCCAGTTTAAAGTCACAGAAGTGGAGGAAGAAAAAAAAGCACTTTTAAAATGGCATGCGGGAAACCATATGAAAAACAAGCTTCCACAGACATAAGCTCAAGCCTGACTTCAATGGAGCCAGAGGTAAAACCAAGAATATAAGAATATCTGAATAGGAATGGACTCGAGGGCTAACTCCAAAGGTGGTAGCACAGACAGGAACCATCCTTCAAAGCCTTTTTTTTTGCACTAGCAGATGATAAAATGTGAGCGTAGCAGGAGAGATGCTTAGACAAGTTTGTGGGGTGCTGGCAATGTAAAACACCTCCAATATTCAGCTTTGCTCTATGGGACAGACAGAAGCTGTTCCAATCTTTTAATGACATAAATTTACCAAAGAAGCCAGAAGATTGGAAAATGGAATTGTGTGTCAGGCAGATAACACACAACTATAATTTTTTCAGAAAAAGTTTCCAAGTTTGGCACCAGAAGTCCACATTAAATACCTTTGTTTCTTTCCATATTCATTAGCACAATTTGCTGTTTAGATCACACTAATGATATGAATTCGTTACTACTGCACAGGGTCTGCTCATGTTCTTATGAACTCATTTTATGCTTTGTGTCAAGGTTTCTTTGCATAGGCAGATGTGTTTTTTCTATTTTCCTTAGCATTGTGGTTCAAAGATTTTGCTAGTTTTCTTTCTATTTTAATTGTCTCTAGAATGGTTAGTTGGAGCCATTTGGAGAAAGACACTTTAAAGAAATCTCACTAAGGGAATAAAAAAGTTCTTTCTTTCTTCTTACACAAATAAGCCATACTTCAATAGAGGAACACAGAGCACTCCCAGGGCTGGTTTGGATTCAGAAGAATTAGAACCCTCTGCATGCAACCGAAACACTAAATATTTGAGTCACCTGTGACAATGTTTCCACAGGATTGGGACAGCTGTAGGAAGAGCTGTTGTGGACGCAAATGAGGACCACATAATGGCTTTTTCGAAGAGAAAATTTATCCCTACTTTTGTCATTTGCTCCAGAGATCACAGTATAGAAAATCCTATTTGAATTCAGAGACTAAAATTAAATTTATTGCAGAGATAATCCCCTTAGGCTGCTTCTATATTATTTCTGATTTTTTCTTTTCTATTTTATTTCATTTTAAGCTGGATGAATGGCCCAAGACTAACAGTAGGATGCTCAAAAAGGCCAAGTGGCAAGTCCTGAACTTGGGTCACAGCAATCCTGTGCAGTGCTACAGGCTGAGGAAGAAGTACATGCCCAGGGAAAGGCCCCGGGGGTGCAGATTACAGAGGCTGAACATGAGGCTTGGGTTTAGGTCACCTGTATATAAGCATCAAAACACTGCATTTGAAAATGTTTTTGGTGTCTGTTGCCACTGTGGCAATTTGAATGTGGTCACTGGTGTGTAGTGAGCACTCCTTTCAGCTCTCTCCTAACCCCACACAGTCAAGAACACAATTTCAAATTGCAAATGCCAGGGAAGACTTTCACAATTGTCTAAATATAACCCTAACCTACAGGCTGTTAATTGCAACGTGTCAAGCCTCAACTCTCCATGAGAATACATTTCCCCTTCAAAGAGGAAAAACAAAACAAACACTCATACTTACCAAAAAGAAAAAAAAAAGTAAAAGCCTCACAAAGTGAAATGAAAATATCCTTTCCCAAAACTTTCTTACAGCTGAGGTATCTGTGTAGCTTTGAAGTCCAGGGAGTGAGGAATTGGAAACTTTTTGGCTATTTGTGAGCTTCAAGCTGAACACAAAATTGAGACTGCACATACAAAATAAATACATACATATTCTAAATATATATCTATAGAGAGAGAGACACACACAGGTGTAAATTTCTAGCTGTATTAAGAATTAACAATTATTCAAATTAACGAAAAAGTGTTACTTTCTTCAACTGAGTCATCTGCCTGCACCTACCATGTTTTATATTTCAGCATCGAGCTTGTGTGGGCAAAACCAAGCTTTCAGCCTTTCCCAGCCTTCCTGCCAGAATCCTTTCCACCTCAAATCACAACACCCCAAAGAATAACCTCGACCTACAAGATGCCAGACTGCCAAGGGGTTTGAGTAGGTGCAACGTGTGGATTGTGTCTGATCTCTCACCTTGGATCAGGCACTGGCAGTTCAGCACATCACAACTTCAGCCTGCACAAGAAAGATGTTTCTTCAACTCCTTCCTTCTCAAGGTACTTGCTGAAGTCCTGTCTAAACTCATGGAAGAACACAGCTGAGTGGACTGAGCACCAACTGCATTTCACAACAGTGCATTTGTGACTGCGCCATGCCACGTGGGTCGAAATCAGGGGAAAATCAGATGTATTTCAATGTCCGTTTGGATGGCAATTTCCCCGTTAAATTAACTTTCATTACATAAATCAATATTTCTCTCATAAAAAAGCGGAGAGTTAAAATGTATACTGTGCAGAAAGTACAGTACAAATGTATTGAATAGTCCAAAGTTAATATGTCCAGAGACTGCAGTCATTTAAAAGCCCTCAAATGTAATTTTGAAAATTGCTTTACCTAGCTAGTAAAAAGGGAACCAATGTAAACCCCAGGAAGATACATATTTATAAAGGTTTTTTCTCAATTTTTCACAATTTCTGAAGTATTTCTTATTTACCAATAAAAGATTTTCTAGGACTCTTCAGGTACACATTACAGAGCAGTTACCCAAATGATCATAGCCAGATGAGACAATTTGAAAATAAACTGGCTGTATGTGTAACTAATCCATTTAGCATTATATGTAAGTTACCAGGTTTTCAAAAACAGATAAAAATTATTTATGCAGACATAAAAAATATTTACCCCTCCAGAAAGACTGGCTGAGACCATAAATGCGGATAGATATGGAGTCTTGACATAGCAGAGCCTCACCTGTGTTTGTCCTGGAGAAGACACAGAGCAAGACAATTCAGGACAGAGTGTCCCTAGGTACCCCACACTGGGGACAAGGGAAAATTTTTCTGTGGGTAAGCTCTCCTTGGAATTTACCAGCTCATGAATTGGCCAGCAGGCTGCTGAGCCCTTGTCCTTCAGACTTGTGTTTCGCTTTAAAAAGCCGCTTCTAAGAGCTTTATGCTCAGAAAAGCCACAAGGTGATTTCCAGCTCTGTGGAGAAAGTACAAGCATGAATACCTTTTCTTTCCTCTGCAGCCTTCATAGCCTCAGAGGAGGGACTTCATTTCCCATAAGTGTGATTTTACAAAACCCTGACCCAGTCTCAAAGCAAAAGAACACAAATAATATTATCCAATATAACATTCAACTTCTATAGAAAACCAGCTGCAGAAGCTACACAAAATCACAGACATGTTTAGATGCCTTGCTCGTGTGTTGTTGGAACTGCCCTTGCAAATTGTCATTAAAAATACATAAAATCAGAAGAAAGAAACATTTTTTATTAAGATTGCATATGCATTCAGCACTTTCGTAACACCTAAACGAGCTGTATTGTAGAGAAAACAAGATTTACCAGGTGTATTAAGAAAGGAGGCAAAACTGCAGGTTTAAGCTGCGGTGAGAAGCTCACCTCAGGACAGACTGTTTCCCACTAGTGAGATTCCCATTGCATAGCATGACCCCAGCCTGCTTCCAGAAAGAGCTCATTATCTTCTGCAGAGCCTAGGAACTCTTATGCAGCAGGAAGCAGAAATTCAGATCCTGTGACATGAGGGTTTTCACTGTGGGGCATCAAAAGCCTTCAGGGTACACACCCTACATCAGCAGAGAGTCCTGAGCCAGGCAGATTCCAGCTCCAAGTTTTGACGGCAGTGTCCTGCCACCTGGGGCTCTTTCACACATGGACTCTGTTGGACGTATTTGGCCTCTCAACTCCTTACTCATATTTCTCCCCTTGGAGTATTTTGCAGTGTTCTTTGACCCTTGCCATCCATTGTAATGCAGTGTTTTTGACAAGGTGTTGATGTTAGGCACTAGTCCACTGCCCACCTCCATCCTCAGGAATTTCTCTGACTCTGAGGGATGGCAAGGACTGTGCTGAGAGCTCTGGACTCAGATTGTACATCTCTGGGTGCCACATGGGCTGCCAGTCTTGAGCACACCACAGCTGTCCCTGAAGTTTTGCTTCTCTGAAGTATTTTTTTCTCCCCTTCACTGACACTGCAGCCCTGCTGAATGAGTCTGTATCTGCTTTAATTTCTGTAAAACTCGATCATCAACTTGTCTCTAGGGAGTTTCCACAGTGGAAACTGTTGTCATTTTCTTCAGAAACAGGGCATAACATTACCTACACAAGTTTTCCTTTGAAAAGACAAGCTGTAATGCTACCAAGCTCCAGCAACTCCTATTGCAAATAACTAATAGATGTGAGAGGTCCAGAGATGCCAGATTTGCCCTCAGTAGACCCTGTCCATCTTCTCTGTAGCTCTTGCACTTCCCCAGCCTGACAAATCTGCTGCTGCCAAGTTACTGCTATTTTTTAAAGATCTCATTTCCCTCCAGCATATATTGATGCTACTCTGCTGTAATCATAGGAGTTAAGGCAGGGTAAACTCAGGGGAGGGGGTATTGGATTATTTATTGATGTCTTTTTTATAATCTACTGCCATTGTGGAAATGTTATTACCTCTAAGCTTGGTAATGGCAGCAGAGCTCTCTCACAGAGACTTTGCTGCCTAGCCTGGGGTAGTGATCCACACTGCTCATGTAAATAATCCAAGAATCATTTGATAATCTGGAGTCCTAATAACAAAAAGCTCCTGATTCCAGCTGTGCCATGCCATGCCATGCCATGCCATGCCATGCTATGCCGTGCCATGCCACTAAACGTTTGCATTTTTTGTTCTCTGGCACAAACCAGAGCACGTTTACAGTGGTTCCTGCTAACACATTCTCCACCCACACAGTTTTTGGGTGCTGTGTGATCCTTCATCACAGTGCCAAGGCTGACAAGGCACTCAGAACTTGCCTGTTTGTATTTCACATCAGAGCTCCTCAATGACAGAGCAATCCCCTCTAGCCTGTTTAAGAAAGACCCAGGATAGATGCCTGCAATCTGAGCCTCGTGTCTCATTTCCAGACTACAGCTTGGCAATGTTCCTCTTTCTTCATGTGCCTTAGCTGCCCAGCTTACAGAGAGCCCAGAAAGTCTGAAGCACAACACTGTTCTTCTGGAAGCATTTCTGTCTCTAACTTCCACTTTTTCTCTCAGAGGTCCTCTCTGTCCCAGTTAGATGGCAGATCAAAAAACAGCAGAGGAATCGTGAAACTTGCACAAAAGCATTTGCTCATAGAGAAACTTCTGCTCCAAATCCAGCAGAAACAGAAGAAAGCTGCTCTCCTTTTGGAAACCAAATCTAGAGAGCCTGTGCAATTCCTAAACCTCTAAAACAGCTCTCTGACCACAACAGAAACACTGGAGCATCATTCTTCTGAGTGCTTTTAGCCAGGAAAAGCCATGCTCCAGTGTTCCCTATGATCTCTGCTGAGCAGGAACCTATCCAGTCAAGCATTGAAACAAATCTGAGGCCACTTGTTACTACCAAACGTCATTCTTCTTCTTAACCTCAAAATAATCAGTAGGAAACTGCATGCCTCTTTGATTTCTTTTGAAATCTTTGGCAACACTCCACACATAGGTGAGAACTGCACACATAAAACAGTTATAGACAGGTATTTGCCTCTAAACAGCACCATGAATGGGTGAAAAAACTGTTCTGCACATTGCTTTCCTTAAAAAAAAAAACCCAACTGCTAATACCTCTTCCTAGACCACAGGAATATTTATTTGGCCTTATAAGAGTATGTTGAAAATAAAGTGATCTGCTTTCATTCCAATTATAACCTCAGGAAAATCTACATCTGGTTTGGCAGTACCTTTACATAAATATACAAGAAGTCATTCACTCCCATATTTTTCACATTGTCTTCATTGCCAGTGCAATCATCTCTGGAAACCTTCCTTGTGTCTTTCTAGAGGGTAAACTCTACCTTTAATCTTCAGCTCCAAATACACAGTGATAAACAGGCTCTGACCCAATAGCCAAAACGGTCCTTCTCATTGCAATTATAAAAGGTTTAATGCATACCGATAAATATATATTTATGTAGGTTTGAAATACATGTTTTTATATATGTATGAGCTTCCCCATGGTGATACACACAGACATGTATATATTTACGGAGAGAAAATACCTTTCTTTTTGAAATCCTATCTCTGACCCTTGACACGAGGTAAATGCCATTTCCCTGCTTAGCTTTTAAGGTCAGTAAAATAATATTAATTTTTTTTCCCAATTACTTTCTTTCACAAAGCCTAACTTTACCATTGTGAACATTCAACAATTAGAAATATGGGAGACTGGTATCTGCTGTAATCCTAATAAAAGCTTGTCTCTCCATATTGCTTGTGAAATATCCAAAAGCCAACAACTCTCTTCACTCTGTATCTTCTGAAATCCTAAATTTACCATGCCTAATCTGGTGTATTTTAACAAGCTATTTTCCATTGCAACATTGATTTTGAAAGATTTTCCCTTGCAGCAACTCAACTATATTTTAGGTTGGTAGACCTATATAATACAATGGGAACTTTTCCCTGAAACCCAGCCTGAATGGAGAGCAAAATAAGCCAGTCAAGTGCTACACCTCCCCCAAAACTGCCCCCAAAGCTATTCCTTTAATCATTTCCCTAGAAATTTTCTTTCTCTTCTGGCAGTAATCAAGATGAAACCACTACAAACACTTCAAAATTAATATAATTACCATTGTCTGCTGGTACATCAAATGTGAGCCAACCATCTACTACCACCAGAGACACCTGATGAAGACTGGAAACTCACACCCAGGGTTTGCCATCAAGAGCAGACAGCCAGAAACCCTCCTAGGAAAGCACCTGGGGAATCTTAGATACTCCAATCTTTTCAGAGGTTTCCTCAGTGATAAAATTGCGGTGTCTGTAAAAACAGCTCTTCCTTTAATCTTCATACTGCAAGTGAGATTAAGAAAAATTAGTCTCCTGCATCAGTTCCAAGGCCTTTGTCAATATATACACAGGTGAATTCCAGTTGCATAAGTAATTCATGGGATTCAAACATCCTGACAACTCGAAAAATTGAATTAACTATTTGAAATAATCAAGATTTTTTTATTTGCTTGGAGTTTCTTTCCTTTTCTTAGAAGAAGAGAGAAACACTCTGAGAGATCGCTTCCTTCAAATTAATTAGAATAAAATAGAAAAAAACCCCAAACCCTGCAGAAAATCTAAACCCATAATTCCTCACTCAATTTTTTCACTTTTTTCAGGTCTAAAATCTGGTTTCAATTCACTCTGTGAATCAAAGCTCAAGTGTGTGTTTGAAGAGCTGGTTTGAGCATGTAAATTAATTTTCAAAGGTAATAGTGTTGTATCCCACCACAGGAAATCCTGTTTGCTAGTCCCAGCTAAGAGAAAATCTTATACTAAAAGCCTAAAGATACCATTGGTCCATGTTTTGTGATTAGATTTTTGAAACCTAAGTAGAAAAATGCTCTCTCCTGAGCTTTTCTTATGGTTCCTAACTTCTGGATGATTATGAGAAAGAGTCTGCTGCAGCCTCTTTATTTGTAGTGGGCAAATACTTTTACACTCCTTCTACTTTACCCAGCTGTTTGTATTCATTATGTCTGTGGCAATACTGTATTTTGAGACTTCTGATCTGTTGTGAAAGGTTAGAATGAACAGCTCCAAAAGTTACTGTGGAAGGAATGACAGCCTAGCCCTTCCAGAGACAAATTTTATACCTCAAGCCAGGCTGAAAGAGCAGGAAGAGATTTGTTAGAGATTGACATAAAACTTCAAAGCAGAGTTAAGGAATCTGACTTCAAAACCCTCTCTGAATCCTTATGAAATCTGGATCCAGCTGTTAAAATCTGGGCCCTATCTGAATACTGAAAACCCCAAACCATGGATCCCAGTCAAATTTTCTTTCAGGACATTTGTTTAGGAATTTTCCTTTTTGTGTGCTGCTGTTTCACTAGAGCTTGATTAAAATCAGACAAAAAACAGTTACACTTAACTAAAGACTAAGCAAAAAGGCAACAGAAGGTTCTGACTTTACAGTCAATTAATATATGAATATTAAATGTGTTTCCCCTCTTTATCTCTCTTATTTCACATGAGTTCTGCCGAGGGGCATTGTGCTTTGGATATTCAGATACTTCTCAATTCCATAATGGTTTTCTAGTTGAAGTCATGCATAAAGGGATGGAAAACATAGCATGCTTTACTGAAATCAGACCCTGTGAACACTGATGAACTGTTTTTAATATTCCTAACACACGAAGCCTCTGCTCTGTGACATTTATGTAACTCTTCTTTGTTTAGTACCACCTCCATCATAACGTAAGTATTTGCAGATCGCTAAAAGCAGATCTCTTTAAAAGCATAAGATACCTTGAACACATTAAATCAGTAAAAACTTATTAGGTTTATAAAGAAATAATTAAATGATAGGGTCTTATTTGGAACAAATGGAAAAACTACCTCAATGTAAATTATTTGTAGTTATCAGAATTTATCTTCTTCAGCTCCTCCTCAATAAATTTTTTGGCTTTTATTACAGCTGCCTCTGATGAAATATTGTTATCTGAGACAGGCAGACTTTGTTAGACACCCAGAATAGCTAGTTTATTTTTTTCTTATATTGGCAAGCAAGTAGAACTCTTTCTTTTAACTTATTCAATGCAACAAGGCAAGTACTAGGCAAGGACTTTTGTCAGAGTGTTATCTCAATAGACTTCATCTGGGTCAGGGAACCTGCTTATTTGGTCCTGTGCACCACAGATCTTGGGGCCACAAGTGTGGGTGAACTCATGGTTTGTTGAGTTTCTAGGGAACCTAAAACCAGGCGGTGCAAAACTCTGCTGCAGAAATCCCATTAATCCTCACACCCTACCTCATTTTGATAAATTGGACATACAACATGTAATGTTAACATGTAATCTGGTGGCCTTCCAGTCACCCTCCACACCTGGCAAAGGCTGGAGTGCCCACATACTTGTTTTATAAGCAGGGAGGTGAGACATAAAACCATTTTATCCAGGAAACAAGAGGTGCAGAGTAGTAAACTCCTTTGGGCAGCACAAACTTACCTATTGCTTCCAAGGCTTTGCGAAAGCTTTCTTGCACGTGCTGAAATCAGCAGTGATTTATACCCAACAACTTCATGCCAATGTTTTCTGAAGGAAGTGTTGGCTTGGGAGCACCAGCCCAGCTCTGCTCTTATGACAGTCAGTGTACTTTGCTGCTGACAGAATCACCTCTGCTCCCTCCTTTGGAAATTCTTCTTTAGAAATTCTTGTCAGGCAGTGACAGATAAAGCTTCTGCTGGCTTATGGACTGTAGATCAGATTACCACAGAAGGAATTTCACAATCACTCTAGATTTCAATTTTTTTTCTCTCTCTTTATTCAGGCTAAGAATTCAATTTTCTTTTATATGAAAAAATATGCCCAACATATTTTTCTCATCTAAGCTGAAGGTAACTTCACTTGGAATAGCTTTGCTTGAAGCCCTTCTCCTAAATGTAGTGCTCTTGACAATGAGCTTTGCAGCTTCTTTCCAAGTTGCAGAATACCCTCCATTTTCACTGGCTTGCCCAGGTAAGACCTTTCTTTATACTTCTGACACATTTCCTCTGTGATTCATGTCCATGCCTTAGGCAATAAGGTGGAAATTTTAATAACACAGTTTTGGGTGCAATGTTATTCACAGGTCTGCATCATCTTCTATGGCTTCACTCCTGAAATTACCCTTTTTAGTTATGTCTATTAATTTCCCATGAAGTCTAAGAGGTCTCCATATGTTATGCCCCTAACCTGGAGCCACATCACATTGGTTTTCTAAGCAGCTTCTGCTTCATGTCATCTCAAAATGCAAACAAAATATTTCTTATAATGTATTTTACTTTTCAGGGTTTCATGCTGGTATCATGGCCAGGCAGCAGTTTAAATTTTTTTAGAGGCAATGTTCTCTTGCAAGCAGAGTCAGACTTATAAGATTCAAGCAGTACAAGGAAATCTTTTTATGAGACTGATCTGAATTTTGATTCCCTTATAAAAGTTGCAACAGGAGACAAAATTGGTGTGATTTAATTTATAATCTCTGAACCATGCTACAAATGTAGCCCTCCTTCTCTGCTTTCAAATGAGTTCCAATTTATTCCTGTGCATTATTTACACAGATCCATTTATTGAAGAGTTTATTAAGAGATTTTCATGTTGGTCTTGCTACTTGGAGTTATTTTACATAATTGTAAAATTGAGGAAGTTGAGGAACTGTTGGTTTGTTACCCTGTTTAGTGTACATGCAGCAAAGAGGAAGATCGCCTAAAAACACACAGTGCTGGTTCTGCTCCCTCAGGGCTTCACAGAAGACACTTGTACTCTCTGAAGAAAAATGCAAGCAATGAAATCCCAGAAAATAATCAAGGAGTTTTAGCTGAGTTTTTGAAGCTTGCCTCAACTCCCTGTACTCAGCAAATTGCATACTGTGAGCAAGGAAAGAAAGATGATATCAAAGTCAAGAATAAGGGCATTATTCAGTTAACAAAATAACATAAACATGCAGGAACGTGGGAGAACGTGTTTTGGAAGGTGAGCTGACCAGGAAAAACCAGGCCCCTCTCAGCACCCACAGCCCTGGTGACTTGACAGCAAAGCACTGCTAAATTCCAGAATGTACCTTCTGGTCCCAGAATCAAGAGTGGGCAGAGGTCTGTTTACAGAAAAAAATTCCAACTTCAAGACAGCCCATGGAGAGCTCCAGAAAGGAAAAGCACAACCCTCTGAGAGCTGTTAACCTAAGAACACTATTTTAATTACTTAAATTGAAATAAATATTACAGGTAAAATGTTGCAGAGATGACTCTAAAATATCCACTTATGATTCTGGGATATGCAGTAGGAAGATTACCATAATAAGCTCTGAGAAAATACAATGAAAACTATTACAGCTCTAGGAAAGACACATAAAATGAGCATAACAATATCTGTCTGACAGAGAAAAAGGAAGAAAGGTACATAATTTAGAGTACTCCTGTTACTGCCTTTAAGACAGATATAAAATGAAGAGTATTGCAGTTACCTAATTCTGACAGAGACACAGTGGAAATTATTAGTTATCTAGCTGAAAGGAGGATGTGTAATATGGAGTATTATTGTTACCTGTCCCTAAAAGACAGCAAGGGGGGGAGAGAGTGGTGATGGAAAACTGGACTATTACCTGGCTCCGGAAGGGAGAAATTATGGAAAGATTTGCTGCTGCCTATAGCTGTGCTTTACAGATACTAATTCATGGAAAGAGGGCTGGGGAAAATGGAATGGTCTGAATTATACCATGGCTGGCTGATTCAAGGCCAGACTTCCAGCTGGGTGCTGATAAAACTTACTCACTCTACTGTGATGCCTTTGGGCTGGTGGAGAACAAGAGGATGGGGAAGCAGGAGCACCACAGCCCTCCTGGAGCCAGGACAGACTGTGCCAGGGATGCTTTAGGACTCTACCTAGAGCAGAGGCTAGGCAGAGTTAGAGAATGAAGTGAATATTTATTATAGGCCTCTAACAGATTGGGCAGTGCAGGAGCCTGGCAGAGGCTACACCCAGGATGGTCATGAGATTCTCAGGCAAATATAAGTTTGGTCTATTTTCTTATCAGAGGTTAATTGTCCAATTATAGCTTCAGGTAATGAAGTCTTATTCCCCAGTTTGCTCTCCACAATTTACGTTTGTTGGGCCTGAGGCTGTGATGATGACTTGGCTCTCAGTCTTGGAATGATTGTTTTGTCTGACCAAGCTGTGAAGAGAGCTCACTAACACTCTATGCAGAATTCAAAGTTGTACACTAATCCAGTGGAGGATCTGAAAAATATAAAAGCTAAAACTTAAGGCATCACCAGATGTCCAAGGGGATTGGACTTCCCCTAGATTCCTGCTTGAAACCTCTGCTGCAGCAGCCTCCAAGCAGGCAGCATTTTTCCACACACTCCCAGGAGCAGGCAGGAAGCTGTGGGCAAGAGCAAGGTCAAGAGAAAGGGATGGCAGAAATTTTTGAGAGTTTTCTGGCAAAGGATATAGAGGTGCAACACATTTCTGCAGAGAGAAAAGAATGCTTGAAGCTTTCTGTAGCCTTCAGGGTCTATCCCTTCCCTGGATGAATGATGCCTACCTGCCTACCTTCAGAGCCAAGGGACAACTGGGAAAAAGTTTTTGGTTTTGTTTTTTTTTGTTTTTTTTTTTTTTGGGGGGGGGGGTTTGTTGTTTTTTTAATTCTTTTTGGTTTGGGGTTTTTTGCCTTTATCACAAGAAAGAAATATGGCTCCGATGGCACAGATGTGGAACAACTCTCCAGTTTCTTTACCACACTGTCCTGTATTTTCCTCACATTCAGGTTTTGAATTTCTTTTACAAGGATGTAATACTGACAACACTCGAGATAAGGTCCAGTGAAGTGTTTCATTTTAGCTCACTCAACTTTAAGGGTCAGATCCCTTATTAAATCCCAGTTCAAGGAACACAAAAGAAACTCCAGTGTTGCTCAGATTAATCCTCTTTTTTTCCTGTTTTGACCACTATTTGCTGTCCATCAGATGGAAAGATGTGAAGTTCAGCTGAAACAAGTGAAACTTGCGATTCATTTGTAATATTGAAAAAGAAAGGCAGTCCAGAGAGCAAGGAAGGGAGCACTGAATGGGCGCAGAACACTCCGTCTTACATCCACAATAATTCCATCCCTTCCTCTTACAACATGTCATTGGCAATAAAATAGACCACACACCACCCTGAGAGTTTCAGGCAGGAGTGGGAGCCTACAAACCCCTCCAGCAATGCCCTTTCTCAGTGTCTATACCCTGCATTAAGTAATTAGCGGTGCCGTTATCAACCCGGTGAAACAGCTCATCAATACATCAAATTTCAGAGCCTGAAATTAGATCCTACTGTATGCACAGTATCTGAACCTTCCAAGCTGGAAAAGGCACCGGCGTTCTTCCCTCTGAAAGGGGAAGAACAAGCAGAAATTTGCACAAAGTTTTGCTCCTGTACCTGCCATATGTACACATTGCACTGAGCAATGAAGGGAAAGCTCCTTGTGGCCTCTCTTTAATGAGGAATATTGGATACAAGAAGTCAAGTTAATTTGTGAATCACTTCAATTTTCACTCCAAAGTCTGAAACTAAAATAAGAGTAGGTTTTTTTACTTTTATATGATTATTTTGTGAGTCCCTATATGGACCTGAACTGGAAAGGATGATTTGCTGACATGGGCTCCTCTCTGCCCCATGTGAAGCCTCTGAGAACTTCTCTTGGGGACACTTTGAGGGCTAGAGAACCTTGAGCTATCCAGACCCCAAACTCCAGCTTTGGACACTGAATTCCTGTCCTTGATACTGTTTTACACTCTTTGTCAGGTAATAGAATCTTGGTCTTAAAGCATGTCAAAGGCTGTTAATCCTCAGCCATGATTTTTGGATCCCAAATTATTATTATAAAAAAAACCCCAAAAAACTGGTGGTGTTAAAAGTGGATCTAAGTTATGCAAAGTTATGCAAAGCTTTACTTTTCTGGGTTGACCTGAGAGTCATCAAGACTTTAGAATGCTGTTCACTTGGTGAGAGGAGAGTGGCATGATCCAGACATCATTAATTAATAAAAAATTAATGAGTTGTAAATACCTAGTATTACAATTGCATGAAAAGATACAATACACAGAACTGAATGTCTTCTGATTTTTGGGATCAGTTATCTAATATCAGGGACATGGTATTCTGGGAATAACATACTGTTCTTTTTCATTGACTTGCCAAAGTCTGAAAATAACTTCTTTAAAAAAAATCCTGTCACCTCTTCCTTGTCTCTCCCAAGACTTTGTTTTTTCTCATCTATTTTGCTTTCTGAATTTTCTCTTTTGCTGTCATTTTTAATGAGTGCACTTAGCTTGATGACAAGATTTCTGCAGAAATATGTCAACATTTGTCTTCTTTCCAATACACACTGGCAAAACACATTCAAAGGCTTTGAGTTTCAGAGTACCATGTTTCTCTTTAATTTTCATATTTATATGTGCATTCCACAAAAATATTGATGGCCATTACTGGCATGTTTTTATGGAACAAAATTATTCACTTTATAAATAATCTTCAAAAAATTGGGCAGCTACTATTAATTATTTAAATTATCACTAAATTTCAATTCTCTGAGGAGAGCTGGATATAAAGATATATCAATTCTATTACATTATGAAATTAAATAATATAAACTATCTAAGAAATATGCAAGAAATAAATTCAAGAAAATCCTCAAGCCCAGCCCTCATACTAGCATTCACTGCGAATCTCTGGGTATGGGTCCTGCAGGAATTTCAGGAATCAGTTACACTTCATAGGGAAAGAAACCAAGATTTTGTGAGCACTTAAACTTTTTACCTTTTTAGCTCCGTAGCTTGAGAGACTGCTAATAGTTTTGTGGTTTCCCCTAACTACTTCTCCACTTCTTTGGAACAAAAAAATTATAAAATGTTGGTGGTTCAATACAAAATACTTGATTGCAAGGAAAGAAAAATCCCACCATTTTCTCTCCAGTTCACTTTAGTAAGAATTACACTCCCCTCTACTGATCAAGCAGTTATCTGTTCACTCATACACAGGGGAAAGGAAAGAAAAAAAGGGGACTTGAATGACCATGTAGAGGAAGGCAAAACAAAGAAAGTCAGGTAATTTTTGCAGCTTTGAAATAGATGAACAACCTTAGCTCTGGAGTCAACTGAATTAATTCATACCTAAATGTTCTTTTTGCATCTTTGTTTTAATTTATTTCCTGCTTGTTACCAGCAGTAGCAATACTGAGAAGTAGTGCATGACAACACAATCAGATGAAACATTTGCCGCAATGACTAATTTGTAGTCAGTAAGTCACCTTTACTAATGCAATGAACTCTTCTTCCTTCTTTATTGATGCTTTTTATTCCTTTGAGAGTCCAGTGAGTCCTACAGCCAAAGAAAATTCGTAGTTCCTTTTCTCCTGCTGTGATTGCCTTGCCTGAAGCCCCAGCAGTGTCCACATGGGCACAGCCAGCCAGGAAAGCCAGGGTTTCTTTTTCTGCAATTTTCCTAAAGGTACCTGGTACTTCTTAGCAAAGCCTATTCCAGAGTTCACTAGAGGAGGATGCTGGAGGAGGATTTTGGCTCTGACTCCAAAACATAAAAGGTTATAAACTTGTCTTCAGCTTGCCTTGTCAGAGACATGACCAGAACATGATATATTCACATACCTGGCCTTTGCCCAGGCAGAAACAGGGAGATAACGAGACACAGGTTTGTGCCACAGGGGATGCCCTGGTCCATGGCAGGTTTTGAGGCAGGGGACCTGAACTCAGGAAGGCTGGGCACAGAACTCCAGGTAAAACAAATCCCGCATGTCTGCTCTGATTTGGAGCCTAACTCAGGAACAGCACTAATCTCCCCTTTGAAAAGTATTTGAAATAACTTGAAAGAATGCAACAAAAGGCAAACTCTTGAAAAAATGAGCTCTGGGATTTTCTGCACCCCACAGTTCTTTCAGTGTGTGTTTAACTATCAATTCAATTACTTCTGATTATATTTTTTTCAATTTTTATATTGGTTGCACTGGAAAATCATGCAGATTATGAATGCTTCCCTCAGCGAACTACCTGAATAAAGATTTAAATAATAAGACCTTAAACTTGTGAACATGTCATTGCTAACATCATCACAAAGCACACACTGCACTCCAACAACTTAGACTGCTGTTGACTTAAAACCAGAATCCTTTGGCTGTTGGCTGTACTTTTGTCAAAGACATTCAAAGAGAATAAGAGGAATAAAGTCGAAGTGTAAGCTCAGGAATGAACTTGTGTAAATTCACACACTTTATAGTGGAAAGGGTTAATGAAGATTTAATTAAGACTGAGTTCCGACTCCTGCCCAGAGGAGTGGGGGTGACTCCTGACAGCCCAGCTTATGCAGGGAGAGGATGCACAGCCCAAGGGTTTGTCCACTCACCAACAGTCATTCCAATCAGAGCCATGAAGGGAATTCTTTGGAATGTTCTAGGGAAGGCACGCCTGCTCCCTTACACTTTCGCTCTCACTCTGCCCCTATACTTTGGATGAAAATGTTGAAGAAAACTTGTTCACAGTAAAGCAGAAGGGACTGGTTCCCTTTTTCTTATTTTTTTGTACTATTTTGTTGAGATTTTATTTACTTTGCCTGACTGACTCAGGTATAATACTAACACAGATTTCTGGGTGGGTAAAGAGACTATTTTGCGTTGTAGCAAATATTTCAAACAGAAGGTCTGACCTCATTCTAGTCACTGTTAGTGATTAAGACAAAATTCTAAAGGAGCAGGTGCTATATTTTGCCTCGTATCATTACCTCCCTTTGCAGCTGCCCCTTGGGTGGTATGATAACAAAGAGCTCAGCCCAGATGCTCCCATGTAAAAGGAGCACCCTTGTATGGACAGGGACAGCACTTGGTAGTGTTCCACTGTCCCTCTACAAACAGTGACAGTTGGTGATTGCCCCAGATTATCCAGATGTGCAGGGAGTGGTTTTCTTCATGGAGAAGGCAGTCATCATTGAGAAGGAGAAAAGGGTAGGAAAGGGACAGAGGTTAAGGGACCAGCAGGCTCACAGGTACCAGGAGTTCATTTAGGAGGAACTTGTTATTCCTATTCCTGAACCACACAGTGCTGTCAGATGGACAGAAAACCCTGTTTTGAGGTGTATTTTGCCCATTTCTATGCAAATGTCCACCATCAATAAAACCACAGAGGAAATGTCGCTCAGTATTTTGCTAGTCACAAGTGAGCTCTAAGAAAGGCAAACACTTTAAACCAACCTGCTCTTTACTACCAACTAAAGCAGAGAACTCCCAGAGGCACAAAGACATAAGCAGGGTGTTCCTGGTTCCACCAGGATGCAGAGTTGATGGCTTACGCCATGCTGGCATTGGGTCTGCATCTTTCAAGCAGTGATGATCAGTGCTCATAGAGAGCACATTACCAACTTGTTCCTCCTTGTGGAGAGCTCTGGGTTCTGACTCTTCTTCGTGTCTCATCCAAACATCCACAGTTTTTGTTCTCAGATTTCCACTTCAAGGGCATCACTGCTTCTCATCAGGTTTTTGCCAATGGTATTTCAAAAGTTCCTATGTGGGATGAGGTGACTTGTAGTTAAAAGCACAACAAAAATACCATAATTCATTAGCACAAAGTAGAAATATAGCATATATCACCAATAAAAAAATGAATTTGATTTTCTAGTCACTTTGTAGCCCTTTAAAATATACCATAGCCCACCGGATTATTTCATGCATTGCACATATCTGCAGTGTGCAGCAAAACAAGAACTGAAGGCCCTTTTCAGGGAAGATGAACTGAGAGTTTGTTTGCTGCAGTCTTGTATTTAACCACCTTGTTCTCCAACCAGAGTAATCTGGGGTGGGAAAACAAAAAAGCTGTCTGAGGCTATAATATAATAAGACTTCTTCTTATCTGTGAATCTTTAAATTCCAAAGAAATGTCCTGGAGCACATGCTATCAATGGATAGCAACAGTTGCACAATGTCCAAGCAGTCCCTTAATAAATGGTTTTGGATGGAATAATACATGTTTAATAAATGGTTGTGGTGGCTAACAGCTGGCCTGGAGGCCTCACAGTCATAGATGGCCCTGATTATAACTCGACCATTTTAGGCCATAAGGGAACCAGTATAGGCCATTAGGGATGCAGACAGCTATTGGCCAGTAAGATGGGTGGCAAACAAAATCCAATCAGGACCAAACACACAGACTTTCAAAAACTAAATAAAAAGGGAGCTGCACTCAATAAAATTGTTCTGTTGCCACATGAACAAGGACTGTAGTGTCATGTGTCCATCTCGACTGTGACAAGTGTTTAATCTATTTTTCAGACCAGAAGATTGCTTAAACTCCTTTCATTCTCAAATCTGTTGAGTAGAGTGTATTAGAAATACTGGTTTTCAGTGACAAATTTCAGAGTGACAACTTCAGCACAGTATTGTCACCCCACCCAATTTAACCTGTCCTTGGAAGGTTTGTCCTTTAAAAGAACACTGAACTCCTGATCCACATTCTGCATGCTTGTCCTAGTGATCCTGAGGGTGCCATCTTTTTTTTATATATCAAGTGGAGAGCATCAGTCTCAGGCATATTTATGATATTATTTCACTTTGGCTAAATAGTTCCTTCTCAAATCTGTGCCAGTTTTATCTATCAATCCCCACAAGAGATTTACAGGACAAACTGTATCACAGAAAACAAATTTATTCCCTTGCTGATCTTGTTCTGTTCACACTGAACTGAAATTTAAGATATGAATATCTTGCAGGGCATACAAACTCAAAACTGAGGCAGGATCTTTAGTCAGAAAAGACAATGCCTATTCCTGCAGTATGAATGCCTTCAGGAGGAAGGCGCATTGTAGTGCCAGCAGAAGTTCAGCACATGCTGAGTTACTTTGTGAAAGAGAATAAGAGCTCACCCCTCTCATGCTTTCAAATTTAATTCTAGTTTGCAACAAATGATGATTCTTTGTGTTGGAGCTTCCCTTTTCCTGACCCTTAATAATGCACTTAATCCATTTTTCGTTGCTGGTATCTGGAGGTCTTAGTATCTTAAATAAATTTAATTTTTTAAGCACTCCACAGAGGTGGGAGCAGAGCTATCTTACAGGGAGGAGTGGGTTACATAATGTCCAGATCACTGTTGCCTGCATATCTCTGTCTGGATCCACATGATGTGCCCCAGGTCAAAGAGATTTGTGCTTGTGGAAAGAATATTATCTAATCACCCGAGTCAGGCTGTAATACCCAAATCACTAATAACCTGCTATAATTGTAGCCCAGGCTTTCTAGTCTAAGTGTTTGAACTCCTCATGGCAGAGATTTCTCTTTTGCCAGGAAAGCATTTCAGCTTCTCCCACAACAAACCCTGTGTTTGTAAAGCAGCCATATTACTAGAGCTCAGAGAATCAGACAAAAAAGTTCTGGAAAAAACTGTGTTTGGCAAAGAACAAAGGACTGAAGGGGGAAAGGAAATGAGGGGAAAAATATGAAGGATATGAAAAATTTTGGAGAAAATCGCCCTAGTTCCCAGGAAATTGCCCATTATTCAGATATTTAGAAATAAAGCAGCTTCTAAGCACATGTTACACAAGTCAAATAACATCAGTTCAAAACTAAGGTTCTCATTTTTCCTGCAAATGAATGCAACATAGTTTATTAACAAGACTCCTCAGTTTTCAGCACAGAAATTCAAAGTGGCCAGCTGGAATCTCTCTCCCACTCTGCCAGTTCCCTTTAAAATGAGCAGATCATGGCCATCTGAGCTTGTCTTTGAGGCAGCACTTTACAGTGCCCCAGAAAGATGATTTCCCTAAGATGAGAAAGATGAGTCCTAAAGCAATGGATAATTTTTGCAGCATCTCTGGTCACAGGACAAAGTGGCAACACCTGCTCCAGCAGAGGAAGAACAGCTCTGGTACAAGCAGGGGACAAGCAGGGACACTGGTGCTGCTCCTGGAGAGGAGCTCCCTGGGAGCACTGCCCATACCCCAGCTCTCCAGTGAGGTCATTTGCAGGAGCTTGTAGAGGAGCTGGATGAGGTTTTATCACAGCTTGGCCAGGAGTGTGGGCTGAATTGCCACGGGTTAAGGACAGACAGAGAGCCAAAAAGCTTTCCTCAAATACCTTCTCTAAAGAAGGCACTTTGAGACTTGAAATAGTTTTACCACCACTATTATAGGTGGTATAGGTAAACAAAGAAAACAAAAAGACAGAGACATATTATTCAAAATTATGTTATATATATAAATTAAATTCAAATATTCCACGAAATATTATCTAAATCCTGCTAATTGTCATGGGAACTTCCAGTATTTCACCAGACACTTTTAGCTAGCTTAACATCTTTAAAATGAATTCATATAGGGAATAAAAGTGATCTTTCTCTTGAGTGTCTGCCATTTGCAGTCTGTCAGTAGCTCCTGCTAGACGAGCATCTGTGTCAGAATATTTTTGTTCCCGCATCAAACATTTTGACTGACGTTCCCCATCTAACCAAGCTGCAACATGGGGGCAACCTGCATCACTCTATGCAGAGCAAGAATGTCAGAGGTGCTTCGACTCAGTGTCTCCTGCCTTTAGCCCCAGAATTTTTGGCAGGCAGCCTAAGCCTTCTCATTACACAGTGCGGATAGACCAAAAAGGCATTTTGTGCCAAGAGCACTTGCTGATGAAGAAAACAAGAACATTCGTCTGACTGGATCCTCTACCTGAAACAACAGGGGGATGACAATCCTAAACCAAGCATGTTTGTATTGCTAGAACTTTGCCCATGTTTTTTCTTTAATTACAAACATCTGACTGAGCACTTTGCATCCATAGAAATTGAGTCCAAATTTTTTCAAATCCTGGAAAAGGATTTAAACACACAAATCTGCAGGAACTATAACAACCATTATAAACCAACAGGGAATTGAATGGGATTGATCTGGGGCAGCCTGTACTCTCGTCTGGAGTGCTGCCCATAGAATTCAATTCCAAGTTACAGTTAACCTTGTTGTGCTGGAGCTGTCTTTATTACTGAGCAGCTCTATAAAATACAGCATTTCAAGGGAGTACATGTAGTTAGCAGTTAGTACTCCCAAGTTGTAGCCCCTTGTTTTCAGTTGAGGAGAAGTACTCATAAGTAGTAATAGTGAAAGTGATGGTATTCAACTTCCAGGGAGTTGGAATTCCAAGTAGGAATAAGTTATATAAGTTATACTTTATATATATATATATGAGAGTGCCACTGCCTCTGCCCCACCTTCTCCTGGGCGCCTGCCAGGTCCTGGCAGAGCCCACCCTCTGTTCAGTCTCTACCCAAACTTGCAATTTCTCTCAGAAACAAAATCAAGTCCTGTGCAGCACAACTCCTGCACCTGTGAGGAATGTCAAGTGTGGCATTAAGCATCATTACTTGTCCTGGGTAGTTTGCAGAAAAAGGAGCCAGGACTATATAATTGTGACCTGAATCCATACACATACATATTGATGTTAAGGTCCCACCAGACGGTTTCATGTGCAGGTCTTAGCAAATGATCTGCACAATTCAGCAATGACCCGTGTCCATAGAGCTGTACAACTGGAGGGAGGTAAGGAGGGGGATTTTTTTTAGGGAAAAACATGCTTACCCAGTAGAGAAGGCAGAATTATCTCTATAAAGCTGGCACAAACCTGTGAGTGGCGGGCTAATTGATAAGAAAAATCTCACTGCACACCAGAAGCTGCAAAGCTTATTGCTTCTGCCACATCAATCCTGTGCTGTCCTTGATAAGGTTTCTAACACAAAATCCTTGTTTTTGATGCCGGCTGCAATTACCCAACAGATCAGATGACCGAGGAATGAAGAATACTAAAGAAAATACATATATGTCTGTATATGAAGACAATGGAAACGCAAACAGGACTGGAAACAGTGTATCTCTTCTCAGCAGAACAGTGCACACTTCACTCTTGATACCATAAAGAAAAGCTACCAGAATCTGAAAAGGCCTTTTCCTCAGCTGCATGCTTTCTATAGACAGTGATTATTTTTCCTCCAGACTTCTCAGTCTGCTATATTGCAACAGACAGAACAAATTTGGACTCTATTTCCTACAGGTGGAGCTCCCTTACACAAGGAAGAGCAGAAGGCATTGGGCTATGGCACAGAAAAATGTCTGGTCCTTGGAGAATATTCCTCACCTATTCTTTACTTACTGAACAACTGAATCTTTCACACTGCTTAAAGACTTCACCAATTGAATCTTTTTTAAAAATTCTACTAAAGCGGTACAATTATGGGTAAATGAGATAAGGAACTTTAAGGAAAAAAAAAAGTAAAAGCAGAAGGAGCATGTGGGTTTTCATGAATGGTATTAAATCTATTAAACAGCTTAAACATCACCTACATTGTACCTACAATGTGCTAAATCTGATCAGCATTTTTGTTCATTTCCTTTAATCACTTAGAGAGAGATGGAAATTTTGCACATCACAATGGGTTATATATTTCCACTGAAATGGTGTTTGAGAGGTGCATTTATGAATTTGTATTCAAAAGTCAAATACTAATGATGGTCACTATATTTATTCTCTCTACCTCTTTAGACAGACGTCTCTTTAGAGATACCAGATTTTTAGTAATATTTCTGCCTACATGCTACCCGAGTAACAGACTTAAAACACTCTGGTGACTAGATGGTGGTGACAGCATTTATTGAGTGGAAAGCTGTATTAATATTTTCAGTCTACAAAAGAGAGAACTGACATGTGCAGTTCTGAAATGGTGTTATTCTGCACAACAGTCCAAAATAACTACAAACAGCATCATCTCATCAGCAATTACAGAGTCTGGAAAATCAGAGGTAAACGAGAGCACTAGTAATACCACTGACATTTGGAGATGCTTCAAATGAACAAAACATAACTGAGAATTTTACTGCTTAGCTTTTTCAGATGTTCTTAGACCCTCACTTTAGAAGCTTTTAAAATAGTAGAGCTGAGAGGACAGAGGGAGGGCATTTTTCACAATTTAGACCCCTTACACTAGTTAGGAAGCAAGGCACAAACAGAGCTTCTTAGCATAACCATAGGCCTAAACACCCTAAAATACTCCGAGTATTGCTTTTAGTTCCTATCTGAGTTTATACGGCATGATTTATCTCAATTTAAGCCAATCTCTATGTTATTATCAGTACTCTTGCAGCTCCTAACAGATGCAACTCCTAAAACAGATACAGCAGGAGAGCCTCCATGCAGACATGAAGGTGTCACATGACTGAATCCACCAACAGTTTCAACCACATGCAAGGAAAGATAACTTTGAAGAAAATTCAGCAACACCAGTTCTTGGTTTGCTTGGGGATAACTTTTTCTTCAAAACAAACTACAACCAGAACAGAAAATACTCCTGCTGGTCACAGAGGACATTCTCTCTCAAAGTTTCAAACCAGAGCCAACCCAGCAAATTTTCCCAATAGACAGACCTTGCTCATACACTCAGGAAAGCCAAATTCAAAACAAAACATAAACATTCTTAGATTTTTGATATTTTTATGATTCCCAAGATTTAGAAAGTCGTTTTCTCCCAGCCCCGTGGTTGAAGAAAAAGTCAAGAGTCATCTTTTCTGTTTTCCAAGGCTGTTTATTTTTCCTTATCTATTCCGTTCTTTCCCTGACTCGCAGAGATCCTCTCAGCAAGTCAGTTCAAGGCACAATCCACCACCCTCAGGGTGGTGTTTTCTTTTATACTAAAAACTACATGTACTTTTTTTGCAATAATTTTCCAATCCTTATTACCTATGATGGAGAGCTTGTCTCTCCTCTAAACCAACCAGAAAGTGTCACCATCACAGCAGGAGATGGAGAACAAGAAGAAAAGAAGGACAAGACTCACCCAGGTTCCTCCATCTTGCCTCCTGAACCCCCATTCTAAAAACCATAAACTTCTACTTTTCACCCTGTGACAAATTAACTATCACTCTACTTAAACTTTCTTTGACAGTAAATCCTCGCACAGAGATAGTAATTTCTCCCAAGGGCTAAAATGGAAGGCACAAGAGTTTTTTTACTCCATGCCATGGTTTCTCAGCCCCCTACCAGGGTCTAAAATCATCCAGAACAGTCAGAGGAGTGTCCTGAGCTCTGACAAAACATCAGTTTGACATACACACCCAGACAGCATCAATCCTCCCATGCAACACAGTATAAATGTTTGGAAGCTTCTTGACATTTTGGCTTTCTGCTTGCAGAATTAATTTTTTTCTTCCCAAAAAGTCATTTTGAGTACAAGTTGATGGCCAAGTGAGTGAGAGTGCAGAGATGCTGCTGCAGGGTTGGATAACTATACTCAAGGGAAGGGCTGTTTGGGGTTAGAGATCAGAACCCAGGCACCTCCCACCCTTTGTGCTCACTCCACCGTGCACATATCTCACTAAATTTTCTCATTCCAATTACTCACTGTTGGACTTTTACCGATTTTTACACTTGCCTGTAGCATTCTTTCAAAGGCACAGTATTTTTTTCTAGTAATTATTTGAATCCACATAGATGAAGCATCACTCAGATTCTGCAGTACAAAACATTACTTTGCACTGCAGTACCACTCACGCCTTTCCACAAAGTCCCCTTTCCAGCATTCCCCAACTCCAACCCCAGAGAACTGCAGACCAGACAGGTACCTTTGCTCTGCCCCAGTCCACTTGACATCACATTCTCTCAATTTTCATGCCTGCAAATTCTGAGACAGCAAGTACTCTACCTCAGCTTAGCTCCAAGCATTTTAAATTCATGGAATTGAGAGAAAACTATTCAGCTCTTTAATTATCTGATCTCATGGGGTAAATCACAAAATAGAGCCAAAAGCTTTCAGGCCCAGAGCACAGCGGAACCTCAACACCATTTAGGATGTTCCTGAGTTGTCACAGAGCCCTGAGCTCTTATATCTATTCCCAACATTATGGTCCTGCTACAGCAGAAAAATCCAAAAACTCCTGAGGGTGACATCATGAATTTTGAGTTTCTAGTCCATATAGGAAAAAAATCACTAATTTCACTCATTTCCAAATGTTTCCTGCAAGATGCTGTTAAATGACTTTAATTTTTTTCAGTGATGCTGGTCTTTGACTCACAACTGCAAGAAAGAATAAAACCAGAAAAGATTTTATTAAATACACGTATGGAAAAGCAAGCACATATTTAGCCAAGTCTTTTTTACTGAGAAAGATCTAGCGCCAAGAATTTAATAGATGATTCCCTCTGTCTTGACCAAACAGTGTTCTGCACATTCCTCTGAGGCACTCACCACTTCTTCCCCTTTTGTCTTTGTGTGTGCACTTGTCTTCAATTCTCCACTGCTTTTTCTTCTTGTAGAAACAGATTATTTGATTTTATAACAGTTTTAATGTCACAAGAAAGGAATAGAAATGAGGGTATTAATCTCCATGTAAAAATGAAACTAGTAAAAGTAGCTTTCCTTTCCTAAATCCATTCATTACTTCTGCTTGGACTTGGCATCAGTGCCTGCTCCCCAGGAGACAGCCCAACTCTTCACCATTTGGATTTAACAACACTTCCACTCCTGGTGTCTTTTTTTTTTTCCCCCCCAAAACAACCTTAGCATTTGTGGAGACCCCAGAAGCTGAGGTGTTCTCATTAGCTGCATTTTGCTGTGGAAAGCCTAAGCAATATCTCCTATAGTTTTAGTCTCCATGGATTACCTTGCTACCAACGGTAGCAAAAGAATTTTAAAAGGCCTCGTTCTTTCATGTTTTTAAACAAGACCACTTATTTTAAATGTCCTTTCAGAGTTGGATCCTATGATCTGCGTTTGGATTTCTTTCTTAAGTGTTTAAATATGTTGTGGAAACCATTTCATTACTCTTCTAAATACATTGATTAGACTAGGAATTAAAATTAAGATATAGAACAGCAATAAAATCTTTCAGACAGTTAATCTGTTTTCTTACTGTATTTTGTAATCACAGAAAAAAGAACAATTACATTATTCCAGGATTCATTTCTGCAGATCTACAAACTCGTGTTCAGAGGTATTTACATAATTTTGATTCTGTTTACCAGTGAAGACATATTATTTCTTGTGTCACTTTTCTACGGTTATTTGAGTTTTAGAAAATCAAACATTTCTTTTTCCATTGGTTCACACATTGCTCTAGTAAGACCAAACACTGGAAAAGAATGAATTCTCCTTGCTAGCAGATGTCCATTTAAGTTCTCTGTGTGAGCACAAGCATCAAGTGAAAACATATTAATGCCCAATTATTTCTGATTTTAATTTTTCTTTTCATTAACTAGAAAAGGGCAGGAAGAAGGCCCCAGTGTAAAGAACAATAAATAACAAGATCCTGGAGAAGAACAAAAAGTGGTCCTTCAGTTTTGGCAGTGGCAGCTATCAGAAGAAGCCCAATGGCAAGCATTCAAAGTGAGGGGTGAGATCTTCCTTTAGACAGAGCAATGGGACAATTTTTAAAACTGTTCTTCCTGATGTGATATTTTAGGAGTTTATCTGTAATGTCTACATCCCAAAACGATTTTAAATGGCCTTTATCAGTCATTTGTATTGTCATCACCTATACTGTACATCATGTCTAGTCCTGACCAGGGAGAGCTAAACAGCTTTGCAGCAGGGAAAGCACATGCTCAGGTCTCACTTTGGGATTCAGACTGACTCCAAAATAAAGGTTTTCAAAAGAACTTCTCCTCAAGTTCACACACTGCATGTCATCCATGCTCCTTGGTCACATACTCATGGAGTTATTGTGGGTTTTTTGCCATCCTACACTGCTTTGAAGCATCTTCAACAGCTGTTGCAAAAGATGATTCCAGGATGATGTTCACTCTTCCTTCAGCTGTATTTTCTGCAATTTGATGCCAACACCATGAACACCAATCTAGCTACCCCTTGGACCAGAGATTAACCATGGAGCAGCCAACTACAGAGAAGAAAAAGAACACAAGGTAAGAGGAGAAGGACGAGCAACTACCTTTGAATCCATAACATTATTGGGTCTTGATGAATCCACTTTTGTTGTCCCTCAGACACACCAGGGATCGATTATAGTTGCTACTGTTATCCTTCAGTCCTGTGACATTAAGTCTTCCTGTAAAATCAAATAGGAGAGAGGGATGGATGGATGGATAATGGAGACGTGGCACAGAAAACAAATGAACTTTCCCACAAAACTCCAACACACTTGGTGGAAGGCTTTTTTTTTTGGCTTGGTGGTTGTTTGTTTTGGGGTTTTTTTTGAACTAGTGAGAATGGAAGAGAATGTCCTACTTGCAAGGGCCAAAGGAGAGGGAAGGGGGAACAAAGGGTAATTCACTGGAGTGTCATTGCACGATTCCTCACTGCTGAAGAGGAAGGCAGCAAAGGGCCCTTGAAAAGGACATCTGAGAAGTTTCTTGGTACAGACAGTGACAGGAAAATCCTTCACAAGTCATTAAAAGAAAAGCGTCTGTTCTGAAGGACACAGAAAGAGCTAGAAAAAGATGGTCTTAATAAGAGATATAAAACATACATATTCAACAATAACAACAAAATCAATAAAAAGATTAGTCCATGTACCACAACATAAAGGCTATTGTTGCTTAAGTACACAGAACTTACAAAGATTATTTCATTGATATAGCACTTGGTCAGTAATTCTATTACAGCTACACATTCAGAAGATCTCTTTGGCATACTTCCCAAAAGTGAACCTTCATGCATCTTTCATATGGCCAGTTTTGTCAAATTTGTGTGCATACGTAGCAGAACAATCACTTCGAGTAGCAGGATATAATCCTAACACCAGTTTTTCTTTTTAAAAAAGTAAGAGAAAAAGCCACTGCACTCCATGATAAAAAAAAAAAGCATGGAAGGCTAGAAGAAAATACAGGAGAGAGAGCATACAGTGCTCTGATAGTAATGAGGACTGCTCTAAAACCTGCAATGCAGTGTGGATATCCCTACACTGCTCCAGGATAAGTTTTGCTAGCACACCAAGTCTGTGAGAACCAAACTCCCTGTGTGCCCCTGTGACTCTCCCAGGTCCTGGCAGATCTGTCAAACAGCCTTGCCTTGCAGCCTGGCTCGGTGTAGTCTTACCCTCCCTGCTCCCAGGCATGTTCCAGCCAGGTACATGCTTGACATGGCTGCTCAGGGCACCAGCCAAATCATGGAAAAAGTAGTTCAGAGGTGTACAGTCAAGGTTCCTGTTACCAATTCCTTCCTCATAATGTCAATGCAATATATTTCAACAGCACTATATCTCACATTCTTAACTGAGTTAAATTCTGCCAAGAAAACCATTGAATTTCCCATCTAGCTGTAGTCAACAGTGATTTATTTCATACATATTGTATTTTAGCAATGCTGCATTTACGCAGTTAAAATTTAATTGGAATATCCTCCTTCAAATTCTTCCCATCTGGATTATATAGTCTATATTACAAGGCTTTAGTCTGTCAATCTGTAGACCTGCAAGTGATTTCACTACTTTCATCCAATAAACTAAATCTTCTCTTTCCTTTTTCTTTAGTGTTCATTTTCTGTGTTCTCCCCCCGTATAAGGCAAAGGATGAGCAGAGGATTAATAATAATGAAATTCTGCATTTAACAGAAATAACAACCCTTGATCTTAAAGGCCACACTGGATAAAATTTATAAGGCTCAAAGTGATCATAAATTTTACAGCCTACTACACACTCACAGATTTATGTGAATAGAAAGGAGCCAGTCATCCACAGAGCTGTAGCAGCTTCAGAGGCACAATCCCCGTTTAGCAGATGACTTGTTCAGAATTGCCTGTGACCACAGGAAATGTTTATGATCATATTTGTTTCCAGGTAATTACATGTGCTAAGACAGTCATGGACCTGAAGCACTAAGTGACCCTTTACTTCTGTCCTGCTTGCATGAGTTTCTCCATTAAGGACAGGGAAGGAAAAAGGACTGGGCTCTGAGTGAGGATTGTGATGACTTTCCATGCTGAGAGGTAATAGCCCCTTTCCTGGGATGCCAGGGCTGTTCTTGTCTGAATACAGCTGTCTGGAAAGAACAGTCAATAGCTAGACTCGGACTTTCAAACTACCCAACTAGCTCCAGCATCCTGGTTGTCCAAAACAACTGCTAGTCAAGTATTTTGCATTTTTCAGGGACAGTCCAGATGCACTATTTTTTTCTGGTTTTATTTTTCAAGGATCTTTGACTATATAAAATGCAGAATTTGGGGTTCACATTTGTGTGTATGCCATGGACTGCTCTCCTCCAGGTAAGTCTCTCATGGGCTGTAAGGACAACCACACAAGGCTTTGATGGGGACCACAACTGAGACTTCAAACAAAAGTTAATGAGACAAGTACACAGCAGCTTCTCCAGAGCAAAGCAAAAGAAGTGTTCCAAATGATTCCTCAAGGACATTTTCTTCCTTACTAAAAAACTCTCTTCCTTTGCCAAAGTGATCTGTCACCTAAACTATGAATGTTGTCCCTCCAAAATCTCCCTAGGTCTTCCCATTTTCTCTACTAAGCATTTTCTTACTCATACAAAAAGCTAATGCTGATTATTCTTCTTATCTTGCTCTGCACTTGTTAGCAAAAATATCTGATGGCCCTGAGTTCTGCCAGGTAACACTAAGATGGCATACAATATTTACATATCAAAGATAAATTGCAAAAGAATTATCACAAAATTTGTATTTCACACACACACCCCCCCGTTAAAACCCTGCTTTAAGGGAGTTTTTGTTCCTGAGAGGAAAGTGACTTCAGGAAGCACAAAGCATCCAGAAGTGTCAAATCAGACATTTGAGCCCATCTCTCCACAGGCATGGAGGGATGACAACCCAGTCTGACATCACTGATTGCAAAAGCATAAGCAGATCCAGTACATGAACAGACCAAAGATTTGCTCCCAATCTTCTTTCTTCAGCAGAGACCAGAGAATCTTAACCAAGGAAACAGTAAATAAACTGTCACAACACTCTCCCTCCTCCATCAAATTTTTTTTCAGCTGCACCTTACATGGATGGTGCAGACCTTGAGGGCTGCAGGAACCTGTTTCTCCATCCTCACCTATAGCATGTCACGAAGAAAGACTGCCCCAAAGTGCTCATGCAGCTGTGCCACTAAAAGGCAGGGAAAAAATATCCCTCCACAAGGAAAAAAAAGAGCCAAAGAAAAGTAGGGTGTGTTATTTGCATTTTCCTGCAGCCATTGTACTTTTGCACCCCCAGCTTGGTCTGCAGTGTGGTGTCACATATGCTTGTGATGATGAACCTGACCTCACTGTGGCAAAGGTGATGGAAATGGAGTGGCACCAAGCAGGAATTCTCCAGTTTAATACAATCCCTGTACATTCTGAATTATGCAATTAATGCCCTGTTTCTTTTTCAGCAAATAAAATCGATGCTAGGTAGGAGGAGCCTGCCAACAGCAGGATAAAAGGGAGTACCTACAGTCCAAAGCAGTGATGACTTTCCCTGCTAAATTCACACCACAGCAACAAAATATTGCCTCTGCTTCTGAAAGCTTCTGGTAATGCATATAAGATAACCTGATAAGAAGTCCCAGACATGGGAGCTGATAGTGCACCTCCTGTCAGTGTTACATCTTGTCCCTCAAAAAGGCAGCATACATTTCAAGAAAATCAACCTAAAATTATAAAAATAAAGGAAACCTTCTTTCCTGGTATATTTTAAAGGTTCTACTGCAATGTGACTCAGATCTAATTCAAAACGTCTAGCTGATTCTTAATGTTAGGTTTCCTCTGTGAGCTTCTCGCCTCCCTCACTGTGGCAGCTGCTGCACATGGATTTGCAGCACAGTGTTAAGCTTTTCATTGCACTCTAGCTTACACTTGCTAGGAAAAGGTCATATGACATGAAAACTTTGCTCAGCTCCCCTCACAGCAGGTCCAAACTGCAGGACATTCTCCCAAGATGACAGCACCAAGCTTCCTCATGTGAATAGGGCATTGCTGATCCTGATTACATCTCCCAGCTCGAGGACTCTCCCAGACCAGGACCCAAAGAAGTGCCACTTCTGCACAAATAACAAATAACACCTCAGCCTTTCCCTGTTAACAAGGGAAAAACAAAACCCCACAAAACTAACATTTCCTTCACCTGCTGGGCCCTGTATCTCGGCACCATGTATCACACTGGGACTCAGGACCTCTCTTGTACCCTGAAGAAAAAAAAAAAAAAAAAGGAAAAGTACAGTGCAATTGTACTTTTTCTTCCCCTCCACTGAGTGACACTGGAGAGAATGTGCTGGAATCAGCCTTTGAAAACAGGCTCCAGACAGACAGCCATGCCAGCCACAAAAGAGCCACCCAGCTACATTGCTTGCTGACCTCTCCAGGCAAGCCAGAGACTGCAATTTGCACAACTAGATGTGTAGCTTTCAACATACTAGTGACACTGAGCCCCACTGTGCTGTATAATCACTCCATTTTCAGGAGCGCAAACCTCAGCTAGATATCAGTTTGCACATTATGCTCAGAGTTGGTGCTGTGAGAGTACTTGTCCCTAGGATTGTGAACTGAGTGGTCAGATTCCCAGTCAGGAGAATGTGCTCCAGCAAAGCCTTAAAGCAAGAACCCACTCCATAGGATGCTCAGCAAACCATGCAGCCTTATATTAACATCCTTCCCATCTACCACTCCTCATTAGCTGTTTCTCCTTTGCTGAAAGAACAGAAAGAGTGAATCACCTTATTTCCTCAAGGAACATATGGGTGCGAGGCCGCTTGCTCATCACCACAGCCACCCTTGGAGGACAAGAATGGGGCCAGCAGCTTCATGACTCCAGAATATAGACTTCTACTGAGCAGTAAAATGCTTCTACAAAAAGCAAGGAGCACATAGGATGGGGAAACGATGCAGAGAGAGAGTCCATGAAGTAGGCTGGCAGGCAGCACGATCACACTGCTGTTGTGAGTGCTGTAAGGCACAGAGGCAGGGGAGCTAGGCAAGGAAAGCAACCATGGCTCACAAGGCAATTTCTTTTTCTTTAGAAATAAATACTGAAGACTAATTTAAGGATGAGAAGGAACTTAAATAAGTACGTTGTTTTCCTTAGGATTTCCTAATACCACACTGTTTTTTTGCAGGTATCTAAACGAATGATGCTTAAAAAACCAATTCCCAGGGCATCCCATTGCAATGCAGAGTAGTGCCTGGGAGGCCACCCTGCCCACCCCAGCTCAGCCTCCCTGAGCCCACCACTAAATTAGCAGTTCCTTGAGCACCCAGATTTGCATAAAAGAAGCAGTTATCAGCAATTAGCTTGACAAGGCAAAATTCTTCAAGGCCGCTTCAAAACTAGTGACAGATGCAGCATTCCCAAGTTTAAGCTATAATTTATTCTCAGGATATATTCAGGGCAGGAATATAAGGAAAACACGTTGTGCATTTTGCAAAGCCTCTCATTTAGGCATCTGAAAACAATAGAAAAAGGGGAAGGAGGGAAGATGAATAGTGACTAGCAGATAGACTAAACTGCAGGCACAGGGCCAGAATTTAATATTCAGCCATGGTAAGAAATATCCAGACTATTTTGCTGATGAATAGATTCACTTACCTGTTGTTCACATCAGAAAATTTCATATTTCCGAGCTGTCCTGCTCCTTCAGGGTTTAATCACAGTTAACAACTGCAGTGTGCAGGCCTTAGCCCAGTTGAATTACAAATATCAGACCAAATGCAGGAAGAAGGGATTGTACTGAAGGGCAAACCAATTCCCACTTAGGACATCGGAGCAGTGGTGTCTTCCCATGGTTCCCCCAAATTTACACTAGGAGGAAGCACAGGCTGAAGAACAACCACAGTCTGCAGGATATTCTTGTGGCTTTGGGTGGCAGTGACTTCCAGGACCTGGTGAAAGTACCCTACACCTTACTTGAAATTCCAGCTCTCAGTACGATTCCGTCTCTGTATGCAAAACTTGTGGCAGAAAACGTGACTGAACTGTGCCAGAAATTTCTGAAGCAGCTACTGGATGTAGTAATCATGGGATAGTTAAGTCTGGAAGGGACCTGAGGAGGTCTTGAGTGCAAGTACTGCACAAGCAGGTCAGCAACTTATGATGAGCTTGCTCTGTTCAGTTCAGCTCATCTATGCTGTGTGCTTTCCAGGAAGTAATTAACTCTATCTTTCCTCACAAGATGAAACAAATCTAGGATGAGTTTTTATCTCATCATCTCTGGAAAAAGAGGGACCTTTCATAGCTGCCTCCTTAGCCACAATGTGGGATTAAAAAATCCTCTGGGGAAAAGTCTTTCTTCTGGACTACCGAGCCGGGGGAAACTGTCCTAAAATCTTGGAGTCTAAGAAAGGAGAGGAGCTATGAGATGGGAAAGTACCTCTCCTCACAGGGCAGCTGGCACTGATCCTCCTTCTCTCTCCATAACAACTTCTCAATATATGCCCTGGATATTGATTTGCTTATTCCTGCTTTAAGGAGGTTTTCCAGATTCAGAAAGTGTGATGCCACTGCTCAGTTCAACCAGCTGATCTGGAACAACCAGACACCACCTGGGTACACACATCAGGAAATCCCAAACTCATCCCAGTGCAGGCATGTGGCACTTGGAACAAAGCACAAGGGTGACAGAAAGGTCTGTCAGTGTTAACAAGGAAATAAATAACAAATAGAAGCAAGAAGACATCTGTCTTCTTGCCACTTTTCTGAAGTCTTTAATAGCAAGCAGTACGTGTTCAGGACCTTTCCTGGGAACTCAGAACCCATTCTGACCTGATGAGACACAAAGGTCACAGAGATGACTTCATTCATTTCTGCAGGATTTGGACAGCTATAATTAAAAGAACCCTGCATATTTCAAATGTTTTATATTTGATACAAAGAAATCCTTCTGCAAGGGAAACATTTTTCTGAAGCTATGGTAGAGAGTCCCTTTCCAAGCATCAGCTGCTTTAAAATGATGCTGAGCACCATCGATGACGTTCTCACTCCAGCATAATTCTGTGCACACCCCCACATCTTATTAAATGTCCTTATTGGTGTGTACATCACAGTCACAGACCACAAACAGTACAGCTTCATTTTTGTGACCCTCCCATCCAGTCTGCATTTGAACAAGACTCTTCCAGCCCTGTGCAAACAGGAGGATGCACAAACAAATTCAAACTCACACAGTAATAAAACTATGAGCAGAAAGCTGCAGTGATCTCAAACTTGCACCCATCAGTTACTGCTAGAAGACAGCATAGAGAGGAATGGTTCATCCTCCAAGATTTTCAACTTATTGTAGGTTTATCCATCATAAAATCAATAGCTGTTCCCATCACGGAAAAACTTTTTTCCTCAAACACCTGGTCAACCTTAGAGTAACTTGGCAGAGCAGAAATTGTTCACACATGTTGAATGCAACAGCCACTACTGCTTAAACACCTGAGGAAAAGTTTCTTAGCTTTTTTAGTACCTACAGATCAAAGCAGTAGTCTCCATTTCTTGTTTTCAAAAACAGGTGAACAAGCTTGGCAAAAATAGTAGCAATTTTACAATGTCAGCCTTACAGCTGTGTTTGTACAGAAGATGAACCCAGTCATTTAAAGACTGAAAAAATTATCAGCAATTAAATACAGCCACGCAATTTCCAGGAAACCGAGGTAAAGAAAATACTATCTGATACATCTATTGTAATCCAAACACAGTTGTTCACAGTGTTCCAGTGTTCTTCATATCCTGAATAAATACAAAACTATTTTTGCTCACAGGTTTCTTCATCTAGCTGTGGCTCTCTCATTTTGCAAAGAAAACAAGAAAACAGCTTCCTTACATGTAAGGTGCTTAATATACCTTGCTTGTAAATGCAATTTTTCCCGACACAAGGACAATTGTGTAGCTTTACAATGGGACAAAATAGTCCTCAGATCTTGGGGTCAAAGAAAGAGGAAGAGCTATGAAAGGGGTAGTACCTCTCTGCACAGCGATCCTCCTCCCCCCTCCATAACTACTTCCCAACATATTCCCTGGCACTTACAGCTTCCCAGACTACACTGCTGCCTAAGTAATAGCCTAGTCTTTCCTCTCCTTCATTGCAAGGCTTTTTCTTTCTGCCTTTATCTATACCCTTCAGAAAAAGCAGGAGCCAAGTCCCTAAAGAGTTGATGGCAGCCCTGATCCTCTCTTACAGTGTCCCAGCCCTGTGCAGGATCAAAGCTGTTTAACTTGTCTCTGCAAGCGGAAAGCAGAAGTCTTGGGAATCTCCTGTGGGACTAAGAGGTCACTTCATATGGGGAGATTTTCTCCAGGGGGATGGCTCTGCACCCTCCTCTCACAGTGCAATCTGATCCCATTTCAATAAATTTTCTTTTCCCTGATCGCTATTTGTCTCCTCATATTCCCTGCCAGCGTGCTGATAACTCACACTTTCGACTGAAACAGTCACATACAACAAGGCCTTCAAAGCCACTTCTACTCCTCTTGTGCTTAGACCATTTACAGTCTTCCCACTAAACCTGTCTATTCAAATTTCACCTCCTTTTCCATCTGGTGTTATTAGGGCTCATTTATGTTAACATAGTAAATACATGGTCATATGGAGCAAAAGGCATTCAATAGGAAGGAAAATGTGATTCAGAAGTATTTTGTTATTTACCTAAATACACGTGTGCATGACATCATATACCCAACATATGAATTGTGTGTAGAAGTTCGATCCATGGCTTGTTACAGGGTGAAACCACTGAAAGCTCTTGTATGCAACAAGAGAGAGGTAAGGACTACCCTTGAAGTCCTGTTTACAAGAGCGTGACCAATGCAGGCCATGGGACATGAAACATTTCTCTAAGAACCACAAGGATATCTGTGACTCTGCTTTCCAGCTTCATATAATCTCAAAACGTATTTTTCCTTCAGAAAAAGAAGACCATCAAGGGACTATGAATTATAATGGCAAACTACAAATAAAAGAAACAGCAAAAGATGATGCACATTCAGTGGGAATTTAGAGAGAAGAATAATGACTGAGACACAACCACCATGGTCCAGCAGAAGATGATCCTGTAAAACCAGGGGAACAGGGAGGTACAGAGTCACTGAGGTTGAAGCAAGCCATTCAGAAGAGCTGTGTTCTTAGTTTCATTGCCAACAGTGTTCTTGTTTTGCACATGATGAGTGAAAGATTGTAGTATCATCTTCTGCTTAACGACATTCACTGGACTAGTAAGGAGGAGTGTCTCCAACATATGACAAAGCCAGGAAAACTGGATTTTCATTCCAGTTAGAAAACCAGTCAGACTAATAATTTAGGAGAATATTAGTGGGGAACAGGTAATCTCTTCTCTTACAATGATCAGGTATTTATTTGGGATATAGAAATGGGATTTAATTCCCAAAACATTAATTGCTCTTCTCTGAAACTCCTAAGAATTATTCTTTTTCTTTCAATCCTTGAAGGAACACAACAAAACTTCAGCCTACCCCCAATCTGTGTAGCTTATTCCTCGCTATTTTCTCTGTGCCTAAGACTTGTAAAGTGACAATAGTCTGCACCTCAGTGAACATGATACTGATGCTTCTGACTTCTAAGCTGTTCAACCACACTGACACAGAAAAAAATTCCATAGTCAAGAATCTGCCAGAAAAAGGGTCTCCAGTCAAGCAGGAGGGAGGAAGGGAGGAGGGCAAGAAGGTTGCATCATCAGTTACCAGTTAGTGGAACACGTTGTTTAATCCTTCTAACAGAGTTGTTCATCAAAACCTCTGATGCTATCAATTATGCATCTCTCTGTTAAAAACGGATGGGTTTGTATGGATTTTCAACAAAGTCCCCAAAATAGAAAACTTCTTTCCTCACTCTAGTGCTGAAAATTGGACTGGAATTAAGTCAGGGAAAAGAGAGGATAACTATCGGGAAAGTAATGTGCAACTCACATCTCCCAGAACTATTGCTGTGCCTCTCAAATGGAGCAGGAAAGCCCTGCTTGTTGTCTTAAACACTACAACAAAAAATACTTGTCTGCAACGGCCAGGAACCATGCTGAGATACACCCTCATCATTTGCCAGTGTCACCAGAACAGTTTGCTTTTTCCCAGCTATACATGCCCAATTATATGTTCAGGCACAATTAAAATGACTCCTTTCTTGAAGAAAAAAAAATTGTGAATTCTCTTTTTTTAAAAAAAAACTTCTGCCAAGATTCTGGATTTGCTGCCAAGCTTTTGTTCCACCACTGATACCGACTTTGCTTATTGATCTTGGTACAAGAAGGAATGATTCTGTAATCCCAGGCTCCAACTACCAAGCTGCTGTTGTGCAGCACTTTTTAACATTGGTGTTGGAGTCCAGAACACTCCTCTGCTGTCCTGAGAGATTCAAGACCCGAGCAGGAGGCTGGGAAGCCTTGACAAGGAGTCGAAGACTCCTGCAGCTTTGATTTTAGCCCCTGGGAGAAATTACCACCATTGTGTGAAGAATTACAGACCACGGGAGTTTAGATAAGGTGATAATTAGCTATGCACCGGGTGAAAAGTAGATTTATGTAATGTTTAGGTTAATAAGCAAAAAACACAAAATGGAGTCTCCATGTGGCTTTGGGGTTTCTTCCCTCTTCTTCTTCTTCTCCATTTTCCTCTGTGTCGTGGACATCTTTGGTTGGCTCAGAATAGAGTCTGACCTTCTAACAAGGGAGACGAGAATTGGGGATCTTTTGTGAATATAGCATACGTAGTTTGTAGTATAAAGATAATCGTCACCTTTGGGGCTGGGTCATTCCCCGTGAGCTGGCCTGCTGAACAGATCTCTGTGGGTCAGAGAAGAAATTGTACTGATAAGAGAAAAATAAACAGCCTTGAAGAAGCAGAGGAGACGGCTCTTGGTCTTATCCTTCGATCTCAGTGCTGGGCAAAAGACTTTTACACTCTCGGGAAGAACAACATCACATAAACCCGAGAATAGGGATCTAGAATTTTTCACATGTTCAAAACCACTGTTATCATGGAAAGCTACCTTCTGTGTCTAACACATGTACACATACCAATGTCATTCATCTACAGCTAGAGGTGGCAAATGTAGGTGAGTGTAGTGAGCTTTGTGGTGCTGGCAAACACGCAGCCTCAGCACAGCTTTCTGCGTATGATATGTAGTTGCTGGAAAAGTCTGGTACTGGATTTGCACATGGCCAGAAGGGTTAATTTACATACAAAAGCTGTCAGAAGACACCTAATTTTTTACAATAATCTCTGTAGCTGTTATGGGTCCCCCTGACCAAAAACACTGTTGAATGATTCCCTGCTAAAACTGGGAGAAAGGCTGCATGTCATGAAGGGGAGCGACAAACCGTATTTTCAAAGTGAGCTACGAATTTGGAAAGATTTATAGAAACCTGTGTTCTTATTTCTTCAAAGAGGCAATTCCTGCCCAAAGCAAGCTCACTGTGAGAATGCTTGCTTGACAGTACCAATAGTCTTTGATGTCACATATTAATGTCCCTGTGCAAGTTATGAGGCAATTTTCAAAATTCACACTTAATCCCAGTGTCTGTGTTGTGAAACAATTTAGCCTTATGTCAGTACATGTCTGTGCTCAGTCACTGAATGGCTCCTTGTCAGCACAGAAAAGTCATTATTTATAGCCCAGCATGTTTTTGGGACAGCCTCTTCACATTCCTTTTGATAAACAACTGCAAGCAGAGCACAGAGAGAAGAGGTGATCAGAGATTGAACACTTACCCACAGTATGCTTAGAACCACTTCCAGCAGGGTGAGCCCCTGCGGATTGCTACAGTGTGCAAGTGTCTCTTTAGAAGCTTGCATCTCCTAATTTTTGTGGTGCAGGAAAAAACTGAATGCCCCTCTCCCAACCAAGCATGTGCACAGCCCAACAAGAGCATATCATCTGGAAAAAAAATATCACTTGTGATGCAGTCCAACCATCTTAGCATCCAGATAATCTTAGCTATGCTGGCATGTTCCTTTCCACCTCACCCAGCCAAAGGGAGAAGGCGGGGAGGAATCTCCTCTTCTAGTAGCTGTGAAGCTGTTGGGATTTCTCAGGTGTCCCCATATGCACAATCACATGTGGCACAAAATGCACAACAGAATCACAATCACATGTGGCACAAAATGCACAACAAAATAATCAGTTTTAGATAAAAAGGATACCAAAGATGTTCTTTAATTTAGCCTTTCAAGTTCTTCAGAAACTGGAGCACAGAGGAGAGTTCAAGTATAGTATGGACCTGGCTGCATATAAAGAAAAGTTAGTTTCTGCTACTTTCAACCAAATAAAGGAGGCCTGCAAGCTGCAAAGAGAGGTCTTTCCCTCTGGTCTAAGTGGTTTCTGAAACTCAGATGTGATGCTACCCCCTATTATGCGAGCTGTTCTTTATATTCTCCAAGTTGCAAACTCATGTGGCAAAGTGACAATGTGACATATCACAGTGGTAGAAAATAAAACTGGCAGGTGTAATCACAAGACTTTTCTTCATTTTAAGGAAAAAGGGACTTTGGTTGTAATCCAGAAGAACAGTAGAAGTATAGGGGAAGCTCCTTGATAGCTGCTAATCACATCCAAGCAAGTTCATTTATGATTCCACCACCCTGCATTTCCTTGTCAGAACATGGAAAAAGCAGAGCTGCAGAAGGCGTCTCTGGCAGGGAAAGCAGTGAAGTTCCCTTGGCCAGGAACAGGGTAGTGCCCAACAGTGACCCCAAGCCTTGCTCCAGGGGGAGTGTGAGAATATTCCTCTGCCCAGCTAACTGTGAGGACACTTTTGGCAGAGGGAAGGCAGGTGACATCCCTTCTAATTGAACAGGACTGCTGAGGGATCACATGGGCTGGTCAGAGAGGCTGTACCAGTGAAAGGACACATATCTGTCATTCAGGGACCCTTGGTGTTTAATTGTGCTGCTTTAAGGAGAGAGGTCTTTAATCCTTGGACGTTCTGTCCCTTGTATAGGTATTTTTTGCATAAGGCTTTTTTAGTTTCTTAAAGCAAAATGACTTCAATCACTGCAAAATCGTGAGATGGCACTGGGTATCTTCACAGGGCAATCCTCTGCTTGGTTTGAGACCTCACTTTCTCAGGCTATCTCTTAAAAAAGTTTGTAAATATTCATTTCTTTTGAAAATAACAGCCCCTCTGTACTTGCTGTTTGCTGTAGCCTTACAAGTGCAAGCAAAGCATGAGGAAAGCATGGTAAATGTCAAGTTTCCTCAGAGACTAGTGGTGTTTTACAAAGGCCACTGGATCTCATCAATCACATACACAATGGTAATGCACATCTCAACACAAAAAACAAGCATTCTTCTTCCAGGTATGAAAAATAATCCCCCAAGTCCAGGTCTCAGGGCATGTATGTGCACTCAAGTCTCTGGAGTATCCTTCAAGTATCTAGAATAATCTTACGTCTTATGAGTCATGTACAGTCAACCTTTATGAGTCAACCCTATTATTTTTAAGCATTATTCTTATGCTTTTTTGTTTGTCTATGAAAAGATAACACTGCTGCCATTCTAGATGACATTTTTGAGCTTTCTTTTCCGAAAAAACAAAGGTGGGTTCATCTTTGGTCACTATGAGTGAAATCTGTTCCCTAAATGTGTACTCTTGGGCCTCAATTAGGCTAAAGGTGTACTTTTAGAAGCAATTTGTTTAATAAGAATTCAATGTGATGCATCTTTGATACCTCTGTCGCCAGATCTGTACCTGTGCTTTCTCTTTTCAGAGGCAGGATCTAGTGGTGGGACTCTTGCTGAGTGGACCAGAGAGGGACTCATCTGCCTGATGGATGACATAAATATTTAATACCAGCAATGGAGCTCCAGTCAAGGGGGAGACTAAAGTACAAGGAGACCTGGGGCTGACTGAGAAGCAGCAAAAGCAACAAGCACAGCCCAGCATCCTGGATGTGCAGGAGGATACCAACATGCTGGTGAGGATTTGGCTCTGTGGCCATGGGAGAAGGACAACCCAACTGAACCCCAGTCTGTCCCTAAGACCTGGGATTGCCCATCCACAAGACCTCTCAAGGTAGTTGGCCTCCCTCTAGGTTACATACTACCTAAAAATCATGTACATCTGTTTGATGACCTGCACAGGTGATGAAGAAAACATACATTTAGTTTTAATTTGAATTACAGGAACCCCACTGCCTTCTGTATGATTTCCTGCATGTGACTAATGAAAAAGCTCCAAACAAGTGCTTCTCTGAGTCATGCATCTTCCCTCCTTTATATGTTAGCTACCTGTCAGATTACAAGGACAGCGCCATTACTTTGGGAGTCTTTTGGAAAAAAAGAGGAACAAATGCCTTAAACAGCAGAAATCTCCAGTGGTCTGCATGCAGTTAGGATGATCCTTTATTGCAGCCTGCTTCGCACAAAGCTATAAACCACGTACATCTTTTGATATAGGTAAACTACAGCCATTTATGCCCAAAGTATCATATAGCCTTCCCAAAAGAGAATTTTGCTGTTTACACTAAAAATAATTCCATGTGACCCTTGCAGATTTACCTTTCTAAGAATCTCTAGTCATTCATGCACTCAGTTATTAAGGCTTTAAATGAGGCTGATCCTAATTTACATACTGTAAGAGACTGTCTCTTACATCACTTCAACCTACTAAAATGACACATTTTCCCCTAGAAAGGGGCATGTTATGTAGGCCAAGTCATTTAGGAGATGATCATGCTACAACCATGATCAGGAATTACATTAGCAAAGAAAATGCACATAGGCAAAGAAGTGCAGGGTTTGGCTTTTCTAATGGGTCAAATTTTGGTTTCATTTTAAGGTTATCACATTTTAAGATCATTGGTAAGTACTCCCTTCTTTCCTTCTTCTAGCACATAATCCAGACTTTCTATTGTTTCCAAGTTTCCTGCCTTTGCCTGCATTAAAAAAATCTCTCTTCTCCCCGGCCTTGAATAGTTATTAGGCTGAAGAATCAGTATCATGAATAGCTGTGACTTTGAATGCCTACACTGTAGATATGACCTCAGGGTAAAATGGAAATGAAATGTCATCTGCTGGGAAGTAGACAAAGAGGAGAGCTGGTGAGCAGTGCAGAGGTATCTGAAACACAGAGTTGACTAAACCTTTTTCTGCTCAGTTTGTTTTTACCAGGCTATTTGTAAAGTGTGGTCTCCTGTGTGCACATTCAGAACATGTTGATCAGATTTACAGACACCTCCCACTACAGTACCAATTCCATTTGACAGTCCAGGATTTTGAGAGGTCCCTCAGCACTGACACTGCAGGTTTTTATTGCCTGGAAAATTTATGCACGCAGCTCCTACTGAATGCCTTATGAACTCATGTCAATACAACATCTGCAATTTGCAACTTTTTATTATTTCCAGGTTGGGATTTCTGCAAGACACTTACATCATTAATGTGTTACAGATTACTCTTCCGTGGTTCCCAGTTGTAGCCTAATTGTCCCTAGGTTTCTCAGCACAGTCCCTTTGGAGCTAAGGACACAGGGATCCTAGCACTGACAGTCAGGACTTAGATCCTGGATGTACTGAACACCCCATGGCCTGGGAAGCAGCAACATATGCTGCAGTCATTAGTGCCTGTTGAGCAACCAGGGCACTTTGGATTTGCTTTACCTTTGGCAGCAAGAGCAATCATTGCTTTTCAAAAGGCACTGAGCAATGTGCTCAACTGAGACACGTGGAACAAATGGCAGAATAAAACTGCAGAAGCCAACTCTTGCTCCTTCACTCATGGAGACCCATTGTTTAGAGCAGAAAGCAAAAGGCAAGAGCCAGAAGGGAAACATCTTGGATGCACCATAAAAAATGCACAAAATAAAGAGCAATGCACCTGTGACCCCTGCCAGGGTTGTCACATCCTGATGTGAGGCCAGCTGCAGTCTGTGTCCAGAAGGCCCTACTATCAGCCAAGCTTCTTTCAGCTCTGTTGCAATGTGTGCGATGTCTGACCTGTGTCTCAGGCATGGGGCTGCATTTTCCCAAGGGGCATGGTCTGCAAAAGAAGGAGAAAACAAGGGGTTCCCACTGTACTCCCATGATAAACGTTCCTTGCAGAAAACAGGAGATTATGCCTCTAATAATGAAAAATGGCATTAGAAGAAACTACTTCTGATCCTTTAACCTCATCTCTCCATATCTGATGTACCTCTCCTGAATTTCAGCTCTCTGGCAGAGACACCAACACTCTGGTTTAGAAAAAACTCAGCTGAAATGAGTGGCTTTTCTCTTCTTTTGGCTTTGCTAACAATTAGCAGAGCTGAAAACTGGGGTATTTGGAGCAGTATATAAATGAAGTTGGGGATTTGATGGTCATTTCTTCCTTAATGAACACAAAAACATAATAGAGGGCAGAACTTTTGTTTTGCAATGTGACTATCATATTTCTTCATAGTTTTATTTCATATTTTTTCTACCCTTGATTGACTTCAATGCTCTAAGAAGCACAAAAGAGAGAGAAATGGAAACAAACATTTTGTGCAACTTTATGACTTATTTAATGAGAAAATTTCTTTTTTTCTTCATCCTATCTAGACATTTAACTTTAAGTACAGATTGCAACAAAAGTGTAATATTTTCTGAATAAAACCCACAGTGTTTTTTTCTATTATGATCTCAGAGGTGTTCAGCCTTTACACCCCAGATGCTTTCTTCTAAACTAAGCCCTTAATACTTACAATAAAACTGTACTTACAAAAACATGGGAAAAAAACAAAAAAGAAAAAGAAAAAATATAAAATGAAGCTATCAGTGAGTTTCGGATGAGTCCAGTTGTGGTTTAAATCATGGGATAAGTTAAAATCATGCAACTTCCATCTTGTAGGCGCAGAGAGTTCATGTTGCACCACTTTAATAACCATCTGTCCACAAGGAGATGGGGCTTTACATCATCAAGATGAGTTCCTGGTCTGCAAGAGGTGTTTCCCCATTGGACTTGAAACAAATGTGTTTGCTCTGTTAAGCGTCAACTTCCAGCTATCATCGTCTGCATTGTAGCACATCCTCCCTCTGTTCCTCATCTGCCATGACTATTTGTGACACAATTCTTCAGGGCCAGAAAAATCCCTGAATCCCACATGTGCTTGACCCGTACCAAGTGGAACTGTGATCAACCCTCACAGTGGGAGGGCTTGAATCCCTGCTAGAAACAACACTGACAGCTTTCCAGCCCCCGTGTTTTGCATTTAATACGAGTTAATTCCTTGTGATGCTTTCAACATGAACATGATATCCTAGACATGTCACATCCTACCTTGGATCAGACACCATCCCCTGCCAGGCACTTTTTTTTGTGGTACTTGGACTCTGGCAACAAAACAAGGTACACAACTCTGTGTGTTTTTGTACACACACACCCATCTTCCCCTACATTTTTATCTGTGTTCAACAGAGAATCATTTGGCTATGCACTCTTTATGGACAAACAATTAACACCTAAGTTCATTTTGTAGACAAAAGGATTTTATATTTATTTTGTTGACAAACTGTCTTGAAATCATGGAGGAGGCTCTGTTTGACAGTCCTGGCACATACATGATTCAGTGGAGAAAAGGCATTCAGCTAACTGTCCAATCAGTTATGTAGATAAAATTAATTTCACCATAATTCCGTCAACAAAATGCTAACTTGCTTAAATTATTGTCTCAAAAAAATAAATTAACTTAAAATCCTTTTGTCCACAAAATAGATTTAAGAGTTTAGTGAAGACTTGGAAATACCGTAGTCTGTTAGCTTAGCATGTGCAACTCAAACATTAGGCTAGGAAAGTCAGCAGGTCTTGTCTTATCAGGCAGGGCTGGTCTTGACTCTTTCAGGTCTTCCATTCTCTGTGAGGTCAGCCCAATAAGATCACCAGTCACCTGGGCTATATCTCATGGAGTCAACCAGAACCCAGGCAGCGACTTTTTTTTTTAATCATTAGCAACTAGCAGGAAAAATTTGGCATTAATTATAGCAAGCCTAAACAGATCAGTCTGTTCCTCAAAAGAGAGGCTTCGTCCTTAGAGCTGAAGTTGACGTGGAGTTTCCATGACAAACCTCCTGACAAAATAGGAACTTAATGGGGGACTGCAGCTGAGATACCTTAGTAGATTTCATATTGTGACCGTGAAACTGTAATTACTGTGCTTTAGATATCACGTGTTGAAAGTCTATTATGCCTACAGAAAATTTCTTCCTACCTTTTCTGTTTTGCTTCAAATTCAAGTTCACATATTCACATCCTGCTCAGAACCAAATGGCTCAGAGACTGGAAACCAATCAGTGCACAGGAATTGCTACAGGGGGCCAAGTGCACCAAGTTCTGCCCAAGACAGAGTTAGAGAAAAAAGAACTGCACCAGAATCACGGCAACCTGCTGCCCTTGAGCTCACAGCACCATCTGCAAGGACATTTCTTGGGTGTTTTCATGGCACCAGCCTATGCAGGGGACGCTCTGTTGTCATCTCCCATCTCATGTCCCCACAAACAAATACACATCCCAGCCTGCAGAAATGTCAGAGATGATACCTTGCAGCTCAAACCAAAAAATTTCTCTGTCATTTGAATTCACCTCTGGAGAAAGAAAACACCTAAGTTAAGTCTTTTAAGCTGTTTTAATTTGCTCCTTCTCCTGTGCTTCACCAACCACCCCCTCCCCTATTGTTAAGCTGCATTTTAACAACAAAGAAACCTAAAGAGAATCGTGCCTATGTTTTTAGTGATGCCAGTCAAGGAATTTTTCAAGCCAGTGGAAAAATGAAACGCTTCTATAAGCTTTTGCAATATTCTTTCACTAGTATAAACAGAATTCTTGTCCTCTGTTGTGGGTTATTTTGGTTACAATGGAGTTAAATTCCAGGAGTCTGGAAGGTGTACAGTAACACAAGGAAAATACCATATTAATATAACAGTTCTTAAGAGCATGAAAAGAATAAATGCATACAAATGCAAATGCAAACAGTAAGAATGGATAAAACTCTATGTTTTTACACCAATCTCTTCATTTTGCTAAAGACAAACTTAGTCTCGAGCGACATGAGTGCTTGTGTGTGTTCAGGTCCAGACCCTGAAAAGTCTGCCTCTGGCAGAAGTCTTTCTCAGTATTTGAGCCACTTCTGCATTACTGCCTTGTTTCAGCACTCACTGAAGGACAGTGTGTTTATTAATCCCTTCAGAGACACATGTTGTACCCCCAAGAGGATGAAGTTTGCTGCAGTGTCTATCCTGACTTAGGGCAATTAAACAGAGTATCTAAAGCTGTGGTGTTAATTCCTACAGTGCTTTTGGTCAATATTTTTTTTTTTTTTTTGTCTGTGATGTGCTCTGAATATACCAAGCATAGAAAAAGGTTTAGCAGGAGATTTTCAATGAAATTTCTATGTGTTAGACCACCAGGTCCTCCCAAATTTCAGTAGATCTGGGTCTCTCACTTCCACAAAGCACTTTTGACATTTCCAGCCTAGAAGAATGCATTCTGCTGACTACATTTCAAGAAACAGTAACAGTAACCAGCTGGGGATGCTTGTAAATAAATCCCTGAAAAAAGGCCTTGAAAATAAGCACAAGGATCAACCTAGTTAGAGGATTCCCTGGCAAACAGTAGGTGAGATATTTTAAGGAGCATGTGGCAGGGAAATCAGGTGTTCTTTTACTGGTGTCACTTCTGGCTGTCATGAAAGTGCTCTTGACCCACCCCATCTGAAAGAGCACAGCACCAGCCGAGGCCACACCACCAAAAAAAGCTCGAGTACTTCTCAAGTTATTTGATACCAATTTCTTCATTTGTAATGGCTCTGTATGGTGTGTGTTACTACCTTGTCTCCCAAATGAGTCCAGAAGGAGCAGTACATTAGAGTGAAAGAAATAACCCTAGAGGCAAAGTCAGGCATCATGATTCTAAGTTTCTCTTTGCGGACAGAATCAGAAAATATTCTGAGTCGGAAAGGGCCCACAAGAATCATCGAACCCAGCTCTTTAGTGAATGGCTGCTTCAACACTTGACGGCAGCACATACGCAGGAGTTAATTTAATGTAAGCAAAACCTAAGAATAAGGAGTAGAAGAAGACTTTGACACACATAAAACTGCTGTCCTGGGGGTGACCTTAAGCTTCTCTCACCAGGACAGCCTGCAGGGAATGGAGCAGTTCTGTCTCTGTACTTGTCCTTTTTGACTCATGTACTGAAAGCAAAGGAGTCAAGGACCTTGGCTTGCCTTAGCCTGTGCTTGGGCAAATCTCAACCAAACCTTCAGTACACTCCTATCCAAACCAGAAACACAGCTGCAAGAAAGTCACAGACAGAGATGGGTCTGACAAGGAGACCCAGCATGGGGAAAGCAAGGTATTGTGTGAGTGAAGAGCCGAAAGGCACACGGCTCTGTTAGTTTGTTCTTTAACTCAGATATCTCAAACTCACTAACACTGTAACTTGGAATTCCCCTTTGTGAAGGAGAACTTCCGAGGAGAGAAATGGAAATTTATATGGAAATAAACATTCAAATATACATGAGGGAGGGAGGAGAGGGAAAGGAGTGATTCATTATTATGGCTTACATATCATTACACATTCAAAAATTCCAAGGTAATATATTTTTCTTTATTGCTTGGATAATGAATCATCATTCGATTACAAAAGAGGAGTACCTGGATGGAAATACAGCATTCCTGAAAAATATTCCTGGTAGATGAATGACAGGAAATTTTATGGATAATTCAATTACCTGACTGTCCTGCCTCCAGGAGAGAAGTCTATGCCAATATCAAAACCTTTCCTGACCATTCACAGAGCAGAGAGTGTACTTAATAGAGTGAGGTTTTTTAGACTTCCCTTGGCTTGATTTTTGTTATTCTTCCTTTGGCAGCCTGCAGAATATGTTATAGCAGTGCAAAGGGGTTAGGAAAAAGCTATCACAGATGCTACTGAGCCTGCACTAACAGGACTGTCTCTAGGACACGTCTATATGAAAAATATACTGTTGTGTTCCCCACTTAGTCGGATTTGTCCAATCAGAGATTTTTCAAGGGTCACTAGCATCTGTAAGAATTTTCAAGTACAAAAAATGGCCATCCAGTCTACCATCAGCTTGCTGTTTTCTAGTTTATCTTCATTCCATCTCTCAGGTATTTTTCAAGCCAACTCTTAATATGTTTCCCCTGTATAAGCAGAGTTATTTCACTCTTCAGCTGGTGCCTTTAAGTCATTCTTCATTTTTCTCCCATTAGACTCGTTGCTAGGTGTAAGGCTGAAAATCTGGCAAAATGTTACAGGAGAGAGGTGAGGCAGCTGAAGGAAAAAAGTGTGGCAGAAGGCAGCCATGTGCAGAGGCAATCCTTACTGCAAGGGCAGACAGGCAGGAATCAAACCCCATCTTTTCTATCGATACTCACTTCTGAAAGAAAATTGCTGTCTTCTTTTATGAGCAGCCAAAAGGAACCCACATCACACTAAGCCTGGGGTCCAACCTTGGAAAAGTTTAATCCACGCCTTGCAGAGTCCACTGCTTCTGGTGGAAGGGGATCAACAAGCACTTCTTCCAATAGGAGCATGCCTTGGAGATACAGAAGTTTTCATCTGGGAATTGCCTGTTCTAAATTGGAGGACAAATTACACCAGGCTTTGTGTTTTTCTACTGCTCAGCTGACAAAAACTGCAGAGAGTGTTGACTTGGAAAAAGACTTTTCCTTTAGGAGGGCCAACTAAGATGATCAGGGGAAGGAGCTGAACATACGGGCTAGGTTCTCTGTCAGTGAATATTAGACACCTACTTCTGAAGCAGACATCAAAAGCCTCCCTTGGCAGGTGGCAGAGTGAAGCAGTGCATCCCACTTCCTCCTTGTGCCAGCATGTGAAACAGCTCACATGAATCACGCGCTAGGAATGCCTGTTCTTTAGCAGTGATTGTAAGGAGAGCCTGGATGAGGAGCTCATCTGCTGCCATCTGAAGTAGAAGGAAGTGGATTCATTACTTTCAAAGCAGAAATAGACGGCTTTATTTCCTGCTGGTTTCCTGTTTCTGGTGGCAGTATTGAAAGAACAAAACCAGTAAAGCCAGCATGATCTCTGAATTTCTCTCTGGGAGATGTTTTATCTCCTACACCAGTGCCAAGATTTCAAGGATTACACAAGACACAATGCTGTGAAAAATCAAACACAAACTTCTTTCCAAATTGCATTCATATTAGGCACTTGCCAATACTATACATCCAAAATATTAAAGACCCCAAAGGCTCCCTGCACAAAGGAATGTGAAATGTTTTCTGAAGGAATCATCTGAGAATACCAATATTTGCAAAGCAGTTTGTCTTTTGTTAAAAGTGAAGACGTTTGGGCAATAAATGCCGTAGAGAAAGCTCATCAATAACCAGAGCATAACACTCTGATGGGTCATGTTATTCTTGGAAAAATCTCAGTCTTCCAGATTTGTTGTCATATAGGAGATGTACCCCAGTGCTATTTTCTCACTAACTCTTGAAGTACCCTCCCTAAAAAAGTAACAGCTTTAATTACAACGTGACATGAAAAGATTTATGCCAGCTTGAACATCTCTTATCATCATCTTCATCAATAAAAGTAGCAGAGCTGGGAAGAACTTGTGTTCTTTGCCTTTACCACGCTGTACTGTGTTTGGACCCTAAAATCTACATTCTCTGGGTGCCAAACAGCATATTTACAGCCACTTTGGCCTGATTGCAATTGCCTGTAATTTAAGAATACATATTTCCCTTGCCCTCATCCCCAGGTAAAATACCTTCTGTGGAATAAACAAACATTTTACATATCTCTCCATTATGGTGTCCTTTGGCAGGATTAAGGACGTGAGAGTGTTTCACACCTGATGCAAAAAAGTATCTGCTTTGAGTTTTCAGCCAGGCATTATCTGTCAGTGGATAGAAATCTCATCTCTGAAGCCCTGGGGCCTCAGCCAAAGCAAGGTAATGTAACAGATTTTATTAGCAGTTTCAGAAATGTAATCTAACACTAGATTAGCATTAAATGGTCCAACAAAGTAGACACATAAAGGTATCTATAAACATCCTCCCGTGCCCTTGAATATCTGATGAATATCTGTTTTTTAGGCAAAGAGGAAGTACTTTATTCAGAGTTTTGAAGGACTGATTTGCTTTGTATACAAACTACTGCGTGCTTAATGTCTTGGTAAGCTCTTTCTCTCATCAAAGCAAAAATGACTCGATATATCACACGACTTGATAATAGATGACTAGATAAAACTAAATTGTAAAATGATCACTGCTGTCCCATGGCTTTCCTAATATGAGAAATGTGATCAGAAAATAATCTGCTACTGAGAAGGCAATCCTGTTCCCTTCAGGGAACAGGTTGCATGAATACAGCACTGAGGATGAAATATTAGCATTTCAAGAAGAGCCTGGAATCAGTACAGAGGGTGCCACAGAGGAATAGCTAAAATTTCTTTATCTTTATCTGCTAATATTTTTGGGAAAATTGCAATATTGGGAAATTGCAGAAAGCTCAAACACCATGCTTAAACTGAATTGGACTTGTAACTGTGCATCACCTGTTCAAAGCCAACAGTATATGATTTTACCAAATTAAAAGTAGAAATTTCAGCTATGAATAGGGTTCCTTTGTCAGTGCTACTTATAAATTTTAGGGCATAGATTAATACTGAGGTCAATATTTTCAGTACTGGACATTATGTCTGAGTGACCCATTAGAGACACCTTAGAGTGGTTTAATTTACTACAGATAGGGCTTCCATCATATCTTGGAAGGATTGAATAGCCTCAGAAGCTTTGTTAAAAGATGCCACAAGGTTTTTTGGTTTGGTGATTCTGTTGTTGTTCTTTTTAATGTGTAATATTTCTCCTTCATGTAATACCTCAAAAGTTTCTTCCATGAAAACAGAGGAAGCAATTACAGGGATCTGCACCAGTTTTTTCATAATACTAAGGAATTGTCAGGATTTTATATATAGAATGAAATACTGCATAATGGAGAATTTTAAGATAGTAAACAAAGGAGCTTAGGCAACTTTCTAACGAGCTTGAATGATGTAAAGCTTCTTGGGCTCTAGAGACATACTTGAAACTCCAACGACTTTCTGCCATGAGCACAGTTAATAAAACTTGAATTTCTAATCTTGCATTTTCCCCAAATGAAAGTTCTAGCTAATCAAAACATCCATCTGATGTACCAAAGCAAGTACTATGGAGTACTCCAAGTACCCACAAAATAACAGACAGCTCAGGTTACACAGAGCCATCTGAAAGACGCATCAAAAGCATGTACCAAACTGTTCCCATTTCCCTTCTGAATTCTAGTCATCTGGCATATGAGCAAGTCTCTTGGATGCTGTATAATAAGGAAATTATTAAGTACACACATAGTGTATTTAAAGGAAAAAAAAGCATTAGGAAATAAATATTTTGGGGGGGGGGGGGGAAATGAAAGATTGTCAATACTTTTTAAAGGTGTTGGCTGTGTTTTCTACAATGGTGCTGCATTATGTCCCCATGTTAACGACTGAGTGAGCTTTCTCATTTAGCACTTCACCCCCATTTAACAATTATTTTCCAACTTGCAATGCACTTGGGGCCTTGCAAAAGCTCTCCTATACAGAATGGCTCAAACCCCTCCCAACATCCTACCTTACTGCATATAGAATAGCTCACTCCTTCTCTCTCAAAGGCACATACGTCTTTCTACAGAAAAAAAAATTTATTATTTTAGCAATGGAAAGCTACAATAATAGGCCAATGAAAATAGCTGAAGTTGTAACTACTTTGCCTAGTAATTACACATGTGACAAATTCATTTATCTGCTAGTCCAGCAGCTTAATTTACATCCCACTTAACAGTTAATTCTGGCAGTGCACTTCACTGTAACAGCAGCAGGGACAGCAAAGACTGGACCCTCTTGAGAGAAACGCCCCTTTTAATAAATACCTCTTCAATTAATTATGCAAGAAAACCATATCACAGTATTTACATGTGAAAGTAAAACATCAGTATGATAAGAGGCAGATGATGTAGAAAAGTGAGACAGAAACAAAGTTAATATTCACAGGAATTCAGGTGAAGGAGATTTAAAACGTCACTTAATAGGGGAACACAGATGAAAATTAATTGGAAGAGATGGAAGCACTGTTTCTGCACCAGGAGAACAGAATTTTTCAATGTCTGTAATAAAATGATGATTTATAAGTCTTTAGTGAAGAAAATTTATACACTAACCAAGACTCTTGTAGGGTTTGGATCAAGTCAGGGACTTCTTTATCATATTTTGCTTTTGTCAGAAAATGTTGACTCATCAAAACCACGTCTGTTATTTATCACTAAAAGTCTGAATGGTTTATTTTTGTCTGGATTGCTCAGGTCCCAAATGAAACCTCTGGTCAAAACCAAGAGGGGATGTAGAGTATAACCAGCAGCTGAAGCTCTTGCCTGCTCTGTAAGAGGCCAAGATGTTGTGTCCAAGCTGACCCAGGCAAGTAGGAAAATTTCGAATTCAGTGTGTAACATGCAGGCAAAGGACACTGTCCACTACTACAGTGGCATCTTGCTCAAGGTCTAAGGGGAAAGGCACAGTGTCCCTTGCACTCTGGATGCTGAATTAGAGGGTTCTCTAAATCCCAGTAAGTCACAAAGGATGGGGAAACAGTCCCCTCTTATGGAGAGATAGACCAAAACCCTAAAGCAATAGCAGACTCACTTGTCCAGTAATTTTGGGAAGTCAAAGGAGGGGGTCTCCACTTCTGTTTATTTCTTGTTAAATTAAAGCTGTGGTTCCCATTTTGGGAGGGCATGCTCAGTAACAATTACTAGCTTTTTTATAGTTTGTTTGTCTGTGCTGTGGTTCATAATTCACCAGGCATGGTGCTAGGATATGCTTCAAATAGCCAGCAGATTTTCAGCACAAAGCTGGGGTTTTTTTTTGGCGTATGGGTGAACCACAAGCCCAAAGTAAGCACAGAGAATTATTGCCCTGTCATTTTACCAATCCCTGCTTGCTGCATGGCAATATGCAATATGGTTTTGCACACACATAGATGGCTGTGCCTCCCATCAATCAGTTAAGATATAAATACATGGCATCACATGATACTGCACAGGTATCACATCTCATCATGCAAACATGATCAAAAGCGGTTTTTTCTACCAAATTTGAGAGCTTGGGGAGTGGGCTGAAGGAATCCACACAAAGCTCAACAAGGTAATAAGAAACATGCTTAAATTATTGCATGGATATGAAATATCCTGATCTAGACAGTTTATCACTTCTGGGGCTAATCACACTTTACTTATTAGTGAGAGACAACTTGAAAGAGAGAGATAGTAAAAGGGTCTTCAGAGGCAGCCTGAGATGAGTAAGCCCAACAGCTGCCTCTGAAGAAAAGAAATATTTGGCCCTGATGCTGCAGAAAGGACACTGCAGATACCCACCTGGAAGCTTCAAAGCCTTCTTGGGAACAGGAACAGCAGAAACACAAAGTTTCTTGTTTTCATGAACCAGAATGTGTGGTCTCTCAGCATTGCCCTTGTTATTCTGACTTTGTACTGACTAAGGATAAGTTTTACCAGACAGCCTAAATCCTTTCCTGAATGACTCATAATCTCACAAGGTATAATTACTGTAACTGAAAAAAACCCCAAAACTTCATTTTCAATCTTACAAGAATGTTCAAGCTGAGCTAAACATGTAGAGAAAAAATTGAAATCACAAGGCTCAAATCGTCCCATGCAGCTAAGTTTGACAGACATCATGTAAGATCATTGAAAAGAGAATTATCAGAGCGCATTTGTCAACCAACTGAAAATTCTATCTGAAATCATTCTAATTGGCTGTTTTAATGGTAAAGAAATAAACATTTTATGGGGAATCTGGGTTTAAAACAAAAATTATAATTTATTTAGTCCAAATAGATTTTCTCAGCTGCAAATCACTGATGCATCAGATAACACTTAGCATTTTGTCTTGAAAAATCACACCAAGTAGAAAATAAAATTTTTCTTTGTTACCATGAGTGGCAGAGGCAGCTGGCTCTCTCTTTGTAATCCTTACTAGCATAACTCCATAATCACCTCACTGAGGACTGAACCTCAGCTCTGAGGGCTTTGTCTTATAACTGTTCGTTTCTAAAAGCACAGGGAAGATCCTCCCCAAGCGGAATTTGCATCACTAATTATTATGGAATAATTAGGCAGAACAGATGCTGACTTTTGAACTCACTAGAGTCTTACAGCCATTTACAGAGTTGTAGAATTTGCAAAGTCTCATAGTTTTGGTATCACTGAAATTTTGCTGTCTTTCATATGGGAACTGGATTGCTGTTACCAAAAACCATGTGATGTTGTCAGGATTACAATGACCCATCATGTAACCCAAGTTACACTGACCCATCTAAATACCTAGAACTAAAGAATCTCTCCCAGTGACTTTTTTAGACAGGCTTTATTTTTTAATATTTTAATAGAGAATATCTACTAGTCAATAATAGGGCTTTAAAAGCATTATAAATGACTGAATATTCTTCTAAAATACACTGCAATTTTGAAAAGATTGATTTTTTTTTTCCCAGTGTAAACAGACAGAAATTAAATGTTTAAAAAGAATACAATCCTTTTGTAAGTTAAGGAAGACTTGCCTACAGTGAGTTTTGCTGTACTTTGGAAGAGTATATTGTATTAAGTAAATGCCTGTACAGATGTCAAAAATTGCACTGAAATATTTAATTAGAGAATCATTTTTAGACTCAGATGAAAAACCTAATTCAGGTTCCTCTACCAGCCACTGAAACACCAGCAAAGTTTCATGTTTTCCTCAGGCATGGAATTGTAGAAAAATTGAGTGATTTGGGCTGAAAGAGAGTTTAAATCCCATCCACTGCACCTCCTGCCATGTGCAAGGACACCTTCCACTATCCCAGGCTGCTCCAAGACCTGTCTAATCTGGCTTTGGGCACTTTGAGGGATGGATCAGCCACAGCTTCTCTGGACAACTTGTGCCAGGGCCTCACCACACTCACAGGGAACAATTACTTCTTAATATCTAATTTAAACTTACTCTCTTTCTTATTTTGAAGCCGTCCCCCTCCTTTCCTGTCAATACATGCCTTTGTAAAAAGTTTCTCTCCATCTTTCTTTTTCTCCTTTCAGCTTCTCAGCTTAAGCTGGGAAATACTAAGGAAAACAAGACTATGTTCAATTATTAACTCAAGTATTCATTTCTTGAAAAAGAAGAGGGAGGGAGAGGTTTTGCTCAACTCACAACCACACACCCAGTGACACTTTCTGAAGGTCTGTGCCAAATGGCCACTTGTGTTTAATGAACAAAAGAAGGGACCAAATTAAGGATAAATCTCAGTTTCTGTGCAGCTTTGGGATCAACACTTACAAGCAGCTCCAGAAAGTCCAAATCAGCGGTTGGGATCAGCAGAGGTGACGGGTACCAATGTGAAGGGAGAATCAGGACAATTTAAACCTAATTCCCTTTGGGAAAGATCTGAACTTCTCGCTGGCAGCAAAAAATGTAAAAAATGAGTACACTGACCCAACACCCTGTGAGACTACTCTGTTCTTCAGTAGTAAAACTGCTCATGAAGAGTATTGGAAAATAATTACAACAAAGAGCAGGAGAAGGTGGTTGTGAGGAGAGTTCTCTCAGCCTGATGATGCTTTCCTTTAGGCTACTTCCACTGTCAGCTGGGAGAACTTAACTTCTTTCTGAAAAAGAATCACAGGCCCAAATTCCTTTCTGGAGGATCCTTTCTTGACAGCTTACACTAACAGTGTAAAGAGAAGAGCTTCTAAACTGCTCATGAAGGGGCTGTAAAAGGTGGCAAAACAAATATCTCTGCACTCGTAATGGAGCCACAGATGCTCTGAAATCAATTTGTCATTGATTAATAGGGGACATGTTTCTCTGGAAAATATGGAAAAGTCTTGATTCCCACTGCTCCAGGGTTGCTGCAGGGCTGCATCATTTACCTCTTCAGGTTACAAGGATTTTATGAATTTGTATTATGTAAGAATATTAATTATATTGTAATAATTCCAGAACAATTATGAATCTAAGAGTTAAAACTAAACAAGGCCAATCTTGATCCTGTGTGGGAAGCTAACTCCTAGTAGCTGCACCTTAACCTGAGCAAGTCTAGACATTTCCAACATTTTCTAGCTGCTCCCACCCTCAGTTTTACCCTTACCTAAGCAGCTGTCTCAACAGCCTCATCCTCTACCTGGCCAGGAATCCTCTTCTGAGCCTCACATCCAGCAGATCCCAGCTTGGTCTCTGGACTCCATTTGTTGCAGAAATATAAATAAAAGTTCTTTTGCAGAAATACCTCATTTCAGTGCCGAACAACCTTTTACTGAGTGGGTTAAGCCATGCATGGGAACACAATCAGGGCAGATAATCGAGTCTGTGGAACTAATTTCAATTATAAGGATTAAATATTGAAATTCCCATTTTAAAAATACAACTTCTGCCTTGTTTTCATATACAATAAATCTATGTATAAGTTGCAATTATCCAAACACTCATATTTCTATCACTCTCTTTAAAGTAGTACTTAGATATTTGCATACCTACGAAGTTTACAGTGCCATTTCTAACTCATATTTTGGATTACATGGCTCTAGGTGTATTTGTATTTCCCCTCTGCCCAGGGGCTGTGGAAACAATGGGTTTTCTGGTTCAGTCATCGATGCACAGAAATACACAGTGAAAATAAAAATAACAAAGGGTCCTGGACCAAACTTTTTTTTTCTCTGCAGAACCCCACCCCCCACTAAATCATTTCATTTGACATTCCATTTGCTCTGTAATGGAATGCTTTGTTCCGCATGCTTGTGTGAAAAGGAAATGAAATACTAACTCTAATAAAGGAGCAGATCAGGGAAACCTGCCTTTCATCCAGCAGTTTTGACCTCTGTGTGGGTGACAGAACTCTTCAGGAGGGAGCTGGAGAGGGTCTTCAGTACCTACAGCCACCACATTTCTTTGTGCAATGGGAAGAGACCACGAGAGCAGGAGTGGGAAAGAAAGACTCCCTGCATTGCAAATAGGACACAGCTGCTGCAGCAGCTGCAGTGAGTGTGATCTGACCTGCTGGAGAGACAGTGACAGAGGGACAGACTGGGGACACCTCACCTCAGGTCAACTTCAAAGAATCACTGCTTAAACTGAGATAAAAGGGACACAAAAGATCACTGAGTCCAACCCATGGTCCTGCACTGCCCCCCCAACAATCCCAACATGTGCTTGAGAAGGTTAGGGGTAGGGTCAGGGTTAGGGTCAGGTTTAGGGTCAGGGTTAAGGTTCGGGGTTCTGGCAGCATTGGGGTTCCCTGGGGAGCCTGTTCTAATGCCCAAACACCCTCTTAGTGAATAACCTTTTCCTAATGTCCAACGTATACCTTTCATGATCCAGCTTCAGGCCATTCTCTTTGGTCCTCTGCTGGGGAATTCAAACGAAGCATTTAAACCAGGTAAGAAACTAGCCTGAGATTTACTGAGCTAAGTCAATACTTTTACTTTCAAACTTCGCAGCAGGTATTTACTGTAACAGTCTTTTTGTCTCTGTCAGAGAAAAATCAAACTCAACCTCAGGGTGGCTGGTACTGCACTTAAATTTTTCCCAAACTATGGTTGACGGCTGGTTTTATACAGCCATTTAATCCTGATGAAAATCCATAGAAAAAATCCATGTGAGAGGCAACATCTAGGTAAAACAGGGAGCCTGGCACATGCAGCCACAACCCCATAAAAGTAAGTGTTTTCAGGAGACTAGAACATTCAGGAAAGCTGCTGATAGCTCCGTGTGAAGCTCATATTTCCCAGTAAATTTTAGTCACAGCTCTGTCATTGCTGACCTCAGTCCTCATCTGTAGCCACAGCTGGGACAGGAGGGTTTTCCTCAGTGGAAAAAAATAATAAAACCCAACACCTTAAGATTTGCTAGTATGCTACCAGCTAATGGCTGTTTTTTCTTCTGGCCTCTTCTACTGCCTTATTGACAGATTATTTTTCACTGCCCAAGATTTACACGTTTCAGTGTAGACAGATCTTTCTTTTTCAGCCTGTACTACGAGATATGTGCTGTTCCCTTACAGAGCACGTTGCTCTTTATAGGGGTTGAACACCACACACAGTGGTCACAGCTAATAGTCAGTGAGCCTGATTGCCACAACTTGAATTACAGCTCTCAAAAGGTTTTGAAACTTCAGCTCGTAGACTCACAGCATCAGGAAATATTAGGAAATTTTCATTTAAAAGTACTTTTTAACAGCCACAATGGAGAAGGAAGACATAGAAATGTAATTATCTTTTATCATAAAAACTTTACCAAAACGAAATGAAAGCAGCTTTCACAAATCACCTCACTGTACTTAGAGCACATCACCACCACTCAGAGTTTCTCTTGGCACTTTGTTTCCTGATAAGTCAAACCTCTCACATGGGGAGAATTCTCTGAATTCCCAAAGTGCACATGCAAAGCTAAGAAAAATCAGGAACACAAAATACTTTTTTTTTTACTTTCTTCTACACACACACAACTTTCATGTCTTTCTGCACCAACAGCTGAAGATAACCTGTGGATAACATATGTGACTTACACACTAATGTCCCATCTATTTCTCGTTAGATCTCCTCACGATGTGTTCTTCTGTTCATAGCAATTATTCAGATTATTTTGTCTTGGTTTACCAGCCCTCTTTGTGCATGCAAACAAACCAAAGAAATCAGCAATTCCAAGAGGTGTTTTGAAACTCTTATCTCCTCTAGGCACAGCCCTCCTCCTCTGATTTGCCCACTATTAATGTCTTTTGGCGTTATGCAACACGAAGGTGCACAGAAAGACTGAGAGCGTTGTCTTTATTTTCCATTGTTACTGATCCTTCAATAGAGAGGAATTAGAGTGCACATCCAGCCAATTCTTGATAGGCTGACAATTATGCAATTGTTCATCTGAACCACAAAAGAGCAGATTTTGAAGATGCTTTTGTTTTGTGCAATATTAAGATCACTACATATTATTTTCTCATAATGTCCACTTAAAAAAAAAGCTTTCCAGGACACTGAGCATTCAGTAGCACTTTTGTAATGCAGTATTATTTCAGAAAATAAATTATTTATGAAAGCTCTTTTTTTTTTTTTTTTTTTTTTTGTTAAGAAAGAAGTTCCAAAAAAAAATTTCCTACAATTCCTCTATTTAGTTCTTCTCTACACACAGCTTTCAAGTCAAAATATCAAATTGCTCTGACAATTTGTAAGGTTGTGTTTAAATTCTAATTCCTTGTAAATGGCACAAGACAAGTTAAAAGTTCTTATTACATATATATAAATTTAGAAATTACATTAATTATTTTAGAAATAATTTATTATTGACTAATGTATAAATAACTACTAAACTTTACAATCAGGGTTTATCTTAATGAAAACAAAACAAACCAGGCCCATGCCATTAAATCACTGCAGGTTTCACAGAGTTCTGTTTGCTCCAGAGTAGGGGCTCCTCATGGAGAAATTGAAATCAAACAAGCTGCTGCTATGAAACCTCAAGAGTGAAAGGTTACAAATATCAAACTTCTTTCCCTGCATTAAATTCTGCACATCTCTGGTTATTTCCACATACAAACTAAAAGGGATCAATTTTTTCCACTGGAGCCTTCATAACACTGCAAGAGGGCAGTAGGCTGCGTTCTCAGCACACTGCTCCTAGGAGGACTCTTGGAATTCAGCAATGTTATTTAGAGGAATAACAGATGCACTGAGGCATTGCTGGGGTGTGTCTGAGACTGCAGGGCTTCAGAAGAGGAAAATTTAGTGTGACTCCATCCCCTGCACAAGAGGGAGGTGAATGCTTCTTCCTAGGTGAGTGAACAGCAACCTCATCTAGGCCAGCAAGCTGGCAAGCAGTAGGTAAAGAAAGCAGTTGGGATGCCTTCTTTGGTTCTTATCCCACCAAAGCTCTAAGATATTCCTGAGTCACCCTTTTGTTTGGAATTGCCAGGCATAACAGGAACAAACCTGCCAAACGGAGGCGTCTGATTATCCTCCTCTGCCATTTCTTCATTCCCTCTGTTTCCCTGGAGCCTCCTGCCCTGGCATCAGAGGGGGCAAGTGAGCACCTTCTTAGCCTCTTTCTTTTCTAGCAACTTTTCTGTTCTCAGGTGAAATTCAGTGCAGAAAACCCATATGAATAAACGTCATGTCATGAGATGAACTAATTTAAGCTTATTTATTACATTTTTGATAGGTCTGTTAATCTAATAATCAATATCCTCATTAAACACCTGACTCAAATACAATATCAAGTGAAATATACATGCAATAAAATCTAAATGATCATATAGTTCTGAGAGATGATGAAGACCTAGGCTGTCAAAAGATTCCACCCCATCCATCTCTCAGAACCCTACATATTGATATCCATTAGCCCTCACAAACATTACCAGAAAAGAACAGAGTGGAAAGGTGTATAACAGAAAACCAACATCTTGCTCAGTTTTTCCCATTAAAATCACTGGTAAAAAATTAAATGTATAACTGCAATGTGAATACACAAACCTGGTTATGTTGCTTTATAGAAAATTACAGTTGCAGATTAAAAGATAAATATCTCTCCAGGTGCAAAAACAGAACAATTCTTAGTATTATTCCCACAAGATCAATAACAATCATACACTGTAGCCAACCAGGAATATCTGATAACAGTCAGGAAGTCCTAGATTCAATTCTGCTTAAGTGACAGCAGTGGTACATTAATAACTTCAAATGACAGTTTTTAAAAAATCTAAAATTAAGAGAGGCATATAATAGGAGCTCATTTGTAAATCAAAATTTTAAGCAGATATAAAAACAGAGCATGGCCTTGGTTACCCTTCAAAGAATATTTTTGCTTGGGTTTAGCTCAGCACTGGGAAAGAAAATCTGTGTCTGTGGTACCATCATCACCACCTACTTGGCATTTGATGGTGTGCAAAAGGTCTTCCAAATCAGGAACGTGAAAAAATTAAAATGAAAATTCTCCATGACAGGTACATTTCTGCAGATGTGCCATGGAACACTGTGGGGAAACCGTGTCCTCAGAGGAGATGTCCAGACCCCCTCGGTGGCCTGGTTTGGTGGGCAGTAGGCAGAGCCTCGTTGCCCTGACTGGCACCACTCCTGTTTGCTCCTGCTGCAGAGGCCCTGTGGATCATCCCAAGCATGGAGTTACAGCATTTCTCACGTGCTGCTTGAGGGCTGCATTAGAAATATCACATGAGCACAGCATGGTCCTTGCACACCAACACCAGTGTCCACCACTCTTGGGTGGACGCCTTCCTAAATTTGCCAAGGTGGACTTCACTGCTTGCCAGAACCTTTTGTGCTGAACCTGCTGAGAAATTCCTTTGTGCACCCTGACTCCTGTGCCAGCTCAGTTTCCACCCACAAAACCTGGCTGCTGCCTCTGTGCAGCAGCTTTGATAGGAAGCAAATGGGTGGGAGGGGTACAAGCTGCTGCAGTGCCAGACTGCTGAATACTGAGCGATTTTGTGTGCCCCAGAAAAGACAGAAAGGACAATGAAGATGCAGTGGAAAGTGAACATATTGAGGTTGCTATTCCAACACTAAATTTCTGCAAATTGATGTGCCCCCACTAAACATAGGCAAGATGAGATCTGGTGCCAGGTCATGTACAAATAAAGATGGAATGAGTGAGATTAATGTGGGGAGAGTGGCAAAGACCAAGACACCAGGACTCTTACATACATATTTGCACATGCTTGGAATGTCTTTCACTCATTACTCTCCCTCTGTGTCTCTGGATTCAAATACTCAGAAAATTTTCAAAAATATGACAACAAAAGTATTTGAAGGGCTTATTTTGAGAGGCCAAAGCAACTATAAAGTATTACAGTTTTTGAACACAAATCTGTGTAGGCAATATTCACTGACCATTACTGTTACTCAAAATTTTTGCTCTGTATGATGATGTTCATGTTTGGTTTTTGCTCTGTCAGACTATCCCCAGTCACACTGACATCTTCTGTGAGAGGTTTTGTACACAGTAGCCTTTTTGTCTGGAGGAAGAAAGGGGACTGCAGTTTTAATGGTGTAGTAATTTTCAAAATTAAGTAGGGTAGAGGGAAGAGGAAAACTTTTAAAGATTACAAAATAATAGTTAGTGGGGAAATGGTTCTCTTCCCTGAAGAAAATTCTGTCATCACCATACCAAAGAATATGGATTCACTATCCTGCAAAAAAAACACTGTGGCAGGGACACACAACCCACCTATACTTATCAAGGATACATGAAGTTTTGGAAATAAAGCACAGTGGTTTCAGAGCAATCAAACTTTTAATTCCTGATAAACGCTATTAAAAAACCCCTAACTAGCTACATAAAAGACCCATGTCCAACAGAAATTTTTTTAATCATTTTATGCTACTGACGTAGTAACAAGAATGATGGCTGTGCTAATCTTACCTCAAACATTTGATATATAGAGCTTAATTTGCTAAAGCCCAAAGACAGGAGCTCAGAGTGTGGGTGTTTCCTCAACCAGTCCTCACTGTGCTGCAATAGGCAATCACAACCATATAAAACCTGTCTTGCTGTACCATCAAGAGAATTACATTCAGATTTTCGGGTTTGTAAAAAATATTTTTGTGTCTCTCTGCCGGCTGTTTGCCACTGACCCGAGAATGCAAACAGAGTCTTTTTCACCCAGTCCAGAGATCTTGAAGAAAAGGCCATGAGTCGTCTCTTCTTATTTTTTCTTCATAGTTTATTATTTCTTATCAATACATTCTGTTCCTGACCTGCAGAGATCTGTGCAGGTCGCTCTCCAAATACCAAAATCCCAAATGCTCCCACCCTCAGGCCGACGTAGATATTTATACTACAATCCATGTAATTAGTATTTATAATACCTCTCCAATAACTATTATCCATGTTAGAAGGTTAGACTCTATTCTAAACCAACTATAATATGCCACATCACTCCAGAAGATGGAGGCAAGGAAGAAGGAAGAAACCCAAAAGCCATGCTGTTCCTTCATCTTGCCTTCACCTGTCTGCCATCATAAAAACCCCATATATCCAAAATTCTCATCCTGTGATAAAACTACACACTATTCTCCTGTCTAAGACACGCTGTTGAAAATTGCTTCATTCCAGAGTCTAAAAGCCCTTTTTCCATGAACAAAGGTTAAAAACACTTATTGTCAGAGATCTTAAAATCTATTAAACATGCAAAGAAATAGTTCTCATAATTCCAGTCTCTGACATCTGACCAAAATATATTTCTGAGTTTACACCTTCTGGACTTTTAACTATTCCTTGGTTTTCAGGCTTTTCTTCATAACCCAAAGATTTAGTTTCCTTTTGCTCCCATCCTAAAGTTTGAACATTGATTACTTATATCTGGGAGCTGGTATGCACAAAAAAGTCTCTAACAAGACTTTGCACGTATGAACGTACAAAACCAATCTAAAAATACACTTACGAATAAAGCAAATTATTAAAGCATCAGCTTTCCCATACAGCTGCAGATTAAACTTCTCTACATAAAAGCCAGTGTAGCCAAGCTTTTGGCAGCAGAGACACAATACTTCGTTTTCAAATACTCCAAGTGGTAAGTGCTAACAGAGCCCCAGGATATGGTGCATTCCAATCATCCATCCCACACTGGGCAGCTGGACACAAAGATCCTCAGCACTACCAAAGGCTGTGGGTCCTTCATCCTGTGAGACCCTCTCCAGAACTACTAAGTGCACATGTGGTTAGTCACATGGGCAATGATGCAAATCACAATTCAAGTGTTTCCATACAGATGAAATACAAACAGTGAAATCAGAGATTTAATACGTCTGGGAAGCTTTGCCTCCCAGTCACTCGGGAAAATGAACCATTTCTGAGGCATAAAATACCTGACTGACCTTGAAGGGAAGGAGCTGAGAATTTATGTGTAGGAAGCAACCCAGAACACCTTGCCATGGGTGAATTTTATTTTGACTCTTGGAAAATATGGCAGATCCTTCATATATGTTAGCTGCTGCCTCTATTAAATGCTGCAACAGCAAACAAATCGTTTGCCTTGTCATGAAAACCCAAAGAGAACAGCCAGAAAAAATAAATCTCCTTTTAATTGTCAGTGATTTGCAATATCATTGGGTTCTCAATGAGTCATTTCTTTGTGTTGTAGCTGGTTTAGGATACAAGATGATGTAAAAATGGTCTGGAAGGATCAAGTTTAAGAACCCCAGAGGGTGTGTGGCCACCTCCAGACAACTAGCCACTGGTGGCTCCAGGCAGAAGGTTCCCAAGGGCTGTGTAGACACCCTATAAATAAACACCTCACATCAGTGCCCCTGCAGACTGAGGAGTTGCGAGCACAAGGCCAGCAGTGCATAACAGGGAAGGTATGTCCCCAACACCTGGCAGACCCTAAGGAAAATTATTGGGAACTGGATAGGATGTGCAAAACTCCCTCCTGCTGCAGTGGGAAAGGAGCAACAACAATATGAGATCAATCTCTACTGCTGTGTTGTCAATGCTTCCACTTCCTTTACATGGGGGGGCATGTCTGCCCCAGGAAGGAATCTTCAAGAAAACACTGATAACAAGATAACTCCCTCACTCTCTCTCGACTAGTGACTTCCTAGGTAGTGGCAATTGACTCTGCAGCCAATTCAGTACTTAATTGGCATGGGGAGATACCAGAGAGAAAAAAAACAGATGTACAGTGGAGTTGTTGAAAATGCTTTGAAAGATAAACCTCAAAAAGAACAAAAGTCCAGAAAACAATACCACCTGAAGATGAGTAAAGGGAAAGGTTCCAAGCAAATTTCCATATTATTCTTCATTTTTAGCAAAAAACATCCCAGAGACAGAATTTTGAACTATTTATTCAGCTGCAGCAAGAGCTTCTCCAACTAAAGAGTGCACGGAGCCCAGCACAGTTGAATGAATCGGGCACTAGGGTAAGTCCGAGAAGGCAGTGCCATCTGCAGGGCTAGAAAAGAACTCAATTCTATCATTTTTTTTGAAAAGTAGTAAAACAGTTGTGCCGTGGAGGAGTGGTGAAAGAGCATTCCCCTTATGCACAGTGAGGGCTGCCCAACAAAGCACGTCACATCTTCTGGAGGAAATTACTAGAGCTGAAAAGAGCTCTTTCAGAAGCAAAAAAACAAGATAAGAGAGATGTCACTGCACAAACAGCAAGATACCTTTCAAGGCACTGAAGTGAGAGGAAATGAGTTAATTTTGATCTGAGATCATCTGGTAAGTGGGAAGGGGAAATTCACTTACTAGGCAATGTTAGTATGGGAAAATGACTGGCTATACATGGCTTCCACACTATGAAAACAGATGAGGAAATATTTACTCACATGCTTTTTGCCTGCAGTTACACACAGCTTTAAAATAGTTGTCTTCCACAAGGTTATTGTTCCAGCTTAATTGCTAAACCATTTTTCAGCCTGCAGTGTATTTAGTGCCTAACCTCAAAAGAACAGGTCTTCTGTTTCTTTCCCATCTTAACAGAAAAATAGAGAAAAATACATCTGCTGCCATGCTGCTATCAGGAAAGTATGTATATCCATTCTTTATTCTACTGTCCACTGTCCTGTTCAATTTTGCATTTGGGCTTTTCATTGCTCTTCAGGGAATGTCTGAGATTCAGATTTATTCCACTATCTTGAAAGAGTGAATCAGGGCAGGGAAACATTTCAGTACACAAATTCACACTGAATTCAGCTGGAAGCGGTGCCGAGATTATAGGTTGAGCCAGAGGGCTGGAACAGTTAGTGTTGTCCAACTGCAAGGGCTTGAAAAAGATCTCTCTATTAGTTGCAGATAAGTACATTATGCTTGGCACCACACTGGGTTGTCTACCAGGCAGGTTACTGAATAACTGATAAGATAAATAAACCACAAACCTCTCATCATTCAAAGTTTTGTTGACTCATAAAAGCCAGTCCAACGTTTTTAAATATACTTCAATGCAAAAACAATTTTTTGTTAACTGAAGAATAGGGGATTTGCTGAAAATCAGCAATGAAACAGGTCTATTGCTGTGCTGTGCACCATCCCACAGTAACATGAGCTTATTAATTCTGGCCTACCGAGCTCTTTGAATTTGCAGAAAACCATTGCCTGAAAATGCTATTATTTTCCTGAAATCAGCATCTGTTGTTTTCAGCGTGAGCTATTCACTGTCAAAAACAGCATCTGAGCATCCCTGCTCTGTCTTTCTGAGAGAATCACCGCCTCCACAATAACATTTGTTTACTCCCAGTGCCAGAGCAACTGTGGCAGTGAGAGGTCAATACCCTGCCATAACATCTCTCCCCATTACCTTTGAATCATGCGAGGAGGTGCAAATTACAGCTGGCCCCTCACATGTGCTTGACTAAACAAAGCCTCTTGAAAGCAAATTTTGGTGGGCTGAGAGCAGCAGGCTCGACAAGCCTTGCTGCAATTGCATCTTGCTTGTCTCCTTGGGCAATCACTCCATTGAGTGATGGGGTTTTTCATGGGCTGGGAGGATGTGTTCCTGAACACTGCACAGTGGTTGATAATTGATTACAAGGCCAGACTGCTGCTTGCACAGTCCTGGCACTTGCACTCAGGTGGAGGACTAGAGACAGAAGAAGATGGGTGACAGAAAGCTGCTTGGGCTCCTATTGCCCATTCCCACCATCCCCCTGAAAAACTGACTTCCCTTCTCATGCTGCAGTCCATCTCTCCTGCAAAATGGGAGAGAAACATGGGCTGTTGATGATTCCAGAAAAGCTTTTAAGACATGAAAGTGCCAATAGAAAGCTCTGCTGGAAACCTTTACACTCACAATCTTTGGAAATCAAACCTAGGCAGACACACAACTGTCCCCTAAGAAGCACATGAAACACAGATAACTCCAGCCTTCTGGTGAGAGACACTTGTCCAGAACAACAACAGGTAATAGCTGTTCATTAATAATTTCAGAGGTGAGTGCCCAAACCCTCCCACAACAAAGGTCATGAACAGTCAACAAGCATGACAGACAGAGAGAACAGGACTGGAATTGAATTTTCACAGGGTGAGTAAAGTGGACAACGTGAAGTTAATGTTTACTGGAGGCTCTTTCTTATAAAATGAAATTTAAAAAAAAAAAAAAGCAAAAAAGAAGTAACATGGAATGGGGAAAAAAACCCAAAACAAACCCAAAAATCCTACAAAAACAAAAGCTCTGTGCTAACTGCAAGTATTTACCACTAGCGAGAGACTTTTCCATGTGATTACATTAGTAATGACCATCATTACCACAGCAAAACGTCAGAATTATTATTACTTTATTTAATTATGTTACTACTGCAGATGTAGAAGGAAAACTTAATACTCTACTGCCCAAAAAGAAGATACAGGTTCTATGATGAGATCACACACATTTTGCTGTGTATTGGGAATATCAGAGATTGTAAAAAAAAAAAAAAGGCTGATGGGTGGGAAGGCAAGGAGGAAGAAGATGGAATTAAATAAGAATGAGGATAAAATATATTAAATAACATTGGAAAATAATTTTGGAGATGTAATACCTCCTCATATTATCAGTGTTCAGGGTTACTATTTTGCCCAGCCTCAGGCAGCACAGATGAAAGGAAAAGTGGCTATTAAAAGAAAAAATGCAAAGGTACCCCATTCAACACTTGGTTAGAGTGTAGGGAAAATGACAAAGAAGCATCCTTGGAGTCGTGCCCAGCAAGAGAAGAGCTGAAAGGGAGGCAGGCATGACCTCACAGGAACATCCCCCTGCTCAGCTCTGTCTTGTGAAAGCTGCTGGGAGTGTTCTCCACAAGCACACTTGTGTCAGCAGAAGCCACTCACCACACAGAATCATTTTGAGATACCCAGCACAGTCAGTACCCTCTGTCCCTAGGGTTGTCAAGAGAAAAAGGAACAAAGAATACCCAAAAAAACCTGCAAAATCTGGCCCTGAACAACAATATTTTAGAAAATAAACAGATTGTTTTGACAGGAGTCCCATAATTGATAGATAAAAAACTTGATTCTGTTTTCTGTTGTAACGCTTTTGGTATTTGTGGAATAACAAGAGTCTTAAGCTCACAGACTCAAACGAAGGATCCAACCCAGAATACATAATAGTTTCATCAAAGGAAGAGGAAAGGAGGGGGAAAAAAATGACCAATAAGAAGTAACACTCACACTTTGAAGATGCTATGTTGAATTGGAAGAGAACTCATGAGGAAAACATAAACTGTAGACAAGATGGAGATATTTGACTGACCACAAAATGCCCCCCCTCTGCATGCCAAGAGAATAATTTGCCTGAAATCCCCTTAGTTTACTGTACTAGGAAGAAAATCACCACAGTGCTCAGATCTGCCTGGGAGATGGAGCAGGTGCCAGGATCTGAAACAGCCCTTTTTCAAGCAGTGTGCCATGCTAGAGAGCTGTGTCCTCTCTGGTCCCTGAGCAGGTCCCTCCACTTGAGGGACTGCCTCCTTGAGCTGGTGGCTGGACTTTTACCTGAAACACTCAGCAAAAAAGAGAGGCAAAACCACAGCAAGGTGCACAGTCGTGAAACAAACCCAGATATACATCAAATCCAAGAACAACATTTGGTCTTAAAAGTGATTTTCTTCCTCTTGAATGAGGATTGGACTTACAGGTCACAAGCACTCTTGCTGTGCATAACACCCATCCTTACCAGCGAGCCCTGAGGAGTTCATACCATGTATTGTCCCTGGACAATCCAAGTAAGATCTCAGCTCTTGTCTTTCCCAGAAGCTCAAAAATTATCTTAAGTGAGGATTTTTACATGCACTGACTTCCCTAACAGTAGATAGGAAACCTGCTCAGTGGTTTCTCCTGCATGAAGCCACACCATTATTACAAGAATGACTGAACCAGCTGGGTCACACAAAGTGCAGCAAACTTCTGCTAATTACTCAAAACAGACCCATGAACCCAACACAAGCAGTAACTTCCTCCTTAAAGTTGAGCTGAGCTTTGCACCTCCTCTCCCTGTTGCCTGAACACAGTGGGCAAGTGACTGCCAAGCTGTTCAACAAGGCTTAAGGCAAATCCTTTCTTTCAAAATTTGAAAGGACCTTCACTGATGCTCAGAGCTGAGCTCTGAAGAAGACTACCAGAGACTGGCCACAAGCTGGGTGAGACACCATTCCCCACCAATCTGGTCCCAGACATCTAGCTGATTTTTCAAGCAGCAAACCATGCAGCTGTCAAAGCCATGAGCAGTCAGTTTCTCCAGGAGGAGAATTCCATGTGACAGGGAGTCGAAGAGTTTACTAAAATCTAGGTAAATAGCATCTATAAACTGAGATGCAGAAGTCAACCCTATGCTTTTTTTGGCCAACTCTCCAATTCACAGCTTTTTTGAGAGCATAGATTTTGCTGTATTTACCGACTAAAGCTGTCATTTCTTTGTAAAAATGAATTAAACACCTGCTTTATTTCAGCAGACATATAACGCCCATTAACACCATGATCCAGAAGAATCAGAAATATCATAGCCAGCAGTTACCCTGGTTTTGCTGTATCTCCCACTTCAGAATCACCTAAGTCTTCATCTTCCAAGGCTTGGGGTTTTTTAACATAAATTATGTTTGTTAAAATGTTTGTCATACCAAATGAAAAAAAGAGAAAACAATACTGACATGAAAAAACTAAGTAATATGACTCATGACAGACACCAGATGCAGCCTTATCACACTGGTTTAACACTGGGGTAAACACACTGACAGCTGTAGAGACTCTCATGATCCATATTTATGTCAGCAATATCCAGACAGAATGGAAGATATGCAGGTTTTGAGCGGAAATTTTCAGCGAGGTCCTCCCAGCTGCCTTTAAGTGGATCCAGAAGTAAATGTTGTCAGACATGGTCCATGCAAAATTCACTCTTCTGAAGGTGTGCTAACACCAAAGAAAGATTACCAGCTTCTTAATGTCTTAAATGAGCATTGATGGGCTCTTTCCTGTCTATCAGAATACTTGGGAAGGCCTCTCCCCTTGCATGGTGGTTCACACAAATACTAACACACCTAAGCCAATTTACTTTCAGAACTAACTCTAATAAAGTCAATAGTGCATTCAAATTCCCAGGAGTGCTTTCATTTACAGGATAATAAGCTTCAAGACCCTTTTACTTTTTTAGCAAAGGGGATGAAAAGCAAGAGAAGTTGATTTCACTAGAGATGCTTTCCTTAGCCCTGGAATTGAACAAGAAAACAGGAAAAAAACAGTATAAGATCCAGGGTCAAAAGCTGACCCTCATTGCTTGCTATTGCTTGTTGAAATCACCCAAGCACACCAAGGTCGACTGTTCATGCTAAAAACAAACATCTATGAGGAGAAGACAATTATTTTTGCCACTTTTGTCTGGGGGAACAAGCAGGTCCTTGAAGAGGCTCTCCAAAGAACAGTCACTGACAAAGACAGAGTGTACAAACTTTGCTCTGCAGAAACCTATCATTAACTCAGCAGTGCTGAGGGTTAAGAGTCTGAATCCAGAGCAGAGAAATGTACACTCAGCATTTACATTTTCAGAAACATCAGAGTTTGAGGGCTCTGCATGGGACATATGCAGAGAGACATATGTCTTTACTGCCAGCTTTTCCTTGCTGCACCTGGCAGAGTCAGGAAAAAAGAAACACTAATCCACATCACCTTCTTCTCCAGCAAGTTCTTGGCATAAGAGCTACTTGGCCTACAAATCAACTTGCCATCTGGCCAAGCAGGAGCTACGAAACTAAACATAGATGTAGTAGTTGTATGTGTTTTCAAACTCATGCAAATTTTTGAAGTCTGGATCCTCTTGTTTGGATAACCAGCTACTTTTCTCACTTCCTTCACAATCCTTAGTAAACTGGGCCTTTGCACTTCAGTAGAATCCCCATGGACATACTTATAAATCCTCCAAGGGATGAGCCCAGAGCAGGGCCATCTCCCTATTCAGTATGGAGTAACTGGAAAATCACCCTTTGCACAAATATTGTGGGAAATCTGAAAGTTATATCTCTAATAAGCATCAAAGGCCCCCATATATGTTGGAGGTCTCCAATCCTGGCAACATAACAGGAACAGTTTCCAGCTGTAATGCACTGTCCTGGAAACTTCAACCTCACTACTAACAGTAGTGGACTCTTAGGCAGTGGGAGCTGACCAAACAGTCCGGAGGAAACACAAAACATTATGCATAGCTCATAGATCACTTAATCTACTTGAAATGCCAGCTTGTGACCCAGCATCACTGAGCTGCCTTTAAAAGCCAAGCTGTGTAGGATCTGAAGGTGGTCTTCTCCCATGCCTACTGGTCGGTTGTGCACTCACAGCACCCTGACACTGTTTCTGCACACAGAAAATTCAGAGGCTGCTTTCTCACCCTCACCTGCACAAGCACAGGATTCCTACTAACAGCTTGCATACCTGCTTTCTTTTGCTCTTAGTTTAACTATTCCACTTTCAGAACCTGCAGCTGATGAGTAGTGCCGCTCTATCAATACAACACTCTCCTGTGGGGCATTAAAATCACCCAGGGGCATATAAATCCCATAGGGTCTGAAACCACCTCAGATGTCTGAAAACATGAGACTTGATTCCAGATTCATGCACACTAGATTTACTCTATTTAAATTAAGTTTACAGGTTTTGATGGAGTGTTGCCTTCAGCCTGGCCCCTGGGTCACCCTCCCCTCACTTGCACCTGGTAACAAGGAGGCAGATCCACAGGAGATGCATTTGAGCTCCCACGATATTACTTTACAAGTCCAAAGGTAAATTCAAACTAAAGGCACTGATTCCACAAGACACTACCCTTTCTGTTAAAGGGTCTTGCTTTAAAATAAAATACCACTAAAATGTAGCAGTGTTTAGCCAGGAATTCTGTGTTGCCAGCTTTTAATAGTGGGTGTGAGGGGACTTTCTGAAAATCAGCCCTTTTGAACATGTCAAACTGAGCACCCAGAATTTAAAGCACTTAATATTTATCAGACACTTTAAAATGCTGGCCTTTGATTATGAAGGACTACAGCTGTACAAGAAGAGACAGAAGCCCCTCATGAGAATGATTTGATATTCAGATTAAAAAGGCAAGAGCCCAGCAATATTTACTTATTTGGCTTTTAAACAAGTTTAGGAGGGAAAAAAAGGGGCTGTCGTTAGCAGGAGCAAAGAATAAACTTCTCATTAGTGGGTTGTGCCAGATTCTTCATCTAAAAATAGTCACTTCAGCAACTTTTCGAAAAACACTATCATGTTTAATTGAGATGCCACACTATATGTAAAAATCACAATAAGGAATATTATGCCTCTCTTCTGCAATTGCCATATCTCGCATGCTCCTTTCTCAATTTGATCTAGAAGTAAAACTACTTTCCTATATTAGAACTAATGGGCTAAGTTGAGCACAGAATTAAGGGATTTCTATAACCCCCTTCTTTTCTGAGTATGTCTCAATAAAAAGCAGAATTGGTACCAGTTAATATTAATTTACACAATTAAAGAAGGAATAAGGTAGTAGACATAGAAGATGACAAGACAAGAATCTTACAAGATCACATGGCAGTGATTTAGTAAATTTAGCTTTGTATCTATAAACCCAAACAAAAGAAATCTCATTTTCTTTCCTAGATCTACTCCAGTGGAGAGTAACACAGATCTTCTCCAGCTCTTAGAGGTGAAAATTGATGCAGGAGCTGGTTGTTGCTGATTGTTTCTGTGTTAAAGTCATTTTGATATTATGACTTTATTTGTGGGCACTGAGGTTGATGCTGTAAAATAAATAAAAACGCTCTTTAATTGCATCTTTCTGAGGGCATCAATAGTTTGCATCACCAGTGTCTCATCCATTCAAGAAAAACTGCAGGCCATGTTTCAGCTGAATCGTCTTTTGCTGACATTTCCCAGCTGAAGGTGCTAATGGACCAAGTGGAGGGAATTTTCATATATTTCCTGCCAGAGTGAGCTTTTGTACAGAGGATTTTGGGATGTCACATAAATATTGCAAGCTCTTATTGATTTGTAGCACAGGAATAATTTATGCAGAGAGCAAAGCAAGTCCCTTTTCACCAATAAAGCCTGGTATTGTTTCTTAGCTGGATTAAAGTAGAGTCACTCAAAAGAGGAAAAGCGATTTCATTCTTTACTGATAAAAACAGCTGAAGGAAATTATCTGTTTTATCGTGCATCCACACCAGTTGGAATCTCTAGCAACTCTGTCAACATGCATTCAATATCACTCTGCACACTCCAGCTGGTGGTGTGTCTGACAGGGACAGCTCTGTGGCTCTGAGGAGAGGCACTGCCTAACACACCCTCTCAGAGCTGGGTAATCTCCATGGTCAGTTCTGGTACAGAAATTTCCCAGCCTTTGTTTTCCCAGTAGTCCTGTGACTTCCTAACTAAGAGTATCCTGTTAGCTTAATTAACAAGGGATGTTATTAGATGGTGGACCAGCAGCTTTACTTGAGGAACTTCCTAAAAGAATTCCTCTCCTGTATCCCTTGCCCATGAGATTTACTATCAGAAATGGCCCATTACAAACATACATCAGTCCTGCCAGCATTTCTCAGTTAATCAAATTAATCTCTTCTTAGAACAACTAAGACAGCTTCACAAGAGTATTTGTATTCTCAGTAAAACGTGAGCAACTTCAGATGTCTGGAGCTTATGTGATTTTATAGGCATTCCTCAGGTGACCTGGATCATCAGGCTTTATCATGAAGAGGGGAAAAAAAAATCTATTTTCTTTTGTAAATTCTAGCAACAAAGGTGGCCTGGGACAAGTAACAGTTGAAAAGAGATGGAGGAAGATAATATAAGAGAATACTTGATAAACAACCCAAATACATTTGTGCAATTACAGAGCTTCAGGAATCTCTTCTATGTCCTCTGTGCTTTTATAACCCTCCTGAGGAAATCAGATTTAGCCTTTTGGCAGCAATACAGCAGTGCTAAAACTATCTTAGATGAATATATACACCACACTAGATGAAGCACTAACCACAGGAGAGGAGATAGGGACGTACCAAAAGCAGGGACATCCCTCAGCAACAAAGCATTTCGTAAACATTTGCAGACGCGCTTTGTCTCATGGAAAAGAATGAAAAATGGAGTTTAAAATGACAGGCTGATTTCTGCCACTGCACCAAGCTGGCACATCTCCCAGTTCTGTTCAATCTGGATCTTTATTAGGCTGTAGATATACTGTAATTACCGATTATAAAAGACACTATCTGGTTAAATCCCCCAACCCCTGTTTTCTGTGTTCGCCACATTCTTGACGTTTCTTCTGCTCAAATGAGTATCCTTTTTGGTAGCCACCCAAACGGGGTTGACACCCAGCTTGTTGATTGGAGACCTAGGATCAAGTCTCTGCACCATCCCTGATCTGGCTGTGCTCAGGCCCCCTCATTCCACTGCACAAGAGATATTCACAGCACTGCAACATCTACCTCAGCTTGGGTGGGGAAGACCAATTTGACTAAAGCACAGTTAAGCATCTAGATTCTTTGCCAAATAAGCTGCAAAGCAAAAAAGCCCAAATCTTTTCTCTGTACTTAGACAGAGATATGACAACAGAGCAAGATTTTACTGTGCAAATAGTGATTGAAATGTGAAGACCCCTCAAAACAATCACCACCCAAAACCAGAGGTGGTTGGAGGCTAAAATTAATTATTTCCTAAGTGCCTCACATTTTTTTTTAAAGTCTCCAGGACTGAATGTGCTGAAACCAAAATTTTTATGATTATATAGAGCCTTGCATATCAGAGACTGAACCATTCCCCACCTTGTATGTAATTAACACACACTGCGAGAGTTACCAGGCAGAGGGCAGTCCCCACACCATGGTTCTGACCCTCTCCAGCTGCTCTTACCTAAAGCACAGATATTAGGAGCCCACCTCGGAACAGGTTCTGTACTGGTTTTTCCTTGTAGGGAAGAGATGCCAAAACTGTTCTAGCCTAAGCTTGAATATATGTGAAAATAAATTTGGTAAAAATTAAAAAAAAAAAAACAAGAATTAAGCTGTCAAATACTCACCTTACCAGGCAAGTTGTACATCAAATGTATTTTAAGATGCTGGCAGAATTTCAGGGTCAAAGTGTATCTTTTTTGCAATATAGTTGGATATGTTTCAGCAACCATTAAAGCAGAGAGGCAAGCACACACTTCTCTAAAGTCAAGCACTTTGGAAGACTCAAATATTTATTAAAAACACCCCCCATTGTAAATCCTCCTTGCTACAACTTTCTGTGTGTGCTAGTAAGAATAAATAATAACACACAATGGGCAATGCATTTTGGATAAGTGTCAATCACAGGTGTTACACCCGGTATCTTTTCAGTGTTTTAATACAACTGTTGTCTAATGACCTTCAGAGACAGCACTCCAAGAACATGGTCTCATTCCTCTCATTTACCACATTTAAATACAAACACGCGGAAAGAAATATAATTACAATATTGCAGAATAGTGTTTTCAGAAATAACCATATTTACTGTTCTGTTCTGAGGACACGTGTAGAGAAATGAACTAACTATATACCACCCATCTGAATGCTGACTATGGAGTTTATGCATCCTGGTTGCAAAAATCATAAATAGAACAGGAAGGTGAATCAGAGGGTACAGTTTTATGGCTATAATTTTGCTTTCTTTTTCAGATCAGATGGCTGAGCTAGAAGAATTAAAGCCCAATAGACATCATATCGTATGTCTGCTCAAAATGTTCAGTAAGGTTAATACCTGATGTATGGTGAACCAAATATTTAAAGGAAGATTTCTTTAGGTTACTCTTTCTTATGCATATAAGGAAGGAGCAGATTTGTAGAACAAAATCCAGTTTAAAGAATTCCTGATTTAAATGTTTAACAACACAGCTTAAAAGTTTTATCTTCCTAAGTTGCATTCAACTGCTTTCATTTGATTTCACAGCTCATGTTTGCTTTCACCTGAATTTAAAAAAAATTTTAAGAGCATAAGAAAGAATCACTAGTTTTTCTCTCTCTGTGATTCACTCAGGAGAAAGCACACAGCAAAATCAGATTCACCAGCAGGCTGAGATTACTGGTTGCTTGTCAGGTGGGTTAATTACCAGACATGGCAATTTACAGACACAACCTTATATTTTGAAATGCTTGTTCTCATACTGCTGTAAATTTCTCACTGCAACTTGCATTACATTTAGGAAACAATTCAGAAAGGTCTAAAAATCAACTGACTCCAGCTGCTTCGATATCCCTTAAATCAAAGCTATTTCATGTTAAGCAAAGCACCAATAAATCTGAAGAGTTGGTATTTTGAGAAGGAGCAGTTTCTCTTACACCCTGTAGAAAGGAGGAAGGGAAGCAGGTTGCAGACTATCCTTCCAGCTCTCTGTTCCTTCAAGTCTCTGCATAGAAACCATTGCAGATCTCAGTTGCCCTGAAAGTACCAGGGGTGCAATCTCAGCATCAGCACTGACAGTCCCACTAACTGCAGCAGAGCAGAATTCCACACCAAGGAATGGTAGAGAGGAAGGGGAATGATAGCTAGCTGTTTCATGGTGGAAGAACCTAAGCATACCATTATCTGGGTGTAAAAAAGGGTTGGGGATTCATGAAGGCATCTTTAACCTCCAATTGTCTTACTCAATAGTTTATTATATGATGCGTTATTTGCATTATATTCATAGTTTACTGTCATACTGATGCCATCCTTCTTCATTCATCTCCAATGTCGGGCAAGTGCCTACAAAATACTCCCAGGAATTGGTGCCAGGGTAAGACAAAACAGTTTTGGATCTCTGCACACATTGCCCCGTCCTCTCCTGAGGAAAGCGGTGCTCAGAAAACATCTTCAGCTGGGGCAGTGGTAAGATTCATCTTTTCATTTGCACAGCACCCAGGGACATAAGGCCTTGATGCTTGGAAGGGTTTGTGAGGCACAAAGACCACAATTACTACTCAGATGGTGTATTTTATTAGGAGCTTTAAGGGAGCCAGCATCTCTTACCTCACTTGGCATAAACAAACATGTTATTGACCACACAAGGAGTACCTGCTACACCCATCACCTGTCCTGGCTCACTGCAAGGCATTTCCTGGCTGTACTTGGGACAAGAGGAGGTAGGGGAGCTCCCCAGGCTTGGGGAGAGGCAGAAGGACTCCCCTGGACCTTGGGCAAGCCTAGATCCTAACTCTAATTCCACTACAGGATCCCATCAAGATCAAGAAAAATTCACAACACATTTTCCTCTCTATAAACTCAAAAGAGCATTTCCCTACTCCCATGCACTTTCTACCTCACCTACTTCACAACTCCTATTCTTTAGAAAAGGAGAACCCCTCTGTGTGGCAGTTGTAGCACCATTGATTTCAAGCTGTGACTGGTCTCCTAGGTGATACTTTAAAACAAATGCCAATACAAATCTTTTCTAACTATTGGCTGAACATCTCCCTCCCGCCCCCCTTCCTTGCTAGGTACCAGGAATGTGCTGCAGATATTCCCCAGTGCTCCCTAGATTTCCCCTGCAAGGTCAGAGAAGATTAAATACTCTAAGCAGAAAGCAACAATTTTTATTCAAAGATTAAAAAATAAAAAAAAAGCCAAGATGCCAAAATTTGCCTTTTTGCCAATTGAAGAAGAGACACATTTGCACATTTTTCTAAAAGAACATATATGAAAATCTGCAGAGACCAAAGTCACAAGGACTGCAAATTATAAGGCATTTTTTCCTCTTCTTGCTTTCCCTTCATCTGAAAAAAAAGGACTTGAACACAAGTTCTTTGCAGCAGAGGTCAGTGCATAAAACACTACTTTCTGCCGCAGACCCAAGAGTCCCCAGCAAGAAGATCCCAGAAAAAAACATGCCTCTGCAAAGCCCTCCAGATTTGATAAAATAACATTTTGACTGAATAACTACTTTATCTACATTCTTCTCTCTAACTTCATTCTGACTATAATTAAATTAAGAAACACTCCATCTCCAATTCTCCAATCCTTTCTCCTCTTCTGTAACCATCCTAAAGGATTAAAAAAAAAAAAAAGACACAGCTTTTTTTTCTTTTGTAGAACACTATTAAATCTACATTTTCACTTTACAGTACAGTTAGAAGCAATATTATTAAACTATTTATGATTGGAGGGCATAATGTGAAAATGATCCATGTCTCCTTTTTCTACTGATTCATAATATGAGAACAGGAGTCTGAGCAATGAAATTACCAGAATGTCAGTGTCAAGTAAATGAAAGATGCCACTTCACACAGCATGCGGGCATCTGATAGAATTTCCTATTGCAAAATGTCTAAATGTGTGGCAGGACTGAATGAAAATGCAATTGCAAGTACAGTTATGAACAGTAAGAGTGCTGCACTTGGAGATGTCATTCCTGCACTGAGATACTCATGTTTTCTCCTGGCAGTAAGGGGAGAAGATTGACCTGCTGCCCCCATCCATTCCTACAGCAGAATGGTCATCATGGCATCTTTAGGAAATTGCCCAAGCCCAAGGTGGCATGGCTTCATTCACGTGCCATTTTCCTCCTCATCATTTCCGAGGGGTAAAATTTGACTTGTGTGGCCTGATTCCAGAGCTCTTTTAATTCTTATTACGCTTGATATTACTGATAGCATCACTGTACAGCAAGCGGCATGTCAGTAGGTAATGAGCAATGAATGTGCAATCAAATTTGGATGAGGGGAGTTTTGCAAGCCTTTAAACTTCAATATCTTTAACAAGCAGAAGCAATTTCACAATCAAAAATGCAAGACATAATCTAAGGCACCATTCCCTATTTTCACATGAAAGTAGATGCTCTTGTTCCCTCGGTACACCCCTGGGTCCTCAGACAGGGAAGCTGAAGCCAGGCTGGTATTTGAACAACAGATTTTGCAGTGGTTTCATGTCTACTGTGTCACAGTGCAGGTCACAGGCACAAGCTGGACTTACAGAGTGGCATATGCTGTTCAATAAACAGACAGCATCTGTGTTTTAAAATCAGTGCTTTAAATTCTTTTTAAAATTCTAGGAGTACTTTGCTTTCCCTGAAACGCAGAAAAGAGAAATAATCTAGTTGATTTCCTCTTGTACATTTGATTACAAAGGATGTAATTTATTTCCTTCAGAAATAGCTATGAGGAGTGTTAAAGAGTCTCAAAAGTTCAGGACAGAAGCCACAGCACCATCTGGGCTGTGAATTTAGGGACAACAGCCCCCCTGGATGGCAGCTGCAGTGAAATGAAGAATCATTATGGTTGTTACACAGCTCTTTACGATTTCTTCTCTACTCCTGATTGCTCAGAATCCCACTGAAGACAAGGTGGCAAGCTGAAGTTTTCACCATGCCCTCTAAAACAGGGGAGGGATAAGGAAATTTATGGTTTATGCTGACAAAATTCAGGACATACAGATACCAGAAAACAGGTGAATCTGAAAGAGGGAATCTCTCCATTTTGCTCAAATTTATTGGTATCGGATAAAAAAACAGGAAAACATATGCAACTAATTCAGGTGAAAGTCAATTACACAAAGTTTTCCTCATTCCTTTAAACAAATAAGATGTGTTCAGCTTCCATACCGTATTAGATATTTCATGAATTTGCTCCCTGGAGAAAAAAATATAATGAGTTTCTCTAATATCCAAGCCAATGGGCTTACCTTTCACAGGAAAAAAATCACAACAAAACAAAACACAGCAGATGATGAACCTCATAGCATAACGTTCATGTGGTAAAACTTTGATTTTTATGCCTTTTGCTTTCATTGCATTTTTTTGTTAACATTTATTTATGCACACTAAAGATTACATAAAAGTCATTTAGCAAGGACAACACACAGTAGGATTTGGGAATGTGAAATCAAATAATCCCATCAGCTTTGTGTTTAGTACCCAGCTAGTAAAAGGTACAAGATCTACAACATCCTTTCCTGTTTACCTAGTGTAATCACTTTGAGCTCCTTCAGGTGGATTTACTGAGCAACACTGTTTTCTCTCCAGTAAGGTCGGCTTTCATCCCAATCCACAAAGTTCTGTGACTATAGAGAATAAGAAGGATAGACGAAGATAACCTTAAAAACCAGTGTCTCTTCTGTTTCTTTCCCTGTACAAAACAAACGCCGGCTTTCTGACATCTTCATAATTCACATGAGCAACATTTTGCTGACTAAATGCCAAACTGTGAGCCTACAGGCTCACAAACCACTGTGCCAATGTCCCGCAATTAAGCCTCGGGAGAGTAGGGGGACAGGAGAAGAAAGGAAAAAAAAGCACAGAATGATCAATATCTCAAGAACCAAATGACAAAGAGAAGGACAGAAAAAGAAGGTAGTAACAGATACAGAAGTCAATTCTATGTTATATCATTCTGTCAAGACTACCAAATCCGGCAGCAATTTTGAGGTGATTGTGGTCATAGAAATCAGGAGCTTCTGACTATTTCTGCTATGTCTGGCACAGGGACTTTCCTCCTTTTTTATCTTTGACACGATTCAGCTTCTGCCAATGAATTGTGCCTGTGTTCAGCAGCACAAGTGATCCCTCCTTCTCCAGCCAACTGCAAGGATGCCTCCATGGATTCCATCCCACTTCTACCAGATTATGGGACTAGCTCAGGCAAAGGTACTCTTTATGGACATTGATAAAGCAAGTGAGAAGGTCCTGGATAGCAGCAGTTGAAAACATGCTAATTGCATTTCAGGGCTTTTCTGTCTGGACAACAGCCAACTGAAAACAAATGACATGGGTATTTTATAATAAAGCCACATCAGAAAGCTACATAAAAGCTGAATCTGGTTATATTTTCCCAGACAAGTAAACTGCATTTGTTCCTCAGGCTATTGCCCCTCAGGATTTTTTCCAAGGTTTTCAAATTACACATGTAACTAAATTCTTCTAAGTCTTTGCATGTTCTTCCTGAATAAAACAGCTCTCAGAATTATCAAAGCAGATATATTAGTGTACTGGGCTAGCTATCTTTCATTCAAACAGTTCTCTACATACACATAAAGATAGAAAAAGGGGAAAACAAAAAAAAAAACAACTTTCAAAGGAGAGAGAGAGAGATAGTGTCTTGGTTTGGAAAGACAGGGACCAAAGAAAAGGGAAACTTCCCTTGGGGTTTGTTATAATTCCAAAATTGTAAAAAAAAAAGGGGTCTTAGGCAACGATAAGGAGGGTAGGAATAACAGTTCTTTACTAGTTAGTCCAACAAGGTACATTAACAATAATTACAATATTGACAACAAACAGAACTAGAGGAGGAAAAAAAAAAAAAAAAAAACCAAAACAACAAGTCAGTCACAGTTCTTCCTCTGGTAACACCCCCCCACCCCCCTCAGTACCGTCACAAGCAAATAGGCTAGCGGCAGCTCTAGGAGCGTGAGATGATTCCGAGGGTTCACAGTGGCTGGAGCTGTTGGAAAAGTGTCCCGGCTGGCAGGGGCTGTAGAAACAGCGTGGGGAGACCTCGAGCAGAACTGAAGAAACCGTGGGTGCAGGGCAGGGAGGAGACGGGTTCCCAAAATCCTGGGGGACACACGAAGAGACCGGTGGTCCGACGGAGTCCGAGGTGAAGGGAAAAAGTGAGAGCTCTCTGCCTCGCCGAGACGAGCAGCCCTGGCCGTCCCCCCAGAGCAGAAAACTGCCCCCGAGCCAAGTGGAATCAATGTCTCTGCTTTAGCTGCTTCCTTTGTTTGTTCCCGAGCACCCATAAGTACCGAAAAGCACCCAGCCATTAGCTTCTTAGCAACTTCTGGGAAAAAATTCTATAAGAAATCAACCCAAACCCCAACATTATCCACCCCGAATTTTTTCCCACCCCAATATGTTACATCAAATTTAAACTTTAAAATTATGTACATACATGCAATACCTTAATTATATACATATATACATGCAGCTCCAGATACAGGCACAGTGTCATGAGTAGCTCACCCTAAAACAAGATCCCCTTGAGGTATGCATCGAGTCTCTCCATCTCTCAGCATGACCCACCAGGTGCAGCCTGGTCCATGAGCAAAGACAACTCCACGGATGGGCTTGTCTTTGCTGGAGGCAGAATTAACCCAAACTGTTTTTCCTAGTATACCTCTCATGTGTACCACTGGAACTTTATCTCCATCTGTTGTTCCCAAGGCTTCAGACTGGGCAGGGCCTGCTCGGTTAGTGGAACCTCGGGTGTTCACTAACCATGTAGCCTTTGCTAAATTAATCTCCCAGTTTTTGAAAGTCCCCCCACCAAGTGCCTTTAAGGTGGTTTTCAGCAGGCCATTGCACCGTTCAACTTTCCCAGCTGCTGGTGCATGGTAAGGAATATGGTACACCCACTCAATACCATGTTCTTTAGCCCAGGTGTTAATAAGGCTGTTTTTGAAATGACTCCCATTGTCTGACTCAATCCTCTCAGGGGTACCATGCTTCCACAGGACCTGCTTTTCCAGGCCTAGGATGGTGTTCCGGGCAGTAGCATGAGGCACAGGGTAGGTTTCTAATCACCCAGTGGTGGCCTCCACCATGGTCAGCACGTAGCGCTTGCCTTGGCGGGTTTGGGGCAGTGTGATGTAATCAATCTGCCAGGCCTCCCCATACTTGTACTTGGACCACCGCCCACCGTACCAGAGGGGCTTCAGCCTCTTGGCCTGTTTGATGGCAGCACACGTCTCACAGTCGTGGATAACCTGTGAAATACTGTCCGTGGTTAGATCCACCCCTCGGTCTCGTGCCCACTTATAGGTGGCATCCCTACCCTGATGCCCTGAGGCATCATGGGCCTATCGGGCTAGGAACAACTCTCCCTTGTGTTGCCAATCTAAGTCTATTTTTGCCACTTCTATCTTTGCAGCATGATCCACCTGCTCATTATGTCGGTGCTCCTCATTAGCCCGGCTCTTGGGGACGTGGGCATCTACATGACGAACTCTTACAGGGAGCTTCTCTACTCGAGTGGCAATGTCTTTCCACTCCTCAGCAGCCCAGATTGGTTTCCCTCTACGCTGCCAGCTGGCCTTTCGCCACCGTTCCAGCCACCCCCACAAAGCATTGGCTACCATCCATGAGTCAGTGTAGAGGTAGAGCTTGGGCCACCTCTCTCTCTCAGCAATGTCTAGAGCCAGTTGAACGGCTTTGAGCTCAGCAAATTGACTTGATCCCCCTTCTCCTTCAGTAGCCTCTGCTACCTGTCGTGTGGGGCTCCACACAGCTGCTTTCCACTTCCGGTTCATCCCTACAATACGACAGGAACCATCAGTGAAAAGAGCGTAGCGTTTTTCTTCTGCTGGTAGCTGGTTGTACGGTGGAGCTTCTTCAGCACGTGGCACCTGTTCCTGCTCCTCTTCATCAGTGAGACCAAATTTTTCACCCTCAGGCCAGTTCGTAATTATTTCTAAAATCCCAGGGCGATTTGGGTTTCCAATACGGGCGCGCTGCGTGATGAGAGCGATCCATTTGCTCCATGTGGCATCAGTGGCGTGGTGGGTAGAGGGAACCTTTCCTTTGAACATCCACCCCAGCACTGGTAGTCGGGGTGCCAGGAGGAGTTGTGCTTCTGTCCCAATCACCTCTGAGGCAGCTTGGACTCCTTCAGAGGCAGCCAAGATCTCCTTCTCTGTGGGAGTGTAGTTGGCTTCAGATCCTCTGTAGCTTCGGCTCCAGAATCCCAGCGGTCATCCTCGAGTCTCTCCAGGCACTTTCTGCCAAAGGCTCCAGGACAGACCATGGCTCCCGGCTGCAGAGTAAAGCACATTTCTCACCTCTGGTCCCGTCCTGACTGGGCCAAGGGCTACTGCATGAGCGATCTCCTGCTTGATTTGGGAGAAGGCTTGTTCAGGGCCCCAGTGGAAATCATTCTTTTTACGGGTAACCAGGTAGAGAGGGCTCACGATCTGACTGTACTCTGGAATGTGCATTCTCCAAAAACCTATGGCGCCTAGGAAAGCTTGTGTCTCCTTCTTGTTGGTTGGTGGAGACATCGCAGTGATCTTATTGATGACCTCAGTGGGAATTTGACGCCGTCCGTCTTGCTACTTCACCTCCAGGAACTGGATTTCTCGAGCGGGCCCTTTGACTTTGCTCTTCTTGATGGCAAAACCAGCTTCTAGCAGAATCCGGATGATCTTCTCACCTTTCTCAAATACCTCCATTGCTGTGTTCCCCCACACAATGATGTCATCAATGTATTGCAGGTGTTCTGGAGCTTCACCCTTTTCCAGTACAGCCTGGATCAGTCCATGGCAGATGGTGGGACTGTGTTTCCACCCCTGGGGCAGTCGGTTCCAGGTGTACTGCACTCCCCTCCACGTGAAGGCAAAAAAGCACCCAGCCATCAGCTTCTTAGCAACTTCTGGGAAAAAATTCTATAAGAAATCAACCCAACCCCCAACAGATAGGCTCCATCTTTTATATCAAATCTACTTTAGCTAGTGTTTTCTGAGCTCCCCCATCCTTATTGGCCATCACACTATTTTACAAAGCTGTCACCATATGTGAGATACTTTGCTTCACGGAGAAAATTATCAAGATGAAAGAATTACTTACTCCACTTCCACCAACCTTGTGAATCATTCATGTTCCTTACCTGAATCGCAGCAGCTGCAGTATCTGTCACATTCTGGACCTAAGCCATCTACAATGTAACATTTACCAATGATCATTCTAAATATTGTAATAATCCTCTTTCAAATACACACATTGTGTGTTGGCACACACCACAGGAAAAAAAGTTTATTGTATTGTTCAGTATCTTGCTAAAACACCACAATTTTAGCTGAAAGCTAAACATTTTTCTCAACAAGGCAAGGAGTGAGTTTATTATTTTTCAAAAGCTCTATCTAAGACAAAGACACATTTTCCCCTGGGATTTAGTAACAGTAGGATTAAGATTCTCAAATGAAAACTGGAGTAGGTGAAATCCAGTAGTAAGGAAGCCAGTACTTATGGTCAGACCAAGTCTTACCAAGGATGCCTATGTACCAACAAGGAGTTGTCAGCTGCGCAAAATCTCATCTAAAGCTCCCAAATATTGCTGTGAATGCTCCAAGCAGACTATTTAAACTCAGTTTTCAGCAGAATTCAGATGAAGTTTTATGTTGTGTAACAGGAAAATCAGAATTGTAGCATGCCACACGCACCTCAGTGTCCCTCCTTAAAAACCAGGCGTGTATCCTCAGACCCATAATATTCTCTCTGCAAACAGACACTCCCTGGTGGCTAATTAAGATGTTTTATAACAAAATTGCTGTCACATTTACATGCGTCAGCAGGTCAGTTTTGCCGTGAAGCTGTTGTGTTGCTTGTGCTAGCCCAGGTCTCATCAAGGTAGAGCGAAGGCAGCACATACTGAGCTACCCAAACGTCTCCTAGAGTAATAGGATTACAGTGAGGATTGGTTTAAAGCCTTCATTTAAAGCTATTAAAAATAGTCACTTTGCTGTCAGATTATTAATCGCCTGTCATAATATTCTTAGAGGTGATTATAAAAAGTATATTTCTGTGTAGTTAGAACGCCCTCCTGTCAGACAGCGCAGGGGAATGAAGAGGCAGCATCAGAAAGAGTGCCTTGGCACAGAAACACTGCCACCTCCTGATCCCTGGGAAGGCACTGCCAGGCACACACTCAGCTGGGTGAAACCATGTCAGAGAGGTCTTCTGACCTGCCTTTGACTCACCTTTTGGGTACAGGCACACGCTGTTCAGCTAAGAGAGGATAATTCATTAAGCTGCACTAAACCACCTTTGAGCCTGAGCTCTGTCGAGCCAGAGTCTCTTTTCTCTCAGGGACACGATTTGGGTGTTTCATTGCCATAGCACCAGACCCAGGAGCAGGTACTCCTGCCATCAACCATAAAAACAAAGCAAATATAATTTAGGGAGACCACAAAGAGATGCAGTGTGAAATGGTACAGAGCCTAACACGTTTTTTCCTCACAGAAGTTGTTGCTAAATATCACACAAAAACACAGGGCAAAGCAGCACATCCTGAGACAGTTCAGGGGCCCAGACCTGCTGAGGACTAAGTCACTGTGCCCAGCCTTGCCTGCCAAAAAGCTTTCACAGGCAAGTAGGTGTTGGGCAGCTTCAACCATTGTGACTGGGGAAAGCATGAAAGAGTTCTGTTGTGAAAACACAAGCATCTTATTCATTAGAAATGAATAATTTCTTTCATAGTCTTTGGTTCAGTCAATAGCTCCTTTTCCTTCTGATTGATACCAATATGATCATGGTAAGGGCAAGAGTACATTTTATGCTTGAGCTGGTTAATTTTCATTATTATTTTGCAAGGCATCAGGGTCTCCTACGGAGGCATCCATGTATTCATTACACTGCAGCAGCACGGAATGAAATTGTAAATGAATACTGCAAATTTGGGCATTCTGGTTCAGTGGGAATAAGAAATTGTGTCAATGGAACAAGTGAGCTGTTCCAAATTTCTGGTTATAATATATGGGATAAAAAGTAAAATAAAGTATGGAATATTACAGGCAATAACTATCTTAAAATAGTATGTCCTCAAAATAGAGAATAAAAGTAAAATATTCTCTCATGTTAGGTAAGATTTCCACTCTATCAAATAAAGACTATGCTAAACTTTCAAAAGTAGGTTTAAGTCAACACCACAGGTCCAGCTTCTGGAAGCCCACATAATTTTGATGTGCCTTGTCATATCCCATTTGCACTGGAAGCTGCTCTTAAAAATTGCACCTCATGGGCCATAAATTTCCTGAAAGTCAGATTCCCAAATATTCTAGAGCATGCAGATCTGGCTTTTAGAAAAAATGGCTGGGTTAAAATGGGTTTTTAGGAGGAGAACACTTCCCCTCTACTTGCAAGCAGACTCATTGAACCAGAGCTTGGAAGAAAAATAAAGTTTGCTGATAACAAACCATTCAATATTGATTTTACTTCTTGAGGTAGGAAAAATGTGAAAGTGAGAGCCTTTCACCTCCTCCAATGGACACATCCTGACTGGGAAAGAGCTGCTGAAGGACTGAGTGCTGACAGGAAGGGAACACACCTGAGACCACCTGGGCAAAACAGCCAAGAGCAAAATCTCTGCACCTGCTGATCCTTACACCCCTGTGTCATTTCTGTGCACACAGAAATCCTACCTCTGTTCAAAGAAATCCAAGAAAAAGCTGTCCCCAAGGTACATAGTTAGGAAACATCAGTGACCCCTTTGTGCCTTGGGATGCCTCTGCCAAGGATGGAAGTCACTCCCCAGCTGGCTGTCACCTAAAGGAGCCTTGGCTGTGGCTGAAAGGAGTCGTGACTGTCCCCTAAAGGAGTCCACTCCACATTTCTGGAGCAGTTGGCAAGCATGGCCGGCAAAACCATGAGGAAATATGAGGACTTGGATTATGTGAATTTATTATGCTTGTCTCTGGTGTTTCTCTACAGTCACATTTTACTTCAGGAAGCACACTGTAGTCTTTTTTACTCTAGACTACAATTAGCTACAATAAAATGACATTTTTTTTATCTCTGCTTTTCTGTCATGTCTTAACCTCATTAATACACATGTAATTCTTATCTCCCTTCTGCACTTTGATTAAATTGTCTGGCACTGCAGCAACCATGGAGAATCCCCAGCCCTCTCCCTGTCCTGCAAACAGCATCTGGAGCTCTGACACATCGGGGATGCCATGTGAATCCAGCAGCCCCTTAAGCCCACCCTGAGATAGGGACCCTCCATGAAGGGACAGATTTTGGTGCCAACACGAAGCAGTACTGATCTTCTCTACCTCAGAGAAAAGACAAGCAAATGCTTATGAGCAGAAGAAGTGCTGTTACACCAGGTCCCTGTTATTAGTCAATCTAGCAATCAAATAGCTCATAGAGCTCTGCTTGCCTTCCCCCTGAACATATCCAACAAACTGGAATTCGAGTCTCTTCTGCATATCCCGGATTTGAGGACTCACCAAATGATCTTGCAGGTTGAAGCTGATGGAGGTCAAATCGCTTCTTTCACGGAAAAAGAATGTTAAGATTTGTAACTTTAGAGAGTTTGGGTTATCTAAAAAAAAAACCCAACTTTGGGCTGGTGGGACGTGGCCTAATCCAGTGATGCTGGTCTTGAAATCAAATTCAATTTAAAAATAATTGGCATGTGTGGTATTCTTTTTTTTCTAATCCCAATGTAGTCAACAGTAGGAGAAATGATTCAGGCAAGCAATAGGTTATTTGAGACAAAATAAAAGCATTTTTATGGATTTCTGTAAGTGAGGCTCCACACAGGACGAAATTCAATATCTGCAGCTGCACAGGGAGACAGTAAATGGCGTTTACTACTGGTTGCAGGAGCCATGCTCTCATATCACAGAAGACCTAAAAGACTTTGGTTGGAGGGAACCATTAAAGGTCATCTAGTCCAACCCCCCTGCCATGGGCAGGGACAAATGCACATGTACCCAAAAACACTTTCAGAGTGGAAATGAATTAGAACTGGGTGAATTAGTCTCTGTGAATAATTTAGCAGCTACCTTTTACATTAATTGTTGAATAATTTATTCACAAATACATTTTCTCAATTATATGACCTCTGCTGCAAAGTAATGAATGCTATTTGGCAAATAATTTACTGTAGAATATTTATACAAATGCATTAATTTGGAATAAATTTCGCTATTACCCCGCTAGTTCTAAATTCACTGTTTGAGTGATCTCAGCACAGACAGTAGCCATCTTTCGTGAGTAACTTCTATTGCCTGGTCTGGTAAATCTTAATTTAAATGTCTCAATACATATTTCAAAATATTTCAGCTTGTTCTGGACATGTTCCTCCTGCATAAAGCCTGGAGGTTTCCTGGAATAAATACAGTGATGTACACACAAGTGCAGATACAGGGGGATTAGACCCTGGGGGAGCAGCAAACCTGGGAATTATTCAGACAGAGGTTTTGGGGGTTTTTTGAAATACATCTGCGAGAACTCAAAATCTTATTGAGATTTGAAAGGACTAAGCACATAGTTCCAAGGCTCTTAAGAAAACCACGGCCATTGCTGAAATACGTTTTATCTCCGTAGTACAACGATTTAAACTCCTCCTTATTTAAGCACCAGGACACAGCTGGAGTTACAGTCCAAAAAATGGAAAACACCAAGGCTGCTTTAAAGACATCACATACCTTGGGGCTTTAGGAGAAGAAGGTGGGGAACTGGCTGTAAATACATGAAGCTGCCCTGAAATATATGTAATCAACACAGCCTCCAGAACCTGTCTGAAAACAACGTTTGCTCTCTCTTCTTGGACATGAGCAATACACCAACATACTGTCACAGGTCTGGGCTGGATTTAGGCCTGCTTTCAGGCCAGGCTTAGCAACAGAGAAGCTGCAAGGTACAGCTCTGCACCTGCAAATGCGATGGAGGAGCATGAAAACACCTGGACAGTACTTAAAATGGTGTTGGCTTAATTGATTCATGGCAAACGTATAAAACTTAATTTCTCCTAACCATGCTCTCATGGCTTTCAGTCCAGAAGTTCTCCTAGCCAAGAGCTCCAGAGGAACATGAGACACACAGGGATTCTGGCTGGAGGGCTCCAAAAGAGTATTTTGCTTCGATTTGCAGGAAAAAAGCCATGCAACAGCAAAGGCACGGACAAGTTCTGCAGGATTTCATCACCCTTTACTTGCCATTTTTAATGAAAAGCTGACATCTTAGAAAAAAATTACTGCTGAATTGGCTTAAACAAATTGACAGTTAAAAGCAAGAGTCCCCTTCTATTTTCAATCACACTGACAGCTGATTTTTTTCTGGAAGAGGATAGCATATCTGACATAAATATTTAACAAAAAACCAGTCATCCCTGTAAACATGAAGACTGGTAATTTTGAGCTTCTTCTATTTTTAACCAAATAAACTACTTGTTGGTTTAGGGTTTTTTGTTACTTTTGTTTTAATACCTTGTGTCTATAATTCCCTTCTAAGCAATTTATTATCTAACTGATCAGCAGCTGGAGGAAACTGAGGAGAGACTGGGAGATTTGCCACTTTCATTTTACACCTGTTTGGTTACACCTACAGGGTGCTTCTTTTACATGCTTATTTTCTCTTAATGTCTCTTTCAATTATAGGCAATCTTCTTCAAAATATTATCTCTAAATAGCTTCCCAAGGAAAGACTAGCTTCTTTTTTCTTCCTTGTATTTGTCTCTAAAAAAAATACCATTAATAGTATCCCTTGGGATACTTTAGGATTACCTTAGGGTGGTCTTCCCCCACTATTTTCATTTATTTTCTGTATCTCTTACTCCCCAAATTTGGCTTCTGTGGCATTCCCCATAAAACATTTTTTTCTGAATTATAATAGAGATGGCTCTGTTAGAAAATTTGCACCAGTGCAAAGACCACAAAAGAAGTGGTACTCTAAAGATAAATAGATCTTGAGACACTCCAGTAAAAGGGGACACAATTTGCTGACAATTCATTTCTTTGAGCTGTTTAGTTCCATTTGCTCTCAGACATGGCTACAAATGATGGTGATCTCAGTTCTGGATCTGTAAACAACTAATGAGTAGGAAGTCCTTAACTTAAGGTTCTTGGCTGCATCACAAAATAGTCATTTTCATAAAGCAGAAATGGTAGCAAAGAGTTGAGCATTGTTTTAACTGGGTTTGCTTGACCTGGTAGTTCTCACTCTCATATGACCATGGACATTCTAACATCATGTGACATCTCGTTCTCTCAGTAACCAGAAAATATGTTGTTCTGCTGTGAGGAGCCAATTTAGTTCTGATTTGTCTCAACACTGATTGTCAGAGGCATGTGGAGGAGAGATTGCACATATGCCACTTGCAGGAGTCTACTGGAAGAAGACGGGAGAAGGCTCTGTCTCTGGGGAGACTTTGCCTTTCAGCCATTTCACATCTCACATGGGACAGGCAGTCAGCAGAGGAACACCAAAGATGCTGTACCCTCCAGATGGCACTCCCCGTCCAGCTGGTGGTAATGCCTGCTTTTCCTTTCTCTGTCTCCTCTTTTCCTCTCTCTCTCTCTCTCTCTCTCCTTCTCCCCCATTCCTTTTTCACTTTCGTTCCTCTTTATCTGACTTTTCTAGCCTTCTTTAGTTGGGACAACTTCTTTTTGTTGTTGTTGCTGTTTTTCATTAGCAACAAAGGGTTCTCAGTACGAGGTTGTCTCAGTTGACTTAATTTCACTCTAGACCATCTATTTTTAAAAGAACTCATCACCACTCCCCACAGTTGAACATGTTTTGTCACCAAATTCTGGGCTAGGAATATCATTTAGTAGACAGTCAGAATAACTCAGCCCTCATTTTTACTGTCTACCTCTTTTTAAGTTTTGGTTTTTGAAAACCCTGAGGAGAAATCTCTTGAGCAGCTTCCTGGGAAGGTCAGGATGCCCTTGGTCCCAGCTGGATTAACACACGAGGCTTCAAAGCACTCCACACTTACTTTTCCTTCCCATATTTGTCTACATCTTTCCTTGTTCTCCCATAACTCTATCACCTGAGATGGTTTTGACATGCTCAATCTGATTTAGTTTCCTTGTATTTCCCCAGGGACTTGAATTGTTCTTTATGCCCCATTTAGTTTTCCTTTAGAGAGAACATCATTTGGTGTAAATGTAGTGTCCCCAGCCTCAGGAACATGAGTATGGAGCAATTTCAAGGCTGCTCAACTTCTTTGGCCCTTACTTTGCTCTCTCTTATCCAGGCAGGATCCCCCACTAGTCCAACAGAGTTTTGGTGGAGCAGCTATTTGATTTCTCTCATTTCATCCATTCTTTGCATTGTCTGCTCAAAAACATGACCCAGACACAGCTTTTGTACCTCATGCTCAGCAGTGAGATGTCATGCATTCTCAACCACACAATCTTACCCTCCAAAAAGGAAAAGGTAAAAAAGATCAAAAAAGAAAGGAAAAAAAGTCTTCAGGCAAGTAAAGAGCATTGAGTCCTATAAAAAAGCAAGCTGTGTTTCTTAATCACCACCTGCTGCCTGCAAGAGCAGTATTTCCTTTTCTGCTCTTAGGTATGACTTGTTTTATTTCCCTTTTCCAGCCAGCAAATGCTCAGCTGACAGGATAGCAGTGTTTCCTCATGACTTTCAAGGAGACAGGCAGGCACTGCTCAAAGCAGTGAGAGCAAACCTTCTGCCATTGTCCAAAAGCACTGAGACAAGAAATGCAGGCCCTCAAATTCTGTCTGGATTTTCAGATGCATGCAACTCACCTTGTTCTGCAGTATGGCCTTTTCCTCTCCACCCTGCCTGATCTGCTGTGCATTTGCTGCAATGATACAACCAACACCTGAAGCCCCACACGATACGTGGCGTTAAAGAGCCTTATGTACAAATGCTCACATTTTCCCAGATGAAATTTCCTGATCCAAGATGGAAAATCAGGTGGAGATATATAACAAATATCAAGCCAGTAACTCTGGAGTGTTTCTAGTCAAGGCCAGCCCCTTAATGCTCTTCTGGGCTGCTTTGCTAACACCATAGACTGCCAGAGTGAAAGAGTACATGCTTGTCTCCCAGGCAGGCTTTAGAAATGTAAACCCATGTAGGAGGATCTATGCTTCAGGCTGGCTTTTCTAAAGTGAACAACTTCTAATTAATTTTTTTAAAAATATTGCTACAGGCGCCTCTTAAATTAAGGCAAAGTGTCTTCTACTTTGCTTTACAGAAAGGCATTGTAAATTACACTTAATCTGATTAGGTAGGGGAAAATAAACCAGCTGCAATTCTAGGAGCTTTAAATATGTCCTTTTAAGCAGGACATATTTAAAAGAACACTCTTTATATCACCTCACTTTAATATGAGATTAAGCATATTTAAATAGTCAGTTTAAAATACCACACAATTATAATATTATTGCAGACTCCTTGTTAGGTGGACACCTTACAGAGGGAAAAATACTTGAGCAAAAACTGCTGCAACCAAATTGTAATTTACTGATTCTGAAAGTGTTAAAAGTTTAGACCAATAGAAATTTAAGATTATCCAACAAAGAAATTAGCCTTGAAATCTGCACCGCAGTGTATTTGGTTACAATATCATTTCTGAGAGAAATTATATTTTTTAAAAAACCACCTAAATATTTTCAAATAAAGAAAGATATACTAGGGACTCAGGAAGGGATTATGTCTCCTGGCCATTTCCTCCATCCAGAGAACTTTATTTTGCAGACCAGATGAATCACCTTACCTACATGAGCAATGAAAAGACAATTCATCATTTTAAATCAATGGTCTCAGCTGACTCAGCTGAGCCTTGAAAAAGGACCCTGGTGCTGGATGTGATGGTGAAGGCTGCCCTGGATACAGTGTTTGGGCAGAGCAAGGACCAGAACCTCAGCCTAGCTCTTTCTCCATTTTATTATATCACACCTTGGTTTGCAAATAGAAGAAGGTGTGAACATAAAGACTGGAATTTATGAAAGAGGTGAAATCGTTACACAGCCTTTTAGTTCGTTCTATGTACACAAAACCAAACCAAATTTAACTTATGACTGGTATGAGCTCCTCAAGGAGGTCAGTGTTGCAGCCGGTATCTGTTTCTATTTGTTATTTTATGTTTAATGTTCATATTGTGAAATGGTTCATTCTATATTCCCACGTTTTTCCCCCAGTTGGTTTGTTCTTACATTGTATCTCCCCAGTTTGTACCCTATATGAGTTCCAGTGCCTTCCCTGTCAATTCTTCTCTCATCCAATCTCGGGTGTGTTCCTTTCTCTGGGCGTTTCGGGGTGTCACCCTTTACTTGATGCTCTATTGGGGCTTGTGAACCCTTCTCCCCTTCCCCCCTTTACCCCATTAGTCCAGAAATCCCCGGCAAATCGCGCCTTTTTCCCCCCTGTGCTCCGGTCATTGGTCGGAGCAAAATGCACACCCCCCCCCCTCCGTGTAACCCCGGTATAAAACCCGTGCCCCGCGGGGCTCGGGGCGGTTCTCTCAGGTGTCCCCTTCAGCGGCGTCTCTTTGAATAAAGAAGCTGTTGGAACCTCACCAGAGATGGCCTCTCCTGGCTCCTTTATCCTGTCTCTCTCTCGGGAGCGGACCCGAAGCTCCGAGAACGCGCGGTTCTTTGAAACCGCCACTGCCGCCTGTATCTGCGGTAACCACGATTGAGCAATCCCTTCGCGGCTCCGGGGCTGTTCGACCGTCCTGAGCTAGCAGAGCCCCTAGCGTACCGCGAAAGGTCAGGATCAGATGCACAAGGAGATGTTAAAAAGAAATTTAAACTAACAAACAGCTACAAGTAAACACAGGTATTTAGCAGAATCCTACTCTGTGACCAAGGTGTTTGTGTCATAGCAGGGCTGAAACTAAAAAGAGAGAGATTGTAATTTGTGCTAGGTAATATGCTTAAGTGAACATTAAAGAACTGCAATGATTTGTTATAGGATTTAGAGATAGCCAAGAGAATATGAAGCTTTTATAAGTATACCATGCTGAGGAGAATTCTTCATTTTTGAAAACGGCTTGACAGTGGCAATCAGGAATACATTGCCAGCTCTATTAGTTTTTTCTTGGTGGTCTCTTGTCACCTGATATTGGGAAAACCAAGGCAAGGCTATACTTCGTTGCTGATTTCCTATTGTTCCTTCCTCATTAACCTCTGAGCTTCAAGACCTAAGGCACTTTTTTGGGGTAATGGGTGTGAGATGGCAAACTCTGAAGAGAATTGCTGCAGCTAAGTGCAGAAAATCTGGAGCCTTTCCTACACTCAGTCTTTCACAAGCTCTTAAGAGAGAACTTAGCCCATGACTCTAAATGGCAGGCACAGCACAGCTGAGAGGTCAGTACTGTGGAGATCAGATCACCTGAGAAAAGAGGATACTTGTCATTCACAAGATGTCCCTATTGCTATACACTGTACCCAGTGCAAAAGGACTCATCAAACTTCATCATCTGTAATCCAAAAACAGGTAGGAAATGAAGATAACAAGCAGCAAAAACAAAAGTCTCCCTTCCTGGAAAAGTATGGCATTTCTTTCACATTAACCATCATTGGTGCACAAAAATCTGCCTGACCCTGCTCATTTGGTCTGATCTTCTGGTCAGAGACCCACAAACCAACTCCTACCTCTTAGGGAAGACTTGTTACAGAAGCATCCTACCTTCCAAAGCCATGAAAATCTAGAACAGATTAATCCTCCTCACTGATGATTACCAGAGTTTCAACCACTTCCATTTTGAAATTCAAAATAGACATAACACTTAGGCATCTTTAATTATCTTTATGGAAGTGAAGATTTCCATTAGGTTAAGGCACCTTACATAGACAAGGCAGAAAAATTACAGGAATCTGGGACCACAAACTGAAAATGCACACGCTCTAATGCAAAACAGGTTTCACATTCCTGGTGATGAAGACAATTAACCACAGGAACACAGGAAGGTGATAGATTCACCTCCTCTGTAAGTGAAGACTGTATGCCTTTCCCAATGGTTTACGGAAGCTCACACATGAGACAGTAGAAAAATAGTAGTTCTTAAATGACACTTTCCACTTTGTGTTATACAGGATGTCCAAACAATGGCAATGATTCCTCCTGCCTTTACTGGTAACAAAATTTGCAGTTGTTACCAATCCACATTTGGATGCTTTATCATAAAATAAACTTTAAAAGAGGAAATTATATTGTTAAACCCTAGTGCTCAGCTGAAAACACCAGTACATGGCATGCAGCTAGTATTAAAATTGTGTTGTAAAATTGGTATTTAAAGATCATACTAACTATCATTCATGATTGAAAAAGCAACCAGGAGGACGGGAACCAAAACAGCAAAAGGTATGAGCTGTAATTGTATCACTAGGCATCCTTTATGCCTCTAATAAAGTACTGGAGCTTAGTTGCGCATGAGAGGAGGAAAAGCTGAGAGTACCCTGGTTGATGTTGCAATACAAAAGAAGCAGAGAATCCTCATCTGCAGATAAAAGAGACATAAACACTAATGAAGACATGCTTTAATAAAAAAAGAACTCCCTCCCAGTGTAGTAGCCTGAAGGCATCTTAAGTGAAACGTCTAAGAATGAAAACCAATCTGTTTAATTAATGTTGAACACCAATTGTTAACACCAATTACATAACAAAAACTATCACAAGACAGGGACTCATGCACTAGGAAACTAGATACAGTAGACAAAATAATAATTAAAGAGCTGAACACATTTGGTTCTCTAACAAATTCTAGTACATTTACACTTGTGTAAATACAGGATTGTACCACTCAGCTGTGACACGGATGAGCCATTTGGGCTAGTGAACTCTCTGATATGGGACTTACAACATGACCTGCGATGTTCACTGCCATGGTTTACCTCTATTCTCCTAGTGAAGCTAGAGGCTGCTATTTCCCAAGCTTTTCTCATAACTGGTTTGGCTTAACTGGTCCCCGAGTCAGCATTTTGTGAGTAGAACGAGCCAGAGCATAAACAGCAGCTGTTCACAGTCTCTTCTCAAGCAGCAGTGAGGTGGCATCAAATGAAGACAGGAAGGGACAAATTCAGAATACATGAAGGAAGTTACCTACTTCAAATACTGCGAAAAGCTGTAGATGCTACAAAGTGCAGCGATTCCAAAAGTGAATAAATATCAGCATCATGGATGCAAAAGGAAATAAAATTACTGAGTTGGAAATTGGAACTGCAAATGTCAGAAAACAGCATAAAATCTGAGAAAATAGAGAATGATTTTCTTGTTCATCCAGTCTTTCCCATTCCTGTTGCCTGAGGCTGGCTGTGGCTGCACAGGAGACAGAGTCCTTTCAAGGCCATTCTTCTACTTAGAGATTCTGAGACTGGACCTGTCTTTTTCTTTTTCCTCTATTAGGAACCTCTACAGTGAATGCTAAGGGGGCTTACTAGAGGGTTTTCAAACAGCTGAGTAACATGGTTACTTGGTGGACACATAATTCCATGTCAAATGGCAAAAACAAGGCTGGTTGCCTTGTCTGTGGCATGCTTCCATTTTAATTTCACCTTGAGCCCTTTGCCTTCTGCTGCTGCAAAGCTGAGAGATCCTCTCAAATTGGCAAAGGCAACCCCTGCCTCAACAGCTGCAGCCATCTCTGTTCTCCTCATAGGGCTGGAACTGCTGATTGCCCAAAGGTAAAATAGGCACAGCTCATCCCTCCACCAGACAGGTTATGCAATTCTGATTGCTGAGCCCTGCCAGCTGTGCTTCCAGAGGTGCCCTCAAAGGAGCATATCTGTCTCTGGTACAGCAATCTTCACTTCCAAATACCTGCAGGGATCCTTTGCTGTGCCCTTTGCTCCTAGCACCCTTTTTCCCAGGTGCTGTTCTTCTTCCTTTAACAGAAAAGGCTGAGATGCCCAAAAGCAAACAACCCAAATGGATTATTTTCTCATCTGACTCGGATCTTTGCACTGTGCAATGAAGATTTCCCCTTTTCCTCCACCCCCCAACAAGCTGCTAGCTCAGATTTAGGGGGATTGGGAGAGGGGATCTTCAAAGATAGGGAGAAGAGATTCAAAAGAGGCCCCTTACCTCAGGATGTATTCCAAAGCTTTATTTCTCAATGAAGGGATCCCAGGAGGCAAGGAGAGGGGAGCATGGAGGAACAGGGGGTTTTGTCTCTTTTGGGGTCGGGGTCAGATTACCTGGCTGAAAGCCATAGGTCAGAGTCAAGGGGCAGGTAAATCAGGCCAGGTTACAGTTTCTGGGGGAGGGGTTTTTGAGGAGAGATCATTCCCTAAAAGGAATGCAACCTCTCACCCTTTTTTAAGAAAGTTAAAGGAAAAACATTGGGTTACATGGAGTGAGGATAACAAGAAATAGGGTTTGTCTCAAAGGGAAAACAAACATTTTTAAAACATGTTAAAAGTCTGTTTCTGTTGGATGGAGTCCACACTTAGGAAGATTCCTTTTCTTCCATCCAACAGTGTCTTCTCTTGGAAGCAGTGGCTACTTTCTTTCTATCTCCTTCTGCAGGAGCTGGATTTCTGGGAACAAAAGGCTTTACCCACTTCTGGGAGATCCACCGAGGGCCTGAGGGAGTAGCTGCACATGCATAGCCCCGACCCCAGGTCACGAGCTCATAGGGACCCTTGGTTTCTCAAGTTTCTGGATCCCTAATCAAGACTGGTGGATGCTGAGAAAGTTTAAATTGGTTACCACTGTTAAAATGACGAATTACAGGTGGACTCATATTTTCAAAACAACAGTTTAGGAAATTGATAGTAAAAATGGCTTTGCAGAGCTTCTGTTGTGGAGGCATCCCCACCATCGTGCTGCTCTGTTTAGCCAAAACCTGTTTGAGTGTTTGATGAGCACGCTCAGCCACAGCTTGGCCTGTAGGGGAGTGGGGGATGCCAGTTTTATGCTCCACTCCCCACTGCCCGACAAAGTCCAGGAACTCCTTGGTCGTGTATGCTGGGCCATTATCAGTTTTGATTTCTTTTGCGATCCCTAGCACTGAGAAAGCTTGCACTAGGTGTCGTTTAGCATGCACAGCTTTTTCTCCTGCATGGGCAGAGGCATACATTGCACCTGAATGTGTGTCTACACTTACACAAACATATTTGAAGCGACCAAAACTAGGAATGTGCGTGATGTCTGTCTGCCACCCTTCACAACTGCCAAGGCCTCTGGGATTAACCCCCATACCCATTGATGGCATAGCCTGGAACTGGCAATTGGGACAGGTGGCCACAATAGCTCAAGCCTGACTCCGTGTTAGCTGGAACTGACGGATCAGACCTGGCACATTTTGATGATATTGTTGGTGACTCAGTTTTGCCTGTTGGAAGATGTCAGGGAGACATGTTTTTTCAACTGGAGCAGCAAGGGAGTCTGCTCGATGATTCCCCTCTGCAATTTCACCAGGTAGATCTGAGTGCGACCATACGTGCATCACAAAGAACGGATGTTGTCGATGAGAAACTAAATAAATCAGCTTTGAGAGCAATCTGAAGAGATGCTCATTCTCAATTTCTCTGAGCACAGCCTGCTCCGCTCTGGATACTATCCCAGCTACATATGCAGAGTCAGTCACCAAATTAAATGGTTCTGAGAACTTCTCAAAGGCTCTTACCACAGCTGCTAGTTCAGTTACCTGAGGAGACCCTTCTACAAACTCCACATCAGCTTCCCAATGCTGAGTTTGAGGATTTCTCCAAGTCATCACCGACTTGTGGGAAGCCCCAGATGCGTCCGTGAACACTGTGAAAGCTTTGAGTGGTCTCCGACTCCTTTTCTCACAAGGAATGAGGTGGAATTCCTCATTAAACAGCTTGTGGGATGGGGCATGGACCGATATTCGTCCCCTGTAGCTGTCCAGAGATGACTGGAGACTGGCATTGCTCTGGAGCAAATGCTCAAACATCTCTTTGATCAGTCTCTTTGGAGAGTTTCTTCCCTCCTCTGAGAGTTTGACCGGGAGGAGAATACATGTGAAGTCACAACCAGCCAGTTCACACAGCCTCATCCTGGCTTTCTGAATCAATTGAGCTATCAACTCTTGTGGCTCAGGGATTGTCTTGGATCTTTGGTGAGAGAGGAAGACCCACTCTATGATTAAGAGTGAATCTCTCTGCCCCTCGATCCATTGGTAAATTAGACCATGCAGGTGTGGCAGTTTTCCTAGCACAATGAAATGGAAAGGTAGGCTTGGTTCATACCTGTCAGAGCCTGCCTCTCTGACAAGGCTTTCTGTACCTTTTGGATTGCAGTCTTTGCTTCTGGGGTCAGTTCCCTGGGAGAGCTCAGCTCCCTCCCCCCTTTCAATAATTTGAAAAGAGGGTCTAGATCCTCGTTTGTGAGGCCTAGCCAGGGTCTTACCCAATTCAATGATCCACACAGGGAGTGGAGATCTGCTAGGGTTTTAGGATTACACTTGATTTCCAATTTTTGAGGAACAACGGTCCTCTCTGAAATTTGCAAGCCCAGGTACTTTCAAGGTGGCATCCTTTGAACTTTGTCTTCCTGTAACTGAAATCCAGCAGAGGTTAAAACTTTAACCACTAGGTCAAGCGTGTGTTAGAGTATAGTGTCATTGGGGGCACACACTAGTACATCATCCATGTAGTGGAGGATGATGGTATCCTGTCTCTCGGCACGTACAGGTGACAGTAATGATGCTACGTACTGTTGGTATATGAACGGCAAGGCTTTCAAACCGTGAGGCAGCACCTTCCAGTGATACCTCTTCATGGGGGCATGGCAATTTAGGGTGGGAACTGAAAATGCAAACCTTGTGGCATCTTCTGGGTGAAGAGGAATTTGGAAGAAACAATCTTTGATATCTAAAGCGGCCAATTTCCAATCTCGAGGGAGCATTGTTGGAGAAGGCATCCCTGGCTGGATTGGTCCCATATCTTTTATGATTTTGTTTATTTCCCTTAGATCATGGAGCAGTCTCCACTTGTCCTTTCCCGGTTTCTTTATTACAAAGACTGGGAAATTCCAAGGGCTTGTTGTTTCTTCTAGGTGGCCTTGAGCCACCTGCTCCTCAACAAGTTTCTCAAGCGCCTTGAGCTTTTCTGTGCTCAATGGCCACTGTGGTACCCACTTTGGGGTGTCTTGTAACAATGTTGATTTGTGGGTAGGGCATGTCACAGTGGTTACTTCTAAAAATCCTGGGGTGTCTTAGGAATAATCAATTGGACACCCCACTGGGACATTGTGTCTTGTCCCTACAAGGGGGCTTTGTAATTTGCAATGAATGGACGAACACTTGCTATTTTTCCATCAGGTCCCTCAATTTGCACAATATTTTTTTAGATTTTAGCCAATATGATTCCTCCTATGCCCTGAAGTTTGCCTGCCACAGGTTGCAATTCCCAGTTTGATGGCCACTTGCTCTCTGGTAAAATTGTGATGTCTGCTCCTGTATCTAAAAATTCCCTTTACATGAAGGTGATCTGACCCATGTGCTATGTTGCATGCCATGGAAGGTTTGTCCTCTCCCACCACCTCTGCCCAGTAGATTTCCAGTGATTTTCCATCTGCTATTATATCTGCCGGAACAGGAATGGCTTGGGCAAGGATTTGCCCTTCTTCTAGGTAGAAAGGTGGGTGTTTGCAGCATGCTAAGAGCATGAGATTTGTTATTTGTCCCTTAATGGTCATGGGAACTACCTCAATTTGTTCTGGTGTGTGTGCCGTGTCTCTAATGACAAAATACTCACTGTCCATTTCCATGTTGACTGACTGGTCCTGTGGGATGTTTGACAGGTCCACCGTGATTATTGTCCAATCTGTAGATCTGAAATGAAAACCTTTGGCAATCACGAGCCTATGTCGGCCCTGTGGCTGCCAAACCTTGTTAATTGAACATTTGACATTTTTATTTTTTTCCTCCCCCACCCCTTCCCCCTTATCTGTTAAGAGAGAGGTATTAGCTGGTGGGGGACCCCATCTATTTGTGTGTCCGCGCGTGACACTATTAATGACGGGGGTGCGCTGAGAAGTCAGTTTTTCTGTTTGTTGGACTTCTTTTTGTGACTTGGACTCTGGTTCTTGTTCTGGGGGCAGGCCTTTGCAAAATGTCCAGGCTGTTTGCAGAGGTGGCATATGATGTGCCACAGGCAATCTTGTGATGTTGGTTGCTGCATTGGTTCAGGTTGCACCGGTGCTGCAGCCTTGGGATGAGGCAGTCCTGGATCAGGTGCGCTGAACAGCTCTGCTTTCCTGGAACAGACTTCAATCATCTGAGCTAGGGTTGGTGATGGGTCCAGGGGAAGGCTAAGAATAATCCTACAACAGGTCTCATTAGCATTCCTCTGAACTATTTCTTTAATGAGCTCGGTCTGGATAGACGGTTGTTGGACTTGTCGTTCGACCTGTGTTCTTAAACGGTCTACAAATTGCAAAAATTTTCTGAAGGAGATTGTTTGATATTTGTGTAACTGCCTTGAATGTCTATGGTAGGTAACTGATAAAAGTTTTTTTCTGCAGCAATAGAAATTTTATATAATATTTGCTGTGATAGTAATCGAGTTTGCTTTTCAGGACAATGTAATTCACCTTCACCACATAAGTGATCCAATGTGATATCATTATTGTAATTATCCTTAGCTGTATCAGGTGTTCGGTGAATGTCCTGTAATGCTGTTTTTAAATTTTTTTTCCAAATGCTTTCCCATAATTCATATTCTGAGGGTGTTAATAAACATTTGAATAAGTCTTTAATACCAGAAGGTAACAATTCATTTGAAATGAATGTGGCAGTTATCATGTTTTTAAAAATTTGACTGTATCTGCCAAATTCCTTTTGTATTTTGCATAGCTCTTTTTTATCTTGGTAAGAAAATAGTTTATATTCTTTTCTACCATTTTTCCTGCCAAGATATACCATGGGTGCCACAAAGAGTAAGTTTTCATCAGATTTGGTTTTAGTTTCTGGAAATTCTGTTGTGTGAAAGGTAGAAGGTATGGTACCACTGCGCATGGAGGTATGCAGTTGCATTTCAGGTCATGATATAAATCGCTCCTGGTCCACAGCTGTGAGCAAATCGCAGCACCCACCACAGCCATGAGGAAGTGGGGGCCCCACCCCCCCCGCCACCGCTTGGAGAGGGGGAGCAGAAGCCAATGCTTGCCCTGCCATGGGGGGTAGGGGGGGAGGGGGAACCACGGTAACCACTCGCCACGCTGCACGGGGAGGGAGGGGGTTGACCGGTTGCCGCGCCGCACGGGGAGGCGGTGGGGTAACTGGCCGCTGCGCCGCTGCTCGGGGATGGGTGGGGGCCGCTTGTGGCGCCGCACAGGGAGGAGGGGGAGGGGGAGCTGCTCGCAGCACAGCGCAGGGATGGGGGGGGGCCACCTGCGGCTCTGCTGCTGCACAGGGCCTGCACCTCCCCTGCGGCCCCGCGCCCCGCGCCGGGGCCGCCCACGCCGAGACCGGCATCAGAACAGAGCCCGTGCGCCCATGCCGGGTTGCTACACCTACCGCCGAACACGGCCGTGCCGCCCGCACTGTCCCGTCCGCTTTCCTCCCTCACAGCTGCTTCGGGGTCGGAGCTGGAGGGGGGAAAGCTATGGTAATAGGGGGGAAAGCTGGGGGTGGAGGGGGGGGGGGGATGGTAGGGGGTGGGGGGGGGATTAGGGGGGAGGGGGTACGGGCAAGGGGCGGGGCTTTGAGAGACAGACAGATTAGAAGGGAGAGACCCAGCCACGTGCTCTGCGCCATCTTTGTCATGCCAGGCTATGTAAAAAGGTGACTCAGATGTTTCTCTGCTGGAAATAGAAAACTGCGGAGGCATAAAAGGGTTATTTAAAGTAGATTTCTGCGGCTGGCTGTCGCATTTTGATTGCAATAGTTGCTTGCGTGCCTTTAAAAAAATTGGGATGAATTTTGGAGCAATTTTGTCACCATTTTCAGCTTTTTCGGTCAATATTAGCCCAATATGATCCCAAAATGTGACAGAAGTGACATTTTCCCAGTTAGAATTCGGATATTCTGCTGTTAACCAAAAGCTGAAATGTTTTAGTAGCTTCTTAGGGATTTTAAGATCTTTTAAAAGTGTTTTAAGTTGCTTTAATAAACTCTTTTGTGGACAGGAGGGTGTTGTTCCCATGTTAGATTACAATGTGTCCAACTCTATAAACTTCTGAGCGAGATATAACAGAGAAACAGGACCTTCCCTTCCTCCCACTATCACCAGAGACCCAGAAGGGGACAGGGAGTGCAGTGTAGCAAGGGAGAAATGGTGCAGTACCGATTTCCCTGGCTCTAGGGCTGGGGGGGGGGGGGGGGGGCTCGGTACTCCGGGTTCCCCCCAGAGCTCAAAACACACCCAAAATGCGGCGTTCTTCTGGCCCCATGGCGCCTGCGCCTTCAGGGGAAACAAACTAAAAGAAAAATAAATTTTTCCTGTTTCTGGCTCAGAAGGTCCCTATGGATTTAGGCTACCGGTTCTTTCTCTCCCACCGTCAGCTGTGCAAAAAATGACTGAATCAATGAGAGGGGTAATTGAACAGTCCAAAAAGCTTTTGAGATCTCGGGAAGAGACTCCAGCTTCTTACGTGGGTTTGGAAATACCACGTTGGGACGCCAGTTTGAGATTTCCCCTTTTCCTCCACCCCCCCACAAGCTGCTAGCTCAGATTTAGGGGGATTGGGAGAGGGGATCTTCAAAGATAGGGAGAAGAGATTCAAAAGAGGCCCCTTACCTCAGGATGTATTCCAAAGCTTTATTCTCAATGAAGGGATCCCAGGAGGCAAGGAGAGGGGAGCATGGAGGAACAGGGGGTTTCTGTCTCTTCGGGGTCAGATTACTGGCCGAAAGCCATAGGTCAGAGTCAAGGGGCAGGTAAATCAGGCCAGGTTACAGTTTCTGGGGGAGGGGTTATTGAGGAGAGATCATTCCCTAAAAGGAATGCAACAGTGCAAAGCTCATGCCTCCTGCTGGCTCCCAGGCATAAAACCTCAGCAGTGTCTCCAAGAGATATAATGGCTGATGTTATGAAGAAGCTGCTGAGCTGCTGTGTCTGATACACTGCCCATAAAGCAGTCACTTCCACCCAGCCTAACACACCACCCTGGATCAGCTGCTCACTCCCTTCACAGCTCTGAAAGATGCTCACTCCGTTTAGGTCAGAATTGGCTGTCTTAGGGCACTGTGCAAAACCAAAGCTCTTTCCCTCCCTCCCTCCCTCCCTCCCTCCCTCCCTCCCTGGTTATATTTCCTCTACCTTCCTCCTAAAAGAATCAGAGCAGAATTTTTCTCAGTCCATCCACTCCCTTCTGTTCCTGCTCCCCATTAGCAGCAAAAAAGCTTTCCTTTGTCAGGTTTGTTGGTCTGTGACTGACAAGTAATTACAATAAGTAATTTCATTTCAGTGGAAGATAATAAAACGTGATACTATAACTACCCACAGAGCCCCCAAAGTATTCATGTTCACTTTAATAACCTGGTGAAATGCTGTTAATCTTGACAGAGGCTGCCCAGCAGGTGCTGGGGAGCTGAATCTTCATATTTTTTCACTGTTTGATGATCCTTCCACAGGGAAAGCTTCAAGCTGTTAAAATGCAATGGCCCTGCTCTACTTTTTAATTACATTTAGTTTATTAGAGACACAATCAGATGCATAACTAATCCTGGAGCCTGCCCTACCTTATCAAGAGGGAAAGGGACATCTGACTCATTTAGGCTCTTGCAATCTCGGACGCGTGGAGCCATTTCCCTCTGGGAGACAGAGACATTGAAAAGAAATACACAGCAGAGGGGGAATTCTGTTGTCTTCCAAAGCATATGATTTTTACCGATATTTTCCTGCCCTACCCAGGGACCTCTTCTACACAAGTTGCCTTTTTAAATCAGATGTTCCTCCTAAAGCCAAGATGTGCCAAGGAAATTTTGGTGTGTGTTTGCCATTTAAAATTCAGTCTGCCTGTTTCTTCTGGATAAGAAAGTAAATGAGCTGTGTAAGGGTGAGGGGATAGATGCACTTGGTGCCAAAAAATATAGGCCTCCCCCCTTTAGAAAAACTGTCTTTACCAGTACTGCAGAAACATTAGCTTCCCTTGAAAAGACCACAGGAGGAGGAGTAGGGAGAAAGCAGAATTTGCACCAGAAGCACATCAGTGTCTCAACAGTAAAATGGTAATGCTTTGAAAGCCTGGGTATTTCTCAGCACATGCATCACCTCAGTGCACATCTGACCTATGCTCCTGAGCAAGCAGAATCCCATCGTGCAACTAGAGCAAAGACAAAACCAAACGCTCAACATCCTGTCAGCACTCCAGAGGGGATTATTAAACATGCAGGATATACTGAGTTGGGAGAGGAGCTCAAAGCTGGAGCATGGCAATCTGAACTGTGCCCATCATAGAGAGGAGCCCAATGCCTGACCTGTCCAGAGAGGGAAACAGGGAGAGTGGGAACAGGACCCAACCAGACAGGTTTCTACAGCACCAATGGCACCTTTTGAGACAAACCTATTTTCAAAACTTCTGTAACCACAAACACATAATAGGGGAGGTGAGAAGACAGAGATCTTTTTTGGAGAGGGCTGTTGCAGTAGAGCTCTCATTAGGGGTAGAAATCAGATAAGACACAGATATTTAATAACGTGAAAAGGGTCCCAGTTTATTCTTCCTTATAGCTCGGCCATCCTGACTCTGATTACAGCAGCTCCTACTGTAGGGTCCAACTGCAGACCCTGACTGCTGGGTATCACCTGCTGGACTGTGCCTACAAATATCAGTTTGAAGACTCTGAACACAGGCCTTAGCTAGCTCAACTGTGACTGCAGGCTCCAACAGCAGGCTCTAACTCCCAGGAGATCTTTTACAGCAGCAACTCTCTTCCTTGTTTCATTCTTCTTTCTGCTCCCTGGATCTTTCCTTCTTCCTCAGGGCTCCTCTACCACCTCAAGGCTCTCTTTATCGGGGTCCTCATCATCAAAAGGCTCCTCATCATCATCAAAAGGCTCCCTTGACCAGCCAACCCACCCCTTTTTATCTTTATTATTCACCTATCTTTATTAACCACAGCTGTGCCTATCAAAAACAAGGCTGTTCATCTTCTTTGGTAATAAGTACAACTGTGACTTGTCAGGGGCAAGGTTGCCTGAAATCCCTTGTTTCAGACCACAGAGGGCTAGTTCAAGGGCTGAAATGTGATAATACTCCTTTTAAATTAAAGGGAGAAAGCCAAAAGAGCTGTTCCAGCTAAGGCAAATGAGGCTACTGCTGCTAAAACTTCCATGCCCACTTGGGAAACCAGAGTCTAGCTACAACAAACTGGAGGGCCAGCATGTTCCTCATCAAAATTCACAAGCTGCTTTTCAATAGCATCTTGTTCATGTTAATTCCACAACTGTAATTAAATTGTTTTCTAAGCTTTTGAGAAGTAACTGAAATGCTTAGAAATGATTCAAGAAAATTACAACAATAATTGATATATGGCTGTCTCCCTCTTGCAAAGGTAACATGTAGATCTCTATCCCTCAGCAGGTGGGTTCCTGTGAAAAGACCTCTTCAGAAAGGAGGGTCTACAGGGCTCATATCTCCCTCTATTGAAAACTGAGAGGTGGGAAAATGTCATGGTTTGATGCTGGCCAAATGCCAGGCACCCACAAAAGTTGTTCACTCGTTCTCCCTGACACAGCTGAGCAGAAGAGAAGGAAAAAAAATTAACTAAAGGTTCATAAGTTGAAATAATGTTTGGGAGAAAACACTCCACGGGCAAACCAGGCTCAATTTAAAGGTTCAAAGTGATTTTATTACTAACAAAATCAAAGGAAGATAATGAGAATTAAAATAAACCTTTAAAAACGCCTTTTCTTCCCCCAGCCCCTCCCTAATTCCCACTGACAGCTCAGGGAGACAGGGTGTGGGGGTTTGGTCAGTTTGTCACCCCAGGTTTTCTTCTGCTGCTCTGGGAGAGCAGTCCTTCCCCTGCTACACTGTGGAGTCCCTTTCCACAGGAGACAGTTCTCTGTGAACTACTCCAACATGGATCCACTCTCATGGGCAGCAGTTCTCCCAAAACTACTGCAATGTGAGTCCCTCCCACGGGCAGAGAGTCCTCCCCAAACTGCTGTGGTGTGGGTCACTCTTCCATGGGCTGCAGTCTCCAAGGACAGGCTGCTCCAGCCTGGGAGCAGGACCCCTCTCTCTCTCCACTGGGTCTCCCACTGGAGCACAGCCTCCTCCAGGCATCCACCTGCTCCAGCATGGGCACCTCCCCAGGGGTAGTGGGTGGATCTCTGCATCCTCCATGGATCCCCAGGGGTAGTGGGTGGATCTCTGCATCCCCCATGGATCCCCAGGGGCTGTGGGTGGATCTCTGCATTCCCTATGGATCCCCAGGGGCTGTGAGTGGATCTCTGCATCCTCCATGGATCCCCAGGAGCTGTGGGTGGATCTCTGCATCCCCTGTGGATCCCCAGGGGCTGTGAGTGGATCTCTGCATCCTCCATGGATCCCCAGGGGCTGTGGGTGGATCTCTGCATCCCCTGTGGATCCCCAGGGGCTGTGGGTGGATCTCTGCATCCCCCATGGATCCTGAGGGGCTGTGGGTGGATCTCTGCATTCCCTATGGATCCTGAGGGGCTGTGGGTGGATCTCTGCATCCCCCATGGATCCCGAGGGGCTGTGGGTGGATCTCTGCATTCCCTATGGATCCCCAGGGGCTGTGGGTGGATCTTTGCATTCCCCATGGATCCCCAGGGGTAGTGGGTGGATCTCTGCATCCCCCATGGATCCCCAGGGGCTGTGGGTGGATCTCTGCATCCCCTATAGATCCCTCCCCATGGCTGCAGGGGCACAGCTGCTTCCCTGTGGTCTCACCACAGCCTGCAGAGGAATCTGAGCTCTGTCACCTGGAGCACCTCCTGTCCCTCCTCCTCCACTGACTTTGGTGTCCCCATGTTGTTTCACTCACATGTTCTCACCTCCTCCTCTTCTCTGGCTAGAACAAACTGTGCCCCACTTTGTTTTGAGTTTCTTCTGAAATCTGTTATCACAGAGGTGTTGCCCACCTCTCTAACTGGCCCATCCTTGGCCAGCAGCTGGTCCATCTTCAGAGGCATCAGGGATCGGCTCTGCTGGACATGGTAGAAGTTTCCAGCATCTTCTCACAGAAGCCATCTCTGTGACCTCCCTACTACCAAAACCAGGCTGAGCAAAACCAACACAGAAAGGTATGAGCATTGTTTCAGTCCTTTATTCTTCAACCAATACATGTCCAAATCCTGAGGAATTTCAAGGGAACTCATTATTTGTGGTGAACACTGCATACTTGTCTCAGAGAATTAATTCCCTTGCATTCCTGTAATTTCTTTACAGAAAATGAAGCTTTAGAAGAGAGGAATAATAGATCTTTTCAAGATAGCTGAGCTTTGTTTTTTCTCCAAACATTTCTCAAAGCAAAACTACAAAGTGTTCCTGGTATTGTCTAGAAATCTACTTATGTTACATCATTAAATATACTTCCCCTTATTCCAGGGGGTCTTCTTGAGTTTGCATAGTGAAAATGGAAAAAATTAATTTCTGTATTTCCTTCATATGAAGACCTGGGAAATAAATAAACTTGGGCTTTCTGTCTTCCAAGAAGAGAGGTGATGTAAGAACAAGCTAAGTGCAGCTGACTCACCTCAGTCCAAACTAAAGAGAGAGCCTCTTGCATAAAATAAAAAGGTCAAGAGTATAAAGATGTGATCTCGATGGGGAAGAGAGCCAAGAAAACAGTTCAGTATTTAAATAGCTGATTAAATAAATATAATTAGGGCTAAGTTGGCCCCTTTCCCAGAGTTCATAAACACACACAAGGAATCTCCTCTGGGGGCATGCAGCCTGACATGTGCCTTGGTTAAATCAGGCCATTTAAGCAGCTGACCTTTTTTAGTGTCAGCTTCTGTTTGATCAACCCCCTCAGCCCTCTCTGGAGCTACCCTTTCATACTGCTTGCCTCATGTCTTCCCCACCTTTAGATGTGTCAGGAGACAAATTAAATAAACCAGAACTATAACAGAATGAGAAGTTCCAGAAAGCCTTTGTTGGAATTTATTTCCCAGGTTTGTGGAGCAGCAGCTTGACCTGCATGGCCTCAGTGGGTTTGGTGAGAGCAGGGCCCTAGAGTTTGGAAAACGCAAATTGTAGCTGTTTTGAGGGAAGCATTGCACAGAGCTAACCCAGGTAGGTATTTGACCTGTTCTCATCAAGCTCCCAGGTACACCAAAGTTGGCTGATGTGCTCTCTGTTTGACTGGCACCAGTAGCTCACTGTTGTGCTAAGCCTGAGGAACAGATTTTTAGCAGCAAATTAAATCACTTGAGCACAACCCCTCCCAACCTGTTTCATGACTTCTAGACAGGTGGGTCTTATTACATTAGACCATTCCTTGGGCAGAGAGTTGGCTTCCCGTGTTGACACTGACCATATGGACATATGGTCCATATGGTATGGAGCACAGGGAATCCCACATTTAGAAAGAAAAATTCACACCAGTAAAGAATCTGCAGATGCCCAGAGAAAAAATAGGTGACAAGTGGGATGGAGAAGTTGTAATTGCATTTCTCTCTGCTTGAAAAGACTAAAATGTGATTGAAAAAGACTTAAATTCAACAAGAGTCTTTGCACTGCCTACAGGAGACTTTGAATCCCAATTTGATTAGGGAAGAAGGGGATCAAGACTTTTTCTCTGAAGTGAAACAATGACTCAGGGTCTAGAGCTAGAGGTAATGAAAGGATAAATTATGCTGCACTGCTCAAGGAGATACACACATTTACCCTGCATAATATGTTGTGCAGGAGGCACCTCCCTTCCAGGCTGTTTGGGTGTTTTTGTTTAATTCTGATTCCTGTCAAAGTTCATTTGAAGGAGAATAATATAAATTCAAAACCTAACCTCCTATCTATATATGTGGAAAATATGTCCATCCAGTAAGTTCAAATTCCAGTCAAACATCACCTCCCAGTTATTTACAGTGCTACAAATATTGACTAAATATATACATTCATACTGATTTTAGTCTTAATTGATGCTCCACATATTTTGTGGTTGTTTTCACACTCATCAGAGGAATACAATGTCAAAGACTTTGAGTGGAACACAGAGTGAGCAGAGTCCTAAACAAACAGATGAATTCTAACATTGTCGAATGAGGGTAACAGAGAGGATTTTGTACGTTTTGTATCAGAGATCCTGAGAAATGTCTCAGAAGTCTTTATTATCCCCATTATTGCAGCAAAGATGAATCTGTGAGATGGAAAGCCATGGACAAAATGAACTACCTAAGTGCTACCTAAGGTCTGAGAATAACTCACAGGAGCCTTACCAGACTTGCTGGGTTTGCTGTGTGTTTCTCCATTTATCCTGTACAACATTCCTTTAAATTGCATCTACTGAATGTCAGGCCCAGGCTGCCCACATGAAAACTGACCCTCCTGGCCGGTAGTTTTACACTCACTTAGTCTTCCTTTCAGACCATTATGGACCCAAGCTGGAAAGCCCAGAAGAAACTGCTTGGAGATTTCAGCTCATTAGTTTAAAGATAAGGAGTAAGATGAATGAAAACTCCTTTTCAGTGGCTAACTGGGGGTGCATCAGGACCTGTGAGCAGGCAATGTCATTTGCCAACGTTATTTATGACCCTGTCCTTCTGCAATAAAAAGATGGAGTTCATTGCTTCAATGCTGAGAGCAGAGAAAATAGCAGAATTGCCTCTCAGCTGTGACCTTTCAGCTGTCTGTTCTGTCTCTCCCCTTACAAAGCTCTCAGCTACTGCTGCCCTGAACACAGTCCTGGGGATGGTCTCCTCACAAGTCTCACTCACTGCACCCAGGCCTGCAGCACGAAGACTCTGAGATTCAGAAGGAAACTGCTCAGAAAAAAGTCCTGGTGTCTGAGCAGCTCAACACACCATGCGGTGATATAAATCCTCTCACTCACCACCACCCCACATCAGAGACTCTGGACATAAGAACCTGGCAGGAAAGGAATTAAGTAGTGTATAAAAGCTAATTGAGACACTATTTAGGCAGACTAAGCTCTTTTAAAGGATGAAAAGGTACCTACTTTCACTGACATCAAGGTGCTGTTACTGCATCATGTCTGCAACACTCCAAGACTGCAAGGGCACAAAGGTATGTTTTTGCTGTCCCAATAGCTAGCACAATCACCAGGTCTGCCAAAATCATACTGAAGTCTCTGATCTTTTCCATCCTGCTGAGTTAGAGAGCAGGTTTAGAGGAAGTCCTCCAGTTGTCTAAGTACAAGAAAGCCCAAACCACAGCAGTGTAAAAGAAGTTTTGCTCCATGCTTTAGCCATCAGCCAGTCTGTTGGCTAATGTATGAAGAGATTCTTTTGAATGTCCAGCTGTGCCAGAATGACCACAAAGATATTTTTTGCTAATTCTTTTACTCATTTAGATTTTTTCTCATTACCCTGTCTTCCACTTGGTTATTCTGTTTTTGTTTGTTTGTTTGTTTTTTTCAAATGTGTCACAATTAGCAACATTTTCTCTGTGATTTACCTCTCTTATGCTCCAACCAATTTTTTTTTTTCTATCTTTTCTGCCTTGTTATACTTTGCAAGGGAAGGATTTCTCTGGAACTATTGTCCAGATCTAATAACCTAGAGACTTGTATGTTCTTATGAACAGTTACCTCCTCCAGAGTTGCAGGAGATTTTGATTTCACTGAGGGAGAGGGGCTATCCTGAACATGAACAGACCAAGATAGTTCATTCATAACCATCCCAATTATCCTCAATTTCTATGGTTCCCTTCTCCAATATATTTCATTTGTCCTGGTACCCTGTGGCACTGGAAGGAGGGAAACTAGTATCAGAAGCATGAAAGATGAGGTGGGTATTCCCCACCTCCAGTACAAGCCACACCTTTGCCAGGCTCCTGCTCCCACTGTGCGGCAGTGACACCTCTGCCACTTGCCCCTTTCCAAGAGGATGGCAGGTTACAAACCCACTCAAAACACCTGACAGCAGTCTAACCCACTTTTCAAAGTCTGACAAAGAAAGAAATCAAGACACACTGCTTTTTCCTTCCCTACCTGTGATGGAGGTAACCTTGTCTCTGTCTCTCTTCCCACCAAGAAAACACCACTTTTCCAAACCAGGCAATGACAGACTGCAAAATGTAGGTTCAGCATATTTTGCAATATATCTTGACTTACACATCAGCATAATGGTGTTCCTCCTCTCAGGAAAAGATTCTGGTAGCCCAGATCAATCTATTCACAAAGGTGAAGAGAACTTCCTTTAAGCCCTTTAACAAAATTATCTCGGTCATCACAAGATCAGCAGCAGGCATCAGTTCATTCCTTGCAAATTTGCAGAGTTTGCTTTTTATTTTTTGCATGTGTGGTTTGCTTTAGACCTTACTTATATAAGGCTTATTTTTCACAGCCACATGGTCTAATTCATGTATATGTATTTAGTATAAAAGCATTTGAATTAATGTTCCCAGCTTGTTTACTTTGAAGGACTGAATGCCCCCTCAGGAAGACATATTGATCTTAAAGGAGGCCATTCTCTGATGAACACTGGTTCCTGCAATATTTATGGCATCTGAAGCCTTTTCTCTCCTCTTGATCTTTTGAAAAGAGATCCCAAGGGAGAGTGACAAAGCTTAGAGAGTGGGGGAGGAAAAAGAAGTACAAGAGGGGTCCCTTTGCTCTGAGTACAACATCAAAATGTAAACAGGAAGGTGATCAAGGACTGTGGTCGTTTCTAAATTAAGCATTTAAAATGTATATTAATAAATATGAGAGGAAAAAACCCATTGAGCCGGTTTTGTAAGGAATGTTAAAATGGAGGAAAAAAAAATAAAGATCTGCAGCTTTGTTCAGTTTTGAAGCTCAGTTCTGCTAATTTAGGGCATATCAGCTGTGGTTTTGAGGCCAGCCAGAAGAACTGATGTCAATGGAAACATCAGAAAGCAACTCCTGCACAGTCTAGCACTTGCTATCTTTTTAATTACTCTACACAGCCATATTTCTTATTAAAAATAAAATATTAAATAGTTTTCTGACTTCTTCAGAACTGAGTTTGCACTCCATATGAGCTGAGAGATAGAGGAATGCACACTTGATATCCATGTGATGTTCTCCCTCCTCTTATATCCCGAAGGGAAATCACAGTTCCTGTCTTGATTTTTGTTTTCATGGCATAGTAAGGAACAGAAAAGGCAAAACACAAGCTGAAAGATCTAAAGGCCAGATCCAGCACTCTAAAGGCTGAGCCAAAATACATCACTGAGCCACTGTTTTGTCCATACTCACTTATTGTCTCAAGCATTCTGCTTCCTCACCATAAACAGAGGAATGTTTTCTCCTTTTTATCCTGAAGTTATAATTCACCAGGAGCAGTTATCTCCACCCATGTGGATGGAGAGCAAAGGCCAAGGCAGAGAGCAAGCAGTTTTGCTGCTGGGGTGGTCCCCACTGCCTGGGGGAGCTGCCTCCACACTTTACTTGATTTATTACATGCTGCATGCAATCCTAGGGCTGACCCACCTCACCCATCCATGTTATCCAGGGATACAGCTATGTAAGTGCGTGTGCAGAGGGCAAGCTCTGCTGCTCTGCCACCAGCTTTGCCTGTCACATTCCCACATGGGACGTGGGAGTACAGTTAATGAGTAAGAAAATATCAGTTTCTCCCATGTTGGAAGGAAACGCTGTGATATTCTGCAAAGCAGGTCAGCAGATTCATATGCATGACTCTGTTGAATGGATGAGGTATGTAAAGCTGCCAGCTCTGAGCTGTGCCTGCCCCCCACCCTTCTCTTAATTGAGAATTTATTTTTCACAAAAGTCCATGCAAACATCAGAAACCAGGGCTGACCCATGGATGGGAAAAGATGAGGCCAGGAGCCAGGGTCCCTCTGTAAAATGTGCCATTTTCAATCAGAGGGGTGTGTTGCATCTGGCTAGAAAAGAATTTGAGGGGAGGTTTGACTAAACCAAATTATTTGTGTGTTTAATATGATAGAAAAGGTAAATATTCAGGAAAAGTGATAAAAAAACATTAGCTTTGAAACAGGTCTAGGAACTTTGACTCTTCAAAATGATCTGCATCTGGTTCTTCCTTGTAGGAGAAGGGGATGCAGATGGGATATCCAAAGAGGACAATAAGGGGATAACAAGGTTTTGAAGATATAGTTAGAATGAAGAAGTTGATGATGGCACATCATATTTGCCCATCACTCTTCTTTGCCCCTTTGATGTACCTGCCTGCTCCAAAGATTCTCCCAATAAATTTACCCAGTGGAACAGATTGCCACGAGGTATTTTGGAGGCCAATAGCAAAAGCTTTTTAGGAAGTTGTGACAAAATCTATGGGACACTTCTGAGGGTGATTGCAGCTTGTGTGGACTCACAGCAGTATATATCCTCAGCTACAAACTCTCAGGTGAGCCTTACTAAGGAAATTCCTCTCATTAGGCACCCATTTGTCACATGTCCTGTGCTGACTTGCAGCTCTGCATTTCTATGGCTGCACCCACCAGCCCCCACAGAGGGGGCTGTAAAATGTGTCCCTAAGTCCTCTCTACCTGAAAGGTTCCTCTCAGCTGGGCAGAACAACACAGATGTCTGTGGCTGAAGATCAAGGGAGAATGGCAAAAGCAGAAGCTGCAGAAGCAAAGACTGATGCTTGTTGAAGTCAGCACAGACACTCTCCCTGATTTTGGCAGAGCAGGGATTTCTGCATTCATTTTGTTTCAATGTCAACATGAGGGGAAGTGTAGAAATGTGTTGTCAAGAATTTTACTAGAGGAATTAAAATAGCCAATTTCAGGTTAGCTTTTTGTTTCATTACTTGTGTCATCCTGTCACCAAAGGGCCTCTCTTGGCTGTATAAAGCACTTCCTTGGCTTAGTCATGTGGAAGATAGATGTGGGAGCACTTCTCTCATCAAAATGTTTGTTTTAAGGGGAGATCAGAAAACTGAACCATGGCAGAGGCTCAAGACGAGAGATGGAAAAAGGAGTGTTTACCAAATAGTTCAGCTTTGGAGAGATAAATGGGTATTTGAGCTCATTTCACTACATAATGTTATTAGTTATATGAAATTAGACTGTCAAATACAGCTCTATAAAACGCAAGGGGAAAGCAAGAGGGCAAAAAGGAGAATGAACACACAGGGGACAAATCACTGTCACTCACAAAGGAGTGCCTGGCAGACTAAGAATTAAGTTCACTCCTCAGGGCAAGCCATCCCCAGCTGTTATATAAATACATTTAAATGCCCCTGTCAAGAGTACAGCAAGAAAAAGCCAGCGTTGCCCAACACAGTGTGTCAGGTGTTCTCTGTCATTCACAGAGCTTCAAAGAGCCACATTTATATTGCAGTTTTGTCACTTCTCCCTGTAGCAGTGCTCAGGCAGCTTCTTTGGGTTGGATGGAGTAGGCAGTGACTGTGGAGGACAGGCACAGGGCAATCAGCAGCAGCTAGACAGTGGGGTTGGTACCACGCTCCTCTTGCATTGCTCATGCAAACAGGGAATTTCTTGGATTTCTTCAACCCCCTCTGGATGTACTCTGAAACCAGCATTTGCCAGGCTGCTTGGCTTTTCCACATGGGGCTAACAGGGCAGGAGGGGCAGGGGAGGGCTGAAGCCAGCCTGCAGCAGACCTTGCTCATCCTCCACCAGGAGCTCCTGCTTCCCAGCAGAATAGAGCCATTCCCGAGGGGAGAGGTGAGGTTCAACCTCAAGTCCTGAGCAGAAAGAAATGATGGTACCAATCACCAGAGTATGCAGTTACCTCCTCTTCTCATCAGTCCACGTCCTACTACCTTCCCTAAGCTGCAGTTGGGTTACAAACAATTTTGGGGTGACTGTGAGCTAGACTGGAGCCAATCTTTGCTAAAGCTACTACTTTATTTTTCATTTTGAAGAGCCACAGCAGTTTCTTCACAAATAAATGCCAGGAGAGGACTTTTCCCTTTGCCGTCACACAGTTGACGTGCTGCAGCTGACAGTCCTGAACACCTTCTCCAGCAAAATCAGAATAATTTCTCCAAAATTGGCTCTATTTAAGATGAGCAGCTCTCAGACACAGTTCCATCAGCTCAAGAGGAGTGCAATTACATCCCACCTTGTAAAAGCACTTTTGGATTTCTGCTGCCTTTCCCTCTGAAATACGAGTTTGGCCCCAGCTAGTCTGTGATCTCTGAGCAGGTGGGAAATAAATGGTGTTTAGCACACAGGAGACCAAGCAGAAGGATATAATATGGTACAGTCATGAATAAGCAACTCAAATGGGAGACTGTAAAAGAGGATCTCATTTCAAATGCAAGCATTTTTATTCCAAGGACCCAGGCTCAGGGAGAGATAGGTTTGGTACCTACCCTTTGGGCACAAATCAATAATTTATTCTCTTCTTGGCATCAGGTCAGCGGAGGACATGGCACACCCATTCCTGTACCTCTAAGTTGTGTACCAGTACAAGAGTTTGCAAGGCTTTGCTTTAACCAGAACACTGAAACAAAACAAAATCACAAACCCACCAAGACTGTGAAAGTCACTGAAACCCTTCTCATGGCACTAACTGGAGAGTGTAGCCCCAACAGTAACTCAGGTAACAAGCAGGAGGTAGCAAACATCACTTTTACTGCCAGAGAAAGCCAGCATCAGTGTGAGGCACAGACTCAGAGCCACAGCCCATTCCTTGGCAGGTACGTGTTGCCAAGGTCCCACTAAGTCACTGCTGAAGATGATAATAATGTGTTTGCTGCTCTTGCATTGTGACCTCTGTTTCTTTGCTGATGTGACTATCTGACCTGGTACAAACTGGCATCACCCCTGCCTCAAAGATAGACAGCAATACCAGCTACTGACCCAATGCACAGGGTTGCCAGGGCTGAGGGACAGAGGCATCCTTTTAAATCAGAAAGATTTTGCTTCTATGATTTGTTTCATTCTCATTTTGTTTCTAAATGGTTCTTGGTTTCCTGTAATCACTTCAGCAATAGCTCATGTACAGTTACATGCCAAGCTCCCACAAAACATGTTGGGAAGAGCTATTTCCCTGGGCTCAGCAGCCCCCGAAGGGAAGCATCTGCTGCTGAGCACTGTGCTCATCCCCCAGTGATGCATGGGCCTGTCTGAGGTGGGCTGTGCTTCAGTGCACACCCCCTGCAAGGGGCACCTTTCATCAGCAGTTCTTTGAAAGAAAGTGGGGGATCTCATATTTCTGGAAGCACATGCATGAAATTTACAACCTTCTAGCCAGCAGCACAGCCACACGGGTTACTTAATCCATCATTTCTAGGAGGGAGAGGCAGTTGCTACGGCAGAGGGAGGTTTCAGTTGGGTGAGACTTGGTCATTATGTAAGTTACTGCTTCAGACAACACACAAAGCTTCGGCCAGAAGCAAAACAGCATCCCCCAAACCTGAGGCCTCATCCTGTCCCTTCCTTACCCATACATAGCCAAAGACTTCCATCAGAAATACCACACCAGAGGTGCCTAGTGAGTTGGCCTTATCTCCCTGAATTTATGCACCAAAGTCCCATGTTATAAAAGAGAAGACTTCTTGTTCTCAAACATGTGCCATTTTACTGTTGTAGAAACATAAAATAATTTAGGTTGCAAAAAACCTCTAAGGCCATGAAGTCCAACTGTTCCCCCAGCATTGCAAAGTCCACTACTAAACCATGTCCCCAAGTGCCACATCAACACAGCTTTTAAATCCCTCCAGAGGTGGTTATGCCAACACTGTGCCAAGGCTTGATAATCCCTTCAGTGAAAATATTTTTTCTAATATCCAGTCTAAAATAGCCACCACTGATGATGGCATAACAGTCAAAATGTTTTCAAATTGCATCTCCATTTGCTATGAATATTAACCAGCAGCACAATGAGAGGGAGAAAAGTGTTTTCTAGAGATATATTTTCACTTGAGAGACCTGGCCACAAGGCTGTTGAAATGTAGGATGAAGGGAAGAAAGGGAGAGAGATCATTATTAGCCTGACTCTGTCCTTATCTTTAAGCATATCAATGAAGAGCTTAATGGAATCGTAATGAACATGTTCTTGGGTACATGTGCTTTTCCAGCAGGCGTTGCAGCTCTTGTATAAGACAGACAGCTCCATCTCCTGGGATATAGCTCAGTCCCTGGAACATTAGCAGAGACCTTGAAAGGGCTCATCTTTGTATTCTATTTTTCCCCAGTGTTGAAGAATCCCCACTGAAAGTATTCAGTGATTGTGTGGGAGTAGGGGGAAGGAGAACATATTTTTCTTTTTAGACCGAAGCCTTTAGGAAATGTCTAACTCATCAGTGCCAACAGCCAGCTTGCAGGCTTGGGGTTTAGAAAGATCATAATTCATTGGTTCATTCGAGTGAACTATGATTTTGTCCCTGGATTTCGCACTCTTGAGGGCACTGTTAGGAAGTCGAATCACTATCCTTTCCCTGACGGGTCAGCACTATGGTGAACTGCTACTTCTGCTCCCAGGGAAGTTCCCCTTTTGGTCTCTGCTCAGACTGGGGTTCCTGGTGGAGTTTCTCATGGAAAATCAGAAAAAAGCAGGTGGATGCCAAAGTGGAAGCTTCTTGGACTTTAGGGTTTTATCACTTATGCTGCAACACTCCAAGTCACTTGGCTTCTGAATCTGGGAATCGGTGCAAGGCTCGTGGTAAAAACACAGGGTTTGGTTAAAAATTGTTGGCTGAAATCATATTAATCCAAATATGTAGGTCATATAAATATTAAAGTCAAAATAATTTAAGAACATATAACAAGAATTAAAAGCAAAAATTTATAACAAACTATGGAAATGGTCTAAAAATACTTGCTTCAAGTACTTGTAATAAAAAAAATGACAAGATAAAACCGCTGCTCTTTTTATGAGACAATATTATTGAATCCTTATGAGGACAGTAGCTTTAGTCAGGGCAGGACTCAGTTCAAGGCATGCCCATTACACAGGGTACATAAATTCCCACTCCAGTCTGTTATCTTTGGAGGTGTGGCCTGAAGGGCTTTGCCAAGGGAAGCCTGTTGATAAGTGCTGCTAAGGACCTGCTGAGCAAAGCTGTGCACACTCTGCCACTTGGGTGGGACAGTTTACCCCAGAGCCTATGCCTCTCCAAACACTCACTGGGGCTGCCTTTCAGCATTAAGGCCTGGGCTACAGCGGTGTCAGTCCACGCTGGAGCTAATGGATGAGCAGAGGCACAATGCTAGAGGGCATTAAAAGGCAAATCATAAAAAAATTAAAATCACTCTACAGCTTTACAATAAAAATGGGTATATAAAGGAGATTCAGAGGAGATTGCTACTTTGTTCTAAACCAAGTATGAAATTAGGCAGAATTTATCAGGCAGCTTTTAGGCCAGAGATACAATAAATGCTGATGTCATTGTTATATCAGGTCTCTCACCCATTGTTCAGAATAGAAAGCATAAGCTTATCTACAGTGTATCTTTTCCCTGGTTTTTTGTTTTCACTGCTTTTTTCTTTGCTTTGAACAATTAAATGATGTTATAGATAATGCCCTCTTTATACCCCACAAGTGGATGGTGGTTCTCTGAACTTGGCAAAAATAAGCCATTGCATTATATGCTGCAGAGGGCTTATCAGCTCATGCCAGCAAAGGGCAGTGACATGTTTCGATGACAGAAATTGCCTTTAAACAGTCTTAACTATCTGGGGAAGGAGAGCAGAAGGTAAGAGGAAAGTGTGCCAATGTGCAAGAAAACAAATTTATTGTTTCCCGGAGAAAGCAACTTACCATATCTCTAACAGCTAATGAACAGCTTGTTGTTTTCTTCTGCTGGAGTTATATCTTTAGTGGGATAAGATGTCTACCCACTTTTATTAAGCAATATTTTTAAAATGTGGACTCCTCTTTCTCATTTCAGAGACAAGGACGGTAGAATATAGAGTGACTCTTATAGAATATAGAAGAGTTCCAGAGGGAGCTTTTCCTAAAGTTCTCACCACTGTCACCTCTCTGCTCTTGGTAATAAAGTCACAGCTGAATCCTGATCTGTGCATGGCTGCTTCTGGAACATGTCAGGGCCTATTACATGTGCAGGATGAGGAAAGGAAGGAGCATATCCAACTACACAGCTAGGTGAAGTGCTATCTAGGAGCAACATTAATTTGGCCAAAACCATTCCAGCTAATGTGGATTCCCTGTGACTCCTAATGCTCATACAGGAAGAGTCACTCTTTAATTTCAAGGGCCTGTTCAACCTGATTCTTGTCAATTAAGAGTACGGAACTCACTCCGGATAGAAGCAACCTCTGGCCAGTGTCACCAAAACTGCAGGAAAAACAAAAGCCCTCCAGAAACGGTTTTAGTGTTAGAGAATCAAGGCAATACTTTATCCTGGCCAGGATGTTGTTCTGGCCAGAATGTGGAACAGAAATCATTTCATCCACACATAGCCCAGGTGTGCAGAGAAAATCACACTATGGCACATGCCTTTTGCTAGATTTTTCAGAGACTTATACAGTCAAACCCCATAGGAATTTATTGGTTCAGTGTTAATTGTTCCCAAGTTACACAGTTCTCAGTATTTGGCTTCCTATTGGATACAATTTCTTTGTCTCCAATGCTAATTAGGTCCTCATTTTTATCTCTCTTTTCCCAGACCAGATGTCTCCAACCACGCCAGGGGTGGTGTTTGGAGCTGATGGTCATTATCTTTTTTGTATCTTCTGAGCTACTCCCAGTCTGTTGAAATGAAAACTCATCAGGCCTCACCTGGTGGAACAATGCCTTGGAAACAAATTTCAATTCCCTTCCTCCAGGGCAAAGGAAAACATAGATTGGACTTGATGATCTCATAGGTCTTTTCCAACCTAGTTCATTCTCTGATTCTGTGAAAACTGATTGAAGTTACACAAAAAAATTTAAAATTTCATCTCATCTCAAACTCCAGAACTCGGACTGAGATTTCAGGAAACCCAGGTCTGCTGAGAATCCCAGAAGTCTGGCACATGGGGACAGTGCAGGGGTGTGTCTTGGTCCCTGACAGCCCTGGTCTTTCTCACAAAGTGAATTAATCCAGAGTGAGGTGACACTGCCCTGCCACTGGCCCTTGGCACCTGTGCACCACGATGGCCAGGGAGAGTAGAGGTGGGGAGGGAACAGAACCATCCAGAGTCTGCCCCCAGTCATCTCATATCCTCAAGTGGGAGGTGTAATAACCCATGTCATTAGCTTGTCTTGCTTCAAAAGCAGTTGTTCTGGGTTTGATTTGTTCAGTGATTTTTTCTCCCATCTGCTACCCGGAAGAAGGACAATGTGGGGGCAGGATGGTGTTGCCTGAGAGACAAAAGGGGCAATTAGGAAACAGAAGATGTCACTGGGACCCCCAACATTCCATTGAAATTCCCCTGGCTGGGGGTGGGTTGTGGGCAATACCATGAGAGAAAGATGAGGCTTGGCTGGGTTTTGCTCCATCCTTCTGGGATCAGGGGATGAAGGAGCTGTTTGCCTGCTTCCCTGTGATGCCTTCAGTTTTAGTTTTTATATTTTTCAGGTTCTGTGCTGTTTTAGTGCTTAGTTCTGGGTTTCATATTAAGTGCTGCTAAGCTCTCTTCACAGGGTTGGGAGACAAAACAATTCTTTTTATAGCTTGGGACCAAGGACAACTGACACAACTTTCAGGCCCAAGAGCAAAATCAACGGTGAAGTGAGAAGAAAAAAACAAGGAGGATGTAGCTTCATAGCCTGAAGCTATAATTGAACAATGAATTCCAATATGCTAATGGCCAGAACTTATAAAAGTGTGAGACCTCGTGGCTGGTCATCCATTTTGTGACCATTTTGGGGTGCACCTTGGATGTAGCCCAGCCGGGCTCTTGTGTTGCCAGGTGTACCCACTGAGCCTTTTAATAAATCCCTACTTTATCCTTCTGCTCTGGCTAGTCTCTGTTCCAGCTCAGCCTCCAGAAGACATCACTGCTGCCCAGCTGCTCAGAGCTCACAACCAGAGCGTGTGGCGCTGAAACACTGGGATCAGCTCTCACCAGACCCTCTGCCCATGATGGCCACTCCTGTGCATTGGACTCAGAGATCCCGTCTGCTGCGCTTTCCCTGCACTGCAAGTCTGCTTATTCTTTTTTTGTTTCCTGCCCATTTTGGGGATCCATAGCCAAGGTGTGGGGTGTCCCCATTCGGGCCCCCTCAGTGCAGGAGCCAGGCAATCGCCCCCAGCTGCCGCCCGCTCCTGCCCACCCCGGCCCAGCCGCCATCACCGCCCGCCTCAGAGCCCGCGGCACAGCGCCCCCTGCAGGCTTGGAGGAGTCACTGCACCGCCCTGCCCAGCCGGGAGCCAGCAGCGCCCCTGCTGGCCGTGCCCGGAACTGCACCCAAGGGAGAAGTGCCTGAAGAGCGGGAAGAGACGGTTTGGGAATTTCTGTTCTGATCACTGCTGCTGCTGCTGGGCTTTTTGTTTGTGGTGTTATTAATGTGCATACTAGTAAAGATCTGTTATTCCTTTCCCCATATCTCTGCATGAAAGCCCTGTCATTTCAAAGTGATAATAATTTGGAGGGAAGGGGCTCACATTTTCTGTTCCAAAGGATGTTCCTACCTTCCGTGGCAGACACCTGTCTTTCAAAACAAGTCTGTAGTGTTTAACAAACAACATAAAAAGATTATCTTACAAGGTCATTATCTCAGTCTAGAAGAAAAAAGAAGAAGATAATTGGCTAGAAATTAATAACTAAAACAAAAACCAAACAATAATACAACCATGATCTAGAAGTGGGTAAAGGCAAGTGCAGTCCTGGGTTGGAAAATGTGGATTTAGAGCAAACATTTAAACTAAAGTGTTCAAATTAATATGCATGAAACAAGTGTTTAAATGAATAGTGAAATTCTTTTACCTTATTCTTAAACAAATTGCAAGACTTTTTCAAAACAAGGAGATGTGAATATTGGTAATATAAATAAACGTGTCTCCAACAAGAAACCCCTGTGGGTGTAGTGATCCTGGGCAGTCTGTTATGCACTAGCCTTAAATATGAATAGAGCAGCTCCTTTACTCTCTTGACTTGCACAATCCATCATTGTCTGCACAACCCTGGCTCCCTGTGGGCTTCTACCACAGCTCATTTCCCATGGCACCAGTTAGTGCTTCAAACGCACCACCAGGAATGAGAAATGGATAAAGAAATTGGATTTGCTAGTGCTTCTCATGACAGGCAAAAGAATAGGAAAGAGGAAGGGAAGGGAAAACCTTCCTCCATTGTCAGGGTGTTTGCTGGAGGAGAGAGAAGCCAATATGTCTCTTTTCATTTCCTTGGGAAGGAGGGAGTTAACAGGGAGAGCTGGTGCCGAGATGCTGTGTGGAAGGGGATCCCTGCTAACGTCAGATTGGAATTACTGCTGCACTGCCTTGCCAATGTCCCCGACATTTCCTACCTGCAGAGACAGAACTGAACCACGTGAGACAGAGTCTAATTAAATTACTGGGTGGTTTCTGAAATATGAGTGGATCCCAGGGTTTTAGAAGCATATCTTGATGTCTCAATGACAGAATCAGAGAATAGTTTGGGCTGGAAGGGAAAATAAAGCTCATCTTGTCCCAACCCCACCATGGACAGGGATATCTTCCCCTGGATCAGGCTACTCAGAGCCACGTTCAGCCTGCCCTAAACACTTCCAGGAATGAGGCATCCACTGCTTCTCTGGGTAACGTCTTCCAGTGCCTCACCAGCCTCACAGGGAAGAATTTTTTCCTCATATCTAATCTAAGCCTACTCTTGGTTTTAATCCATTCCCACTTGTGCTGTGACTACATGCTCCTGTGTGTATGACAGCTCCAAATAGGCTGTCTCCATCTGTCTTGTAGCTCCTCCACATACTGGAGAGCCACAGTTAGGACACCCCAGAGCCTTCTCTTTTCCAGGCTGAACAACCCCAATTCTCTCAACCTTTCTTCCTTGTGGGAACAAAGACTGCCTCACAATCACAACAAAACCCACCAGCACACCTTGTAACAGAAAATAATGAAAATTGGATCTTGATCAACCAGGAAACTACCCAAAGGTAAAGAGAGTTAAGAACATGGCAAAGAGCCCTTGGCAAACACATCTCAGCTGATCAGCTAATGGAAGGTGTTGGAATAGATCAAGTTCCTTCCAATCCAAACTATTCTATCATTTATGCCGTGGGCTCTAAGGTATCTTTGCTCTGAGCCACAAGCAGAAAGAACTGGAAAAAAACTTCAGCAGTATGTAAGAGCAAAAAGCCATCTGGAACATCAAGTCTGTCCCACCTTGTTTCAGGGAACTCCAGATATGATATAGGGCTATCTTTGAGGATTAGGCCAGCTCACCTCACCCATGGGCACGCTAGACGGTCATACCTACAAAAGACTCCAGCCCTTCCCAGATCAGCCTTTCTACTTTTCCCTATGCACTGTTCTTCAGTCCCTACACATGACTCAGTACAGAGAAGATAGACGTCACTTCTCCAAAACCTGCAGTCCTAAAGATGTAGCAAATCATGTACTAAAGAGCAGTTAATACCTTAAAATCACAACTGACTTCTGAAAGCATTGGCTACTATTCTTGGAAGGCGATTCCTTGCTTTGAAGTACCTTGTTTAAAAAAATATCAGTTTTTCCTCCTTTCTGTTGATACTTGTGACAGTAGGATCTCAAGGTCTCAATTACTCTGCTGTGCTGAACCCCATGGAGATACCGTGTTGCAGTCACCCTGAAATGAGGCGCTTAATGAGATGATCGAAAAGAGTAATCAGGCACTAGGTGAAACACAAATCTCTGGCTGTTTGAGATTACTGACTCTAAATGACACTTTGAATTATTTTTCAGTCGCATTTATTCACAAATCCATACAAGCCTTTTATCCTTACTTCAAAAATAAATAAACAGTGTGCTTCAGAGAATGCCACTCCCTGTAACAGCTGAGATCTCAGGTCACTGTGGCTGAAGCTGGAAATTTCAACACTCCAGGAGTGGAGTCAATGGACTGGTGAACATGGACAACTTACTCAACAGCTTGCTTAAGGAGCCTTTTCTTCCTTCAATACCTTGTTTCCAAGTCAGTTTAAGTGGTTTGGTATGTTCACAGACACCACTGACCAATGGCAACACCTATTTTCCATGCTGGTGTTTTCCACACTGATGATTTCCCTGATGGAAGCACCTGTGTTTGCAGCTACAGGGAAACTGCCAGTTTCTCCACAATCCCAAAGTGCCCCGTGTCCACAGAGGCAGAGAGCACTTAGTGCCCATCAGCACAAGAGCTGCTTACGCGGGTGGAAGCAGATGGGAACAAACCTAACAAAAGGACAACAGGACCTGCAAGACAAAGACTCTCAGCCAGAAGCTTTAACAGTCAGCCAGTGAAAAAGAAAGGGAAAATCTAATGAAAAACCTCAAACTGATCTGCACGGTAGAAGATGTTTCTCTTATCTCTTTTGAATCAAATATATGACCATAAAGGAGTACAAGTAAGAAACTGCATGGTCTCTAGAAGTCTTGACAAGGACAGCAAGTCTAGGATTCTCTATCTTGGGCTGAGGGGAAGTGAAGAGTGAGAGGTAAAGATCTGTCTTTGATCTATCTTGCCTGTACACTGGCAGGACGTGTATCACAGCTCCTGCACCTGATGGGTCTGCTCCCTCCACAGCTTTCCTTTTACAGAAACAAGAACCACCACCAGGTAGATAAACACTTCATTATAGTACATAAATAAGAACCAAAAGCAACCAGACCAGTTTTCCCATTAAATGCATATTGTCCCCATGAGCCTGAAATGAAGGCCTTGGTCTGAATGTATTGTTGACAGGAATCCATTTGCAGAGGCATCAATTATTATGACTGAAATAAATCATTTACAAAGTGCTGTAAATTCCAGAGTTGAACAAACACAAAGCTTCATCATGACCCATTTCTCTTACAGCCAGAGCTGGGCTCAGAAGTAGAGCTATCTTAAACAGGATTGATTGGAGGTATTGTACTCAGGGACCTGGACTCTGAAAAAGGGCTAAACTTTGTAAAATAAAGGGTAAATCAAGGTTAAATCTCATTCAGGTGGTTGCAGGGCTGCAGACTTAAGCTGCAGCAACACCTGAATTTAGAATTTAGAGCTGGCTGGAGAATACCTGAAGGGGAGGTCCAGATACACCTCCTTTGCCAGGGAGATATGTGTGTACAGAAGAGGCTCTCACACCTCTGAAGGTGATCAGGAAACACTCCATGGCATCTTCTGCCTGGGCCCAGAGTGTCACTGTGCTAACCAATGGCTATGTTCAAATCACCTGCATGGGGAGAGCTCTGGCCAGTGTGAGTTTCTCCACTCAGAATTTATAGGACTCAGAATTTCACACTGCATTTTTTTAGAACCAAAACTTGGGACAGATCCTGTGAGTGATGCTGTGTGAAGGTTTCACAAGCACTCCTGGAGTAATGAGCATTAAGGAGTGAAAGTCTGCCCTGCATCCCCGAGCCACAGGTGACAGTCAGCAGGCAGCCAACATGAGGGCAGATCCTGCTCCAACTGCTTCAGTGCTCCTCTGTCTCATCTAGCTTCTGAGACCCACTGCTGTGAGCAGGCTCTGCAGACCATGGGAGCTTCTACTGCTCAGACAGTATTTTGCAAATCCCTTCCTTACAAATAAATAAAGCAAAAGGTAGATGGCACTAACACAAGGGAGCAGCAAAATTAGCTCACCTGCTTAAGTCATTTGCTCTTTGGGATATATTTTCTCTGACAGACTTTTATTTTGAGTCCTGTGGTTCACTTTCCCTTTCTTTTCTGGGCCAAAAAGCTGCTACTGGTTTCTCTGAGTCTGAGCACTGCTGATTCCTTTGTCTGAGCCAGCCACATTTGGAGCTAATTTCTGCCAGTTTTATCCACTGCAAGATCCACAGAGGATTTAAGAATTTGCAGCAAGCCACAAAGGCCTTGTTGATCATTTAGCCAAACCCAGGTCTCTTTTCCCCTTACTCACATCAGAGTAGAATGACTCAAGCAAGATGAAAAGTGATGTGACTCTGAGGTGGATTGAGCCTCCTGTCAGTGAGATTGCAGCCTGAACTGCAGGTTTGAGAGGCCATCTGGCCCAAGCACAAGCTCTGGATTCAATTTCTCTTCACAGGGGCATCACTGGCAATATAGCAGAGCAGAATCAGGCTTTTTGGAAGCAATGAAAGCTGAGATCCAAAGTCACAGGACTTGGCATTGATGCTTAATCACTGAGCCAGCAATGATTTTCTTATACAGACATACCTTGAAATCATCCCCAGTATGCTGGCAGGGATCTGGAGAGACATGCTGATATAATCTGCAGTACGCCATAAATCATATTTCTGTGCAATTTAAAGAATTGCTATATCAGCCAAATCTCCACAGAATATTAAAAATATGAAAGAATTTATAAATATTTTACATTGGAATTCTCTGCTAACAGTTTGTAAATGTCCGGATGTAGCATAATGCAATTGATGTGTGATTCATTTTAGTCAGTTTTGGGGTTCATTTATCAAGTTGTGTCATTGCCCAAGTGTTGTGGGTGGTAATGGGTTTCTTTGGGGTCCATGTATGGCCCGTAGCCCAACAGATTCTTGGCCCACAACCCACCCCTGATACTTAGTCATTGAGCTAATTATAGATAATGGATGCTGGGAAAAAAACATGAGAAAGAGCAATGGAAGGGTGAGTTTTCATGATGAACTAAGGTTACTGAAGACATCAAGAACTGCTTCCCTTTCTCCCTTTCACTGCCTCACGGGAAACCTCTGCCATGAATTACTTCTGGCCAGGCTGTCAGTCCATGTTGCACACATGGTCCCCTGGCTAAACTGTGAGCCTTGGGCATCCAAGTGCATCCAGTCTGAGCCAAGGAGCGCCATCCTGTCACTGTGCTTCCAGCCAAAACAAGGAAACTGTGCTCTCCTAGCATGGGGGCTGCAAGGGCGCTGGAGTGTTCCCTACAAAGGACAACAAATGATGCTGTTTTTACCAGTGTAAGAAGCGACTGCTCACTTTGAAATTTTCAAAGGTTTGTTAAACCTTAACAAATTCACAGAATTCACAGAATGGCTAGGTTGGAAGAGAACTTCAAGATCATCAAGTCCAACCCATGCCCTAGCACCTCAACTAGACCATGGCACCAAGTGCCACATCCAGTCTTTCTTTAAACACGTCCAGGGATGGTGACTCCACCACCTCCCCAGACAAACCATTCCAGTACTTTATCACTCTTTCTGTGAAAAACTTTTTCCTAATATCCAGCCTAATTTTCCCTTGATGCAGCTTGAGACTGCGTCCTCTCGTTCTGTCCGTTGATGCCTGGTGAACGAGACCAACCCCCAGCTGACCACAACAATGGACTGAATTTTACACTGGTGGAAGCAGATGGGAACAAACCTAACAAAAGGGCAACACAACCTGCAAGACAAGAACTCTCAGCCAGAAGCTTTCACAGTCAGCCAGTGAAAAACAAAGGGAAAATCTAATGGAAAAAGGAAAAAGGGACGGTGCTGGGAGCATATGACCAGCTGCCACATGCCTGCTCACGAAATGTCTGCTCTGCCTTTTATTCCCCTGGTGTTGTGACAGGTAATCCTGGCCCCTCCCAAAGTCTGCCAGTCAATTCTTCTTCACCACCCATTGCTGGAGACTACTTTCCTGCACCTTGATTGGAGGTCAGGTGTTATCATGCTGTGCCTCCCTAGTAACAATCCTTCCCTGACAGCCAAGGGTGTCCAGTGACAGCACTACAGAGAGGGGGAAAAGGGACTATGGAGGGAACAGAGGACATCCCAATAACAAACAATAACATCAATAAAACTTCTCTTAGCAGACACAAAATATTCATCTCTTAATTGCAAGAGCAAATCATCATATTACCCATCTGTAAGACCAGAAAAGACACAAGGAAGCTAATTTTCTATCTGTCTGATTCACATGAAAGCATATGAAAGACATTTTGTTACCCCATTTTCTTTCTGTTCTGCTGGATCTGAAAGCATGTCTTTGCATTTTGCCAGCTGGTTTCCTTTCTGGGGCATGTTTAAGTTATTTGTTAAGGAAAAACAAATGTACAATTTGTTTTGCTTCCCTAACCCAAAATAAATTCTAAACACATCATACCTATTCCTCACTGACTGCACCTGGCACAAGATGAGATAGTGGAGGGGCTTGATACTGGCCTCCTGGCTTGGAGCTACACAGCTTATTTGGCATCTGTGGTCTTGTAACCCTTTCCCTGAGATCTCCACATGTCACAGAGCTCAGGGAAGCCTGAAGAAAAGCAGTAACAAGGACATTCTTGTCCCTTTCCCTGCCAGGCTCAGCTTAAAAGGTCAGGAAAACAATCAATCAAATTACTCACACAAAGAGCTTGAGAAATCTTGGGATTTTAAAAAATGCTTTTGGTGATTCCCAAGATGCAAAAGTCTTTATTCCCCAGCTAGGTGATGGAAGGAATAGTCAAGAGTCATGTCTTCTGTTTTTCATCGTTGTTTATTCTTTCTTATCTATTACATTCTTTCCCTGACTAGTTGAGTTCTTCATAGCAAGTCAGTTCCAGACACAATCCCCACCTTCTCAGGGTGGTGTTTACTTCTATACTAAAAACTACGTCCACAGTATTTACAATAACTTCCCAATACATATCATCCATGTTAGAAAGTCAGTCTCTACTCTAAACCAACCAGAAAGTGCCACTGTCACAGCAGAAAATGAAGCAGATGGAGAAGAAAGAAGAAGCCTGAAAACCACAAAGTTTCCTCCATCTTGCCTTCACCTGCTTCCCATTCTAGAAACCACAGAAATCTAAAATTCTCACCCTGTGATAAACTACATAGTATGATACTATCTAATCCACATTCTTGAAAGTTCTGTTTCGTCCCAGAGCCTAAGAAGCCCTTTCCATGTACGAAGGTTAAAAACAGTGTTTGTCAAAGGGTTTAGATCCCTTAAAACATGCAGAGAAATATTTCTCAGAATTCCTGGCTCCGACAGAGAAAGAGGAAGTCTTTACTCAACACACATCAGCTTTGGGATTAATACCTGGAAAAGGCAACTGCCAGCTGCACCATGTTCAGCACCACTCCTCACTCCAGCTGCACTGGGTCACAGCTAGATTTTGGGAACCCAGCACTTCCAAATATCACCGAATTTAGTGGGATTTTGGCAATTGTTATAATGCAAACTGCTGCCATGTTTGCCTAGACAATTTGCTACTGCCTGCCAGCTGGTAGCAAAGCTCTTGGCTGTGCTTTGTGAGAACCTCTCACTTGTCCTCCAGAACTCCCTGCCCTGGATGCCTGAGCTGCCTGAACTTAGAGCAGCTTAAATGGACCCAAATCATCTTACAAGAGTGAACACCTACGGCAAGAGGGGGCCTATGGCCCATGGAATTACTTGCAGACAACACTCCATCAGACAAGATTTGAGGTATATTTCCTGTTTGTAATCCTATCTAAACACAATCCTTCTGATTTTCCACAAGTCGTTTGAAAGCGTGTCGCTTCAAGCTTGTGAAAAAGTCTGAAAGTATGAAAACTTCTATCCAACTCAATCAGTGGGAGCCCCTACAAGAGAAAGAAGTAAACCAAAGCTCTTGCCCACAGGTTGGGAATTTTCCAATTCAAGCTTTTGTGACTCCCACCCATCTGCGCTAAAACAATAGCAGGGCCATGCTTGGCTCTGTGGCAAACTCAAATGCAGTTGGCAGAAATGGGGAAAGAGATATGATTGTGTTTCTCCAGGGAAAGTTGGTCATTAGGAGGGTATTATCTGGATAGTGGTTATATAAACTCTGGCTGAATGGGCTTTATTTACAATAAGAAAAATTGCCAGAAAGTGATCAGAACATATGTGGTCTGATGAAAAGACTGCACTTGAGCAACATGAAAAGCCAATAATCTGTGAGGAAGTAGCTGTTTGATAGCTAGGAATTTTAAGCAGGGATAATGCTGGGGGGAGGGGTATTTCACATCTAACAAAAAAACCAGTTTAAAAATTTCTCAGCAGTCCCAAACCTTGTGTGAAATTAGGAGTACAAATAGGGAGAAGGCTGCTGCAGCCCATGGGCCAGGTTCAGACCTGATCTGCAAACACATGGTGTCCACAGTAGTGCATCCCCTGCCCTTTGTCATGTGACCATTTCACACAGACAAATCTTATTCTCACACATTTGCTACTGAGGAGGTAATTCACACCTGAAGGAAGGAACCTACGTTTATAATGCAGTGGATTTCTTTTTCATGAGCATGTTCCAAGTCTCCTTGAAAATGCATGAACTTGTGATGACCATCTGATCCCATTCCTTCTGTCTTTCCCACACAGGTTTTTGGACTCCACCACAGAGAATCAGAGCTTTCTAGCCTATTCAGTGTATGAAAACTATCTCTTGATAAGCCTTTGTTCCCTTTTCCTTTCTCCTATATGCTTTATCTGATGTAGAGATGAGAACTGCTTACAGGCTTCACTGTGTGGGCCATCCATGGATTTGTACAGCTGCACTGAGAGATGAACCCTGTTGCTTTCTCAATTTTCCCATTATTCTGTGGTTTCTGCTAAGCATTGGCCCAAATTTTCATGAGACTTTCCATTAGCCCTCATATCTTCATTGGAAATGGATAAGTCAAAGCCCACTGTTTCCCATAAGATCTTAGGTTTCTTTTTTTCTTAATGGCATTATGTTACACTGTGTTGTACCTCACACTTCACTACTCAGTCACTACCTCTCCCAAAGATGTTCACATGCTTCATCCCTTACCCTGAAAAATTGTACCACCAGAACAGACAGGCCCCTCTGAAGAGAGACTGGTATCTTCCCAAGACAGGCATATCAGATAAGCAAGCTGTAGAAGTTTCTTTTTCTCTACAAGACAGCAAAAATTAAGCAGGATGAATGCTACTGCAGCTCTAGCCCCTGAGTTCACAAATGTCTAAGGCATAAGGCAGGTACTGTGATGTCAAGCCCCTCCATACAACCAGTCTGAAAAGTGGGTCTGCAATTACCACAGAGTAGTTAGTTTTAGAATGACATTGGAGAAGGATTTAAAAAACACAAGTTTCAATCTTTTATCTCCAGAGACTTTCCCTTCTCCTCCCTCATTGTTAAGAATGCAAAGACTTTAGGAGGCAGTACAGCTTCTTCTGCAAACATACCTATTTACTGACATCAGCTCAATGACTGGGGAGCTTCCACTTCTGCATGCAGGATAGGTATACACCTTCTGGGGTTTAGTTTCAATCTTTTCTTGGTCTGAAAGTTAAGCCTCAAATTTATGGTCTAAGAAATTTGCTCCTCGGAGATCACAGGCCATACGTCCCCTTCCCACATCATAATGGTCACCTGCCATGCTACACAGAGCATATGGAGAGAGATGGTTGTATTTGTTCAAGACTTGTTCCTTCATCATGATTAGTCCTGCATCTTCCAGTGCAGGTGCTGACACATATGGCCACTATATTCATCATGCTCATCAAACACACAAGACCAACTTGTTCCTGACTTTCAGCTTTAGAGTACTTACAGATTGACAGAACTTATGTTAGTTTCTCTGATTATTTTTCTTCTCTGTTCAGCTGGACAAATGAACACTGCACGCCCTGAACTGAAGAGAGAAGCACATGGATTGTTCGTTAGGCAATGAGTGCTTTATTTTATGCATTGTTCTGTAAAAAAAAAATAAAAATAGATGTTACAGCTGCCCTGCAATTACATTAAGGTTGTAGTTACTCAATATTTAGATATTTACAAAAAAGATAGGCTTTGTACAAAGCGTCTCCTTTCCTTTCAGGGTTAATGGTGAGCAACATCCAGTTCTGCAGTTGGCTGGAGATGGGTTTTGGAAAGGTGACAGTGACATGGTCCAGCTTCTCTGCTGATTTGTATTGTTTGATGATCTGATGCCAAAGCACTGAGCACAAAGGAAATTATCTTTATAAAGCTGTTTTGAAATCGTCTTTATTTATCAGCCTTCTAAATAGTCCCTCTTTTTTTTAACAAACACTCTCACAGCACTCATTCTTAGAGATTTGAGGGCTTTTCTGCTATATTTGAAAAAACAAAACCATTTTGATGACCTTTCTTTAAGTTAAATGAGATCAGCAATTTCTTTTCAAAATTGAAGAATAGTCATGTGCAATTTCTTAGACAATGCCAAAACTAGACCAAAAAAAACCCAATCTCACAACATAGAACATATCTACCAGCCATTAGGATGCTGAAGTGTTCTGGTAAAAATTTTTTTAGCATAATTACACTCCATACAAAGTTCCCCACCAGTTCAACCAGAAACTGGGTGCTGTTTGTCCTGTCTTAGCATGTGGCATGGCCACATATTTAACTGGATGCCTACTTCACTGGTGCTACTTGGTTCTTAGTAAAATACACAGAACACCTACTGTGCTATTCATGAATGCATCACATTCCCACGACAGCTGGCAGCCATTGCTTGCTTCCCAAAATATTAGGATATATGTACTCTTGCTTCTTTTCCCAGATGCAAACAGTGAGAAGGGAATCAGCCTATGGAGAGATGAAGATAAAGCTACAAATCTCTTCGATCCTTTCATATCTGGGGAAATAATCCTCTGGGATCTCCATAACCCCAAAGAAAGTAATGGAAGGTCTCCCAAGAGGATTGAGGCCTCAGGTCAGAAACTCCATCCCCATCATGGATATTCACAGGTATATTCTTACAGTGCTCTAATAAAACAGGGCATGCTCCCTTTGTTTCAGGGAAGGACTGAGATAACAGCAAGGTTTGAATTTGATCAAGACCAGAAATGACTACTGGTACAAAGTATGACTCACAAAAACACACAGCCACGAAACTTTGCCAGATCTGCATCTTTATGTATTTAATTTCCTAAAAAATCTGATCCTAGGTGACTTCTGCTCTGAATGCTACCTGCTTTTTACAGCCCCTTTTCCTGTTTAGGTGTCAGGACCTGCAGACCACCATAGCTAAGGCACCAGGGTCACACAGATGCCCTGGGGTACACCAGATGCCCACAGCAGACTCACAGTTGCCACCAAGGCTTGGGCTTTCCTGCAGAACAATTATTATTGGAGATTAGGCATGAAAAATAAAGAAACCAACAGGACCTTGGCAACCCATGGTAGATTTGCAGGATTGCCAGCAGAGGGGGAGGGCAGAAGGGAAGCACAATGAAAAAAAGAGTCAGTAAAACCTTTCTGCTTGTAAGCAGAGCATGTTTTTGGTAGAGTGACTGAACGGCAATAAACACAGAGCCAGAGACAATAACCACAAAGATATTTTCACAGAGCCTCTTCTCAGGTTAAACTCAATTTCCCACTAGCTTGTCATTACTTTGATTATGGGACTGTTACTGTTGGTGTATCATAGCCTGAGGTGTAATGCTGCCAACACAAGAGTGTATCACAACTCCTGGCCAGGCAGCATTCTTGGGAAGTGCACCGCTCTTACTGGAAGTATGCTAGAAATTAGCTCCAGCCTGAAAGAGGCCACTTTGGGAGCAGAAAATTGCATCATAACTTCACACAAAGAAAACAGTGATGGAGCTCATTGGTGGCAGAATAGGCCTCAAAATTGCCAGGATTAAGCCTTGACTTTGCAAAGGGCTTGTTCTGTGAACCAGGCTGGGGAGGATGTCCAGCCCTTTTTGCCCATTCTCTGTGCTCACCCCAGACACCAAGGGGAACAAGGGTCAGAAGACAGGGATGCCATCAGCTTGCCAGTCTGTTTTCACACCTCAGGGGCCTCGGATGTTCCAAGGAGAGCCAGGGAAACATCCACAAATCTTACTATCTATCTACTTTGAACAAGCCACAAAGGACTTGTCCAGGCCAGCGCTGTAACCACTCAGAATACCTGCTGCCAAGCCAGCTTCTCATTGTCTGGCTATAAATCTGTGTCTGACATATGCATATGCCATGTTTTCCAGCTTTCTGTCTTTCTATCCTTTATTTTTTTAATTCCAGAATGATTACGGTTAAGGAATACTATCTCATGAAAATGCCTATCAGCACACTAGCTTGTAAACACTCATAATAAGAATGGCTAATAAAATACAGTTTATTAGCCAACCTTGTACAGTACTTTTTCAGCTCATCACTGAAGAAAAATAAATCCTTTGCAGCTGTTCTAAAGCTGGCATTGTCACCAGCCTCCCTTGGTCTCACTTGTAATGAGCTGAGTAATTAAAGTCCTTATAGGAGCACCAGGGTTTTTTACTGCCACTGCTCTCTGACTGACTTAGAGAGGAACTGCCACAAATATTGTTTCCAAAACTGATCAGCAACAAAACTTGCTTTTTTTGTGTTAAATGATGGCAAAATTCAGCAGCTCAGCTGCTTGAGAGTCCTTGTTTCCTGTGCCAGGATGCCAAGGAAAAATCCAGTGACCCCTCAGAAGTTTGGCAGATCAAAATCCTTAGTCAGGCTTGTGGAAGAGCTGCTCATGAATCACTGGTGTTAAAATGGTAACAAGCAAATATCTGGAAGTAAGTAGGGTAGGGGGAAGCCTTCACTACAGGAAGGTCTCAGGAATCAGTCTGGAGTGATGGTGGATAAGGGATGTTTTTAGGGTTTAAGCAAACTATAAACATTTTGCTTATATTTATGTCATGATCTTTCTTGTTCTCAGCCACCAGCCAGGCAAATGAGCCAATAGATAGGAACATTGTAAAAAGCTTAAACTATTGATTTAAAAGAGAATGTTTTCCTTAGCAGATAGGCTTCTCTAGAACAAGATGCTTTTTTGTAGCAAAGTCTGTTTTTTCAAAGGTACTTAGTGAAGTCAATTATCATGATATATGGAGTGACTTTACATGAGGTAAACATAAAACCAAATGCTTGGCTGTAAACATAAACCTCCGAAGTTTTTCCTCCTCCTTCTGTCCTTTTATCTCTTTTTATTGCTATTCAGAAGAATAAATTGGTAATTTATTGAAAAATGAATGGCAACATTTACCAAAGTGGCACTATTCGCTACTCATTTTACTGTGAAGAGTCTGGGTTTAGGAGCTTTTTTCTTTATGTTTTTTAGCACAAGCATTAACAAAAATGAACCCAAAAAGATGACCAAAATTATTTTCCCTTTTTACTTACTTCATTTAAGAAAAGAAGCACTTAAATAAAATCATAGAAAGGAATAAAGCTTCTTTGTTGAAATACTTTTCCATATCAAGTTCCCAATGTGGCAATCCATCACTGAAGCCTGGAGAAGGTACTGCAGGTAAAGAGATGTGCCGAGGGCACCTGGGAACTAGCCAGCAAAAGTCCTCAGCAGCTTCAGTCTGGGATCCTTATCTAGAGTAACAAAAATCCCTTTGACTCCAGGTACTAATATAGACCATTGACCTGGCTGAGGCAGCCAGATCATCAAAGGGATTACCCCATGTTAGCCCCCAAGCCTAGGGTACATTTACCACAGGAAATGTATGAGTACAGCAAATCACTCCTTCAGAGCTGCCAGCAGTCCTTAGCCCAGGGCAGGGTTTGCAGGGGAGGTGAATCACTACTAGTGGCACAATTTACATCCCTGACAAAAAGGACTCACCCTTCCTTAGGGTATAAAGCAGTCCCTGTGCTCAGGGGCCATGGGGGAAAAGCACTGGGCAGCCTCCTGCTTGGACCAGGCTGGTTGCCCAGCTTCTCCTGAGGGTTGCCCTGCAGAGGAGAGTAACAAATCCATGAGGAGGAGCTCCAGGCTGTCATCCCCTCCAGCCCAGATCACAGTGATACGTGGTCTGCTTACTACAGAATGCTCTAACTACCAATTCTACCATAGTGAAGCTTCCTAGATTGACCACAGAGCAAAACCTTGGTATTCCTGAGGCTCTTCCTTCCACAAGCACCAATTACAGACTGGCTGCTGAACTGAGCAACCGAGGGCATTCCTTGTGCTACTAGCACATTATATTAATAATTTCACATATGTGATGTAATTCAGCTGGACTGGAAACTGTCCCCATAAGTCATCTGTGACTACACTCCTTTCATATTAATTCTTCTATTTCTACAGGAAACCACTCTTACCTTCTGCTATGTCCTGGAACTGCATAGACAGTGATAACTCTCTGTGGGACAGATAATTCAATTAAATCCACTCAATTCCAGAAGTTATCACAATTCAGAAGGAGGAAGTCTTTGTCAGCTAAACTTTCACAGTGTATAACAAAGGGCCTAATACTCTATATGATTTATATAATGACAAGTGTATGAAAATTGTATAGGATTTTTTCTCTAAGAGCAGCATCCTGCACTGAGAGAAAACATCTCATTATAAATACATCCTCTGAAGCACTCTAACAATCTAAAAATACAGCCTAAGAGTGAAGTCACACTGTATTTAGTACTGTAGTTTTCTATTTTAAACAGTACTTATGCAACCCCATTCACCAGATGCTTTAGGTCCCTTGAAGGACTCAGGCATCCTCTAAGTCATCCTCTCACCAGTGGACAACCACACACGAGTGGAAATGCAGGCGGATTTGGATTAGGTTCTCTGCATAAATGGATTTTATGCTTCTGCCCATTGCTCTGGGTTAATATCAGAGTGGAAAAGCCAAACACTGTGCATGGCATGGAAAGGCTTCAGGATTTGTTCCAGAGAATGACCCACAAAAACCCATGAGGCAATGAGCCCTACTCTTCAACTGAGACCCAGGAGCAGTGCTGCTGAGCACAGTCCTTAGCCTGCAGCCCTTGGGAGCTCCAGAAAGGCCCTTGGAGAAAACAGTTGTTAAATGGAGGTGTGATACTGCAAATCTAGAGATCAGGAGCTTTGCCTGGGGAGATGCCACTGCCAAGGGATGTCTGTAGACAGAGAATGAGGTGTGGCTGGTCTCCAATAAGGTGTACTCTGGCTACCTAAGTCTGTAGGAATTAACAAACCCAGTGCTTCCAAATCAAGCTGAATATAACTCATAGCTAATATGACTGGATGGCCAAACTCAAGCCAAGCAAATGGGTGAGAAAAGGGTCTTCAACCAGTATAACAGCAGCTAAAGACAAGTACCATTGCTGATTGGGTAAATCTATAATATCTCCTTCCCTCTACATAGGATGAGCTCTCAGACTAGCACCAGAAAACCATTTTTAAAAAAAATTATATACAGTACTGCCCATTAATACATGGGTTTGAAAATCTGACCAGTGTAGAAACGGCTTTCTCTAGCCTCACATTTCTGTTTCAACACTGTGAGAAAGCCTTCTGTTGAGTTAATCCTGATCTGCTGAAGATGATACATTAAATCAACACCGGTCAGTTTTCAGTAATTTCTCAAAGGGAACAGCCTTTGTGGTGGATTTTCTCTGGTGAGGAACATAACAGAAAGGAATTGTGGTAAATGAAGGAATTCTGCTGAAAAGCCACTCCCAATTCAAAGCAGATAATGAGTACCAGAGCTATTGTGAAAACAATTAATTCTAATCAGTTACCAGACAATAAAATTTAATTATGGGTTCTTTGAAAACTAAAAATCCAACAATTATTCTTTATAGGCTTTTCTTGATGGCACATAGGGAGCAGAATTTGTTGAGGCTGGTTTTCCTGCAGTTAATTTATAAAAAATTAGCTTTCAGTAAAGGATGCCTAGGCTTACATTAATATATAAACCAGAGCTATTGTGCTAAGTTGAGATCCCACAGGACAGAAAAACAATCTTCAAGGAACTCCTCAATATGCTTTTATGTAATTGGCATTCTCCTCCCTGCTGAGGTCTCAGATCTTTATTATCTGTTCAGGGGTGATTTCAGCTCAGAACAGCTGGATGTCTGCAGCTTCAATTCAGGTACATTCTTGGTAGTAAGAACAGAAATTGCCAGTGTTTGTTTTGCCATGTAACCATTTGGGTGATTTTTGTGAGCTTTGGTGAGGAGTACCAGTGGTGTAGCCCAGACCCCAGCACAAGCAGATCACTCCTGCTCTGTATTGATGTGGCTGTGGCCCACATCCACCTTCTTCCTGCACCAGGTGCTGCTGCAATTTCAAACAGAAAATTACCTACTCTCCTCCAGTCTAGCAGCCTCTCTCACCAAGCCTGAGCTACATGAGGAGAGCACTAAGGTGGAGAAGGACCAACTCTGGTATTTCTCATTTTGATGTCCTGCTCATCTATTTCTCTCCCAGCCAGCTACAGAACACAACTGCTCTTACATCCGGAATAGCTTCCAACCCCTCCAAAATCTTACAAAATATAAGGCAATCCTGTCTACAAGGAGTTTCTGAAAAGCCTTTACTAACAAACATAATCTAAAAAATTTAGAAGTACCCTAATGGCTTTAATCTCAACCCATCTCCCTCTGTACACACTCTGTGCTCTTTGGGGCTCATGCCCAAGTGCCCTTGAGGTCTGTGTTTTCTCTGGATTGCCCAGTTTTCAGATGGTGAATGTCCTGTGTGTCACTGGTGTCTAGGATAACACAGTAATGCCCCTCGTCCTCAGCACCATGGCAGGACTCCTTTGCTTACCCATGCTAAGCTCACAGCCGTGTTTTGTTCTCTGTATCGAAACTGCACAGGGACACTTCTCACACAGTACAGCTCCTGAGGCACCAGGTGCTTGGGGATCCAAATGAGATATAAATGACACAGCACTGCTGAGACTTTAATTTCAGGAGCAGCAGCTCAGGCTAAGCTGCAAACCAAACATTGGTATCTTTATAGCTCAAGGAAGAGCACTAAAAAAATGTCAATGCCTGTTTCAGAACATACTAAGAAGTCAGCCCTGATGGCAGTAAGAACATACTATTTATGTCCTTTCAGCTGGCGACATGAATGAATTCAAAATTTGATGAAAGGCTCAGGTCTGACCCTCAGAAAAGGTCACATTTTGACCACTTCACCTCCACCATTTTGTCTCACATGAGACAAACACTTCAACCCACACCCTGTGATGCTTAGTCAGAATATAACCCACTTTTCTAAGAGTTGTTCACAGTGCTTCTGTCAGAAGGGGATGGATTGTAATGGCTCTCAAAAACGGTGAATAGCAGAGGGACACTTTAGGCTAGAATGAGGTCTCATTAGTAAAAGAGATCTTGAAGGAGAAGAGCTTGGCAGCATTTAGTAATGCTCAGGAAGTCAAAAAAAAGAACAAGATTATCTAGAGCTGGAAGAGCAAATGTTTTTCCTGAAAAGGCACCTGACTCTCCATGTGAATATCTTGGGTGATTATTTACCCCAGAGGATAAAAGTAAAATCAGCACAGCAACATTATGCTGGCTTTGCACTAGTGCAAGCAACTCATAGAGACTACTAAAATCCCATATCCATACAAAACTTCATGGTATAGGAGCAAACGAACTGGCCTTTCATAACAGGAAACTTTCCCTGGGAGGATGAATTCTGACAGAACTACAAACCCTTGGCACTCCTTGCAGCTCCTTGCAAAACAGCTGCACTTGCCACCCTTGTATATTGTTTTAGACAATCCAGAGCATTCATCCAAGATCACGGTAATCCCAAAGCACTAGCTTTACTCCCTAGCAATTATTCATTGTTTCCCAAAAGTTCATTATCATAAAGCTTGAACATGATTTGCAACAAATGCTTTTGTCTTTCAGTTTCATCATTACAAATTTTCCTAAATTAAAAGGATTTATCTCAAGTGGTACTATCAGCCTGCAGAATACAATATATTTTAATTATAAGGATGAGTGAGAGTTTAGCCTACCTAGATAATGACAAGATGTTCTCCATTTAATTAGGCCACATCAAAAGCTTCATATTTAAATTCTCTTCAATGTAAAGGTGAAACAAATGTTACAGCATAACTAGATTATTCCTTATAAATTACATTATGCTGTGGCAGTCATTGAGATGCAGAAGAAAGAAAAACAGAGGCTTTGGGAGCTGTTTGGCAGCTGACTGCTGTAGCAGAGCAGATTTCCATGTCCTGCAGATGGCTAATGCAGTAGTGTTCATATGCTTCACATGGCATGGCAGCACCTCCTGGCCATGCAGAGAGGGCAGCAACACCATGTGATGGAAGCTTCCCAAGGCCCAGGATGCTCTGACTACACCTTGGTATTAGAAACACTGAAGAGAAGGAGCCAGAGGTCCTCTCTCATTTACCACCTCATGTGGGCTGTTGCATGAGCCCACCCTCCTGCTGGTGTTTGCTGGCATCAGGCTGGGGTACAGGTAGCAGGTGTGTGCATCAAGGCTCGGCACAGCACATGCTGAAGTTGGGGCTCTTAGCACAGTGATAGCTTCCATCCTTCCCTTCTTTTACAGATCCCTTTGTTACAAAGATACAGAGGTGCTGAGCTGCCAGGCAGACTCCTAGATGCCTCTGATAGAAGCACAGAGAGATGAAGCACAAATAGACTTTTAAACCTTGGGAGTGCAAAATATATGTGGTATGTGGGGGAATAAAAAGAAGATGCCTTACAGGCTGATGGCAACATCCAGTCCAAGAGACCCAGCAACCTGAAAGTCAAGCAAGATTCATATCTCTGCTCACTGCCAAGAGCTCTTTCAGATCATGGAGTCATTTCTACTTGGTTGTTTCCTAGTCACAAACTTGACTTTGACTATTTTAAATGGCCTCAGAGCAAAGAGGTTTCCTGAAGTTTTTCAAATGTTTTTTTCTTTTATTTATATAAAGAATACACTTTCATCTTGCTATGTTTTAAGAGCTCCGTCAGGAAAGCAGAAAGTGGTAGCACTAAGTGTCTAATCTCTTACATTCTTTTCTTTTTGCTTTCACCAAGCCAAACAATCCCAGCTTTGCAACTAACCTGTGCAGGGGCTGTCTGAGCAAACGCAAGTGATTTAAAGGCTGCTAACTTCAGAAGAGTAAAGCCAGGAAGGTGATCAACTGGAGAAAGAGCCTGACTTCAATATTCAACAGTGTCTTCTGGGAAACCAAGCCTCCAGAACTTCCCATCATTCAGCACACTTGGAGAGCTATCCTCCTAAGTGTGCTCAGCAGACTGACTCCTGAGAAAAAAACCAACACTGTTACTAAAAATTAGTTCCCTTTGTGTTTCATCACGGCTCTTGTCACCCTTTCTTGTGCTTATCTCAAAAGTTGTGCTTTGTACTGTCTCTTATACCTTCATGAATCTCTTTTATCAGCTCTCTTTTAAGACAGTAAAAAAGAGTAAAATTATTTGAGTGCTCGTAGATTAGGATATTTCTTAACTCTGAACAGCCTCCTCTTTCATCTGTCATTGTCAGCCTCCCCAAGATTAATAAAAAAAAGACATTTGTAATAGAGAAACTGTTGAGAGCAGAGATGAGCTTGGTACAAAGGATACTAATTGGAACTTTTTTTTAGCTCTGCATTGATCCCAACAGCTGTAGATACTTAAAAATCTTTTCCTATAGTGTTCCTATGTACAAAAAAAGAAAGGCATATCAAGAAAAAAAGAAATTCAGCCAAGCATCACTGTCGGCCTGAAGTAAACTGGAAGATGATTTCTCGACTCCTTCCGACCATGACCCAAGTTGAAGTTTCAACTTGCATCAGTCAGAGTGACAGGGAGGGAGGGAAAGACACCAAAATGGGATGGAACAAAGGCAGCAGGTGTATGTAGAGATGAGTCTGAGTGAGAAAGGACATTCCTGTCGCTTGCTTCACAGGGGGGAAGGGCCCAGTGTTTAGCACAGACAGCAAAACATTAACATTACTGCTGCATAATTCCAGAGTACTAGTGTGTATTCAGCCCTGGTGTGTTTTTCTACAGGATTCCACTCCAATTGTCTGAAAGCCTGTGGACACCAAAGGAGCTGTGGATTAAGTACCTGCAGCTGCTGCAGCAACAGGAATATATACGGAAGTGTACATAGATACACCCACAGTGTCAGCTAACTGGTACAAAGGAGAATTAATGGCAAAGTTTTCCTATTTTTTCAAAACTGGCAGCCCCCTTTAAAACGTTTCCATCTCTCCAATGCTTGTTAACCCACTGCTCTATCCTCTGTCTCCTCACTTGTATTTCACATGCCTGTCTCAGGGGATCAGGGCTTCTCTCCTCTCTTGAATGCACACAGCTGAAGGTGTTGTCCTACTACTTTTTTCTCATCACCTCCTCACCTCTGAGGCATTTCAGCAGCTCTGCACTAAACAATGTGGTCACTGTCACATATAAGAATGATGGTTTCCTAACAGACCAGCGTTCATCAATGCTTTAAAAAGAAGACTTAAAAAAAAGAAGGGTAGGATCCTGGCCATGCAGAATTTAAGAATGAGTAGCTGTCACAATCTGGCCATTTATTTCATTTTCAACTCATAAGATGAGTGACAAAATAAAAGAACAAGAGAATACAGATGTTTTAAGATACTGGGGGTTTTTTCTACTAGAGGTGGAAGCAGGGTGGATGGATGTGAGATGACACCAGCTGATAATGGAATTTTTGCCACTGAAAAAATATGCACAGGTTGCCTTTAGAGTGCTGCTTCATTTCACATCTGAATGGGTGAACAATTGATGCCTTTGGGCTCTTCTGGAGTTTGGGCTGGTTTGGGGGATTTTGCTGTTGCTGTGAGGTTTTTTAGTAACATCTCTACTCTAAAGTTGCAAAGTTCTCCCTGTGTACAGCAGGCAGGATTGTGTTCATCACAAAAGATAGTACAGAAGAAATATCATGAAAAGAGCCCTTGGGATGGCAGAGCTGAAAATTTGATCTTGGCAGTGACACCTGTGGTTCAGAGAGTCCCTTGGTAACTAAAAGCATCAGAAACCCTGCTCATACCTTTGTGCATATCAGTAACAGCTCTCATCAGATTTTATATTCTTCCTGATATGTTTCAGCATTAATTAAAAAAACCCCAAAACCCAAAAAAACTTCTTTACCCTGATTCTCTCTCCACACTCAAAGCTTCTTGGGACTCCAGGGAACTTGGGAGCACATACAAGAAGCAGCCCAGGTCTGCTCATCTCATCCACCCCACCTTAAGTGCACTGTTTGCAGTATTGATAGATTCAAAAAGCACTTCTAGGTGGTAGCCAGCTCCACCACCAGATATCCAGCACCAGAAGCAGCAGTATTTCTTGGCAGGGCCTGCAGGTATTGAGGCATATATAAGAGGTAGGTACTTAAGGCTAGCAGTGCCTTAGGTTTAGAATCTCAGGCAGAGTGTGGCTGGAAGAACAAGTTCCACTTCAGATTACTCTATCAAGTATCAGAGAAGTTGTCCAGCTTTGAACACTCCCTGTTCTCTGGTGTGCTGTGCACACACTGCAGCACAGGAAAAGCAAGACAGACACACATTCCTTAGGTGGTTCAGGTCTAGAGAAGGCACTGCATGTGTTGCAGGACACAGTGCTGTTGGCCACAGGGCTGCTGAAGCCTTCTGCCATGCAGACAGCCAAGGATAACACACCCCATGTGCCACAGTGAGGATCTGCTCCACAGATGGCAGTTGAAGGTGCTGCCAGAGCTGAAAAAGCAGCAGAGAAGGTGGGAATGAAAATAAAAGGGTCATTTAACTGGGAGGGGGATAAAGCATTGCAACACTTTCACTTCATTTTCAAAGGATTTGATTTTAATGCCCACAACCACAGCACAAAATGTTGGACAGCAACATGTGGAAGTCTTTGGGGAGTTCTCCCCTTTTGAAGCCAGAAACAAGGCTGAGAAAGCGTCATTATGATATAGGGAGAGCCACCTGAATTCACAATATTGAACGAGAATGTAAAAAATAGTACTGATAATAGTCTGAAGGGCTGAGCAGAACTTGGAAGCAATTCTAGGGCACACACATGCAGCCTTCTTCTCCCATCAAATCTGCAGGCTGAAAAAGACCAAACAAAAGCAAAATACATGGAGAAGAGGTTAGGCGGATGATCTGAAATACCCTCTTTTGAGGCACCAGTAGCAGAAAGATTGGAGGCTGGAGAGAGTTCTATGCAGCGTTTTCATTGTCATTCTGTCTGTAGTGGAAGAGACTCTTGGAGTCCAATTTCCCAGAGTATTTGAGAGCTTCGGCAAAAAGCTTTGTCACCTGTCAATACAAAACAGAGGAGGACTGAGCATTACAAAGGCTGCATGACAGAGCAGGCTCCACACTTCTGCTCTATGCACAGGAGCTGACTCCAGCCCTCAGGAGCCTGCCTGTCCAGCTGGAGAGATGCAGATGGGGCCAGGCTTCCTTTGTGAGACAGCTCTGTCCCATGAGAGCTATATTGTTTCTGCTACAGTCCAAATGTAAAGAGAACCAGGATAGTTTTCCTCTCTCAAACTCAGAGATTAAAACTCTACAATCCAAACAGGTCAGTGAAAGTCAGCAAGCAAAAAAAGTGGTAATAAATTTTGGACGGGGACCGTTTTTGTGGTTGTCAGAATGTGTTTTGCTAGTAGGCAAAGGATTCATCTTCAATTCCCCATTCCTGCTAATCATGTCTGGCCATTTTCCTGTGAACCTTCAGCTTGTCATCTCCCTGATCTCCACATACTCCAACCACAGCAGAAGATTTTGAACAGCTGGACACCAGTTCAAGTCATTGAGTTCCATGTCAGTGCCCACCAAAATCAGTGGGAGTTTGCCTGCTGTGCATAATGAGAACCAGATAAGGCTCTTTTGTGACAGTCTAAGCCACTTGCAAAGGAAGGCAATGTACTGCTGGAAGCAGGAGCCCCACTTTGCATTACCTGATATCTGTTCCCCATCAGTGTGTGAAAGGGCCATGTCAGGAGCTACAAACCCATAATGATTGACAACTGGGTCTACAACAGGACAGGCAGTAATTGCACTTGGATGGCACTTCTGAACTGGACTAACTCAAGGATCATTCAAGAAAGTACAGCTACATCCTGCTTTAAGGTTTAAGGACCATACCAGGATAATATTTCACTAAAAAGTGCTTCCCATGCCTAATTTAAAGACGTCGCACACAACATGTGAGATGTTTGCTCTGAAGTGAAAATAATGCAGCAACAATTTCAGCTGCACAGTGCAGGACTCAGGACTTCAGAATTTATATTCTTTTTGTTTGGTTTGATATGGTTTGGTTTTACTCAGAGCAATGTCATTTTGTATAGTAGCAAAAAGAACATATATTTAAACCACTATGTTGTCATGAGTTTCAGATACATTATTTGTCAGAGATAATGAGGGTCCAAAGAGATTGGAATCTATGGTCACAAGGACTTGGAAGCTCTGAATGCTCTTATGTCTAAGAGGAGAAAGAACAATATGGGAAGTACCTTGAAGTTTGTGAGCAGAGCAATCCCACTGTCAATAGCCATCCTCCGGATCACATAATTATCATGGACAAACCTGGTGTTGCTGTTGGGCAGGTTAATCACCAGATCTATTTTCCCATCCCTCACCAGCCTGAAGAGACAATGCACAAGACAGTATGACAGTGTGTCCTTCCTAATAAAATCTTCTGATGAACAGCACAGGCAAGTAGCTAAACAACGTTAAAGAATGTCATTTGAGCTTAGTCTTTGCTCAAGAAACAAGGGTTGAGGGGTTAAGGCACTAAGCTTTATTCAGGATTTTGGACTTCTTTCAGTTCTGGTCAGCAATGCAAAGCAATATTCAGCCTTGACACAGCTCAGCACAACTCTGTTGAAGGCATGACTCACTGTCATTGACAGGCTAAAAATTCAGATTTCACGTATCCTTGTATGAAAATGTAACATGGAGCAATACATCTAAGCCATACTAAACAGGACTGTTCAATGAGATGTTCATTAAGCTGAAACCTCCCTGCTGTGGCAATTCCAGACAGAATCTGATAAACAAAAGCTTTTGGATTGAATTCAAAGTCCCATTAAATCCCTACCATTGATCTTAACAGGACCAGAAGTTTGCCACTTGCATTTGCTGTCTGGGATTGTAAACACAAGTTTGACAAGGTGAGTGGTTATCTTACCTCTGGACCGAAGGGAGGCTCGGACTCTGGCTTTCCTGAGATGGCCATGCCACAGGATTTGCTGGGATGCCATTGGCATTGAGCCAGGCTGAGGTGGCTTCTGTGGCATAAAGCTGTCCCAGGAAAAAAAAGGCTATTTACCGTGTACTTCACAATACCAAAACTTTTCATTGAGCTCTTGTGGGCTTGACCTAACACACGGCCTTGCTGTCAGAGCTGATTTTGGATGGCATTTTTCATAAAAAGTGTGTCTCTCCATATAGAGAGACACACAGAGAACAGAATGACCTTCCTAACTTCCTGTTATCTGTGATTTCCTGATGGATGATAGTCAATGGATGGTAGTGGCACTTCCAGAAGCAGTGAAGCAGCTTAGGAAAACCTAAATCCATGTGACTTTCAATAGGGATTAAGTTCAATCACTTGTAATTTTTTTTTTGCCATGTTTATTTTCTTTTCAATGCACAGCACTGTTTTGAAAACTAGAACTCTCACCAATCTTCTGTGGGTGTGTTGTTCTTCCATAGAGATGTGGATGCAAAATAATGCAGAGGAGTTACAAGAGTGACGTAAACACTACAAAGTTCATGTATCTGCAGCTTGTATATATTCCATACAAAAGGTTTTCCCTTCCTTGTCTCCTGCCAGACATGTCATCCTATTGGCACTTCTATTTCTTGGAGAAGCTGGGGGAGTGTATAATGCCCATCTCAGCTGCAGGCTGATAGCAGAGACAGGGTTGTTCCTGCCCTCACAACAGACTCATATGCTCAAATAAACAATCATATAAACTTTTAATGGGTGATACCTGCCGACTTTATGGATCACTCAGGTAAAAATCCCTGTTGTACATTGAAAACACCCTTTTTTCTCCATCTCCAAAGAAACTCCAGTGTTCCTGTAGCAGGCTGAGGACATTTGAGATTTTGGAAGCTTTCTAGCTTTAATTAAGTGGAACTTACCTTGAAACCTTGTTCATGCAGCAGCTCTGCTACACTGAGGAATCTGGGGCGGAAGGACTTCTGAAAAAGGAAATTTTTAGATATAGCACCAAAGGTAGGATTTGGAATAGTACATTTTTGGGCTACATGAAATCCTCCACACTAAGAGGAGGTGCTAAGAGGCAAATACACCTTTCTGTGCTGAGTTTGTGTACAGACAGAAATGTCTGCATGTGCATGTACAGCACCATTCCCAAGACAACTCTCTGGATCCTGAAGCCCGAGTCATTCTGAGACATTGTTACACCTGAGTAAGTGTTCCCATACTAAGTCAGACTGATACCACTGAAGACTTACTACTGTATATTAAATATCTATGCAATTGCCTTTTCAAATACCCCACCTAGAGTGTTCTCAGTTCTTAATTAAACATATTTTTAATCATTGCTCAAACAAAGCAAATCAAAGCAAAAATCATTTGCTTTCTCTTCTGGCAGATAAGATGGGCCTCAGGCTGCCTTTGCATGCTCTGTTTGCACATTCACATGAATAAAAGCTTGTGTATGTGAGTTCATTTCTAAGTCCAAGTGGCATATGGAAATGGAGTCAGGAGACTGGGATGCCATATTCCCATGAGGACCTGAGTGCAACACCTTTGAAAGATTGTCTTAGAATGCATATCCAAATTCAACGTCCTTTAGAAAGATAAGACAACTCCTTCTAGGCATCTACACTTGAACAAGCCATTTTAGAGTAACAGGTGAGCAAAAGTATCAGCCTAAATATCTTTGGGAAGTTGAAGGTACAGCAATGCAAATATCAGATGCAACACATACCCTTCTCACTGCCAAGACAAGACAAACTTTGCTTTTAACCTTAGTGCGGTCTGGTCTTAAGCACATTTGCAAGTAAGATTATTACAAGCTCCCTTGCTCCTGCTGGAGCTTCTGATAGCTTAACCTTTATGGATGAGAGAGCAATATCCTAAAGGGTCAACAAATTCCTAAGAAGAAAAGGACTAATCAGGGGTTGTTTGGTTTTTTTCTGAGCACTCATTCTGAAAGCTATCTTGTTGTGTACATTAGCTGGAAAATATAAATATACAATGTGACAGAGTTGGCAGCTTCCCAGTCAGAGAGAATAGTTCTGCCTTCTGGTCAGGGGTGTTGACTTTCACAATAGTATTATAAACTTCTATCAAACATGTACTGAACACTTGTGACACATAAAACAGCCTCTCTCTATGAAAAGAAATTACAGCTGTCAGCTTGCATTGGTGCAGCCTCAGATTTACAAGCTGGCTGAAATAACCTGTGTAAGAAACCATTAGTTACTAAAGGTGAAAAGTACAAGCAGATTTACTTAGTGGAAGGTATTTATTGTAGGAGAATTGTGTGTTTTTTCCCTTTATCTGAAAATTTCCATTTCTTAAAACCCCTCATGTTTTCCAGCAAGCCTTGCTATTTGTAAGGGGCTACATCCTCAACTCATTCAATACAGCTACGTCAGTTCTCACTGAGATTCAGCTCAAAATGAAGACAACCCATCTCCTGTAATAATCTTGAATTCTGCATCCAAATCCACAGTGGAGGATGCAAAAATTCTGGTATGTAAGGAACCAAGGCAGAAGGTTACCTTGAAACAACAGACTTGGAATGCCAGGTTTTAAAAATAAAATACTCTGTCATTGCTTTCTGTATCTTGTGGTCGCCAGCATAAAGGTAAGACAGATGCACTCCATCCCAGAGATATCATTGAATAGCCCAATCAGGAAAGAAAAAAACCCTAGCTTTTCAACTCCTTTGGCATAAAATATAAATTATTTAATGGCCAACTCGGGGTTTATGCATCACAGATTTCACCAGTTTGTGGGAAGAGGTAGGTGATAAGCTCACATAAACTGGCAGAGCTTCATCTGTCTGACACTGAGGTTGTACTCCATCTACCCTGGGAGACCATCAGACCTCTCGGAACCTGGGGATCCCTACTTGTGCAGTGCCACTGAGTGCTCACAGCTGGAGGACAACCCAGCAGGCCCACAGTCACCACTGGCTCCCAGACCCGCCTGGTGCTGTCCCCTGGATGACCAGGAGCACTCACCTGCCTGACCTTGGGGATGATAATTTGGCTATCCACAGCTCAGCAAGGCACCAGGAGGATTACCACTGGAACTGCATGCCAGCTGGAAGCTCCCCAACAAGGGGGGTTCATTGCCTGGGCATACTGGGCTCAGTTTGCACTGTAGATCACAGCAGTACCATTTGACTCTTGATATACAAAACACCCCAGAAACATTTGCAATGAAACCAAGATCTCCCTCTCTGCTCCTGTTAACTATATCCATTTGATTTTTACCTTCAAGAAGGCAGTGTCCTCTAACCTCAACATGATTAATAGCAAAGGTATAAACATGCAGCATACCAAATCACTGAAATATGAGCCTAGCTGCTTTGAAGAGAAGCAGAATTTCAGACCATTTTGCTTCTTATTTCTCTCCCTGCAATAGATAAAAATCCAGTCTAAAAATCAGAACAAGTTGCTAGTCATGAATCAATGAGGGCTTCAAAATTGGGATGTGCTTTGAGTTCACCATCTATTGCAGGTGATTCACAGCACCTTCCTCAGAGACAGCCAAACGGGTTGTGTCTGTGCTCCCGACAATGGTCAACCCTCAGAGCACCAGAACAGGTTGCAGAAATCATCCTGTCATTTGAAAACACTCAGTGATGGTCGAGAGAGGTGTTTCCTGTGAGGATACCCCAACAATTTTGGCCGTACGAGGCAGGTGTGTTCATGTTCGTTATTGAAACCAGAACAGTTCTGGTGTTCACAGCCTGCCTGATGCCTCACTCCTTGTGCCTCTTCTTTCTGCAGTGAGGGACTCCCCCTCAATCCAGCCAAATACTCCAAGACCACTTATAGTCTACATGTCAGGTGAAGGTCAAGATTTCAACCTTCCCTTCTCACAGGGCTTTATTTCCTCTCTGTTTCAAAGCGGACAATTGAAAACTACATAGGGGACAATCTCCAGACTGGGGCCGGGGAAATACCTTCTCAGTTCTCAGAATCAGCTTTAAGCTTCTTGATTTGGAGTTTAATTACAGAAGAAATATGCTGAGATGCAGAGAGATCTTTAAGCCATTGACCTGTTGGTTTTAAGTTTCTTTTGTAAGAAAATGAACTGTAAACTACTCATTAAAAAGGCAGAATCCTGTTACTTTTAAAAGGGTTGTGGAGTTGAGGTTTTGGCTTTATTTTTTCTTTTTTCCTTCTTTTTTTTTTTCCCTTACCTTTGTACAAAGAACAATTGGTTCAGTTTAACAGCTGCTGATACAGAATTTACATAAATGCTTTCTATAGCTTTTCTGCCCATTCCCTTTTAGCTGCTATCCAGAAAATACACTTAAATTTTAAACACTGGTCTCTTTCCTTTTTTCTCCTCCTGGCTTTTCTTTTATCCCTTTTTTAAATGCTGTTTTAAAATATGCAGTATATACAGTAGACATATAGTAGACATACTGAACTTTTAAACTTTATGTAGGTAGCAAGCAATTTTTCTGCTAATTAGAGGTAACTTAGAGCAACTGCTTCCATCCCCATATGTGCTGACATTTAAGGACTCAGCAGTAATCCTTGTTAGCAGAAGTCATGTTCCTTTCTGGCCACTTTTCACACACTCCCTTCACATTCTCTGCTGGCACAAACAGCCAAAGACATTTTTCAGACTCCAGTTGTCTGACAGAAAAATTCATCTACTCTATGGTTTTGTTTTATCAGCTTTATGCAATCATGTAGAGCAAAAGCTTGTTACAAGCACAATGTGAAAATGGCGGGAAGCAATCAGATGGTTTTATGGGGCCCAAGAATGTTCTAGTTGTATTGGAAGTGCATGAATTTTTGAGGAACATATGTGCATACCGAATTTCACAAGTGTCTCTGATTTCAGTACCTTATGCAGTAGGTATTCAGTATCAAGGCAGTAACTATTCCTTGATAAAGAACCAAGACTTTTTATTTCTTTTCTGCCTAGCTCCCTGCTCATCCTGAAACACATAACCTCCTTGCTGATCCAGGCCTGTGAAAGGGGCAGGGCTGCCCCTAAGGCAAACCCATTGGCAACTTCCTCATATAAAAGCTCTTTACAGAACTTGTTGCACTGAAGAGTATTCTCATGAAGACATCATTTAAACTTCCTGTCCCACAGAGCAATGTCCAGTGATGACAGCAAGAGATGAAACCCTAAAGTCCAAGCTCTAGTCTAGCGTGGAGTCAGGGAACCTGCAGAGTCTGTGTCCAAAGAGGCAATCCTAGAGGAGGTACTTCTGGCAAAGAGTGGAAACTAGAAACATCGCTACAGAAATATAACATTAGCTCTTCCTTTCTGAATTACTTCTGGCTCACAGAAGCTGAAGGGTAGGGAGCAAGACTGGCTGTGCACAGTCAACAATCAGGGAAAGGATTGATGGCAGAAAAGTGAGAAGCAGGGTAAAGTCTTATTGGAAATGACACAACTTCTAAATTTTTTAAGTAACTTTAGTCAGGGATTTGTCTGCCATTGACAAGGGGGTAGGAAATTGGGGTTTCACTTCAAAAGACTGTTCACCAGGGATTTGAGTTTCACTGTGTGAGATCTGATGGGCTTCAATCAACAAAAAGAAGATCCTTAGATTCTGAGAGTTTTACACCTACAGATTGGAAGTAGCCATAAGATACAGAGGAGATAAATGGACATTAATAGACATGACCCCCTGGTGTGGTTGGAGATACCTGGTCTGGGAAAAGATTGATAAGACAACTATAGAATGAGAACCAGATAAGCATAGAAGGTAAAGGAATCAGTAACAAATAGAAGACTGAATACTAAGAATTGTGTAATGTAGAACCAATGAACAAGAATTTCTTGGGGGGTTTTATGTATAAATATGTGAAAAGTCTGATAAAGAGCTCTGTGTAACAGAATGATTTCCACTGCACAAACCAGGCATGTGTGAATGGAATGATTTCTATTGCACATCCTAGCCAGGACAAAAACGTGGCCAGAATAAAGTACTGCCTGATTCTCTAACACTTAAAAGGTGTCGTTGGAGAATTTCTTCTAGTGACACATTTTTGGTGACAGATTGATGTCCTTTAACCCCTCACCCCACTGCACTCAAGTACATTCCCACTGTGACTCCAGTGAGGAGAGGGATGTGTCAGTGAGGAGGAGGCCTCACAGCCCAACAGGATTACACCAATTAGCCCAAAACCCCCTAACAACATCAGCTATTCTACACTGTCAATGATGCTACAGCTCTGCTGGAAGGAGACATGTGCCTTCAGGGGAAAGCTTAGCAGGTCCAGCTTTGCAGCATGGAAATTGCCTCACTGTTTGGGAGGTTTGGAGAAGAAGGGGTTCGAAAAGGGCAAGAGGCAATGCACAGATGGAGGGAGTTCATAGGATAGGAGAGGAGCATGGCTGGGGCTCCTATTTGGGAGGGAGCACAGAGGGAGCTCTGGGTTCTGGTTGGGATGTTTCTCTGAACTGACCAACTACAGCCTTTGTTTCCCAAGAAACATGTCTTAGAGCTCTCTGATCCCAGGTCTCTGCTTGCAGCCATCCCTGAGGATTTCTCCCAGCAAACTTCTGTAGTTGCTAGCAGAAACTATCAGGAGACAGAGGGAAAACCCACTAGAGCAGCCTTATTGAACCCAGTAAAGATCTTTCCATGGTGTTTGTTCCTCATTGTCTTACAGCAATTCAGACTGAAATGCAGAGAAACACATTTAAGCCATAAAGCCACATGAATGAAAAGAAGGCAAAAGCTGCTGAGTTCCTCTGTGTTGGTCCTTTCTTAGCTTTGATTTCTAGGACTCACCTGGATTCCAATCAAAATTCCTTTCTTAGGAAATGTAAACCCTGTGGCAAGCAGAGCCTTCTGGAAGGCAGAGTACACGTCCTCCCCGAAGCATGCAACCTGCAGAAAGGCACAAAGAATGCATGAGGGGAAATCCAAAAACAACACAAAACCACTGCTTTAAAAAGAAACAGGAAGGGCATTTTCAAACAGGATCTTTTGTTTCTGTGTGAAGAAGTTGGACTGCTTTGCATGGAGCCTGCAGGCAGGTGGGGAATGGAATAAATCAGAAAATCATTGCAGACAAATCTCTAATGAAGCAATGATGAAGGAGTAAGCAATGCTTTAGTTTAAAACAGCACACCGAGGAGTAACAGTTGATTCTGCTAAGTTATTGGGATGCTGTACACAGCCTCTGCTCCAATGTTTGGGATTGCACTGCAAATTATTTAAAATTATATAAGGCTTAGACACCAGCAAGAGTTGTGCACACAGGCATGTTCCTCTGTGTGTCTGCAAACCAGGGTAAGGCAGTGTTTGTGCTCTTGTGTACTCCTGGCATTTCTTGTGAAGGAAAACCACAAGATATAAACATGCCTTTTCATTGAAAGTCAACAGATGAACAAAATTCAAGTAAAATTTTAGTATTTACTTAAAGCAATCAGGACAGTTCGTAATACTTTATTTTAAATAAATTATAATTTTTAAGAAACAGTCAAGGAAGAAACCAGTAAGAATCATTTAGCAGCTCTCCAGCATTCAGAACTGGATGTGGGGCTCATTTGCTTGCAAACTATTATATAACAACAATCTTCTGAAGGAGCTGAACTGCATTCCTAACCAAAATTTGGAATTCTGTTGACAAAAAGAGGAATGTGGGAGCTTTTGTGAAAGTTTAGAAAGGAAAAATCCAACCAAGCAACCTTCACTTTTTCTGGTCAGCTCCACACTTGTTGAAAAATAATCAGAAGCAGAAACTGTCACTGATTTTTCTCTTTGAAATAACAAATCTACCAACATATACAGATGGGATAGAGGAGCTGATTGATAATTGCTCTCCCATTTTCCTCTTATGGTCCTTCCCATCCCAGAGTGAGCCCTCACATTAATGGTCTCACCATGGTGAACAGAAGCCAGTATTTCATGAAAAATAAATGATGATCTGCCAGACCTGCTGAAGTAAAAAAAAACAAACCAAAAAACAAAAAAACAAAAAAACCCCCAACAAACAACTAAACAAACAAATATCCCACAAGAGAATGGATTAAAAAAAAGTCATGGCAACATGATACAGTGTATCTATTTTCTATGTTTCTTATGTGTTTGTATGTATCCTGTATGCCTGGATTTTTAGGATGACAGACACCCTCCCTTGTAGGCTCTCCAGGACGGTTTGTCAGTATGGCATGGTCCACAATGGTCCACAGCCACAATACTCAGAGGGACCCCCAGCACTGTGTCTTCTCCTATTGTGGGAACCATGGCTTCCAGCAAAATAAATCTCTGCCACACAGAAGTGAAAAATTCAAGGCCAGATCAAGCCATGGGTGTGAAAAATGTCTGTGAGGAATAACTGAGCATTTTACCCAAAGCAAGTTATTATCCTTACTTCACTATAAGAACGACTTCCATAACTGTCACACTTTATGGCATTTGTGAATATGGATCTTTCCAACCCATAAAAATTAATAATCCCTCCTTTATGACCATGATAATCTCTAACTCTGTATAAAGCCCAGAAAAATAATTCTTGTCCCTAGTTACATTTTTATTCTTTTTTTGGTTAGGAGGTTGTCTGGGTATTCAATTTTGTTCTGAAAAACAGGAAGTCACAGAAGTCACTTGATTTTTTTCTGCGCATTAACTATACTGAATGGAAATCTTCTGCAATACTGATTTCCCACACACTACAAAGAGTAAAATAGAGTAATTCTGGAGAGATGTAGGAGACCTAAGGCTGTTCTTACTTTGTATCTGGGTAGAGCACTTTTTCATACAAAAATGGGAAGTATTTCCTAATGAAAATAGCTCCTTCTGACACACTCAAACTCACATCCAAGGGAGCAGCCCAGGCTTTGCTATCTGCCTAGTGATGGTACAGTACTTTAGTCTGATCAAACTGCCTCAGTGTTTAATCACTTTCCAACAGGGTATTCTGGCCTAGAATAAGTCTTTGCTACTGCAACTCATTCTAGAAGTAACAGAACATGTAAAATTTAAGGACCACTTGGGTGTATCTATGGACATCCTTGAGAGCTCAGCAGTAACTCATAAAGAAACCTTTTGTTCTATGTGAGTCAGTGTCACTCCAGGTGATATGGATGGAAATCTGTGCCTGTGAGGGTGAGGGTGCTGAGCCTGGGCAGGAAAATGCCCAGCCCTGTGCCCTCACAGCATGCCACAACCACAGCAGGAGACATTCCAGCAGCACCTCACTGCCTGGCTACATACACGAAGAGTGGAGAAAGCTGCCTGTGGGCTCATCCTGACCACAGTCCCTGTAGCCACCACATTTTATTATCTCTTTACTTTGTACCTTGGGACATGCCTTGATGGTTATTCACAGACAACAGGAAAACACCACACATTTTTGTTGCCTTTTAGCAACTGGCACATCCCAAGACCAACCACTCAACCCGGGAGTCTCCATGTCACTGCTGCACTAGGTGTCCATGGGGGCTGGGAGCTGTCACCACTTGTCTGTCCAGAAGCACATGAGTCATAAAACAGCACCCCAGAACCCAACAGCTCTCAGACAAACTCATTCCAGGCTGTCACACCGACCATGTCCAACCCAGGGAGCTGACAGGCAGGTAAAGAGGGACATCCAGTGGCTGAAAAAAATGTGTTTTTCTAGGACATTGTGGGTTTTACAGATAAGAAAGAGGTTTTCAATTTTCTGAAGAAGCAGCAGATGCCATCATGATTCAGGCAGTAATAAGATCACTTTCAAAGATTCATGATGTTTAAAGTCAACTTAGTTTAAGAAAAAAAAAGGCAAATCTAAAGGATACCTCCCCAGTAGAGGCCATTTCACACCGGAGAACAGGGTCAGCATCTCTCAGCCTGGACCAGGAAAACATTGGGGCCTGTTGAAAGAAAGGGGCAGGAGGGAGAAAGAATAAAAATTGGATCATTTTAAAAAATATAAAAATTCCAGTTATACTTGGAAGTGACAGAAAGAGATGTGAATTTACCCAAAAAAAAGCAGTGGTTGAGGCTGATAAAGGACTATTTGGCAAACTAGTTCCCTCAGCATCTTGATGATGGACTGGAACAAATAATCATGTATTCCACCAATAAATCACTCATCTAACTTTTGCATCCTGCTCACATTCCAGTGGTAGATTTTCAATCAGTGGTAGCTCACTATCAGTACAATTTTAAGGACAGATTTTTAAACAAAAAAAGCTGTGAAGTACTTAATTCAGATACTATCTGAATCCATCTTGTTTTTCAGAGTACACTGTTTTCCACAAAATGTTTCAATTGAAGAAATAAGAGTATTCCACAAGAATGCTTTTTTTTTGGTGCAAACAAGATGAAACTTTGCAAATTATTTTTGTATTTCCCCCCTCCCCCATCCAGAAATACACATTTGTAATTTTTTTTCTCCTTATATGCTAATGTTAAGTCCCCTGATCACTACTCCTGCTATTATTATTATCATCATCATCATCATCATCATCATCATCTGAGGACTTGGATCACAGCACTAAGTTCTCTTGTCTAATTTGATCTTAAAATAAGAAACATGGAGGGGAGGGAGGAAAAGAAAGTCTCTGTTAAAGAACCAATGACCACTCGTAATAAACATGGAACAAATTTCCTACTACTGAGTAATTTTCTGTAGGGCTTCTCCACATCTTAAACTACGAACGGTATTTTCAAAAAGGCAGCAAGGTTTCTGCTTAAAAACAAATCTAATTTTAAATTCAAAGCCGTAATTCTGTCCCTGGAGGTCTCCAAGGGTAACACTGAAGATAATACAGCTGCTGTTTCATGATACCTAACAACGGCCAGTTAAAACGAGACAGGAGAAATTCAAGAGGTATCTCAAAAAAATGTCCTGTATCTTTGTGACTTTTAGATTAGTTTTGTTTCCACTGTATGAAACAGAAAAATTTTAGAGTGGCCAACTCAACTGGAGATATCAGTCAAGCAGTCAAGACTTATTATTTTAATGTACATTGTCTTGAAAGGTAACAAGCAGCAAAGCCTTCCACCACCTCCCTAATTTTTATCTGCCATGAACATGAAAATGCATCACTGGGAGCAGACTCTGGTACTGCAAATAAACCCTATTTAAAACTTAGTCAGTCATTCTCCACCCAGGCCTGAATCCTGGTCAAGCCCTTGCACCAGTCTGGAAGCAAACATGGTGAGACAGTATTTCAGTCACTAAAGCTTAAACAGTGGTACTCTAATCCACAAAGGAGCAGCTGTGTTGAGAAAGAAGAAAAGAGTTTCATATCTTCTTTTAAGAACTGCTGAAGAAACAAAATCCTGTGTCCATGCGAATACTACTAGCAATAAATTGTAAGGGGATAGAAAATATGATGCATGAATAACAACGAACAGGCTAAACTGGAATATTTTTCAAAGTTTAGCATTTCCAAAGGTGTTAGCAGGTTTTTATATTTGACAAATCCACACAGAACACAAGCAGTATAAAAAGCTTTGTAGGGAAGTTTTCAAGAATAAAGCTGGGCTTTTTACTCTGTAGCCAGCGTTCCCAGGAGAGACAAAACTCTTGACAATTCAGCTAACAACAATGCAGAAGCCCCAGGTCTAAATAGTAGAAATTTATAAAAATAAATTAGACTCACCAAAATAATAATAAAAAAAGTCTCAAGATTGAATTTCAGATAATGTCTGTCTGAGGCATCAAAATAAAATGTAAAGCTATATCCGGACTGACTAGCTTGGGACACAAATTTTGCTAGCATTTTAATAGTTCTGAACACTTTATTAGTAGAAAGATGTTGGGTGTTTTCTGCTTCCTCAGTTTTCACTTGATATGGAAGTTATTAAAGCTTGAAAGTTTCTGTATAAACAATTCTCATTATCCTTTGGATTTTCTGCATCACTGTTCTAGATTTTTTATGATTAGAAGCTTCAATATATTTTTTTTTCCACTAAGCATTCAAAAGTATCTACCATACATTTTAGTCTGCTGGGTCTTATACAAGCTTAGTAATCATGGAAAGTAAAACTTTGACGTTACTGAAATCAAAGGATGCAAGACTTTCACCTCTATTTTAACCAGTGGTGTATATAAAGGGGATTATGTGGATTTGATAGCCCGTGTCCCAGATCAAACAGATAAAATGTGGGGGGCACTCACAACACAAAGTTGTGCATGTCCACATGTGTATTACATAGTATTATGGAACAGCCTGAATTTCAGTGTTCAACTCTGCAAGTGTAAATTTATTATGCAGTTCATAAGCAGGATTCAGAGTAGGTTTGATGCTAAAAATAAAGGAAGATTTGGTTTCACTGGACAATTTTACTCTGTTTTTTTTTCTGAAGTTCCCAAAGAGATTATCTTGACAGAAACTACAAAAGGTCAATTGGGCTTTTGGCCAATGAGTAAATTGTTCTCTCTGGGCATTAAAGTACTGATTGTATATTAATGTGTTACATGCTGACTCTGTGGTGGGGTTTCTGTGGTTCTTTTGGAAACCATACCTTAATCCCAACATATCTGGACGGAAAAATGGGATGTTCCATTGTGGGGAGGGATGACTCATTAACCTGTTTGCCAATCATCACTTTAGTGGCCACATCAATGAAGTCCACACCCAGAGTCTTGGATACAAAGGGGAAGGAGCGTGAAGCCCGCAAGTTGCACTCTATCACCTGGCGGGATTAAAAAAGGAGAAATATCAGGTTCAGGCACTGTGCAGAGAAGAGGTAGATTGATTCTTATCTTTTGAAATCGTCCCTGAGTCCTTTTGGCAGATATATTCTTCAGACAGTCAAATAAGAAATACAGAAATTGGGATCATTGTTAAAACAGGAAGAGAGATGAGGAATGGCCAGCCTGAGGTACAAGCAGTCTGTTCTTCAGCTGAGTTCCATCTCTCTTGTCTGAATATTAGAACTGAGGGGAAGCCAGGAAGACAGAAAATGTGCTTTCCTATATCCTAAATTAATGTGAAAGAGGCACAGAAATGTTTGCATAGGCTTTAGGAACAACCTCTACAAGTCCAAGCTGTTCTTTTTCCATGGTAATGGCACTTCCTGAATGACAGAACTAGCCTTACTGACTTCTCTCACCCACATATGGAAGCCATTCAGCCAGGCAATGAAGTAATAAAGAAGTTCTGCAACATGCTGAGAAGCCACCTTGGAGTTCAAAAACAGAAGAGGAATTGCTGGAAGTGGAGTGGAAGTGGGTAAGAATAGTTAAGGTACAACAGAAAAGCTGGGGCTGTACAGAGGAAGACAGGCATTCCTGTAGGAAAGCAAGGAAGGAAAAACTGTTCTCTCCGTGTGGAGTTTCCAAATAACCATGTGTGAAACAGAGAAAAGGTGAAGAATAGTAAGTGCATTTTACTCAACTCATATCCCAAACAGGAGTTTTCATCAATAATGCATCCCTTCTGTTTTCTGTCAGGTTTTCTTCCTATTCACTGTTTCCTCAGTCATACTCTGCTCACATTCCTCTGACCTCCTTCCATTAGCAACAGAAAGCCAACTGTAACCCAGAAAGGGTCAGACATCTGCTGTACTTCTGTTGCTAATAGATACTAGGACTATTCAGATAACCATCCTAATAGCTTATAGTAAAGGTTTAAACATGTCCATTGTCTTGCTTTCTTTTCAATCCCTTTGAGGGCTTAATTTAACATCAAAATAGTTAAAGATGAGAGAAGATAATGGAGATCTAAAAGCCATGATATCCAGTACATGGGATGAGGTGCAGGTCCCAATACTGTTCATCCTATGCCAAACTGAGAGTTTTGGGAAGGACAGCAGCCCACAGCGAAACAAAGCTGACAGACGAAGATAGCAGACTCTCTCTCATGCCTAAAGTTTTAGCTGTTATATTTTTTAGACTATGTGCTGTTTAGGTGGGTAGTTTTAGGTTTCATATTGCGCTACTAAACTCTCTTTACAGAGTAGGCAGGCAAAACAATTCCTTCTCTAGTTTGATACCAAGGTCAACTTTAAGGCCCAAGACCAAAACCAACAGTGAAGTGAGAAGAAAAAACAAGAAGGATGGAGCTTCATAACCTGAAGTATGGTTAGACAACTGACTCTAATATGCTAATGGAGCAGAACTTATAAATAGTCTGAGACTTCTTGACTGGTTGTCCATTTTGTTACCATTTTGGGGAGCACCTTGGGTGTGGCCAAGCCTGGCTCTTGTGCTGCCCAGATGTACCCATTGAGGCTTTTTAATAAATCTCTACTTTATCCTTCTGCTCTGTCTGGTCTCTGTTCCAGGTCAGCCTCCAGAAGGCATCATCTTCACCCTTGGCGTGAAGGCAGACAGAGCTGTGTGACAAAGACTGGCAGGAGTGAGCCCACACCCTCTGACAAGGCAGGTTATTGGCCCTGGCTGCCACTGCCACAATGCCCACAGCAGAGATGCAGGACTCACACACCTCAGCACAGCATGGACCCTGCCACACTCACAGCAGCTCTTACCAGCACATTGTTGCCTTGCACCAAGAACTGGATATTGAATGGACCAGAGATGACAAAAGCCTTTGCAATCTTTTTTGTAGCAGATTTCACCTATTAAAAAAAAAAAAAGTTAAGAAAACTGTAAATGTGTGTACACAGAATAAATAATTAAGTTCCACAAAATAGAGAGCATCATGGTAATAAATCACTAGACTTGTGGATTTCTTTAAACATTGTCTCTCTCTGCCCTGTTTTTTTCTCAATAACCACATTTTGGCAATAGCACTATTTCAGAAGCAAACATGTTTAATTTCCCTAGTAACCTAGAGCCTGAAGTACCATTTGAAGGTAGAAGTAAAAATCAGGGGTTTTTTGTGTGTGAGAAAGCAGAGGGGAGAAAGAGAAAAACAAAGAATCAAAGCCTTGCCCTGTAGCAATTCCTGCACTGCACACTGGAGTTTTTATACCTTTCTTGGTGACGTAATGAATAAAGTTCTGGGTTTTGAGAATAACTAATCAGTTTTGTAGGTGTCCTAGAAGTCTTTCACCAACATGCCTGTCCCATCAGAGATCAGTGTCTGAGTAGATACACTGTGGAAAAAACTGGGAGGAAAATCCTTATTTCCAGGTGTGTCAATACAAGGGTTTGAATAGCTTTGCTCCAGGAGATAACTATTTTCAGAAACAAGAGTTTAGATATTCTTGGAAACAGAGCTGGAGCGCAGATCATTGCATTACAGCTTTTTCTGGCTTCCAAGCAAACCCTTATCCTTATGTTAACCCTTAAGGATAACATAACGGCACATGGCACATTTCATTTAAAAAGAGCATCTTAACAACTAACTCTGTATCACAAGGTTTATTCTTTAAAGGGGAAAAAGTCAAGATTAGGTGAGGTTAATTCATCCTGATATTATTTTTGGAAAAGCAGGCAGCTAGAAAGTCATACACCTGACATAATCATTTAGGTATTGTAAGAGAAAAGGAAGTGGAAGTAAAATCATGGCATATGTATGGATTACACAATTTTCTACTGCTACAGAACCTGGTTCCAAACCAAGGAAACAAAAACATCCTATGGGTTGAAAAGTGTGCACATCTGCTTAAATTACTGGGATACAGTTCAGATAATCAAGCCACAAGGGGCTTCTTCACTTGCACATACCACTCTGGCCTTAAAAAATCATTGGTGATTTGATTTCTCCACTGGTGGTGGAGGGAAAGCAGAGTCAATTTCCTCATTTCCTTTTCTCTTTTCAGTGCTAGTGCAACATTTACCTTCTCCAAGGCTCCCTGGCTGATGGTCTGTGTGGGGAACATGAGGGTGGCATCTCCTGAGTGCACACCTGCTTCTTCCACGTGCTCTGAAACAGCATGTGAAATAACCTGCACACAGCAATGAGAGAGCACCCAGTTATTTCACCCTCTCCCCAGCACAGCCCAACCTCCTGAACACAACTGGATCTAAAAAAGGACACAGATGGGGGCAAAAAGTGAATTTCCCAAGATTTTGGGGAGAATATACCTGAGGCAGACACTAGGCAAATGAATGCATGTCGGAGTCAGAAATTCTGAGAAATATTTCTTTGCATATGGTAAGGGATGAAAAACCTCTGACAAACAGTTTTTAACCTTTGTACATGGAAAGGGCTTTCTAGGCTCTGGGATGAAGCAGAACTTTCAAGAATGTGTATTAGATAGTAGCATAATGTGTAGTTTATCACAGGGTGAGAAATTTAGATGTATGGGGTTTCTAGAATGGCAAACAGGTGAAGGCAAGATGGAGGATTCTCGTGGTTTTCAGGCTTCTTTCTTCTTCATCTGCTCCATTTTCTGCAGTGATGGTGGCACTTTCTGGTTGCTTTAGAGTAGAGAATGACTTTCTAACATGGATAATAGGTATTGGAAAATTATTATAAATAAAGTAGCTGTTGTTTTTAGTATAAAAGAATACACCACCCTGAGGGTGGGGGACTGTGCCTGAAACTGACCTGCTGCACAGACCTCTGCGGGTCAGAAAAGAATGTATAGATAAGAAAGAATAAACAACCTTGAAAAAACAGAAGAGATGGCTCATGACCGTTTCTTCAATCTTTGGTTGGAGAAAAAAAGACTTTTGCATTCTTGGGTTCTTGGGAATCCCAGAAAAACACCATCAAAAAACACTTCTTTTTATAAACCAAAGAAATGAGGAGATCATGTCAGTGTCTTTGCTACTATGGTTAAGCAAGTCATGAACATGCTAAAACCTACCACAACCTGGAGATTCTAAGGCTTCCTTCCTCTCTCTGACACATCTGGACTCAGAAGGTAAAAGCTACAGAGGCTTTAAAGCAGCCTTCTAAGCTCTGCTTACCAGAGCACAAAAAAAGTCATCATTCCCCAGCAGGAACAAACATGAACTAACATCACTGGTATATAATTTTTCCCCCACTCTTTTGTGGTGTTTTAAGCAAACAGAGGCCTAAGGATTTAAACTGAATTAACTGCATCAAGGCATACAACCTCAATACCAAAAAAATGATTACATCTGCTGGTTGAAAATTAAAACTGAGAAAAGACTGTTTCTGTTAATTGCGAAGTTTGTGATTTTTTTTTTTTTTTTTTGCCTTTGGTGAGTAATGAAAGGCAAGATGAAGTAGTAAAAAAAAATGGAATAACTGTGGTAGTCCCCTAACCCATGATAAAATTCTGATGAAAGTCATTTCTGAAGCCAGTGATTTGCAAATCTGGTGAAAATTATATTCAAAAGGATTCATTCACATGGATAAGTAAAGCTTAAAAAATAACTGGTTAGATGTACACAATAAGAGCACAATGATTTTGAGCCTGAGATGAATTCTTATTTCTTCACTCTCTTCAGCATGAATCCACGGCTCTATAGTAAATCATTCAAACTACACATTTTTGTGTAGTTTGAATGATTCAACTATCAATGATTCAGATCCTAAAAAGACAAGTTTAATGTTAAAGAAAAGCAAAGTACTTACTCTTCCTGCCTTGGCTACAGCATCCATTTCCACCTCACAGGCATCTTCAATAAATTTAGTGAGTACCACAGGGTAATCCTGCCATCAAGACAAGAAAAAATTAGAAAGTTTTTTGTAAGAGAGTATTTTCAGACCACCTAGCACCCTCTGGAAGCAAAAGACCAGAAGACCAATCTATTAATATCCTCATTTCCACAGATAAGTGAACTTTGCAAAGATATAATGGGGGAAACTTTGCATGATTTCCCCAAAACCACAGATACAAAAAAGTTTGAGCTCTCCATAACAACACCAGGACACGGAAATTTGGGGCAGAACCACAGAGGTCACGGCACAAAGAAGATGGCAAGAAATGCATGGATCCAGTGCCCTCTAATCCCATCTCCTAAAGACAGACTCATAACTCCAAGATCTTCAGTTCTTCCTCGCTCTGAGCCTCCCAGCCACCTCACTAGACATGGTGCTTCATAAAGGAATTGATCCTTGGCATCCTCAATGACTTTGTAGAGTATTTGGTTGCTATTTTAGAGTCCTATATTTTATGCAACTGATCCATTCCTTTCTAATTTCTCTGCCTGGTTTCCTAAGTCTCCCAGGGAAAGGTTGCCACTAATTATAGCTGGCCAGGAACAACCTGTCCTTGACTCTCACCACCTTCCCTGGTATACACTGTTTTCCTTCCTCTTCTTCCTGCCTGTCTCTGGGATGCTACCACACACTTCTACTCTCCTCCAGTACTTTCTCCTCCCAGACATTTATACCAAAAAACTCTAATCTGCATTCTTCCTGGCCAGCTTTGTGTCCCAACATTTTACCTGTGCCATCCACTATTAACTGCCTATTATTTATTAGAGAATAAAATGAAATAAATGACAGTTTATGCATGTTTTAAAGGCTCCTTTTGAAAAAAACCCAAGCAACTCCAAAAGTTACAAGACACAATTCCTTCCATTTATCAGTGCAAGGGTAAATTCACAGGCAAGGACAATGCTGAAGCCTACACTGTTTCATAAATTTAGTGGCTTGTGTCCTGTTACTTTCTGTCTTGCTGCAGTTTTTCACCTGCAGATTTTATACGTGCACACAACCTTGTTTACTTCAATCTGTCTCAACCTGCATTAGCAGTTTTGAACATTATTGACAACATAAATGCCATAAAGGCACATCACTGAAACAGCAAAGTCATTAAAACAACAGAACAAGAATTAGACAGGGCCTTTGTCTGGAGAAGCTCTGCTGAATGAAGCAGAACTAAGTAAAGCTTTGGAACCAGAAAAACAAAGCCTATGTCCCACAAAGATGTTCACAAATAATACTGGGAGCTTCTGTGGAACCACTCACGGGGCACAAAGCCTTGACAAGACAGAAAAATCCTCCCTAATGTAGAAGCAGAACACTATATTTTTGTTCTGGTTTCCTTTTTACTAGCTTGGCTTCAACTATACCATAACTTTTGTCAATAAACAATACTGGATGAAGGAAGAAGTTCTTCCCTTGGCAGTCTGACTACACTAGGGAAAAAATAACCTCTAAATCTAGGGTAAGTATCTTCAGGATCAGAAGCAAAGCACCCAAAACCTCATGGTGTGCAACTGGTCATTTTTGCAGTGAGCAACAGTGCCTTGTGTATGTAGCAGAACTGGAGATCATAAGGATCCCATGGGAACACCCTCTCTTTCCCCTAGGAATATGTCATGGTATTGGCTAGACTCTACAATGCAGCTCCAGAAAGGCATCCTGTACCAGGGATGAGACGTCTCAGAAATAAAAAACAGTATTGATCAATTCAAGTCAGTCAAGCTGTGACAAGTTAAGCTGACCAGGGGTCACTTTTCTGGGCTAGAGCCTCTTATAGGACATCCACTGCCATCACAAAGCCACCCAGCAGCATGACAAAGTGCTCTGTCCCACTGAAAGGGGCTTAAGGCTGTTGCCTGCTCTGCTTCTGTGAGTGTGAACACAAAGCAGAGTACCTCAAATGAAGTACAGAGGGAAGTTAGGCATTTTGGGAGGCCAAGCACTACTAAGAACCTGGCACACTACCACAGGCTGACCCTATAGTCGTTTGAGGATTAGTTAAATAATTCCTTCTGTTGGAAGCAACTGTTGCACTACTCCTCTAAAACTTGTTTAAAGATGGTAATAAGTGGTCTCCTTGCCTCCACACTAACCCGTCCTTCAGGATATTATTACTTTTTCTTTCCACCATTTCTTGCTGAAAAGTTACACTTGCACCATTTGCCTCCTACACATAAAAATCCCATGGTTTTGTTCTTGTTCAGGCTTTAACCACCTGAGAATCCTGAGAAAGCAGTAATATGTCCGACTTTCACAGCCAGCTGTGTTTTCAGAGAGTTCCTTTATGATTCATTTGTTTTAAACTCCAAGATTCTTGGGACAGCAATGTTTATGGTGTCACAGTCCTGCTCTCAACAGTGACCATTAAAAAAAAAAAAAAAGAAGAGATTTCAAGATGAAGTATTCAGTTGTTCAAAGAAGCCATGCAAAAGATTTGAGAAAGTCAGTGGAAGATGCTCCCAGTTGGCATAACCTGTCACTGGCAAGCCTGGAGGGGCCCGCCCAGTGGATTACATCTATTTACAAAATTAATAGGTGAGAAATGTATGTGCAGGTAAAACAGCTGCCTGCTGTTCCACCCCCATCCTGATGGGGCCAGCAAGGATATTTGCACAGGCTCCCAAGTTAGGGAGCCTGTTTGGAAACAAATTGAGAAGTCCAACTCAGCAGCTCCTCCCCAGGCAAGGAAGGGAAAGAGTGAGGAAGACACAATGAGGAAACAAAGAGATGGAAAACACAGTAGAGATGAAAAAAGTAAGGGAAACACAAAAGGAAGTGGCAGCACAAGGAGGTACCTGAGAGACTCTGGTGGCTTCTGCTAAGAACTTCTTCATTTCCTCTTCACTGAATACTACATTCATTGCAGACCCACTGTGAGAATAACAAAGAAGAGAAACCAGGTCAGCTTCCCTTGTGAATTCTAGGGAGAGATCAGTGTTAGACACAGGGTTCACAAGATTACCAACTACCTCTGTATGACAGACTAGCCAAGAAAGCTCCTGACTCCAGCCACTTGCTCTGCTCTTGACTCAAAGACCGACAGAGGTGGTACCCAATTACTCTCCATTATCCTTCCCAGACAGGAGATCTCCAGAACCACAGTGGAGAAATAAAGAAAAAACTATGTTTTCATAGCCTTATCACTGCCGCCAAATCCCCCTCCTGAGCCAAGGCTTTGAGGGTCCCCCTAAGCTGGGGGAGATTACCCAGCCCCAGTAAGGCCCAGACTTTCCCGCTGGAAGCTCAGGACAAACACACGTGGCACACTTTAGCCCAATTGTTCCTCGGGGACAGATGAAGTGAGGCTGGCATGGTTCACTGGCAATGGTTGTGACAGTGGAAATCCAGATGCAAATAAATGGTCTGTTCTTTGCTGGCCATTTCACCATGTTCCTCCCCTAACATCTCATTCCTTAGGGGAGCAGACACAGTACAGCAGATATCTGAAAACTGCTTTAGTTGTAACTGCCAGGAATATCAGAGAAGGGGATCTGGGGGAACATGGGTCCAGAGTAAGTGATTCAAGTCCCTTTTAAAGACAAGAATTTTATAAAAAACCAAAGTTATATTTTCCATTTCTACCACTGATGTTTCAGCTTCCCCTTTGCTTTGTTGGGCAAGCCCACAGGGACTGTGGGGAACAGTGGAAGAAGGATCTTTATCCTAAGATAAATAGACACAGGTTCCTAGGTCATTGTATTTACCTCTTCAGCTGATGTAAATCAATAAAGTTCAATAAATCCATGAACTTGTGCCAGTAGTACCACTGAGGATGTGAGATGGTACTCACAGTACCTAACTGGTGGGGAAAGGCATTTAGTTTTCCAAGGAAACTGGCCAATATTAAAGGTCATATCTGCTCAAACGATGAAGAAATCTAGCTGTGGGCTGCTGCTAGTCTGCAGACAGAGGCCAGGCAGAGGGCTATGCTAGGGCTTTTCACACTCTTCTTCCTCAAGTTTTACATCCTCCAGTTTCATCTTTCTCCCTGGAGTCCCCCTACACTGCACTAACACACATTAGCAAATACTTAACATGGAAAGGGCCCATAATGGTTTTAATACAGATGGAAATAGCAGGCTAAAAGTAGTGTTCCCTAACAATCTGGTGAATTACATCAGGAGCAGTTTTTACCTTACACTTAACTATACTCAACTTTACTCCTGACAGAAGGAATGTTTTCTAATTTTGATTGAAACCCTATTGCAAGTCTTAGAGACCAGACAGATATTCAGGAGTCTCTTTTAAAGGATATTTCCTTCAGGGCTGAAGAAACCATTCTCCTTTTCTTCTTTAAAAATAAAAAAGTATGCTTGTCCCTCAGCCCCAAAAACTGATATTGAGGTTCTTCATTTTGATACGTGTGCCTTTCATATGAAAAGGATCCTGTCTCCAATTTATTTTCACTTGTAAACTGTGCCTAGCAAACTGCCTCTCTGTGCTAAATCATCCAGCTATGAAGAAACTTCTCACAGAGAAGAGCAATCATTCAGAACTTGTGAGTTTGCTGTGTGCATGTGCTGGTGTAACCTCCTCAAAAAGCCTGTCTGGCTGTTGAAAATGAGGGACTCTGTACAATATCTGTTTAATGAGAAGCAGCTGCCACGGTGTAGGGACATAAAACATGCCTGTAAGCAGAGAAGCTTGGCAAATAAGAAGCTGAATTCAAAGGATGCACTGTCATTTGGTGAAAACAGATGCCCATCTCAATAAACTAACTCAGCAGGCTCCCTTCTCTTTTTCCTGGTGGCAAACAATCCTCTGACTTAATTGTATAGGTAAAAATAAATAATAAACCGGAAAAAATATCCCAGATAGTTTGTGGCTTTGGCCTTGAGATATGCAGAAGGTAAGACAGCTGAACAGACGTTCTTATGATTATGTTCTACCTCTGATCTGTTCCTGATGTACTTCAGGGATTCATTGGCTTTATTAATTGGTTTGAGCAGGTGTCTCATGGGCAGCTGAATGCCATGTACACCTTGCATGGAGTTTTCCACACATGCCCTGAAATTGTCCTCTGTTGTCTCAGAGAGGTTTTAGGAGTTCATACCCAATGTTGCTGAGCTCTGAGAGCTGAGCCTTACCTCAGAACATAGGAGGGCCTCAGCAAACATGGATAACTCACAGACCTTGCAAATTCAACTGCATCATTCTAAAGAAAGGGAGGGAAAACATGCTGTGAACAAGAAATTATTTTAAAGTCATTCCAAAATTCCAATTCTAACTGCATTTGCACTTTACTAGCAATTCAGATGAGGGGAAAGAAGTTGGGGACTGCAGCCTGACTCACCTTCAGACCTCCCCTGTCCATAGAGCTTCGCTGGGAAAAAAGAGCAATACTAACACATCTTTATTCCTTTGCAATCTCCACCTGCTAGAACAGATCTCAAGCCCAGCAGGATATCTAGACTAGCCAGTCAGTGGTGCTAACTTCTACTGGGCATATACACCAGGTGGTGTGAGATGATTTAAAAACACTTCCCTTCCAGTTCCCTTTCCCTGTGCTGCTGTAGCATCACTTTACAGGGATCACAAATTCTTCAACACAGGCAGTAAAAAACTGTCAAACACCTTCAGAATCTTGAAATGTATCAGTGACTCAGTCCTTCCTGAGCAGATGCACAGCCCAACCCTCAGCTGTTTCAGCATTTCCCAGATATACATCCCAACTTACCAGTGTGCTGACTGCCTTCCAGGGAGGCTGGGCCACATGCAGCTCATCCAGGACAGCTGAGAATATGGAACGATCTTCTGCCTGGTCAATCTTTAAAGGATTTGTGCCAAGAATCTTCACTCCACTCTGGTGCAGTGGTACTGCCAGGTTATTGGGAATCTGCCCACCTACAGAAATGATGCAGCCACTGCATGCCTGTTGGAAGACAGGAAGGAGCATGTTCATGTCCAAGTCAGCTTAATAGGAAGAGCTGTCACAATAAAAACATCCAATATTTAGATTATGTCCCTTTTCAGTTTGCTGTGAACAAAGATCATAGGGCCACAAAGATGATCAGAGGGCTGAAGAACCTATCCTACAAAGACAGGCTGAGAGAGATAGGGTTTTTCAGCCTGGAGAAGAGAAGCTCTAGGAAGACCTTACTGCAGTATTCCAGAGCCTAAAGAGAATTCATAAAAAAGAAGGGAGAGACTTCTGACACAGGCCTATAGTATAGGACAAGGATGAACGTTTTTAAACCGGAAGAGGAGAGATTTAGGTTAGATGTTAGGAAGAAATTCTTTATTCCAAAGGTGGGGAGGCCCTGGCATAGGTTGCCCAGAGAAGCTGTGGCTGCCTCATCCCTGGAAGTGCCCAAGGCCAGACTGGACGAGGCTTGGAGCAACCTGGTCTGATGGGAGCTGTTCCTGCCCATGGCAGGGAGGTGGAACTTGATGATCTTTCAGGTCACTTCCAACTCAAGTCATTCTTTGATCTTATCATAATTCTCCTTATCCAGAGGCACACAGCCTGCAAAGTGTGATTTGCAGTGTGTTTCCTCCCTAAACCAGCAATATCCTCCTCAATGTCACTCAAACCCCAGCAATAACTGGAGGTCAAATTCCCTAGGAAACCAGAGATATTTGCAGCGTTCACATCAACCCATGAGTCTGTCAGTCCTGCATGAACCCCAGGCTGTTACTTTGTTTGCATATCATGTTTAGGTGCTTCTACTTTCCCAGTGAGGATAAAGCACTGAGCTGACACACATTGCCTTGCTTTCCAGAGGAAGGGCACTGCACTAGGAACATGCATTGCACCCCAACAAACCTCAAAACTCTGCCCCATGGGGTCAGGTCTCTTTCCCATGTGCTCCTACACATGTGAACATGGGAACTCTCACTACAACTGAGCCTGCCCTCCTCCCTGCCTGCTGTGGCCTTTGGAACCAGCAGCACAAACAAACAAGATGCTGAGGTCTTCTTTCTTTTTCACTGTCTTCTTTTTTTTTTTTCAGACTAGCTCTTGGAGAAAACAGCCTCTCCTATGCTCAGTGGTCAGAGATTTTTCAGAGGAGCAGACATTCATGAAAAATCTTTTTGATTCCAGAGATGCAAGGCAGTAACCTGCAGCAGAGAGGCAATGGGAAACAGCTGGAATTCAAGGTGGGTGTCTTTTCTGCCAGCACTGCTATTCAGTAAGCAAACCACCTTTCTAGCCCCAGAAGCCAGTCCTTAAGGAGTGTAACAAAGCTAAGCAGAGTCTAAATCAACAGAGTCCAACACAACATACAGTCTGCAAAGCTATGGATACACGTAGCCCTGTATTTTAATCAATGCTCCTTATTCCTGACTATCTCCTCATTTCTGGTAGTGCCCTGGATGGCAGCAAGTACTTCAGCAAACTGTCATAGGTGTTCATTTCCACACAGGTTACTTGTAAACACTCCAGTTCCAGAGGCAGATGGGGCAGAACAGGTGGCACAGCATCCTCCAGCCACAGCAGAGCATTTCTTGTCTGCCACTGGGCAACATTGCATTTTAAGTGAGAAAATAATAAACAGTAAATAACAAGAGACAGGTGATCTTGCTTGCTAACACACACATTTCTACAGGTACAAATATGGGCTGTTTTTAATTTTTACATAGAACCCCTAATGCTTTCAAGTACAATCTAGTCACGTGTGAAAATTTGCAATAGAAGAAAAGGCCTTAGAGTACCTACAAGAACGAGCACCTCACTTTCAAATTAAAGATGGGGAAACTTTACCCAAAGGACAATCTGGCCCACAGAACAGCTCCAGTGAAGGGCTCTTTTGAACCAAATGTGTTTTACAGTTTTACCCACTTCTAACAAACGAGAAACACAAATCAAGTGATCCATGGTTTGGCTCTAAAACGTAGAGGAACAATGTTCTTTTAATTACCAAGTGTGTTTTTCCTGAAGAAAGTCAGCCTCACTGGCCTTCCTGAAAGAGGAATTCCTTCATCAGGGATTTAAAGGGATTTGGAAAACTGTAAACTGAGAGGGGGATGGACTGTAAGTGACTGGGCAAAAATAAATGATAAATGCTAGTACGGTCCTAATTTGATGTGGTAATTTCCTACCATAATAAAGATCCAACAGTCTGGCATTTAAGCAGCACTTACAATCCCAAGACTATTTGCTCAGCAGGCTAATACACAGCATTAGATGAAGTTTTTTTCCTTTTCACTATGCTGTGATGTTGCTGGCCAACAGCAACCATCTGAAAGAGCTTAGGACAGGGAGTGAAAAAGTACAGGGGTTGTTTTGTGCCCAGAAGCAGTTGTCTTATGACATCAGAGCTCACCGTCTCCAGCTTGGAAGAGAAATTTATGCCTTAGTACTTCCAGACCCATCCAAAACAGAGTAACTCCCTCTAGTCCCTGGGCCCTTTATCATCCCACATGGACAAAAACCAGAGTGTGAATAAGCAAACCCCTCAAAAGTCAAAGTAGCTTTGCTTCCAAGGTCAACCAACATCTTAATCTATCCTTGACATGAGTGAAATGTGATATATCCCAGCTAAAAGCTTCTCCTCAGCTGCTGTTCAATTCTGCCTTTAAAACAATTCTAGTTACTGCACATCTAAAATCCAAATACTGCCTACATCAAAGCTGGGATAGAATTAAGGACTTCAGTCCTAAGGAGACAGAGGAGTTTCCTTACTCAAGCAGATAGCAAGGAATCATATATTCATTTTTACTCAAGAAGAACCATAAATTGAATCTAGCTGCTGATTACTTCTTACTCTAAAATTCTGCTGTTGTTTCCCAAAGTATGTTCCCACCCAAAGAGCAACCACTGTCCTGACAGGGAACACAACTGCTCCACTAAGAAATGTGGGCAGGCAGAAAGGGACCCCACTGCATATCACTTTGTCATCAGCCGTATTTTAATTATAAATAAAATTAATAACATACTTGCCATTAGATACCATTAAAATATATGCAATACATAATCTAGTGAAAGAAACCTAGAGGGAATTCTTTCCCCCTTTATAACAAAAATCACTCTTTTTATTACTACTTTGCTGTTATGTCATTAGTAATAGAGCTGGGGTTTCTTTTTCCCTGAGTTTGAAAACAAATTAGACCATTAAAATTGTACCTAGGAGCCTCCTTTACTTTTATGAATTGTTTCAGAATAATCTCCGAAACAGAAAAAAGAATCAGTAGAGGCCCTCAAGCAGATAGATATTAAAATAAAAAGGGAACATCTTCTCTGGAAACAAAAAGCCAATAAATCTGAGGGAAGGAATTTTATTTTTTTAAATTATTGTCCTCACAGACTACCACCTAACTCTTCACATTTGCAGTAAATTGAACTTTCCTCCAATGAACAGCTCTGTTATGCAGCACTCAGACTTGGGTGAGTCACTGCAGCTGTGAAAGTCAGCTGGAGGTTAAAGAGGACACAAGGAAGAGAAAGAGGGGGCACAGCTGAGTACATCCCTGGGAGAGGGTTGTGTGAAGCTGTGTACATTTCTTGATGGGCAGCTTCCAGCTGTCTGAGTCCTGTTGATAAACCTGCTCCTTGATGCAGCCTAATTTATCTAATCAGAAAAGCAGGGACAAATCAGTGTCACTCTTCACTTGGGCTCAACAGCTGCCCAAGCTCTGCTGCTAATCCTAACAACATTTAGGGAGCTGAAATACCATCTCTACTAAGGGCTCAGGGTTGTGTCCCTAGTTTGCTGATGTTTTTACACGCAGTTTGCCAATGATCCATGAGTTTTCATTTATTTCCAACAGTCCATTGTCCATTCAAACACCAGAAGAGGCAAATGACTACGAGAGGTTAAAAGAACAGTGAAGTCATGATACTGCTGCTGCTGAACGACAGATAAATTGGTTCATGCTTTGTTCATGAAGCTGGGAGAGATGGCTATCTACAGGATTGGTGAAGGAGCTCAGAATCAGATTAATTTTCAACTTGATCTTTTTCTTAGGGGATGAATTCCACCTGCATTTGCCTGAGGAAGTATTCTGTTAACAGGACATTAGGCTCATTCATCTCTCTAAAGAAAGGACATATAACAAATAATGTATCTTAGATTACCCTTTGCTGGGGGTCTGGGCTGTGTCCCCAGCTCTAAGCAGGTTCTTTTGCATTACTGTGCAGGCCAATCTACTCCTCAGTTTCCCTACTTCCAAATTAGACATAATAATAATATTACCTTATGTCACTGCTGAGGAAAAGTAGTCTTACTATTTGTATTTACTATTCACCCTGGGAATTATTAGACAGTACACTGATTTTGGATGTTTAGGCTCAGACTCTGATGGGTTTCACACCTCTAGCACAAACATCAAGCTGGCTGTTTTCACACCCATGCCAGAGTAGCAGAATCCTCTGCAAACTCTGGGTACAACAGGATGCTGCCATTAGACCTGGAGATCTGCATTGCCTCCCATCAAACTGGCCAAGCAGGATAATGCAAGTTTCAATGTGTATTCAGTATTCTTTTCACATATTTTTCTTACCCAACTTGCTAATTACTAGCACTCCATGTGGAAATGAGCTCCCTCATCACCTATCTTTACCTTCTCTTTGATCCTGCAGTAATTAGATGTTGTATTTCATCAGAGTTATTTGTCTGACAAACAGTCACACCAGTTTCCTCCACGCCCCTGCTCAGATGTTCAGTTCTGTTAAGTAAAAAAGAGTTCAGTACTTCTAGATCTGAGCCTCATGGATAATCCTAAAGCATTCAAAAATCAGCCTTTAAGAGTCCAGAGAGCCACCACAGTCTTTCGGCCTCTTGAAAATCTGTTTTCCAGTAATTGTCTCTGTTTTACCAAAAATTAAAAGAAAAGGTAAAACAACCTGGACAAAGAGGAAATTATGAACATGCAATTTAAAAATGCTCATAGACGTTATTTTGCAAATGGCTGAAGAACAGAGCTTGGAGTCTGGGACTTAATTTCTGATGTGCTATGGCCTGGTTCCAAATTTGGGAATGATGAAAACATGGCCAGATTATAAAACTGCTTTAGAAATTTGCACCCATTCACAAAGGAGATGAACTCAGATCCTCATATACCAGGAAAAGGAGTCAAGAAAAATCACAAGTTTAACATGATCTGGGTTTTGCAAAGGGGCTTCAGCAAGTTACATGGCCAACTCATGTTGCATTTCAGGGTAGATGAAGATCCTGAAACCACCTTTAAAAGTCTCAGCAACAAATCTAAGATGAGCGTGTTATCTGCTAGAAATCCACATTTTCAACATTGGGGCCAACAGTTTACAATATATATACCCTCATTATTAAATATGTCTGGGACTCTCCTCCATCTCTTAGATCAGCACTTCAATTGCTACAAGACCAGTGCAATGTCTGGATCAGGAGCTGGAACATTTTATGGTTTGATGGCAATTCCAGTGCTCCTCCCTGATCTCCCTGCCTATATGCTGGACCACATCCACTTGCCAACCTTACTGTAAGGCTGAGCCTGCAACTTCTTGAGCACACATTGCACAGAACTCCTTCAACTGCTCCAGGTGGAGGACTTATGCTTCAAATCAAGGGTGTGCTTAACTGCTAATGCCCAGCAGCGCAAAGGCAGAACGATTTGTGCGATAAACGTCTGTGCAGCAAATTAAGCCTGCTTGTAAATATTGCACAATATGGCATCTTGCAAAATAATTTAATATTTATTTGGCATTCTTTATTGAACAGCCTGCTAGGAGCATCAGCGATGTGTAAAATGCAACATCGGGATCCAAAGTAAACAGCTTTTGCTCTCTCCCCTCACCCCCAGCTGCTTTGCTAGCTAGTGACAGGAATTTTGAGAAGTTTGGGTTGCTTCATGGCTTTTTATAGTGCTTCTGCTTTTCTTTACCTCGTATTGGTAGATGTCCAGGATCCTTTCCAGTGACAGCTCCTCAAAGTACAGTCTGTCACACTCATCAAAATCTGTGCTCACCGTCTCTGGGTTGCAATTCACAACCACGGTCTTGTTGCCAAGCTGACGCAGCGTGCGGATACTGGAGACAGCACACCAATCAAACTCCACGCTGCTGCCTGCCAGGAGACAGAACAGTGGGCAAGGAAAGTAAGGATGCAGAGAAGAAAACATAAATAGATATTCTCTGCACTCGAGCTTAAAGAAGAAGAAAAAAAAAAAAACCAAAAACCTGCATTGCCTCCTATCAGCTCAGAGCCAGAAATGTAATTGTCCTCTCATGGAAATTAATCATCCACAAAATATGAACCTCCAAGCACAACAGGTAAGTTGGCTCAGCTGCTCAGGAGTGACAGACCTCTCTAACATGTCTGTCACCCTGTGCACATAAACACTACAGGGTGCTCTTGCTTTCCATCCAGTCACTGCTGCCTCCAAACAACACACTCTACGATAAACTAAAGAGTGGGATAAACTAAATTGAGTTCCTGTTATTATAAGACAATGCTGCTTACTCCAGGAAACACAAAGCATTTCCAGAGATGTGGTGTGAAGAAGGGAAGACTGAGGTGGTTTTTACCTTCCAGAAGAGCTAAACCAACAACAGAAGAATTACATCTCAGTGGGTTTGCTGTTCCTGTAGACTGAGCCCAGGTAAGGAAGATCAGTAGAACAACACTTCTACAGCCATCCTGTGATCCTGTGATCATGCTTTAGAGGCTACAGTGACTATGGCAACACCATGGGATGAGCACATCTATTATCCCAAACCCTGAGTAAGCACTGTGGCCATCCTGAAAGGAAAGAGGCACAGAGGGGGCTTGGGTGAGCACCCAGGACTTGGTGCCTGGCCTTGGCCAAGCTGAAGCTCTCAGGACTTGGGCAATGCTGCAGGCTCCAGGGAACACCTGAATCGAGACTTGTGCAAACAGCTACTACCCCACACATTTCTATGCTCAAACATCTAAGACACGTACTACAGAGAATGATGCATACTAAAGAACATCATTAAATTGCTGTGCTTACAGTCTACAAGAAAACCTTGGCCTCACCATGGTGCATTCACAGTCATTACATGATTGTTAACCACTGATATTACTTTTATATATAATTGTGTGACAAGATACGTTAGAAATTCAGTCTGTGCTTAATTGCTGCCCCCACCACCTAGTCACAAACTGATGGCTGACACAGGTCACTCCCTGACAGGCACATAAGTTTTTTCCCCACTTCTGTCAAACAAGAACCTCAAAACATGCCTAAACTTCAGTTAAAACCCCACAGAAAAGAGGAAAATCAAATCTGAACCTGGATGTTTCCCAGAAGGGACACTAGATGCTTATTCAGTTTTTGTATTCCACTTCCATTACACAGATATATTTATATGCATAAGAAACCTCAGCTTTGGAACACAATGGTCATCTGGAGCCCTCATCTGACTGCTTCAGATACAACCTGGGAAAACAGCTGAACAGCTGTGTAAGTGTATTCCAGGCACATCCAGTAATGATCCTATCCAAACATAGGAAGAGGGGAGACACAAAATAAATAGTATTACTAGTAATGACTGCTGTAACATAACCAGACACTGCTCCTCAGGAGACAATTACTACATCAATACATGCACGTTTTTGAGCTCACTTTCACGTTTCAATCACATTGAGTCTATGTGCACACCTTAAAACTTACAGAGCACTCTGCTGGCCCATGCCAGTAGTGGAAATATAATTATTCTGCTTTTAGGGCTGACACATCAACAAACCTCCTCCCTGGACAGGAGATCCCCTCCTGGAAGCAGATATAGAGTAAGGACTGCTGAGGCTTCATGTGTGCACAAAAGATGTGCCAAAGCAAGCACTGAAGTTCAAAAGTGTGTAACTGCATTGACTCACATCATGTTTCTATTTGGCATATTAGTTTACAAGAAACTTCAAAAAACCCACTTTGGATTGAACCATTTTCTTTCTAAGCACAGAATATGGCATGACTTTTGAAATGGCCTCAATTCACTTAAATATTTTTATTTCTTTGCTGAAGTGTGAACATATTCAACATTTTCCTGCAATATATTTTCAAATAAATTTTTTAACCTAAAACTTAGCTCTCACAAAGGAAATAAGAAAAATAATGTCACATGTTTAACTACTATCCAAATCATTTAGCCTCTTCTAACCTGGAAGAGAAAACTGTGTTCATCCCACTGAATTCTGATTACAATACTGAAAGCATAGAAGAAAAGCTCACTGCTTACTTGCCTTCAAAGGAAAAAAAAAAAAAAGAAAAAAAACCCAACTTGGTTACTGCACCTAGGAAAAAAATATTTTACAGGTATAAGTTACGGTTTCCTCTAGCAGCCTTTATTTAGTTACAACCTCTTCCAAAGATGGTCTTGATGGATCTAACCAAAGCTGCAGATGAAACTAAGAACAGATTTCATGTCTATTCTAAGCCATGAGGAGTTCTAGGTGAACAGTGCAAAATGTATTCACATGCATTTGATCAACTCATGAAATAACACTGCCATCCTTTTCAATTTTTGTAGCCCTGACACACAGCCTGCTGAAAATCAGAATCATTCACAAAAATAAGCCTAATCATGGAGTGCTGCTCCTGATTTCAGTCATCTCAACATTCTCAATGGAAATGGAGTTCAAAAAGACATGTCCTACAAACAGCAACAGGAGTGCAGCAGAAGAACTCTCCAATCCAAGCTAAAGAAATGGATGTAGTTTTCAATTCTAGCTTTCATAACCTATCACCAGATCTGGGAGATGCAGAGCAGAAATATTTCTGAATAACAAGCAAATTTTTCCTCGCCAATAATTGCAAACTATTTGGAGAGATCCATGGAAAGAAAAAGTGACAGTCATCACATGCAGAATTCAGCAGTCTGTCTACCCAATACTCACAACCATGAGGAAACTGTTACTCTGCATAATGATCTGAGTGGGTTGAAAGAAAAAACACCATACAGAGAATTGCTTATACAAAAGCAGCTGAAGAGGTTAAAATATCTTCAGAGTCACCTACACTTGCAGCTGTAAAATGCATAGTGACAAAATGATCACGAGCTGGCAGTAAGCATTTAAGATAGGTATAGGAGCAACAAACTTTTGTATAAGGTATGAGGATGTCAAAACCTTAATATGTGAAAAAAGTAAGATTAAAAAAATCTGTAAAACTTTGTGGAAATCACAACTAAGTACCAAGTTAAAAGTAATAAAATTGTCCTGCTTTTTTCCAGGGCGTGAAATAAAATCACCAAGCCAGTACAGAATGCCAACTTCTGTTAGGAATTGATGTCCTGTGCACTGTGCTCTGGAGGGTTTTTTCACCATATGATAAGAGGAACAAAGGAATCTCAAGAATATCCAAAGGTTTGAGGGGACAAGGAGAACAGAGGAGCTGTAAGAAAGATTTACCTATGTGATATGGACCACAGCCCAACACCATCACTCCACAGTCTTCAAATTTCACATCGTGTTCCTGGGAAGGGAGACAAAAAAGTCATTAGGATCTGTACTCCACAGTACCTGACTCTGTGCTTTTCAGAATAAACAGTTTCTGGTGCTCAGCCCAAATCCAACAGTCTGATCCTTCAGGGCTCTAGTCTGATCTTCCTTACTGCAGTGTAAATCAAGTGCAGCTCTCCTGGAATTAGTGGTGCTGCACCCAGGCCAGAAGAGAAACAGCACTTCTAAATATGGCTGTTCAAGCAACCTAAGGACCTGTGAAGTTTCATATAAAAATAATGAGATAAGGGAAATATAACTTCTGCATTCCCAGCACCTACCTGTGCATGTACAGGTGATACATGACAGGCTCTTAACAACATAGAGGCATTAAGAGTAAATGCACTGGATCAGGACTGGAGTGAGAGAAAGTTCCAGGCCTGCTGTAAGGGGATTATATGTAAAACCATCCAAAAGAATTGATACAGAGACCAAGGCATCTGCAAGATTTCCATAAATAATGTGGCATAGAGAAAAGAGATCAAACCAGACAGCAATGTTGTTTCTGAGGGTGCCTACCTGCCCACTGTACGTGACATAGAGGTAATTAGTCACCGCTGGGTATTCTGCTGCCAGGGTGTCAATCTGCACAAGACAAAAAGGGGGATTGTGACTTGGCCAGTGCAAGATCTTTCTTACACGCAGATTTTTGGGTTCTTTTCTTTTGCCTCTTTCCCTTTCTACTGCTGTTTCACTCCTATTATTTTCCCATCATATCTTTCCTCATAAGGACGTGACCTGAACTGTCCTGTGCTGTTAATGCAGCATATGCTTGACCTTACAGTTCAGTCAACACAACACTCTACCATCTCTTTCTAAGCTTCAGTTTTAGCTCTGTACCTCATTGGTGAAACACCTACATAGCCCAAGAACTTTCCCCTACTTGCCAAGGCCCTCATTCTCTAGTTTGTTCAGTGGATTACACAGCTTCCTCCAGATCTTCTGTCCTTTATAACTAGGCTGTCTGGAATCTTCAGACTCTACTCTTGACCCCATCTTAGTTCCACACTGAATACAAACACACATACAATATCACTTAGAAATCTTGTGGAGTGGCATCACATTTACTACTTGTTTATGTTACAATATAACTCGTGCTTAGGTAATTAAATGATGCACAAAGCAAGAGTGATTTTAAACCACCCTTTATATGTAGTTTTCAACAATTTCTTATGCAATTAGTCACCAGAGAGCCCAGAAGAATAATTTGCCCATGAGGCTGTTCACAAGCTATTTGTGTCAATGTTAACGTTTTGTTTTAATGTTTTGTAAACGCTATACTTGGTAACCAGTCCATCTGGGTCACCACTGACTGCAGAAGTTTCCTGAATGAAGATCTGAAACACTTCTACAGAGAATACTATGGAACAGGGAACAGTATGATAGCAGTCTTGACATGAATTTTTATGTGTTGTACCATTTAAAAATCTGTCCAAACTTCAAGCACTTCCAGTAATCCCCACTGGCTGTCCAAATTCTTGTGAATCATGGAGAATGTGACCTTACATCATTAGCACCATGTGTCTGCTGCTCATTACTGTTGCTAATACTGTGACTTGTATTTCATGGCTCAAGAAGAAACATATGCTTTGAAGGCACACAGGCAGGCACAAGTAGAATGACCTTATTAAGTGTACCTTGGCACACAAATCAATCCAGCACTGCAATGCCATACGCAGCTGAAAGAACACAGTGCAAAACCAGGCACATTTCTATGGCCAGGTGAGCTACAAAAGAAAAACAGCAGCTGGGGAACAGAAGACTTGGCACCTTGAACTGGGCTTGAGGATACAGATGGACTCTTTCAGAAGCATTCAGTAGTTTGGGTTAGGGTTTTTTTACCCTCTTTAAGGACAGAAAAGCAGCTGGTGGCAGTTTAATACCAAAGTACCTTAAATGCAACAGCCAAGCACCTAGTGACACTGCCATGAATACCAGATGAGCTCATTAGGATCATGCTATCACAATGACTAGCAAATGAACCCATAACAATACCACACATCAAATAAAGCATTAACCTGTAAAAATTTACTACCAGCAGAGAAGAGATAGCTCTTCATGGTCCTGCCATGGTGGGCCAGCATTTTCAGCCTTTTCCTGAAGCCACATGAGTTTTCCCCTCAGCCACAAAGAATATGAACAAGAATATTCTGAGTCTCTCTTTGGGAATGTTCATGGCATTACATTGATGCCTGCAGTGCAAAAGGAACAGCTACATGAGTGAACTGTGTTCTCCTCACGTTAGCATCTAAACTCCTGAGGATGTAAACAGAGCCAGGGGTTTCTAAAGACACAGAGGTCTCCTGCCACTCTTGGCAGCCCCCACCAAGCCCAGTGATGTTTCTCACATACCTGTTTCACCCAGGGTACTATATTCTTCCTCAGTCTCAGTTGACGGCACTGGACTTCAGTCAGGCTCAGGCATTTCCCAATCTGCTTGTCAGAGAACCCCATCTGTTTGGCTCTCCTCAGCGTCTCTTCTGGAATTGTTTTGCTGAGATTAAATAAGAAAAACACCTCTGCATGAGGCTTTACAGGAATAACTAGAAGATACATGAGTCCTTCTGTCTCTACACTGCATAGAGTTGCTATAGGATCATGCATGTGAAGGCAAGAAAAGGATGAAGACTCAAACATAAAACATCTTTTTTGCCCTTGGTGCCCCACACAAACACCTCTGTGGTTAAGTCTGCAGGCAGACTGCAAACAGTAGGAAGTACAACACTTACTTTCCCTGCATTTTTGAGACAGGAATCAGTGAATCATAATGAGATCCACCAGGCTAATACACATCAACTGTATCCACGTGTCAGTTTAACACAACCTGGCTTTTAGTGAGGGCAGGGGAAGCCACAGAGGCTGCTTCTGAGAGAGAAATTACTCAACATTTTTGCTATGTCCAGCAGAGCTAATCCCTGAAGGCTCTGACCATTGACATATTGGCTGTCCCAATTAGAAAAGATAACAACACTTGCGTGATGACATAATTAAGAACAAAAAAAGTGCACAATTTCTCTTTCTTCCTCCCTTCCAAGGGGTGGTGAGGGGGCCGCTGGGCCCCTTCCTAACCTGGCCGGGGTCATGTCACCAGGGTAGACATCCCAGTACCAGGAACAGTCCTGTGGCCCAGGCCAGGAGCATGGCTGCTGGGAATCAAGAAATTGGACCCCTCTGAATCCTTCAGAGGGTGAGAAAAACGTAGAATTTGAGCTAAAGCCTTTAGAGAAATTAAGATATATTAATCTACATACATAAATGTAAGTTTAGTATTAAGTAAGTAAGTTAGAAATAAGCTTAAGTAAGAATAAACCTTCATACTTTCTAAGTGCCCTTAGTAGAAGCAAAATCCTAGCTGCCTGAGTAGAAGCAGAGGACCAGTGCCTTAAAGTTCTGTTAAGAGTTCACTACTTCATAGACATAACTAAAACACAGTAAAATATTGTTTTGCACTTTCTAGACAAAAATGAGAGCATAAACAAGATAGAACATGTATGTACATAGAACAATTCATGTAAAAATACGCAGAAATACATAAGAACTGACACTGTATTTCACATGTTAAAGAATAATTTTAATAGGTGTAGAGAAAATTCTCTTAGTTTCATTTAAATATATCATATTTAAATATCATATCATATATCAGTTTTTAGCTGATTGGCCAATTTAGCATTCAAAACCCAGCATAGAGGCCTGCAAAAATCATCCTAACAATCCTTACCTACCTACCTGCTTGCTGCTGCTTGCTTTTGCTGCATGCATCCACACAGAAGAAGAAAAAGAAAATAAGAAGAAAAAAGACTGAGAAGCTGCTGCTGCCCTCCTCAAGACTCTACACCAGAGGAAGACACGGGAGCTGTTGTGGCCCTGCTCAGAACTCTATGCTAAAGAAAGGCTTGGGAACTGCTGCTGCTTTGCTCAGGACTTCATACCAAAAAAAGCTGCAGGAGCCATTGCTCCTGCTTGAGGCATGGCCAGGAAATTTTAGAATGGACTTCAAGCATTCTGAACTTTCACCTTCAAATTGATGTATTCACACAATAAATAATTCTACAGTGATCAATTATGGCTCATGTCTCGCTGAGATTCCCAAACCATGAACTAACAACTTGACACATGACCACTGCCATCCTGATGCCTGAAGTTTTAGATACTATATTTTTTAGACTCTGTGCTGTTTTGGTGGCTAGTTTTAGGTTTCATATTCAGTGCTACTAAGGTCTCTTCACACAGCAGATAGACAAAACAATTCCTTCTCTAGTTTGATACTAAGAACAACTTTCAGGCCCAAGAACAAAACCAACAGTGAAGTGAAGTGAGAAGAAAAAACAAGGAGGATGGAGCATCATAACCTGAAACTATGGTTGGACAATTTACTCCAATATGCTAATGAACCAGAACTTATAAAAGTGTGAAACCTCATGACCAGTCATCCATTTTGTGACCACTTTGAGGTGCATCTTGGGTGTGATGTGGCCGGAAAAACTTAAATTGTGCTGCCCAGGTGTACCCATTGAGGCCTCTTAATAAATCCCTGCTTTATCCTTCTGCTCTGTCCAGTCTCTGTTCCAGGACAGCCTCCAGAAGGCATCAATCCCAGCACCGGGAGCAGCCCCACGGCCAGGACTGTGCAGCCAGGATTGGCACAGCCGGTATCATGCAGCCGGGGCAGCACCACATTGCCGCTGCCATCTGGGCATGGTTCACAATGAACTTCACTTGCTCAGCCTCTTTCAGCCATCCATGTTGCCAGCAGAAGGGCAGAAGCAGCGGCAGCAGCTTTTCCTTCTCGGCACCCCGCCTGAGGAGAGGCGCTGAGGGGAGCCAGCGGCAGGCACAGCCCACGCGGTGCCAGCAGGCATGGCGAGCAATTCCCTGATGAGGAGCTTGGATGGGATCCACCTGTTGGAGGTGCAGTTGGAGGGGGTTGCCCCTGCTACTTCTGACCCAGTTTAGCTGGGAAGAGTGGCTATAAAAAATGCTGTAGCCAAAGATAGATTTTAATGCATCAGAGCAGCCACGTGGTCAGAAGGCAGCATCCAAGGCCGCAAGGCCCATCCAACAACCGTGTGGGCTGGGGGCTTCCTTGCAAAGAACCTTGGGGTGTGGCTAACATAACGATACCTGAGGGCATGAATCCAATCCTGTACTCAGGACAGGTACCAGAACATCTCAAATTAACAGAGGGGTAGAACACGAGACACGACCCACCCTTAGGTAACCTTTCAGTATCCCATTTCCCATGGCCTCATGTCAATACTGTCCCAATAAGAAGCCTGGGCCACAATCCATCCCATCCGATTCAGCCCCCACATCAACCTTCCAGTGCCACAGAACTCTATCAAAACTTTTCAATTGATAAAATTTGAGAACAAACAGAACTACAGACACCAATTCTTTCCTGAGTCAGAGAAAAGGAAAAAAGGGGAGATGTGAGGAAAATAACATGGTAAAATAAGGCTGACATTAAACGGAGGCAAAGAAGGGATGGAGAGGAGGAGGTGCTCTAGGCATTGGAGCTGAGATTCTTCTGCAAGGTATGGTGGGGACTGTAATATAACAAACTGGTTTTCCCTGTAATTCATAAAGTGCATGGGGGGATGTAAAAGTCCACCTGCAGCCCATGAGAAAAGATACTCACGCTAGAGCAAGTGGATGCTAAAAAGAGAAAACTAGAATGCTAGAAAGAGAAAACCCTTGCTTCCAAACTAGAACAGCTCATCCTTGAAAGACTACACCCCATGAACTAAAGATCCACAGAAAAAAAACAGTTGTGGGAAGGCTGCTTTGCCTGTGGGAGGGACTCATGTTGCAGCAGGTTGTGCAGGACTCACAAAAATTAGAAGAAAATTAAAATTCTTCACATTGAAGAAGTTCACAGAGAGCTGTGTCCTGTGGGGAAAACCACATGACATAACAGAAGAGATGCCTCTCCCTAATTGAACTGAAGAAAGATTTTTTTTTTAAAAAGTGTCAAACTGACTAAAAAGCCCATGTTTTTTATCTTTGTTCTGTAGTGAGAAAGAAAGAAAAGGTGGATGGGAGAAAGGTGTTCTAAAAGTTTATTTTGGTTCTCGTTATCCTCTTTTAATTCTGTTAATAAATTTTTCTTTACACCTTTTAAGTTTTGAGCCAGTTTTGCCACTAGAATATTTTCTCTTAATCTTTATCTCACCCCATGAGCCCTTTTAATTTTCCTTTCTCTCTCCTCTGTTTCACTATAGCAGAGGAGAATAAGTGAATGGTTTTTCATGGGTGCCTGCCTTCTAGCCAGTGTCAAACCCTGAGACCACAACAACTGTATGGTCATTTACCAGTTCAGCCTCCACAGAGGACCTACAGTGATTACTTTTTTTGGATTCAGTATCCCCACAACTCTACGCCCAAACTTTAACTTACTATCTCACTTACATTCATCCTCTCAGTCTAAATTTTAAAACTAGGCCTCACCAGATTGGACTGAACCAATCGTTATATATGTGCTTCCATCTCCTGCCTTCATTGCAGCTGCCCACTCCACTCTAAGGCATGAAATTCTTGAAGCTCTGGGATGAGCCTTTCAAAGGCATAACTGTGCCCTGACCCTGTGATCACTTTGCTGATCTGGCAGGCATGCCTACAATCTGTCCCAACCAAGTTTTCTTTCTGTTGGTGAAGATATTCTGCCTACCTTCTGGAATGGCCAGTCTTTGGAAAAAGCATCTCACTTCAGAGATCTGTAGCAGAAATGACCTTTAGAGGCTCACACAAAAGGTAGTTTTTTTCTTGTAACAATCTCAATCTTAGTGTTGCTTCTTGCATTAGGAAAATGAAGAGGGAGGATTGACCAGGTAAAGCAGGGGTACATTTTTGATTTCATATTTACAGCCCGGATCTCTCAATACTTCCATACATTCTTGTTCTCCTGGTTTTGCTTTTCAGAAGTCCTAGTTTTTGCTTTAAACACATTGTTTCCCCCCTGCCATTTCCATTTTTGCTCTTCATTTTCATCTTCTCCATTCCCTCTTCATTCACTCTACTCTTTTCTCTCCTACTCTTCATCCCACTTTGTTTTGACTCCACCCTTATAGTTTCTGCCTTCCTCTCTCTGTAAGCTACCTTTTCTAAGCTTAGCTTTTGCAAAACCATAAAAAAGCCTGTATTTTTATCAATACTTCTGCTTTTACATCTTCATTGCCAAGAGCATTCTTGCCTGTCCAATAAATCAATATTTTATGAGCAAGCAAGCTCTGAATAAGGAAAAAGGAATGATTAACAAACAAGAAATTTTCCTAAATCAGAGTTTTTGAATTATGTCCTTGATGGCTTTTAAAAATAAATAGTATAAATAAAGAGGGGTAAGACCATTTTATTGGAATGTGTCAGGAAGTTAAAGCATGAAAGAGAGTCATTGGACTGGATTTTCCGCTCTGGCTTAGGCACAGAGCAGCTCTGCTGCCCTCAGTAAAGTCAGGCTAGTGTGAAACAGGTGAGAGTCACACAAGTGTCAAACCAGCTGTTCTGAGAGCAGAACTGGGAACCAGAAACCCTTGGGTTCACATCCCTGGATAGGTATGATTTGCCCTATGAATTTCCCAATGCCACCTCCCTCCTTGCCCTGGAGCATGCAAAGAGAGCACTCCACCTTCCTGCAACAGCACAGGAGAAAAGGAAAGCTGGTGAAAATTTGCAGGAAAGAAACACTCACAGTAATTCCTCTCCTTTGTGCCGTGTCCCAGCTTGCCCCCACAAACAGCTTGCTCCGCCCCAGGCAAAAGCACCATCTACACCCTGGATCTTCTCTACAACCTGCACCACATCACCCTTCTTACTCCAGCTAAGCTTCCTCTTTGTTAGTGCCAGAAGGGAAATTGTGGCTGCCACATCTCTGGAAGTGTTCAAGGCCAGGATGGATGGGGCTCAGAGTGACCTGGGCAGGTGGAAAGTGTCCCTGCCCATGGCAGAGTGGAATGAGATGAGCTTTAAGATCTCTTTTAACCCAAACCATTCTATGATTCAGTGAAAAAGTCCTGCCTAATCCAGCAGGCTGAGCTTCCCAGGTTTTGGATTTCTCAAAGGAAGACCCACTTTGTGACACCACAGTGTACTAAAACTCCTGGTTTCCATGCTCCGATTCCTCCACCAGAAACTCCTCTGCTTCTCTTCAGCCCATTCCTCTTCCTGATCCCAGCTCAGAGGCAGGACTTCTTGCACAAATTATGAACACCAGAACTGAAGGCATGGATGTGTGTTTTACAGAAGCAAATACAGCAAACTCCACCAATTGTCTGTAAAAACTGATGCTAGCAGTGACTGGCTATTAAGGACTCAGCCTCCTTAGAATGAGTGAATAGACCTGATGACCCCAAGAAAATGAGCCCCTTTCAGAGCCGTTTACTCCCTTGCCCTCCCACCCTTCTGCCTCAGGAACACACAAAGCTGGCTGTCATTTGATTACTGTCAGACAGCAAATTGCCTTCATTTGCAGCTTGTTTTCATTCTGTTTCTTGTAACTCATTATAACAATATCATTCACTGTCACCCTCCCTCCCTGCTGGAAGGGTAGAACAAAAGCAGTGATTATTTTGCACCATGATTCATTCGCCTTGGGCTAGCAGCTTAAATTAGGTTAGGCCACTTACTAATCCATGCAGAAAGGTAACTAGTTTTTTACAGGAAAACCAGCATGCAAAAGATAAAAGACAGTTCCTAGAGGGGAAATGGAACCATGCATTTTTTTCCATGCATTTTTTCCACTTCTACTCCTAAAGCATGATTGAAGAAAGAAGCAGAATTGGTCCACCATGTTTAATGGGAACTGAATCAGAGAATTGCAAATCCTCAGCAGTGGCATGGAAATCAGGTTGCCTCTCTACATGTACTGGACACACATTTTCATAACTGAATAATTTCCATTTACCAATCATGGTAATTTTTAGCATTTATGTCTCAGCTTTCATGGAAGTAATATAAAGAAACATGCAAACAGTATGGTAGGGTGATGCTTATCTTGCAGATAGCAAAACAGATATACAGAAGTTAAGGGTGACAATTTCTAAGGGCCAATTTCCACTGCCTTTGCTCACAGACAGTCCTTTAGACAAGCTAGAGACACTAAAGCCAGCAAGAGCAGAATCAGGCTGATCTCTTTGAATATTTGAGAGCAAATAACACTTCAAGCTCACCAGAAATCCAGCACTAAGAGACAAGACAAAAATTCTCAGTCCTGGATACACCAAATCACATGACCCAGTCTTACATCACTGCCTCCCACTTTTCCCTGGAGCATCACTTACTTTTCCTACACAAAGCAAAAAGTCTTCCAAAGATTAAACCCCCTCACTGGCTTAGAAACAATTCTGAAACAAGGGAAGACTAGACAACCATGATTTCAGACTTCTATAATGCTCCTCTCTCTAACGTTTGCCTTTGCAAAATGAAAGTCGGGAGTTTTAGCACTCCAAACCCAAACAATTAGACTTTTGCACACTGCCATGATTATTAAATGGTTGTTCATCTCCTCAGAAAGCTGAAGCCCCCTGCTCATTTTGCAGTTTATAAACAAAACAAGCTTTTCCCCAACTTCGCTGGTGACTGTTTCAGATTCCAGTGTTGATTTATAGTTTCTTTAATTTAAAATTCCACCATGTCATCTTTGGAACTTCATCCACGCACTTCTTCGATAATAAATGATAAGAGAAAATGGAATCAATTCTGCTTAATGAGGAAATTTTCACCTGGCACACAGAGCCTGGAGAAATCTATTAACTGACTGGAGGAATGTTGACAGCATTGAAATTACGAGGAGACCCTACTCACTTCACTGATTCACCAATAAAGATGCCAGCAGAAGAAACACTCTTTGTCTTGTCTCCCAAGTCAGGCTCTGCTTCTTTCTAGGTATGTTGTCAAATTTATGCCTATCCACATATTACTTAGACACATGTAAATGGGTCTTGATCAAAGAAAGGGATCAGGAATATTTTGTGAAGTGAGAGCCACAGCCAGAGCTGGGAGCATTTGGGACACTCCTGCATGCTGTGTCCCAGTTAACATGTGCCCTGCACTATTGTCTCTGCCTCATCTCAGAAGCTACAAATTTGGCTTGGACATGCAAGCAAGGAGCTGCAAAGCTGAGCACATTCTGGCTCAGCCCATGGGTATTGAACTCAGCTCCTCCCAAGTATGAAGTGATTTAAGCCCATGCTAAACTTTAAGCCCAGTTTCACTATGGCAAGCAAAGTGGACCAAAAGTGAGAAGTGTTGGAAGCAAAATGTATTATGCCCAGACCTAAGAGAAATCTTCCAGTCTCAGTAGCCATAGGCCTGCAGGGTTTCAAAAACCTGCTGAATTTCAGGCTAAATTATGTACAAAAATGTATTCTTCCTTGTTTCCTCACTGTCCTGCTCTGCTTCAAGGCTCCTAGTGGTTTCCTTGATTACTTCTGATGTTATACAAGATTTTGAACATGCGACAATTAAAATAATGAGATCATGGTATAAATTCTCTCCGTGCTCTTCTTCTCAAGGAGATAGATTGTTACTGGTTTCCCCTCCTAAGAAACTGATGACTGACAGAAAGCTGTCAAAGGAGCATTTAAGGAAGCAGGAGCTGTAAACCAACAAATCTCATTCACAGTACAATTGTCACTCCGGCTCTCTGCACCTTCAATATTCTGGTCCCTGGGCTAATAAATCTCATTGTGGACATCTTGATTTAAGTAACATGAGCCTCGCACTGTGCCCTAAGACCTGAATGACTCACTCACAAGATTAAGTGAGCTAAAGCAGCAGCTCGCACCAAAACACAGCCAAGAAATGAGTTGTAGATGTTTTCTGAAAGCCTATTTTCTACCCCTGGTAAAAGAGAGCTTTGAGGTCTTTGCTGGGATGCTATGGTACAGACTGCCCTGCTCCTACCATTGTAACTACTGGTTACAGAGAGTCCCCAATGGCTTTTTAAGGCAATGCCTGCATATCCTCTGCATCAAGGGAGACATATGTATTGCATTTTTCACAAATGTACAGATGCATTGAAAGAAAATATAGCTGTGAAATTAGTACCAGTGGCTCATAAGAAAATAGAAAATATCTTATGTTAGATCCACACAAAGCACAAACAACAGCGCTGAATAGATGCATGTATTTTATTCTCCTCATGTACTGCATTCCAAACTTGTTCCCAAGCCCTTCCTGCCCTATGGTTCACAAAGAAGACAAAAGTAATCTTTCCAATCTTAAGACAATCTTAAGTAATCTTAAGACAAAAGTTAGCTAGAGAGGAGCACTACAAATATGTCAATGACTACTCCTCAAATGGCATAAATCAGCACAGCCCCATTTACTGTCACTGGACCTGGTCTGCTTGATGCCCACTCTGACCTGTCCCAAAAGCACACGGGTCAGCAGAAACTGCTGCTGAGAAAAGTGGGGGTGCAGCAGGCCCTGTCAAAGAGCATGGGTTATTGATGGCCTATCTGAGCTTCCCTCCCTTCAGTGCTTCCCAGGTGCCAGGTTTCCATTTCTGTATTCTGTAGTTCTATGCCTACTCCACCGCAGTCATGCTTACAATAAATAGCTTTCAAAGCACATCTCACAGGTACCAAGGTACACGGACTCCCAAAAGGCCTTTGCAATAAACAACTTCTCCCATGGCCAACTGTGCACCCAGCACCCTCCCACTTTTGCCTTTCCCCTTTATTAACCATTTATTTTTAATGTCCCTTTGGGAACAGCAAGAGTGATAGTCAGGACTGCACTTACTCCTTTCAAGCATACAACAGGCCAGGAGGTGTTTTCTCACAACACCCACAGAGCAAGGACATATTTTCCTTCAAAACAAGGCTCCAAAGTGTAAAATTATCAAAATATGATTGGTGCCATCATTTCCCACTGTTAGCAGGCTGCCTAGTTCAGTATCTGCCAAAAAGATGATCTGCTGTTTCCATTAAGGCTAATTTGAAGAGTTCATATTTCAGGTGACAGAGTTCAAGTCACTACACTACCAGTCTGCCTTTGAGACTTTGGACAAGCTCACCATCTCTGTGCTTTGCTCTTCATAATGGTGGTTTATTATGCTCCTCTTTCCTCATTTGAATTCTACTTTACAGCCTTTAATCAGAATTGAAATGTTCCTCTTTGGGCAATATACTCACACTTCTGTCTGCTTCAAAATGTCTTTCCTGGGTTTTACTTGGATTTTCTCCAGCAGTGAACCTGACCCCACCACCTCCACTTTTCCCCCATCCCTATGAGCTCTCAAGTAATGGTAAATACAATCAGTTGCAGGTTCCATTGCTACAGAGATTACTAAGTGACTTAGGAACACAAGTCCTAATGATTTTCAACAAGGCTTTTGTCCCCATGTCACTTGGGCCTAAGTGATGCTTGCACCATAGCTGTCTACCTCTTTACCTCTATTTAATGTTTGTTGTACATTCTCCTTGCATACAGACACTGTTCTCAGAGATCCCAAAATCAGGAACAAATAAAAATAATCACGGCTATATGTAAACAAATCTTCACTACAAATGGTCAAAGAATAGATGTAAATTCCAAAAGAGATTTTCCCGTGCACCTAGGCCTAGTCAAGTATGCCTTAGATGTTACTTCTAAGCCTGAGTTTCAGCTGTCCTCCTGGGAGTGCTTGGTATCACTGGACCCTGCTTCAAATCTGACTTGCTCAGGACTGAATCCATAGCTCTGGCCTAAAAGTGACATCTCCCTCCTTGCTGCCTCAGACAGCTGGACATGGTCTGTCCAAACTTCCACCTCCTTCATGAGCTGCCGGTGTGATGAAAAGCCAGAGGGGTCTCTCCTGGCCCTTCTTTCCATTTTCACTCATGGGACTGGAAAGGCCAAATCTAGGGAAATAATTCCCAGATAATAGCACATCCTATTGCACTGCCACTGCTTCATACACCATCACATGTTCACGGACTAACAGCATGGGATGGTGCTTGCTCTTTCCATGTGAGTGTGTAAAAGTGGTTTGATTTGTTTATGAGCATGCACATGGTTGAGAAGGCTGAAGTTAAAATTACACTCCAGGTATAAAGGTAATTGGACAGACAACAACAAAAACGCCCTCAAATATAAGTTTCCAAAATAAAAAATATATATAAGGTCACAGGAGGAACAGCTGAGGCACATGTTTGACATATCTGTGATATTACTTGTTATTCTCACAAGTACTCTCAAAATGGCTTTCTTTTCCCAATGCAACTCAGGCCATTTGCTTTCCTGCAGCCACATCACAAATCTGAAACAGCTACTTCTCCATCCTAGAGGGCCCAGAGGCAGAGTCAAACAGAACCACTGCTGCAGTGTGACAAAGCTATACAGTCCCACCCAGCCAGCAGCAGGTCCAATCTTCTTAGGAAAAAAATTCAATAGGACAAAGATAAATGGGGCAGAGGGTGGTCTTCCCAGTCCCTACTGTCTCTGCAAAGCACAAACATTTATAGGTCAGAAAGTTTTTCCCCAGCATTGCATTATCCCACACAGCCTTTCACACATGTAAGCAAATCCGCTGCATGTATGAGTGAGACCTTCTGCTCACCTCTGAATTGCTGCTCATGGTGAGGATGCAAGACAGCATATGGTGTGTGAGAGCTGCTTCCTGAACTGTTCTCAATGGCCTCCACCTGTCTCTGATACCCCTTCCCCATCTGTCTGTCACACCCACTTGTTCTAGCTCTTAATTTCCTCCTGGCAGAGACCATCTCCTTGTTACCAGAATCTACAACAACTCAGCACAGGCCAAATCAAGACTCTTGTTACTCCAAGTGCATCAAAAACCTCACAGCAAAGAACCCCCAAACCGATACAGAGACAAAAAGGAAGGGGGAGGATCCATACAAACAGCCTGTAACCAGCCAGAATGCCCACGAACAGAGCAACTGCTTCTGCCTCTGGTAGCTGTACACTAACAACAGAAAGATTTAAAGCAGTGATGGCATCACCTCTCATTCCTTTCAACTGGAAATTATCCTGTAGCACAGGTAGAACTCATGCCAGGCATGCTAGGGACTGGAAACAGCTGGCTGCAGGAAGAGCACATGTGTGCCAAGTCTCATTTGCATCACTCAATTAGCTTTCCCTTGGCTATGGCAGAGATATGCTTCCTGATGTGGCTCACTGGACTAGCCTCTAGTTCAACTCCCAAGTGTTTTTCCCTGGCTCTTTGCCTTTGTGCCTTCAATGTAATGCAGCTGGACAGTCCATCCCCTCCCTCCAGTGCTGGCTGGGAGCTAAGACAGTTTTCCTGCAGAAGTGTGAGCAATTATAGCGGAGTGAAAATCTGCACTGGTAAGTGAATGAGGGTAAGATAATTCATATGTTCAGCCTGGAAAACAAAAGGCTCTGGGGTGACCTAACTGGTCTTCCAATACCTGAAGGGAGCTGACAAGAAAGATGGAGAGAGACTCTTTTAAGGAGCATGGAGTGACAGTGATGCTGAATTGATTCTTGCCTTTTTTCTTCTTACATATTTTCTATATTCTTTACAAATCTATTTGTAGCTCTATACCCTCTTGCAGTATTATCGTAGTATTGTGGTATTTGCATTGGACCTACTCTATTAGACAGAAAGACAAAATAAATTCCCCAGCAACTCCAAGCTGTGGATCCAAGGTTAGATTCTCTGCAAACCCATGGTTGAAACTAGCTCTCTGAGACACATTTTCATAAACAAAGTTTACTGCCTATCTAAAACAGGGGGAATTCAAACAGCGTTGAACCAGAGGGGACTAACCTCACTCCTTACATCTCTAGCTGGGGATTCTTGTCAGATATGCTAATTTGCTAAACACAAAAAAATTGTATACACGTTATGCTACATGTGCATCCCTGGCATTTTTCACCTGATAAGTTGTGCACTTAAGGATCCTTATAAAGGTGACCCCTTTTATCACCCTAACTGTGTCTGGCTCCTGATTTTAGGACCAGTGAAAAGGCATCAATAGGATGAGGGGGAAAGGGTTCACACTGACAGAGAGAAGCTTGGGATTTGCTGTTATGAAAAAATTCTTCCTTGTGATGGTGGGGCGGCCCTGGCACAGGGTGCCCAGAGAAGCTGTGGCTGCCCCTGGATCCCTGGAGGTGTCCAAGACCAGGGAACACAGAGCTTAGAGCAACCTGAGATAGAGTGGAAGTTGTCCCTGCCCATGGCAGGGGGTTAGAACTAGATGATCTTAAAGTGATAACTTAGGTTTTAGCTATTATATTTTTTATACCCTGTGCTGTTTTGGTGGGTACTTTCAGGTTTCATATTAAGTGCTACTAAGCTCTCTTTGCGGTGTAGATAGACAAAACAATTCCTTCTCTAGTTTGATACCAAGGACAACTTTCAGGCCCAAGAACATAACCAACAGTGAAGTGAGAAGTAAAAATGAGGAGGATGGATCTTCATAACCTGAAGCTATGGTTGGACAATTGATTCTAATATGCTAATGGACCAGAAATTATAAAAATGTGAGACCTTGTGACCCGGGTGTCCATTTTGTGACTACTTCGGGGCATCTTGGGTGTGGTCCGGCTGGAGTCTTGCATGGCCCAAGAGTACCCACTGAGACCTTTCAATAAATCCCTACTTTATCCTTCGCCCTGTCTATTCTCTGTTCCAGGTCAGCCTCCAGAAGGCATCAAAAGGACCCTTCCAACCCAAACCATTCTGTGATTCTATGATACCACCCACAATCTGCAAGAATTGCAAGAATCCACTTCCAAATGACACAACATTGCTTGTGTCTGATAAAAATGCAAAGCTGGATACTCTGCAAGGGCTCTCCATAGCAGGCTGACTGTACAGCCTGCTGCCTGGGCACCACAAGGATGAAAACCTCTGTACGGTGGTACCACTGGTCATATAATCACCTGCCATCTATTGCAGAGAAAGGGAATGCAATCTCAGGGATAGAGGGGAGTTCAGGAAGATTAGCCTCTGTGGAGTGATGCTGGATTTATACTGGCTGAGGGTGTGGCCAACCTCTGGGGCCTCATTCCAGAGCGTGCCACTCCAACAGTGACAAGCTCAAACTGATTCTGGGTATATTGGGGTTTTCCCCTCAGGAGCTGCACAAACACGTTTAAGAGGCCAGATACAAATGTGATGTGACATCGATGTAAGATGCAGAAAAACTTCTGCAGCCAAACAACAGATTTCTGCAAATAATCAAGCTACTCCTTCTCTTCCCCATCTCTCTCACATTTATTTTTGTTTAGCTCCAGCTCCCGGTTGTTCCGGGTGCAAGGGAGAGCAAGAGCTGCTCAATTAAAAGCGCGCAGCTGGTCAAAAAGCAGAGATGACGCAGGTGAGCAGAGGAACGGCTCAGAGACCGCTGCCTCCGCTGCGGCCCCAGTGCCATCGTGTGGTGACACGTGTGGTGACAACGGGCACCAGAGGCAGGGAAGCCAACACTCGGCCAATAACTCAGCAAGGAGGCTCTCCCAGCCTCGTAAAACATGAAGGGAAAGCTCAAGTCAGCAAGAATTGACGGAGTCTGAACTGAAATATAGCCCACTCCTTTAATTTACTGCTATCTTTTCTGTAGGCTTTTATACGGTCATTTTTCTTGAAGGAAGATTTATATTTAAATATGTCTGGAACCATAGATGTTTGAAAGCATGGTACAAAAGCAATGCTCACTCATACTGCATGATCACAGCAAAGCAGAAAAGCTTAAAAATCACTAGTCCAGGCTGGAAATAAAACGCAGTGTATGTGACCCTCAGGTGCAGTAAGTCAGGACAAGTCCAGCCCTGAGTTTGGAAGGTAACTCTGTGCTAGGTACATGAGTTACTCATCGCAGACCATCCACATTCCCAGTCTTAGTCTCAGAGATAGTGGGTCTTTTACAAAATAAGCTGTAACTTCCATAATCCAAGGAGTTATATTACTAAAAAGAGTGTGCTCAAAATTTCTGCTGACTGAGACAGTGGACAGGGTTTTAAGACAGCACTGTTTATTCCAAGCACTTGAATAAACTTCTCAGCATTGACTGCATCTGTGCTTACCATAGCTTTCTTCTTACCCAGAAGAATTGTTGTGTCCTAGGACAAGGCTTTTTTACCTGTTCACTTCCTTTAGGATCTTCTCCATGTTCACAATGCTGCACATCTTATACAGGAACCACTTGTCAATGGCTGTGAATTTGTGAATGACATCCACGGGGACTTCATCATCCAAGGCCTGCCAAAAACAGGACAGCACCAAACAGCACCTTTAACACACACTGCACAAATACAGATCTAGTCTGCAAACAGGTAGCAGCAAGTATATATCACAAAGAAAATGAGTTTTGTAGATCAAGCTGTACAAACCAAATGTTCGTCTACCTCCTGACCCTGTCTCCTGCAGCAACAGAACTGTGCCCCATGAGGAGTGCAGGGAGGCATCAGCCACTTCTCCCTGTGCTCTGGTTCCAAAAGCTGGCTTCTGTTTCAGTGAGAGGGGTAATTTGCTTTTCACAGAGCCAGCAACCAGACAAGCTGATGGCAACTAGACTGGATGGCCACTGAGAACACGCTCAGCTGACGACAGGGAGCCAGATTCAGTGACCAATCCTCCATCTGCACCTCTTACCACTCAAGTTACCTAAACCTCCGGCCCACTGCCAACCTCCTAGCTGCAAATGTACAACAGGAAGCTCTGGATTCTCAGCTGTGAAGGAACATTTTGCTTTGGAACATAAATGACATACCCTTGAAATACAGGGCTGAATCAAAGCATGTGGCCTTGCCTTACCTCTGCAGCAATGGAAAGTCAGGTCCTGGGTGATGCTTGCAGCTACAGCATAGCTCTAGCTTCTCTATCACTCTACCTCAGGATAATGTCATGACCATTCAAATTTTCCTTCTTTCTTGCTGGGGTTATTGATGGGGGGTTTTAAAATCAATTATTTACAGCCATGGGGTAAAAAGGAACCCCACAGAGGTATTATTCATAAGACAATGGGTTACAAAACATCGTAATATTAAAAAAAACACCAGCACCTCAGAGAGCCCTCAATATGATGTATTTTCTATCAATGCAATTTCTTGGTTCTCACCAGTGGTATACAGTTATAACTCTCCTGACAAAGCAACTGTAATCAACCATAATGATGATGCCAGCACGGTACCTTTCCTGAGCTAAAGTAATCAGGCTCATTAATTTCTTACCATGCTTAATTGTTTCTTTGCAGGGCAGCATCCCTGGAAAAAAGCCAGAGCAATGCCATTGAAGAAAATTCCAGAATTAATCCAGAAATTAGTCTGATCCACTGCACCCCAGCATTATTCTCCCAAGCTATGAAACTGGGCACAATATTGGTACCATCACCACCTGCTTCAGCAATGGGGAGACCTTCTGCCAGCCCAGAGAAATGGGTCACTTCAGGGAGGCACCACCCACAACGACAAGGGATGGGTGGAAGCTCTCACACTGACACCACCTTCTGCCTTTTCTAAAGAAGTCCCAAGAGCTTGCCTGTATCTCCTTCTTGCACTTATCCTCTTGTTCTGACAGGTAACAACTGCTCACTGGAATTTCCTGTGATGTGCTCACAAGCAGTGGTGCAAACCTCTAACACATATTACTCCTTTAGAGTACCCAGTAATATATGGAGTCTTTAGCTTGTGCTCGGCACCCAACAGCCACAGCTCTTCCCAAGGCCTGCAGTGAGAAGCCTGGGGCCCTCACAGCAGTCCCTGAGCTGTGGCAGTGACAAAGCTGGGCTTTTCAGACATTTCTGGGTACACTGCTGGTATGAGGCAACTGGTAAGGGGCCCTTCCCATCCTGATTCTTTAGTGCTTGGAGGGTGAAGTTAATTTTCCACATTAGTGGGATGTGAGCAGGTCTTTTTTCCTGTCCATCTGTTTTTACAAAGCACATGCAGAGTTGCACATCTTCAGGATCTCCAATTCTCAGCCAATGGTCCCTGAGCCACACATACATACACAGGTAGCACAACCACATACTCTTAACCTGGTTAGGACACTTTATTTAAAAATTCCCAAGGATCTTCAAAAGAGACTGAAAAAAAATTTATACCTTCCACTCATTCATCATAGGAGGGGGAGAGAAAATCAACCATCTTCATCCCTGTCACATAAATCTGGAGACTGGGAGACAAGAATGAGTTTGCAGATACTTCTTGCTCCCTATTACCCCAGTCCAGGGGCAAATCAGGTTTCCAGGCAATCATGTAGAATCCATTAAGGGAGGTCCTGAACTCCAATGGCTTCCCTCTCTTCAAACCTACATGAAGGAGTACAGCCAAAACAGACTACGGAAGCAGGAGGAGAGAGACACAGCAGGACAGTGTCACTTTAGAGCCCTGCTCAACTTCAAGAGCATCCCATCCAGTAGGGACTGGCCCATACTGGGCAGCCAAGGGGTTTACAGGACTGCCTTCACACCAAGAGCCATGAAGGAAGCCTGGCCTCCAGGCCAAACAACGGGGGACAGCTCAGCTGCCTATGCTTTCTCTAGGGCCAGCCCCCTTGTTCCTTCTGTTCCATCCTGGCTCCTCACCAAAGAAAATATTTAGCTGCCTATTGACAGCAACACAAGTGCAAACTACACATCTGTAGTGTGGACAGCTAGGAGACCAGGGCCCTGATGTGAAACAGAGCGTGCCTCAACTCCACAGCCTAAGCCTTCTGAGGCCACTTGTACACAACATTAAGAGGAGCAGAAAACACTTGACACAACTTGAGCATCCCTGCTCATCAAGGCTGTTCCATCCTTGCAGCACTCCCACTCTTGCCAAGGAACAAGTCTCATCTATGTCAGTCTCTCTCCTGTTCCTTCTTTTACATGACAACAGGGAGCCCCATTACAGCAGAATAGCTCTGTATGGCAGCTGAACTCCCTTTCCTTGCACATGAACATTTGCTGTTGTCATCATCCAACAGGCAAAGGAGAGAGAAAAAGTAAAAAGCCTTGGAGAGCTGACTAGTGGGATTGGAGGAGAGAGAAGACATATAAAATATAACAAAGGTCCATCCTGTTTCAAACGGTGCTGATGGCCAATAGGGACTTACCATTGGCTTTTAAACATCAACATAGCTGGGAAGGGATTTCCATGCAGACAGCCCCAGCTGCCAGAAGCACCTCTTACTTACAATGCTTGCCTCAGCTGTTAATGAGGATGAGTTAGTGCACTGTGTTGGGCAGAGGCAACTCTTTATAAGGAGGGACTAAGTGTTTGTTGCTTTTTCCAACAGATCCCAGTAAAAATACCAGCAGCTGAGTACACCCAGTGTTCAGTGGGACCCAAACTCACCTCCATCTCCCCATATTCCCTGTGTTAACATGGCTCTAATTTTAATCTTTCATAAAATCTCTCTGAACCACTCAGAGACTCAAGAAGTAAGATTTTTCTCTCAGTCTCAAGAAAAAGGCTGTAATGAAGACCAAACACAGCTGCTGAAGGATGAAGACATGCACTTCCTCAGCTTGAAAAGCAAGAGGGAACAGCTGGACAAGCCACACATTTATAAAGCACTTTGTGATTTTTCTTCAGGCCATTTATAAGAGGTACAGCTGCGTGAAAACCTTTCAACTAACACAGCACAGGCTCAGCTCCTCACTCATGTGGAGATGGAACAAGATGTACCTACACATGAGCACAAAGGGCTTAAAGACTCCACCACACAAAGTTGGGGGTACAAGAAAGAGCAATTGAGCATTCCCTGCCAGGAAGGTTTGCAATTTTAAAAAATTCAAGCCAACAGGTAAGCAGGAGCTGTAAAAGACAGCTGTGCCCTCCTCTTCATAGAGGCTATGGACAGATGGACATGTTACCTGCAGCAAAACCAAAGTGCGAAACTCCACCTGCCTTCTAAAGTAACTAACCCCACACTGAGAAGATGAAGGAAGAAGTAAATTTGCACCCTAGTCCCCTTAAAATAACACTCCCTGTTACACAGACACCTTCAAGGCTGAAGTGATTTCATCAGTGTGACAGGAGAGGGGTCAAAAGATTGCTACAGGAAGCTAAGCCAGTTTTGAAGAACAGAGGATTTCTTGTCTGTGAAATTTAACCTAGAGTTGTGTAGTTCTTTTTGTTTCAAGCCTATACAAGCCTATTCAAGCCTATATTCAACCATTGCAAGTAGACAGTGCTCTCACACACTGCAGCTTGCCATTCGTTATCCTCCTTTGTTTCAGTTCTCAAAAGGATCTTCATTTATTCCTTATAATTTATTTATTCTGAAAAACTGACCAATTTTGACTGGCACTTACACTAGTATAAATCAGGGCTGAACACTAGCCAATGTTTAGCAGACAAATATAATCTCACACGAGAGGAAAGTAATCCAGGTGTCCACCAGCACTCAGCTACAAACTAAAGTAACAGGACACCAGAATGCACCTGATGCTGATTGCAATGAGCACAGGCTGACTGTACCCACCAAAAGGCAAACACATTGCCTGAACATGAAAGATACAGAAAGCATAAGCAAGAATCCTACACAGAGCACTCCCAGTAAGCTTGACAGAGGGAAGCAAGGGAATGAAGAATACTCAGCCTTTGTCACCTCAGCTGACCCAATCCAGTAGCTCCAATTCCAGGGACGTAGGTCAAGGTCTTTCTATCTTTTTTTACCTTGGCTATTGCATATATCCGAGTGCTGGATGGCTCAAAGAGCTCTTTCTGGAGATCTACAATGGCTGGCCAGGCTTTATTCATAGGCAGATGTGAACTGAAGCCATCTACTGAGGGGTGGCACATCCTCAGGGCCTTTTGGAAGCTCTCTTCAAACGTGCGTCCAATAGCCATGACCTGTAAGGGAGAGCACATCCACATGAGTGACAGTGAACCAAGCCTGCCTGTGCCCTCAGTAACAGAGTGGGGAGAATTCCAGCCACAAAGACAAGCACAGCCTTTGGTTTCCTCCCTAAGACAGTCCTTCTGGCTGCAAGGGCAGCTGACTGAGCCTTGGTAGCCCCACTTCTGCTCATGGTATCAGTGGGGAGTTCCAGACTGCTTTTGGTTTCCCTCTCCCTGTCTGTTACACACAGGAGGATGCAGCTCTCCTCTCTAAACTGCTTTAAGGGAAGCACTCTGGTAGAGGGAAACATTAGGCAGCAGTGTGGGTATTGTAATATAAAAGAATATTTCTGTTTAACAGCCTGTTAGAGATAGAAACTCACAGTGTGAATTTTAAGGTTCAGGAGAGATCTGCTTTTCTTCCCTTAAATTACATTTAACAGTAACTCTCCCCTGTGAGGATTCTCTTAAATGATTATTCCTCCTTGGCATAGCAGCACTGGGGTTTCCTTCCTTCAGTCTTGACACCATATCTAATAAGAAAACAAGCCTTCCTGTCTAGAAACCTGTGAGGTAACACAGCTCTTTCTCAAACTTTTACATTTTTATTTCCCAGTGCAGTGAGACCTTAACAGCATAAAAATCTTCTCAAACACAATGCTGAAAAATGTCAAAAGAAAAAATAACATCACTTTCTCTTTTCTCACAGCTGCAGGCCTACTGCCCAGCACAACAGAGCTCAGAAAAAAAGCCAGGCCAGGCCAGACTGCTCAATTAATAAAAATGCAATAGGTGTGGGATCTGGCTGCAAGTTCAGGCCTGGGGAGATGACTGTGCCACAGTAACAGAGACACAGTGGCAAAAAACTCTTTGCTTCAAAGACTCCATCTCCTGCCCACAGGTCCTGCAAATTAACCTTCCTGCCCCACCAGCTGCAAACTGCATCCCTTGAGCTCCTCCATCCCTGCTTCAGCTCACCTGTACTGTAAGAGCACTGACTCTCCCTGTATCTCAGTCCTGCCTTTACCCAACATCCTGCCTGGAAAAGGACACAGGGTCAGGCACTTCTGTGACATATGAACACTGGAAGGACTCAACATCTCCTTCTGCAAATGTGTATGGCCAGGAAGTTCACAGCTAATGGTGCAACTGTATCTAGGAACTCCAGTTCTACAGAACAGTCCCAAAACCCCTAAGCAGAGAGGCTTAACATCAGGAAGCATCATCTTACTGAAAACAAAAAACCCACCTCATTACCATTAAAAGCCAAAACTGCCAATGGAAGATCGAATTCTAATTAATCTTTCCAGTTCTGATGAAGGCTTCTTGTTCAATGACAACAATGATATTAGGAATGTCTTGCATGTCAAAATAATTTAATAAAAGAGCTATTTGAAAAGGCAACTGAAAAAAATACACAAATAATTATTTTGCTTTGATAGCTGATATGTAATTAACTAATTAAATGGATAATGTACCAATTTTACTTCATTTCCCCTTCTTAAAATGTGGTCTGAAAATCCTGTTACTGTCCAGACATCTTAAAATCTGATGTAAGAGACTTCATCTCTAAAAGAAACCAAAACTTGAGAGCAAGATGACAATTTGTGTTTGTATTTCAAGAGAAGAAATAGGTGGAGATCTGGCATATGGTTTGAACACAAACAAGACAAATAATTTGGGAAGAACTGAAAGGTGTTGCTCATGGGCACCACTGAAAATCTTAACACACTACCCCGGTGAAATAATACTGTAATTAACCACCTATAGAACCTCATTAAAAATAGAACCTCAAACTAAAAAAAAATAACTGAGAGCACTGGAGTGAGTGTTAAGAATGAAGACAACTCCAGGTGATCCATAGTGATCTCTTCCTTTAGGAGTCAAACCATTTATGAATCCACACTGCAACATCCAACATTACACAGTCCTAACTAATTTCCATTATAGTACTGGGTAAAAATCATTTGAGCTTAATATATATCCTCAAATTCATTAGGTCCTTGAAGATAGACATTCTGAGGGTTTCCAAGCAAGAGAAATGGCTTTCCCAAGTGGTGGAATGGAAGGTGAGAATCTTGCACTCACCTCTCCCACACTCTTCATGGAGCTCCCAATCCTGTTGGAAGTGTGTTGGAAACGGTCCAGATCCCAGCGGGGAATCTTGGTCACAACATAATCGAGGCTGGGCTCAAAGCAAGCAGAGGTTTTTCCTGTCACCACATTCTTGATTTCTGGCAAGGGAATCCCCAAGGCAATTTTTGCAGCAATGAATGCTAATGGATACCTATCACAGAGCAGAAGTAGAGACCACTAGAGTGGACAGAACTTTGCATTTCCAAATCCCAGGAGTGGGTCCAATTGAACAGATGTGAGGTGATCGGCCCTCCTCAACACAATAGAAGGCTCCTGTGCTCAAGCACAGCAGGACCCATCCAGCCTTCTACCTCAACACATTGCAGAGCTACCTCCCAAGATCTGGGGCTTGCTTTTTTATCCACCATGCCACCCCTTTCAGGAGCTTTCATGTCCACAGTGAGCACTAACAGATGTGTTAAAACAATCAAACACCCACTGTCCAACAACATGGCTTATCTCCAGCCTTCTATGGCTCTTAAATAACAATAAGAGTTGTTGAGAACTGCAAATTAGAGATTAATTTGTGCCTCTCAACAGCATCTGCAAAATGCAATTAAGAAGCCAATTTTTAAACAGCCTGCTTTGACCATCCTTATCTTGATTAGTTTATGATTAGCCAACAAAGCAAAGGCAGCTAGCAATGCCATTTGCATCAATCTGACAGACAGCTCATTAATAACTGTGCCCTCTGGGTCCCAGAGATGATTTGCAGCCAACCTATGGATACTGTGGATGTGCTTTGTAGGGATTAGGCTCCCACACATGTGCCTCTTTGGAGTTTCTCCATTTGTAGTAACAGCATCAGCAGGCTGGAATGACCTGAAGGGCTCACTAACCCCACCCTCCATCTCCCAGCAGGAACAACTCTCCAAGGGTCAAACCTAACAGATGCTGACAAGAGCTGTTCTTAGAAATCTGTACCTTACTGCCCTGACTGCTCCAGAATTCTCTCCATCAGCCAACTTCAGTCTTCCCTGATGAATATGTGGGCTTCCATTCCATGTTTTAACTCCATGGATGGCAGACACCAGAACTCTTTCTCCTTGTAGCTGTCACCTACTTATCTAAATAATACATTAATCCAAATCCCTTCTTCTCTCTTTCTGTTCTGATCTCCCCTTTTTTTTTTTTTTTTTTTTTTAAATTTATTTGTTGGTTCTGTAACATTTTGGGGTTTTTAAAGTAATCTTACCCCGTCGCCTTGGAGGCCAAAGCTGAACTTCTCGAGAGCCTGGCATTAACTTCAATGATGTAGTACTCCTGAGAAGTTGGATGCAGAGCAAACTGGATATTACACTCTCCCACAATGCCCAAATGTCGGACAACTTTGATGGCACGATCCCTCAGCATCTGAAACTCCTCATTATTGAGTGTCTGGCTTGGAGCTACTACAACAGAATCTCCTGTTTGTCACAAGGTAGCAGAGAATGAAAATGAGAAGCAATTCAGCAGCAGTAAATTGTAGCCACACAAGTCACTGTCTTTGCTAACCCACTGCCAGTAATGATATTACCAGAGATTACAATGAGTGCATGCACAGCTGATGGAAAGCATGGCTAGTCAGAAGCCCAGAGTTGGAGAAAGGCTAGGGAATCTTATGGAAAAGACAACCACAGGTGTAGGTTTAGTCTGTTTCACACCCTATCTGGCTGTATTCAGGACCTGACTAGTAATTTTCTAGCCCACTTCATCAATCACAAAGCTCTGTCAATAACACCAGGCAGAAGGGACTGCATAAAAAAGTCACTGAGCCACCCTGTGCCCAAGCCTACCTGTGTGGACTCCCATAGCATCAATGTTTTCCATGTTGCAGACAGCAATACAGTTATCAGCAGCATCTCTAACAACTTCATACTCTATCTCCTTCCAGCCAACAACTGACTTTTCCACCAGAATTTGGTTAGTCACTGCAAATGCCTGGGAATAGGTATGGGAAAATAAACACCAAAAAAACCCCACAAAACCCTCCTAAAACCCACACTAAACCCCTTATCAGACAATATTGCACATTTAAGACTTGTGTGACTCATCTCCAGACATCCCAGACCAAATGAAAGATGAAAATAAGTAAAGTTCATAACATTGATAACAAGCACTTTATCTTTCTCTTTCTTTCTTTCTTTCTTAAGAATTGCTTTACTGTGATTTGAAAGGCACGTTTGAAAATATTTATGTGATATGATGGGGAAAAAAAGGGTTGGGCATATGTGCTTGCAACAGGATATAAATAACAAATAGGACTATAAAAACATCTAAGGCTTCAATCATGCAACAGACATATTTTTATGTGGGCAGCCCCAAGGACTTCAACAGGAGAATGCTGCAAAAAGCAAAATGACTGAGTGATGGGAGTGTAGGTGCCAGCAAACACAACGTAATTAATAGCATTAATAATGGTGCTTGTCATTGGCATACTAACCAGAGGCAAGGGTCATGATTTATTCTTAAACTGATCTTGAAAGTATTCCTCAGCACATGATGCAAAAATGAAAAATACAGTTTGTTGGTAAATGAGCATAATCTAAGTGAATACACGGCCTTAGTATTAGCAGATAGAAAGCATTAATCAATACTTGCTTAAAACCCTAGAAAGTGATGGGCATATTATCAGTCCATCCTTTAGCAAAGCTTCTTGTTATAATGCTGCCCATGAATTGGCTTTTCAGCCTGGTCCCATCTGTCATTAACTCAAGCTGTTACTTAAATGTTGCCCTTAGCTCAGTTGCCAAAATAACACATCCAAAAAGAAAAAAAGGTTTGAGGAATGGCACTTCACGCCTGGCCTGAGCAGGCAGTGACTTGGTGGGGATGTGGCAGGAATACCTAAGCACTCCTGCAAACCAGTCGTGGATGCTCCTGTGTCTGGTGCCTTCTCTCACTCAATGAGCAGACTTGGGAGACACAACCTCAAGGCCAGGATGCCTGAACTAGCTGTGTTGTCAAGCACCCAGTGTTCTGCATTATGAACAGTTCAGCCCACTGCCTGAAAAGCCAGTTCACTGAATTACTACAGATTATCTTCATGACTGCTGAGGCTGTGGAAATGAGCATCCAAATTTGAGTTAATTCAACAAGACCCAAATTGTTTTCCACTGTAAATTTTGAAATATCAGTACTGAACTGGGAGGTGCTGTAGACTCCCTGAGGGACAGGAAGCCTTGCAGAGAGATTCAGATCAATTTTAGCATTAAGCCATGATTAATGGGATGACATTTAACAAGTAGAAATGCCAGACTTTGAATTTAGAATGAAGTACCACCTGGCAGAAGTAGTAACTAGGAACAGTCCTGCAGAGAGGAATCTGAAGGTGCTTGTAGGCAGCAGGCTTACTTTAAAAAAAAAAAAACAAACCACAATGTGCTGATCAAAATCAGATTCTCCTGCTGAAAAAGCAGGGTTTTCTTACTGAAAAATGTTTCGATATAAACATGTCAGACAGCTGCACTCCCAGGGTTTATGGGTGAAATTTCTGCTTCCTCTAAACACAGCCCACAAGTGAGTGCGAGTAAGTGACATGTTTCCAACCTCACCATGTGTAAGATGGAGTTCCTGCCACCCCTGCCACCCCCACATGTGCCAGTCCTGTCCCCGGAGCCTCCCACAGCTGACACTGCCCAAGCAGTGTTTGTTCAGACCCAAAGTCTGTTTGTATGACAGCAGAGGTGGGGAACACAAAGAAGCCATTTGCACATACAGCCCTTAGTGACATCCACAGTATTTCTTTCTAGAGATAAATGAAAGATTAAGAGGCTCAGCAAACCAGGGAAAGATAAACCCAAGAATTCTAGATACCCATAGGGATAGAGTTTTATTTTCTGAAATTCTGTATTTTTGACAAGGAAAAAAGCTGCTGATTCGTTTTCCCCAATTATCTGTTCACTTTTCACAGCAAATGTTTTAACAATCCTGGATTTTCTATAGAAAAAGAGCTGTCTTCATATCCAGAGACAGCTGGTAGTTGTCAAATTATGAAGTGTCATCCTGCTAAATGAGCATTTGACCTAGAAAAATTACCATCTTTAGACAAAAACACAGAAGAGGCCCAAGTTTCCCAGCTCTTCTGTCCCTAAGACTGCGTTATCACTCAGCATTTCAAATGTTTCCACTTCCTTGACACTGTTCATAATCATTTACTCCTGAAATTAGGTGAATATAGGCCAAGATGTTTCTTTTTCAGACCAAAACTGCTGAAAAACTTGCTCAAATTATGACTTGTTTGTCATGAATTTAAAAGATCTGTCACTGAGCGATTTCCATTATCTGTCAGCAGGAATAATGAAAATAGGGCAGTTCCTAACCAGGGCAACATTTTACAGATAAGATAAAACAGATAAGGTCTGTACAATTCCAGTGTCTATGACATTAGAACAGTATTTAAGGAAATCAGATGTTCAGGTCTATTCCTGAGTTTGGAGTTCCAGACATACCTTTGTACCAAGGTCCAGCAAACTTTCCTTATCAGGACATATGCCAGATCCCAGACCACCAAGGGCATAGGCAGAACGTATCATGACAGGGTAGCAAATCTGTTCAGCTGCCTTCAGAGCATCTTCAACCTTAAAGGAGAGGGGAATACATTTCAAAATAGATAGAAATTCAGATGAATAAAGTCTTCAACTCTGATTACAAGGTGAACTGGAAATCCCATCAGTAAGACACTGAATGTCTGAAGATAAAATGAAAATTGTTGGAATCCAGAATGCTGAGAAGTATTTCTCTGCATGTTTTAAGGGATCCAAACCCTCTGACAAACACTGTTTTTAACCTTTGTCCATGGAAAAGGCTTCCTAGGCTCTGGGATGTAGCAGAACTTTCAAGAATGTGGATTAGATAGTAGCATAATATGTAGTTTATCACAGGGTGAGAATTTTAGATTTCTGGGTTTGTTAGGACGTTAAGCAGATGAAGACAAAATGGAGGATCCTTGTCATTTTTAGACTTCTTCCTCCTTCATCTGCCCCATATTCTGCAGTGTGGGAGCACACAGCTATTGGTTAGAATTTGCCGCAGCGTAGAATCATATGAATTAAAGTATAGTTAGTTATTGGAAGACAAAGAGAAATAATGTACGTTTTTGGTGATAATTGGGTGAGTTATCTTTAAGAGAACCTTGATTCTGTGTGTTCTTGGCCATTTTGGTGTCTTTTCTCCTGCGTGCCAGGCTGGTGTGAAGCCTGGTGTGCAGAAATTGCTGATAAGAAAATCATAAACAACCTAAAGACCAAGAAAAACCAAGAGTTCAGTTTGCCTTCTTCTTAACAAGGACTTTCTGAAAGGCCTCCCTTATCAAGGGAGAGACATGTGGGAGTGGGAAAACTCCCACAAAAATAATACAAGTTCACTTTATAATATTCCTTTTTTTCTGCCAAACAGCAGAAGAACACTGGAACATGCTCACAAGGAGGTGACTTCTGTCCTTAGCTGTATGTGGATTTCCTTGCTGACCTACTATGGACAAAGTCCTTATATGATCTATCTTCAGAGACTTCAGCATGAAATAACCCCTCCTAAAGACATCCCAGTTTAAGACCTGTTTGATTTCCTCTGAACTTGAACAGACCTTTCCACCAAACCAAACTTTATGTTTTCATACTCCTATCCTCAAGAACGATTTCAATATAGCTGATTTTGGGACCTCGAATCCTAACTCTAAATGGCTTGTATATGATTTAAGAAAAGTACCCCTGACATGTCACATACTTTTGTGCTGCAGCACAGGAGTCACCCCAATCTAATCTACTTTTCTTGTCAATTGGTAAATTAGGTTAGGTTTTTGCAGTGCCTAATTGCATTTTCACTCATTTTAAATCATGGTGACCCAGAAGTAGTCATGGAGGAGTGCTGTACGCACTGCAGCATCCATAGCTGCATTCAGCTTTCACTCTACAAAATGAGAAATAATTTTACTAAGTCAAATGGGCAACAGTAATAACAATCATGTCTTCAAATTCATCTGCTTTACCGATTCCACTGCAAAGCTAGGAGCAATCTTTTCATTTAGCTCAGTTAGTTTATCAGAAAAAAGCTTTCTATCCTCTGTAGCCATGATGGATTCAACTGAGGTGCCAAGGACCTTCACACCATACTGCTGCAGTACTCCTTGCTTGAAGAGTTCCACTCCTGCAGAGGAAACAGAGGCACAGTTCTGAGGATTGATAGCAGATGAAGAATCATAAAATTAGAGAAGACTTGGGTTGAAAGAAACCATAAAGCTCATCTCATTCCAATCCCCTGCCATGGGCAGGGACACCTTCCTCTATCACAGGTTGCTCCAAGCTCCATCCAACCTGGCTTTGGACACTTCCAGAGATCCAAGGGCAGCCACAGCTTCTCTAGGAAACCTGTGCCAGAGTCTCAACATCCTCACAGAGAAGAATTTGGAAAACTTAGAACAAAGAAAGTATTCAAAAGATATCTCATTAGCTGACAACCTGTCTGGCCTCATCCGCAGCTGATGTTATTATTTTTCTCAGAACTCGTAACCATAACGTGAAATTTTCCATCCTCAAATCCATGAAACCTGGGATGATATTACTGTTACTGCTTGGCCATCATCTGCACCACACAGCAAAGCAGCCCAGATGGATATTGGTGCAAGAAGTTATAGGAAGGCAACTTTTCCTTTTGATTTCTGCCTCAAGGTGGACAAAATATCCCAAATCCAACTATTGATAACTAAGATTTCAGATGAAAAGCAGGACATAAGAATTACTTTAAAGTACCCAACCCAGCAATTAGATGTTAAGTCCACATCTTAGGAATGTCTCACTCCCCCATGGTTGGTATCTCTGCCTCTATCCCTGAGTAACCTGGCCAACGTGTGAGGCACGTGGGGCTTGGATGCCTGCACAAATAAAATCTGCAGAACATGTGGTAGAATCGCCGAATCATCCAGGTTGGAAAAGACCTCTAACATCAACAAGTCCAATGTTAACCTAGCAGCACTATGTACACCATTAAATCATGTCCCCAAGTGCCACAACCACATACCCATTGAGCACTTCCAGATGGTTTCAATGCCTGACCTTCCTTTCAGTGAAGAAATTTTTATCTACTATCCAATCTAAACCTCCCCTGGTGCAACTGGAGGTCATTTCCTCTGTTCCTGCCCCTCATTATTTTGCTTGTTATCTAGGAAAAAACATGATTAGGCTTGCATGGAGTGCTAAGGCACCTGCATCACACTCACCACAGTTGAGAGCAGTCTGGCCACCCATGCCCAGAATTAATCCATCGGGACGCTCTGCCTTGATGACCTCAAGGACAAACTGTGGAGTGATGGGGAGGAAGTAGACAGCATCAGCCTGCTTTAAGCCAGTCTCATTGGTCTGCACTGAAGCAATATTGGGATTCATGAGGACAATTTTTACATTTTCTTCCTGGAAAATTAAAAGCTGTGTTAAAAATAGGCACACGTGGGGGAAAAAGCTGACAACACAGCAGCACCAGCAAGAAGACATGGGGTTCATCAAGCACTTTACCAACAGCAGAATTTAAAAAATGATGCACTGTCCTATAAGAGACTTCTGGTCTGAAGGCTGAGCTGATGCAAATTCATTACTTCTGTGCATGTGAATCTTGAGTGAATGGAGATTCCCACACGATTCAGAAATTTGATTGAAATTGTTTAACACATTTAGGAGTTATATAGGAGAGACAGATACAAACTCCAACACAGTCATGTCCATCATCTTTGGAAGTCAGATTAAAGGTAGCAAAGTAAAAAATTTAATCAAAAGCTAATCTTTCCTTGCCAAGCAGTAGGTCTTTGAAGTTCTCAGATTTTTGTATCAACTAGTAACAGTAACAAAAATATTTTTTTTTCTTTGACTTTCCATAGAAATACTTTATTGTCCTGGCATTGTCAGTTTAAAAATCTCATCCCAAAACTTTTTTTATTTGATATTGCACATATTAAACGACAAACTCTGCCTTTTTATGCAAGATGAAGGTTAGCCAAAATTTCACACTGCTCTTTCTCTATCACAGAAAGAGAAACTGAGATAGAGTGGTAATAGATAATAAAGTTTGTCTGTTTCCTGCTCTAACAGGAGCCTCTCTTTAGCTACAGACAGAAATGCACTAATTTTCTCATTAATAGAAAATTCTGAGTCAGAGCTAGGCAGATAATCCTCTTCACTCTTGAACTATTAGCATGTAGTGAGGAAACCAACCAAGTTTTGCCAAAAATTATGAGTGTGGCCAAGCTTAAAAAAACCTGCATCAACCACATGTAGTTGACATGCAGATACAGGAAATTGTACAGAAAAAAGTTCTACTGCTTTGTTGAAAAGATGGACTGAAAAGTGCAAAGGTTGTGACCTCATTTTTACAGGAACTCATTCTATTCTCATTCGACTTCATGTAAGGCTAGAAACTACAAACATCACTTGCAAAAAATGCTAGTTATAGATGAAAATTACATTTCAAATGAAAGATTTGCTATATGGAAGTTGTTAAAAGGTTAAAAAATGACAATTCTCATTGAAAAGAGGAACGGTGACAATATTTTTAAAATTTTATAAAGAAACAGACTGGAGAAAATGTTATGGAAGTGTTGCTAGGAGCAGTACAGAAAGTGCTATTTTCCCTCAGTTCATGATAAACATGAAAATTCCACAGGATTTATCCGTGTTTGTTTAAAATTTTTGATTATTTGTCTCACTGCTTTGGGGAAACAAAGAAATAGCTCACCTGGAACAGTGGGATTCTCACTCAGAGCTTTCAGTGTTCAAGTGTTAAATAACATTTCCTCTCCTTTCTTTGATAACTTAAAATACTGCCTTAAAGACTTGCTGTAAATTTCTGCTGACCTTTTTTCCCTGTGAAAAGTTGGAATTTTTTTCACTGAAGCACACTTTCCTTGGAAATGTGTGGAACAGGGGAGGGAAAGAAGATATAAAATCTGTAGGGAAAATATTTTGGATTTAGACAAATGACTCTTAACTGGGTAGTTTTCATGGTGATGGTGAGGGAGAAGATCAAAAACATTCTTCTCTAATAAAGTGATTCAGAAATTCATGGCTATGATTCTGTTGAAACAAATGGGGGAGGGAAAAGTTTATCACTTTTCAACAAGCTGGACTGTCGGCACATCTCAACTTTCTTCCCTGCTTATCTGGGACAAGATATCTCAAAGACAAACTAGCAGTGATGATGAGGATAATTAATGAGAGAATTAATGCACTCTCTGCTGAGAGACACATTTCATTGATCATTCATCATCATTCTGGCCCAATTGCTTGGAATGCTGGATTTTAATCCACATGCTCTTGGCTCTTGCAACCCTTTCCTTCAACTTCTGCCTTTTTCAGTTGTTTATAAACATACAGAATCCTGTGTAATGGCCACCCATCTTCATGGAGACATTAGTTACAACTTAATTAAAGCAATGAATTAGTAATACTCCAGGAGGACTCAATTTCTCTTTTTGTGTGATATCCACCTGTATTCAGCTGAGTTGGGATAATCCCCACAGAAATTTATCCAGAAGATTTTCCAGGTGACCACAAGCTAGTCTGTTGTTCACAGGTACTTCCAGGCCTTGCTCTTCAGGGGATATTCCTGCCTTTGATGAATGTATTTTCAGATACAGATTTACTGACTGTGCAAGTCCCATCTCCTCAAGATTTTTTAGTCTTCAAAGGAAACACCCATTTAACTGTCTAGGATTGAATATTAGTATCAGCACCTTCTTATAATGAATCATCTTCCAAGAGACAAGCAAGAGCAGCAGCACACAGCAGAATGAATCAGAACATCAGCATTGAGAATCAGTGTTGATTGATAACAAAAAATAAAACAAAATTAAGAAGTCTAAGGGGAAAGAAATTTCTCCTGTCTCCTATTAACTGTCCCTTCTCTCACAGCCATGTTCTGCAGCTTTTCCTCTCTCTCACATGCAACCCTAAATATCTCTGCCAGAGGCAAGGTCAGGAAGGGCAAGCCTCTGGAATGGCTGATCAGCCTACAGATCACAGCAGCTCTTGGGTGGCCATGTGAAGGGGAAGGACTCTGTAGGAGGTCAAGGTGGGGAGATTTATCATTAAAAAACCCACTTTCTTCCACAATCTCAAGCTGAGTTTAAAGGACAAAAGAGGAGGAAAAAAAAAAAGAAAAAAAAAAAAAAGGAGATACCTCCTTTCCAAAGGGGTCATTATTGACACTCCCCAACTCTGGGATCCCCCACTCCTGGTTTGTACTTGTCTCTTGATGATGTGCTCAGTTTGAACTAGTAGTCAGAAACCATATACATGCAATACAAGATGTGTTGTAATGTGGGGATGAACCAGAGCACCCCAGATTATATTTGACATTACTAAAACCAATTTTTTCATTCCTTCTCTCCAGGGTCAGCACAGGAATAGAATGTTCGTGACATCAGGACCATCAGGACAGCCTCAGAACCACTCACAATCATCACCTCATCTGAAGGCAGCTGCTACTTCTGCTCTGACTCTGCCAGGTCTCTGCAAGCTCCCTCTTCCTCCTTCACATGAGGTTAGACGTGAACCTGGGGCCCAGGTAACTCTTACATTACCAGTAATAATCCCAACCCAGGACTTCCTAACCTTCTACACCTTCTCCTAGCATGAGCTTTGCCCTAGTAACCTTTCCAGGATCTGTTCTAGAAACAAAACTTGACATATATGACCTTTAAAAAGTTCATCCCACTTAAAATAAATACCATTTAGAAAACCTGCCTTGATGGGGATTCTTCTGTATAGCAGTAGCCAACTGTTCAGCTGTTATTGGTTGTCTACCTTGCAGTGTGTTGGCATACCACAAAAGTTCCAGGTTTTCAGCACAGGTACATCTGACCATATTCCTCCTCCTCCATATCCATTCAGTTTAACAAGCCTGGAGCAAACAGGCACACACCACAAATAACAAACTGCTTGAAGACTGTGATGGAAACCCCAAGAACATCTCTCTTTGGAAGATAATTCTGCATGGTTAACTCACATCACTCAACCAGCAAGTTCACCAAGAAAAGTTAATTGTCCCTGTGGTCATTTCTCCTCACCAGCTTCCCTGCCCCAGCTGGACACAAGTGGAGGATCAGTTTAGCTGTGAGAAGGGAAAGATGAGGTTAGTATTTTCACAGAATCTCCTCACCTTCAAGGCTTTCACGGCCTGCGATCCAGAGTAATCAAATTCCCCTGCCTGCCCAATGGACAGGCCCCCAGATCCTAGAATGAGAACTTTGGAGACCTGCAAGTGTCAAATGGCATGAAAACAATCAGTCCCAGTGAAGTGGATGTTGAAATGAACAGAGACTGTGCAGCACTGAACAGTGTTAAATTACAGAATGTAAGTCTTCAAAAGAGAAGAAATCACTTTCAAAATCACCTCAGTTTTACTTCTTAGAGTATTTCTAGTGGAATTCTCCCATGTATCTCAATTTTGAGAAACATGTGACTCATGGATAGGGCATACAATAAATATGTTAATTGCATCATGTGCTTATAGACAACCATGCCTCACTTTGGCTGCCCACAAAATCCCACTGCCTCTAAGACAGCAAAACTGTATGAAATTCAGCTCACGTTAAGGAATTTCAGACTTATTTGCTAAGCAACCAAGCACCAACATTACACTACTGGCACAAAATCTCATGGCCAGATTATCCCAGGGCACCTCATTATACTGCTATGAGAGTGCCTTTCTCAGGAGAACTGCAAAGAAAATACATGAAACATCAGAACTTAAAACTCTTTCAAAGAAAACAGAGTTAATAACACAAGAGCTGCCAGATGACTGTGAGATAAGCAGCTGTCAGGACTTTTGTAAGAGAAGCCTTCTTTGACTTCCATGTGCTATTTTGTGCCATGGGTTCAGTAGGAATTAAGTAGCTCCCAGCCTCACTGACAGGCATGAAAATATCTGTACACTGACCTCCACTCTAGAAGCTGTCACTCCAGCCTTGGGAAGGACCGAAGGAATGGTGGTACCTTTCCCTCTCTTAACCAGGGAAATAAATGAATCAAATAGGAACTAGGAAAAACAAACACATGCATTTGCTGCCAAAGTTGAACTAAATATATACCAAGCAAAGAAGGAAAATCAGGCCATTTGTGAATTCATGCAATCAGCTCTGCTCTGCTGCCTTCAGCAGGCAGATTTACACCATCTCAGAAGAGGAGATCATTATTTGAAATTTATATAACAACTTTGACATATCTGACAAAGCTGCATTCAAGAAAGTGAGGTCATAATCAGGAAGAAAACACACATCAATCATGTCTGTGTGCTCTGTTTCTATGTGGCTGCCAGTGCAATGAGTGAACGTGCATCAAAAGCTAAAACACAGAAGAGCATACACTGAACTTGTTCAGGGAACCATCTGGAAAGGTGCCTACTACAGAGCAGGGCTCTGAGCAGGAATAGATGAATATCAGTTGTGCAAAATCAGCGTTGTCCTTCCACAGGAGGTCCCGGGGCAGCTGCCAGAAAAGTGCTCTCCAACCAGGCAGGGCAGGCAGGCAGCAGGATCCTCATTGGAAGCAGGCAGCCACAGGCAGTGGGACAGGCTTCCCACCCACCCCACCCCGCCAGGCTTCAGCCACACAGCCCCTGGGCTGGATGACTGCTGGGAATTACCTGTGGAAGGAGTATGGATGGGTCCTGCAAGCTTATTAGGATAGGCACTATGTTATCAAACCATCCCAGCAGTGGGAGTGCACAGACATGGAAAAGACACACAGCTGAGTGTTTTGAGTTCTCTGATATACACTAGTCAATTAGATTGCTATGAAAGTTCCTGATCTCAAGAGATTTACTTGCAGATTTAATCAACATCATCAAATTAAGATTAAAATAAGCATTTCTAGGTATTCTTCCCTCTCTGTCTCTCAGGAAATGCTAAATAGTTTATTTATGTTCAGACATGCTTCCTCTGCCTTCCACATCCCCTGATGCTGCTTAGTCATATTCTGTGACTATGCAACCAGTTGTTACAGAATTTGTGTGAAGTCACAGATGGGGGATTAAAATTTCATTTCACTTAGGAGAAGCAGAGTGAAGAAGAATGAATCCATTTACATAACTCTACAGTAATTATAAAATTTGAAAGTGGAACTAAAGTGTATTAGAAAGCTAATGGTTTTATTACGAAACATCTGGCTAGTATTTTTTACTGTTAAGATAAAATCCTATTCCTTTTGCAGTCTCTTTTGCAAGAGATTTGAGCCTGATCCTGCAAAGGCTTAAGCACTTTAGTAACTTCCAACACAGAGATAATCCCACCAGGACTCAATATGTACACATCATATGAATGGAATCACTGATCCAAAGCACTAAGAAGTCAATAGACCTCTTGCTGCTGATTGTAATTAGCTCCAGATCAAGCTAAGCAGACACAAGCTGGTGCATGACTGGGCCCTTTGCTAGGATCCTGACACTTCCAGACCCAAGACTGAGGACCATGACCAACTGGTACACCAGCTGATAAACATCTGCACTCACAAGGCCATCTGAAAGCATGCCCACATCAGCCCTCATACATTACCTCTGTGTCCCTTGGCCCAGGATTTGCATCTGGATAGAATTGCACAGTGAAAATCGATCTGGTCTCATGCATAATTCCCTGCAGGAATAAAAATGACTCTCTTATTAGACACCTCCTGACAAGCAAGTGAACAGAAAGCCACACCTTATCCCCGTAAGCACTGAAGGCCAAAGCACTGATGTGTTTCTAGGGGCTGTCAAATTGACATCCATTTCATTCCCAGTCTCTTGCTCTGCTGTTAACTCTCCAGGGCCTGTGCAACCCTCAGCTGTCCATGGACTGGGGGGCACAGTGGAGACATAGCCTTCACTGCAACAGCAAACAATGATAAGCTGTAAGCACCTGACAGAGCAGGGACTGCCTCCCTGCAGAGACAGCCCTGGGACTAGGCAGAGAAGAAAAACATACCTGGCAAGAAAAGATCACCTGGGACAAGACTGCTATGGAATGAATTGTTTAACCATCCCAAGCTGATTGGTTCTAACATGGAAAAAATTATTTTCATAATTCACTTTAAATGCTGACACAGGGCCTTGATCTCTGCCCTGGATTGGGCAGAGTGGTGAAGGGCACCACTGTTGTGGACAAACAACAGCTCTGAAGGACCTAAACTGAGTTTAGAGACGGTGTTTGGAGTTTCAGTTGGAGCCAGGAAAAAATGATTTCTCATTTGAGTGTCCTGATAGCACCAAGAAGCATGATCCACTGGGAGGCTACCCCATAGGTGTCATTGCTCATGGTCTCCAACTCCAGACGGGGGTAGAGAAGCTCCTCAAGAGGAAATTGAGGGAAAAGCAGTCCTGATACAACCTGCTTCTCTTAGGAATGGACAAAGGAGCCCAAACAGTCTCACGTAGAGCCACAGTGCCATCCAGAGCTTCAGGGTGGGATGTTGGGATAGGACAGGGATGAGAGATGAACTGCTGACCACAACATTATGGTATGAATTTCTGCTCTCAGAGTAAAGAATTCCATCAGTCTGTCGCATTTTCCCTGAATGCTCATGCTCCTTGTAGTTACATACAAATATCTTTTAAAAATGTTCACTCCATGCCTTGTCAGTATTTAGAAACCTATGCTGGCCCTGTCCAGCTGTGATATGTCAGGTCAGCCACAATGCTTTTTCTTTTTCAAGCAGAGGAATGAAACAGACTGCACGTGACAGACTATCCAGCCCTGATCCTGTTTGTGAATTCTAAACCAACACAGTCCTTGTGCCTCTCCATCTAGGAAAGTTTAGGAGGCTGCTGCTGCTTTGGGGCTCACAAAAATGGTTTTTTAGCTCACATGAAAGAACTTCATTTTATTAGATCCAACTTTATCACCTCTGTCTCCAAATTCCAGCTAGAGCAAACACAAAAACACCTGGGGATGAATGGGTTTAGTTTGTCAAGACAAAAATAAAATAAATTCAAAAATTGAACCGAACAGCTATAAATTTTTTTTTCAATGTTTTGTTTGGTAAAATTTGTCTATGTTTAGATACCCTTCTGTGTTTAGATATCTTTCCATAAGGATAAAGAAAACAGCAAATGGCAAACCCAACTTATTCTAAAATCATCAGATGGGTAGCTCAGAACTGCACTGTTCAATCTGCCAGACTTGATACTGGGCATTCATACAAAACAAGAGAGAGAGGCATATTCCATGAGGGAAACTGCTTTTGAAAATACCTTCTTTTCATTGATTTCCTGATAATTAACATGATTTTACTAATTTGCACAACACTGGACATCATGGAAAAGATTTGATGTGGGCAATTACCAGCCTGAGATCTCCAACATAGATGTCACTTGACATTGGACATCTATCTTCAATCATGTAAATTATTCTTTAAGGGCAGTCCCTCTCCCTCATGACTTTAGTCTTTGGACTTTACTCATTGGAATTATATTTACAATAACAGACCAAATTAGATGGCAATGATAGCCCTTTTCTGTGCTGGGCAACACAGAGCCAACACAACAAACTGCTGACACAGGCTTGCACTGCTGTGGCACAAACCCTAAGAGAATGGCAGCTAAGTGAGCAACACCAGCAGCAGGGAAATAATGGGAATTAATAAGGCTCCTGTTCAGGGAAATGATAAAGTCAGTGTTGCAATCCAGTGCAGTGGGGCTGGTACAGTGAAGTACCCATCTTACCCTGTTCATGGGTTGCAGTGCAAAATGTAACCAAAACTGTGTATTCTATCAACATCTGTTGAAACTGGGAGGCAGGGAGGGTATAATTGTCTGTCAATGGCCAACTGTCAATAAACCTGCTGGGGCAGTTTTCTTATCTCTTCCACAACCCAGCCTCCCTCCAGGGAGAGATCTTCTGCTAATGGGCCAGTGAGTCTCACTGATAGAATTCCATCATCCCACTGGGAAATGCTCCAACCAGGGGGAGGAACCAAATATTCCTACCTTGATAAAAATCTGGGAGTTGGAACACCAAGGCAGCCTTTTCCACTGGATTCTCAGAGGAAGACCAGGCCCATCTCTCACCACTGGACCTTCAGCAAAATAACTCCAATCTTTCTACAGGAGCATCACTTCAACAGAGCCACATCTGCCACTAGGACTGCAGCCACCATGGAATGGGACTGCCACCAACACCCTGACCCACAGGGTGTCAGGTTGTATCCTGACTCTGTCAGTGGGTTTGTTTCTTTCTTTCTTTCTTTTTTTCCTTCGTAATACTGCATGTGGGGTTTTTTGTTTTATTGTTTATTTTAGTTCCCCTAATAAAGAATTGTTATTCCTATTCCCATATCTTTGCCTGAGAGCCCCTTAAATTCAAAGTAATAATAATTAGGAGTGAGGGGGTTTAAATTCTCCATTCCAAGGGAGGCTCCTGCCTTCCTTAGCAGACACCTGTCGGTCAAACCATGACGCCCTGGCTGTTAAGTATCTGGTCAAATCAACAAATTCAGCCTTGATAATGTGAGAGCAGGCTTACAGGGGGTGAAATGAAGCTTACAGGAGGTGAAATAGAGGCTTCTCTGTGCAGAGCTCACCTCATTCGTTTGGTCGTTGGCATTCACAAAGAGAGGTTTCCAGCCAGGAGGCAGGGTGGAGCTCTCAATGGCATAGCCGTGGTTCTGAGCCGTGATGACAGCCTGTCCATTCACTGCATTCAGGACAGGCTGGTTCTGGCCTCTGGAACAAAAAGGGATCAGAGGACACAAGTGCCAAATGTGCTCAAGTGCTACAATTAGGAGGAGCTGGTAACTGTGGGGCTATACATGGCCATTCAATAGCAGCAGTAAAACACTGGCAGCCAATCTCAAAATGATCAATCCTAGGAGAAACTTTGCTATTCTTCAGCTCGATGGGGATAAATTACATCAAATACTTTCAAAAAACTCTCAAAAAAAGTAGAGCATGACATGGCAGTTGAAATTAAGGGCAAGGAGAACGGCTGGGGTGAAGGAGTAAAGTTACTGAGATGTGAGCTGCTCCCAAAGCAGTTCAGCAGCAGAGCACAGCTGTTCCACAGCCCTTTCCAAGGCTGAGCTGCTCTGTCTGAGAAGAAGCGCTGCCCCACCTGTTGGCCATCTGCATCTTGTAGGAAGTAGCTCCAGCTGCTATTCCAATGATTAGATGACCCATGCTAATTCCAAACAGGGGCTCTGGACGATTGCTCTCCAGAACCTAAAATGAAAAGGTTTTCAACAGATATTGGAGTGTCTCTGTGCAGCAATTCCAGCATAAACCATGCTAGTTCCCTCACAGAGTTGGGATAAACCTCAATGCCAGAGTGGCAACAGCCTATGAAGGACAGTTTCCTCCTTTCCTCTGGTTCAGAGAGAAGCCCCAGAGCACAGCTTGGTATCAGACTACTCGCAGGGAATAGGTAATGACACTGCATTACAGCCACTTAGTGTGTGACATTGTTCCAAGTGGGAGCTCTGAAATCAGTGCTGTTCTTTCCTAAGGTCACAGAGGACCTGAAAGAGCACGGGGTTCTTCAAGGCACTGGTATGGTAATCGTGGTCATCATATTTGCCATGTATTGTTCACCAAGGTCTCTAAAGCCCTGGTGTAACTATTGGGCTGGAGACAAATCCCACCAGATCAACATGAGGAATATTCCAGGCAGCTGAAATGTCTGAACATTTGGCCCATAACAGTTTAGTATAAACAACTGCTACTTCAACCACTTAAAAAAAAAAGCAAATTAAAGTATAATCAGCCTAAAGGTATTGCACTGTACCTTTCTGACATTCTGAATCACTTCCTGGGCTTTCATGGGATCCCCTGGGCCTCCAGAAATTATGAGTCCATCATAATCCATGCCAGTGAAATCGTGGTCCCATGGAACCAAATGCACTTCTGCACCCCGCTAAAAAAAAACAAACAAACAAACAAAACAAACACACACACACACCCACAAAAAAAAAAAAAAAAAAAAAAAAAAAAAAAAAAAAAAAAACCACAAAAAAAACAAAACCAAAAACCAAATAAGGGAACAAGAAATGAAGGGAGGAAGGAAACAAATTATTTTTTGTAACAAGGTTCTTCCTATGCTCTCATGTCCTAGAGCTTGAGTTTGTATTTCAGTCATCAGCTATATCCTTTGCCCATGATGTAGCTTCTCTCCACCATCTGACCATATTATTTTCACAAAACTAGTAGACTTGGCCCCTTTGATCCACCTCAGTGTTTGTCAAGTTACTCTGAAATTCACTGATGAGATCCAAACTTATTAATGGAAAGCAAAATAAGTGTGTATGTATATGTGTAACATATGTTCACTTCTGCACAGTGCATTCATCCTAACTGTTAAATTAAGGCTTCACAGCCTTGTTCTATGACATGCCAGAAGTAGCCCTACACATCAAAACTGAGACAAACATGCATATTAATTAAAAAATTGAATCATGGAAATCTTGTACATCTAAAGAATATGAGGACATTGCTTTCTGTCCTCCTGTGTGGCTAAAGAAGCAAGAACTGCTTCATTACTGTGCTAAAAACAGGAAAAGCTTTTCACAGAATTCTAGAATCAAAGAATAACCTGGGATGCATGAGCCCCATGAAGTCATCAGGTCCAATCCCTGTGCAAAGCAGGAGTAATTTCCACTTTAAGTCAGGTTGCTGAGGGCTTGGGGAAGCTGTGTCTTTAATATCTTCAACGATGAACATTCCACAAGTACTTTAAGCCTGTTTCAACCATTCACCACCGTCATTGCAATTTCCACACCCCCCCCCCCCATTTATTTATTTTTTACAATGTTGTGTAGACCTTCCTTCATTGTTCTTTAGAGAAGTTGTGCCTCATTTTTTGAAAACTCATCTCAGCTTGCCTTGGCTGAGAGGCTGCTGTACAGGTCCTCTTCCTTATCCCTTCAATACACTCTACCAAATGCAGAAAACACCTCCCACAGCATAAAAACCATCCTAAGAATTAGGAGGGTCACTTTAGGAGGGTAACTTTAAAATGCATGCATCCAAGTGGAAGGAAGGCTCATGTGTACAGGTGAGGCTCTTGCCAAGGCACAACAAGTGACAAGGGACACAAGCACTGACCTACCTTTACTAGCAAACGGATAACATTGTGCTTCAACCCACAGTCAACAGCTACAACTTTAATTGGATTCCCTCTGCCATAAATCTTGACTTCCTACAAAAAGACAGACCGTGTTGTGAATGACAGATCCTGTTCCTCAAACACAGAGAAGATGGGCAGCAGAATAACTTTTCACCAATGTGCAGCAACTGGCACTTCACAATCAATTTATGTGAAATCTCCAAGGAATACTGCAGACATTAGTGCTTCCTCCATCGTTCTGTGAAAGTAAAAGTTATAATGCTGTTTCATATGCTGTTGATTACAGCAGTAATGCAATTCCTAAGCAATCACTTGTTTCCATAGCTAATGACAAGCTTTTTTTCCTGCGTGTCACCTCATTAGCAGTGAAGCAAAAAGCCAGTTCTCACAGATTATTGCAGCCCAAGAGAAATGGGCCAAATACCCAGTGAGAGATGTTCAGCTAAAATGCAGTCATCCTGCTGATGCCAGTGGAGAAAGGCTGCTTCACACCAGCTACAGTTCCACCACGTGAAACACCACACCAAGCCTCCAGTCCCAGTAAGACCAAAGCACAGTTGGGGACAGCCTGTGAGTGACCCTCTGTGCACCATGGCACTACAGACCAGGCCTGTCACCCAGCATGGCCTATGTTCATATGGACCTGGCAGTTTTATCTCACAACTTCTCCTCTTCCAGCTGCTGCTCCTTAACTAATTCCATAAAATAAATTGTCACCAGTCCCAAATCTGGACCGTCATGCTTTGTACACCCAGTTATCTACTGGACACAGCCAGAATGGAAGAAACTGAGGTCAAACCTCATTATGTTATACGGCCTTGATACTGTGCCATTGCAGACTTGCTGTCAGACAGCTCTAGCACTGATGTAAGGTTATTTATAGACAGCTTTTTTCTGAAGCTTGCTGAATTATTTTACTTGCTATATGACTGCAGGTAGCAGTTATTGATGTTATTCATCAATAAGCAATAAGGCTGCCTTCTTCCTCCTAAAAACAAACTCTGTTCTTACCTTCAGTTACACTTAGCTTCTGAAAGATGATATTGACAAATGTATTTTGCCCAAAGTGTCTTTTCTCTTGGGCATCATGGAAAAAACAAGGTAGTTTTTTGTTTGGTTTTTTTTTAGTTGTTTTTTTTCCCTCTTTTAGACTAACTCCCTTTTAATCAGTTTTCCTGGAATCCATATTTCACATCTGGGCCTCCTTAAGAAAAGATACTAAAATCCATGTTCAATATGGCTGGTGTGGGGTAACAAACTGAATTTTTTTAGAGAAATATAGTCATCCAAAAGGAAAGACATCCCCTCAGCAGATAATTCAAGATGAAGTTTGTTAGCAGAATACTGCAATTCCTCCCCCTGTGTTACCCTCACTCAGTTCTTGTTTGAACTTTTATCTTTGCAGAGATTGAAATGCAGAGGTTTCTAGTGATGCCTTAGGATCACTAAGCTTTTATATTCAGCTTTTATATTTTTCAGACCCTATACTGCTTTAGTGTATAACTCTAAAATTCCATAGCCTACTGCTGTCCTTCCATTTCATCCAGACAAAACAATTCCTCTCCAAGTCTGAAACTCAAGAACACCTTACTGTCTCAGGCCCTGAGAAGTAAAAACAAAAGTGAGTTATGGGGGAGCAAGCTGGGGGTATATGACTTTACTGCCTGAATCTGTAAGTGATACATACCCCTGATATGTAACCAAACTTACATCTGTATGAAAAACTCATGACCACTGTCCTTCTTGGGTAGCCTCTCAGAGGCTTCTGACAGCCCAAGGTGCACCTGTTGAAAGCCTTTAATAAATACCCATTTTTAATCTCTTAATCTTGTCCAGCTTCTGTTCCAGAGAGCTGATGCCTTCTGGAGGCTGAGCTGGAACAGAGACCAGACAGAGCAGAAGGATAAAGTAGGGATTTATTAAAAGGCTCAATGGGCACACCTGGGCAGCACAAGAGCCCGGCTGGGCTACACCCAAGGTGCACCCCAAAATGGTCACAAAATGGATGACTGGCTATGAGGTCTCACACTTTTGTAAGTTCTGGTTCATTAGCATATTGGAGTTAATTATCCAATTATAGATTCAGGTTATGAATCTCCATCCTCCTTGGTTTTTGCTTCTCACTTCACCGTTGGTTTTGTTCTTGGGCCTGAAAGTTGTGTCAGTTGTCCTTGGTCCCAAGCTATAAAAGGAATTGTTTTGTCTCCCAACCCTGTGAAGAGAGCTTAGCAGCACTTAATATGAAACCCAGAACTAAGCACTAAAACAGCACAGAACCTGAAAAATATAAAAGTTAAACTTAAGGCATCATAAAACTTAAGGCTAAAACTTAATAGCCACTACAATGTTCCAGGCATCACTAGAATGCAAGAGTGTGTCCTGTGTGAGGACAGATCTGATCATCATCAGGAGAGTCTTATTTCCATGTCAGGAGCAAGGGTGCAAGAGATGGAGTGCAAGGAGCACCTCCATACAAGGCTCCAAGCTGCCACACATGAATCACCAGTGGTCCCTACTCCACCTCTGAGGATGTGACTCACCCTGAGCCAGTAGTGTTACCCCCGCTGCTGTGACTCCTAGTGTGTAACACAGAAAGGAGATTTTTGCATGGAAACATATCTTGTCATTCACATTACATAATCAAATGGCAAAGTATCCTAAAACCCTTTTTCAGAATGAGTAGAATCATACTGAACCTGAGTCTTGTTAGATCACTTCAGCCTTCTGGTAAGAAGCTGTGCCTGACAACATATGATGGTATTTTCACAGTCTCAAGCAGATTCATCTTCCAACAGTCCATAATGGAACTGTATAAGTGCACAGGAATTTTATGGGTCTTCTACTTGCCACCTTTCAAGCTTCTGGGTGGTGGGTTTCAAAAATTAAGAACATTAAGGTGTTTGATTCTCACAGGAACTGCTTAGTGCCCTGTGTCAGAGACCCCTAAGGAAAACTTACCATCCTTTTCAAAAGGGGCTTTTAAAGATCCCTCAATGTCTCACAATATCCATACTTTAAAAAAATAACAAAATATTATGAAGCAAAGACCTCATTCAAAGGTTCTCCTTAGCTGCTCTCATGACCAGAGGGAGTTGTGGGGCAACTTCAAGGTACCTTAATTAACCTCACTTTCAAAACTCCTCCCACTCAAATTAATAAGCTATGATTTGCTACAACATCTCCTTCAGCAGCAAAACTGATTTCAGATGTTGCTCTCTGCACCACCCACTTGTCACACTCTGTGCTGTAGAAAGCTCCTCACCTGTCCCCCCTGCATCTGGCCAAGAATGTGTTTAGACAGAAACTAGACTGGGAGTTGGATCAGAGAGCTGTTAAAATGCATTCCTTTTAAAGCCAGAGGATTTCCCTCACCTGTGCATGGCATAGCCCATAAAAAAACTCCCAGTCTGAAAAGATTATGTGTGAGGGCTGCAAACCAGTGGTTAGAGAGAGTAAAATCTTCTGCTGGTACTAGTGCTGAGAACAATAATACTACGTGGGCCTGCATGTGTGGAGAGATGTGACCTTTTATCTTGAACTGGTCTCTCATCTGCTCTGCAACCGTGACAATCATGCACCAAAAAAAGTCTCCAACAAGAGTGCTTGCAGAATACTGGCAGTTTTCCACATTCCTTGCCCTGGATAGGTGGTGTTAGCAAGCAGTCTATATCACTAGCATTTAATCAAGGTGGCAGGGGGTGGGTAGGATATAATAAGAAAATCAATCACTCCCACTGTACAATAGATAAGCAGATTCTGGATCATACTGTATGCTGATTTACATGAAAACCATTTGGCAACAGATGGATTATCATGTCCAGTAATTACCAACATTAAATGGCTTACCTCATTTACAGCTTTATATGTGATGTTGTTTTTTAAGCCTATAAAATGAAGTTATAAACATCACGAGACCACCAAAGTGCTGTAAATATTATCATATCTCCCTTTAAAAAGCTATTTTCAGCATCTTTACAATAATTCTTAGTAATTGCAGAGTTTAGCATCAGCAATCTTAGCTGTTTCTGAGATACTGACTCAAAATGGCTCCACCTGCACCTTGCAATCCTAGAGCACAACCCCAGTAAGCAATTGCCATCCTTCTGTGTAGCAACAAGGCCCTGCCTCAAAACACAGTGAAAGTGCTGGCAGGAGCTGGGGGGATCCCCCACGGTGAGATTTGCAAGGTGGCCTTTGTGTTGCAATGGTATCCCAGGATGCCAGTTACTACTGTAAATCCAAGCCTGGATGGAGAGTGCTTCAAACTCCCCCTTGCTAGCCAACCACTCTGTTCAGGACTACTTTTCACCCACACCAGGAACACAGTAGCTCTTCCAGAGCCTCACTGATCTTGAGGGAACTGCAAACACCATCGCAAATGTGGAATTTGCAGAAGGGACTCATACACTCGGTTCTCACTTCAGTCAAAGGGATTAAGCATCCAGGGCACTCTTAATCCCCCAATTGAATCCCCAAAGGAGCCACAATTTGAGATATTTGCCTTTGCATTGATAGAAGAATAGTTGGCATTTTTAGTATGGGCCTGTTTCCTACAGAAATCCCCATGATCTTTAATGTTCTTCTCAGCTTGCAGTTGAACATGGTTTGCATACCCAGCTAATAAAGTAAAAATTTCACTGCTGGTCTGTTCAGATCTATGGGTATAGCAGCTAATTCCAGTTTTATTAGATGCAGGGGATTCCTAATGTGGTCTGGTTTTGACATCTAGAAATCTCTTATGGAATCACCCCAACAAAATTAAGCCTGAACTGTGGTGTTTCCTAAAATTTTTTTAAGGAAACCAACCATTCTTTTTATTAATTCTTTTCATGTTTGAAAACATTCACCATATACCAGGTCTAACTGTATCCCCAATACTTCTCTGTCTTTGTAACACACAATCCTCTGATCAGAGTGTCATTCAGACCACATTCAGCTCAACACAAAACCACTTTTTATCTCCAATACTGCACCTAAGGAGCCATGGGGATATTGAGAAAACAGTACATCAAAGGTCTAGAAAGGTTCATGGTTTAAAAAAAGTCTCCAAGTTATTTGTTTAGAAAAACTGGTTGATCCACAGAGCAAATGAGGAGGAATTACTACCTGGAGGGTACAGCCCTAATGAATACTATGGAATAACTTCTCACCTTTGTTGAAACTTCTGCAATTAAGTTTTGCTTATTTGGGTCTGCAAACTCCACAGGTTGATCTTCAAATTCAATCTTCCCAAGTACCATGCCCTGTGGAAATACACCAGAAAAAACAAAGCATGAGCAAAGGAGAAGCTGTGAACACTGGGACGAGGTGTTGACAGGCCCAGCAACTGGAACAGCTGTTTAAAGATTTTGTTTGGCAGTTTTATGACCATTTTTTAGCGTTTTCAGAAGTTTATGAGCTTTCCTCAGTATAAAAAATCTGTTTAAACCCCTTCATTCAGGGGAGAGACATTATCAGCAGTAACATTTGTTATTAGGCAGTCTAGCAAGCTGTGTTGTGACATGAAATTGAGTTGTCTTCCAAGATTCAGATCCCCACATAACTGTCATGTAAATCTGGGAGTAATCCACAAAGCGGTTTGAAGATTTTTTTGGTTTTGGAAACCCACTGTGAGGGTTTCAGCTGCCTCCTATGGATAGCTACAAGGCAGAAGAACTGGGGTAAGGCAAAGCTAAGTAGGAGGCAGGTCAGCCCAGCTGTTTTCTGAATAAGCTGTTAAAAATAAAAATCACCTCTAGCAAGCCCTACTCTATATTGCTGTTACCACCTGGCAGAAGCTGGGACACTCTTGTACTGCCAGCAGCATATCCTTCTTCTCATTGAAGTTCTCAGTGGAAAAAAAAAATCCCTGCTTTGGCTTTGCCCCACTTCTGGAGTAAGTGGGATTAATCTAGGGTTAACATCTTCTCAGCATAGAAACAGGGTGTGCATTACAGAACTTTTCACGGATGGAAGGGGAAAATAAAACAAAGTCAATGTTTTGTGGTAAATTTATCACATCTCACTTCCATGATCAAACACGTTAAACTCAGCTTGCTCTGTGGGATATTACATCAGTATTCACACTGGGTTTGCTCCTTGGATTTAGTGATTCTCCTTGAGATACTTCCCTGGCTTGCCATACCTAAAGTATCCTTGCCATTTCTCTAGGGCAAGCAACAGCCAATATCTTGCACTGCCATGCACACTAATAAGGGCAAGTTTTAAGGACAGGGTTTTGCCCCTAACATTGGCTGATATCCTATGTCTTCTTGGGTAGCCCCTTACACTGAAAACTGCTCCAAGCTGCTTCACATGAAGCAGAAGATTATCATCATCTTCAACCAGTCCTGTTCTTGGAAACAAGGTTCCTCAGTGGTGCTTGAGAGCCATGGTTCTGAGTGCCACCATGCAGTGAGTGCCATAAATGCAGATGAAAAAGCTCTTAAAGCCCTTGTTCTAAGCCAAATGGTGCCCTGCATTTACTTTTGGTCCAGTTTAACAAGTCATTGCTTATTTCTGCATTTATAAGGAAGCCCTGTTCTCACACCCAATTTTTATAGAGACTGGGAGTGAAATACTAGAGCAGTTTTTTTCAAGCTGGGAAAACTGGGCGAAGAGGTGACATGATGAACTTTTTTAAAAGCCACACACCAATCACTCAAAGTCATGGTATAATGGGACTCACTACCACACACTGCTAAGTTACAGCACAAACACTTAAAGTATGAACTTTGGATAAAAGGAATGGTGATCTATTATCTCTTAAGAAAGCAGAAAACATATTGCCAATTTCTATTGTATTAAATTGTGCTTGTATGCTATCTGTAAGAGCAGAACAATGCCAAATCTTCCTACAAGAATTAATTACTACAAATATTCTTCTATTCAAGCTGGCTTATTCCTGTTTCATTCAGCGGAATGAAAGGGGGCATAGGATTGGGCTGCAGACTGAAAATTGATCAACTAAAGAAAAGAGCAGCTTCAAATAATCCATTAGAAAAGACGGGTCTCCAAGGCAAATTTCCATTCAGACTGGTTTTGATCACCATTTCAGCCAGCGTGAAGTGTACCTTCACATTAACCTTCACTCCAAAACATAATCCTTCCTGTGACCTGCAATTATCAGCTCTTGGAAAACAGAGAAGGGTGATGACTACTGAAAATAATAGCAGGCTTCAGCCAAAGAAAACAAGATTAGGAATTTATCTTAGATGACTGTAGACATTGCCTTGTCTCAGAGGAGCAGGAGAACTTCCACTGACCAAAGGTGCCAGTATCTGTGAACTAATATCCAAAATATCTCACAGACTTGCTTCTCTCTTTGACTGCTTCTGAGTTAAGATATGCTTGATACTACCACCTGTTGGAGTCTGGAATTATGAGAAATATTTCTTTGCATGTTTAAGAGATTTTAAGATCTCTGACAAACAGTGCTTTTAACCCTAGTTCTTGGAAAAAGGGCTTTTAGGCTCTGGAATGAAGCAGTGTTTTCAAGAATGTGTATTAGATAGTAGAATAGTGTGTAGTTTTATCACAGAGTGAGAATTTTAGATATATGGGGTTTTTAGGATGGTAGACAGGTAAAGACAAGATGGAGGAATCACATGGCTTTTGGGTTTCTTCCTTCTTCCTTGCCTCCATCTTCTGTTGTGAAATGGCACATTATGGTTGGCTTAGAGTCTAACCTTCTAACATGGATAATAGTTATTGGAGAAGTATTATAAATACTGACTACATGGATTGTAGTATAAATATCCACACCACCCTGAGGGTGGGAGTATTGAGTATTTGGTATTGAGTTTTCAGTAGTTAGTATTTGGTATTTGGTTTTTGGTATTTGGTAGTTGGGATTCAGGGTTTTGTGCCTTGAACTGACCTGCAGTGAAGAGCTCTGCTGGTCAGGAACAGAATGTATTGATAAGAAAGAATAAACAATGAATGAAACATCAGAAGAGACGACTCACAGCCAGTTCTTGAAACCCTCTGGCTGGGAGAAAAAACTCTGTTTGCATTCTCGGGTGACAGAGGAAAACAGTCGGCAACAGAGACACACAAAAATATTTTTTATAAACCCGAGAACCACGTGTTGTGTCTGACACTACCTGAGGCCTTTCATTTACATCACCTTGTGCTGGTTCACTGCTGTAGGAGAGGAAACCCAGAGCAGAGCCAGGGAGAGGGGGCTCCTTGGGATCAGAGCATTGCCCAGCAGTACAAAACTCTTTGGAAGAGCATATGGATCTGAGCAGTATCTGAAATCAAGGCAGCCCAGCAGCACCATTGCTACTCCAGGTTTGGAAAGGGCCTAGAATTGCATGGTTAATGCAACTGGATCAAGGAAAGCAGATCATACCTTGTCACGAATTAATTTGGACAACATTCTTGTATCAATCCCATACAGCGCAGGCACCTGAAGAAAACCCAAGGATAAGTTAGAGAACAAGCAGCTAAAAAATGGGAAGAAGACAGCAGCCAGATTACTTATTTATGAGAACATGTCACCAAATCATAGAACACTGGTTTGGCAGACACCTTAAAGCTCATCTTGTTCCAGCCTCCTGCCATGGACAGGGACACCTTCCACTAGACCACTGCTCACAGCCCCATCCAGCCTGACCCTGTGTTAGGAGCTCAGGCTGTCAGCAGCAGTCTTACCAAGGCTGCCTCACTGCAGTTCTTCACTTCTCCTCCTTATTCCCACTCATAAAAAACTGAGTTGTTCAAATCTAGTTTCTGCTCTAAAAAGCACAAAATAAAGAGCTCATCTTTCCAGCCAGGTCAGTGCTCATTGTGTTGTTACATCGAGACTGCTCACCTGTTCTTCTTGCAGCCACTCTCCCAGGCTCCTAGTAGCCTGCCAGTGGCTGTACTCATTGCTGTAATCCAGCACCAGTAAACCTGAAACCTGTAGAGAGAAGAAACATCATTTTGCACTGTAGGATGACCTTTGTATTTACCCAGTATCTTCAGTTTTCACTGTTCATTCACCATAAACCATATCATGGACACACTTCAGGCTATCTCATGAGTCTACCTGGGCATTTTGACCAGGAAATCCACAGAAGAATGTGGGATTTCCTGGTAACCAAAGCTGCAAATTGCACTGAGCTGACAAACACTTTTTGTAAAAAGAAAGAAAATGGAAATTTAAGACAAGACAAAATGTTTTATTTTGAGTCTTCTTTTTATTTATTTTTTTTTTAATAAGAAAACTTCTAACTTTTAAGTAACATTTCATTTCAAAAGTCAGCTCCATTTTTCAATGGAGTTAGTGTATAAAACAGTCATTTCACCTCAGAACAGATACTTCCAGAAGGCACATGGCTTAGTACAGAAATCAAGATGGACTATTTTTTGCCACCATTCCTCCAAAGGACAATATCCAGAAGAAGAAAAAGAAATGTTGAGTATCATTGGTTCCTTCTACGAGGGAGCCAGTAAACTTACACACTCAGGCTGATGGGCACAACCCTTTGCTCAGCATTACTTCTGCCACTATTACCTTGATCCCATCAGACTCCAGAAATCTCCTGAGTCCCATTTCATCCAAAGCAGCCGTGTCAGGCACTCCACCATTCCCAACTATGGGGTTAGCCAGGGTAAGAATCTGTCCTTTGTAGCTGGGATCTGTCAAGGCTTCGGTGTATCTAGGTGAAGAAAGAGTAGAAGAAAAGTACATTGGTCTGGAGTCAAAAGGAAAACAAAAGACCCAGTGAAAACAAGACAGGTCTGAATTCCCATCTGACAAAAAGACAGAATGGTATTCATGTGAAGATATTCACAGAATAAAAGCAAACACGTCTGTGAATGCGCCCTGACTTTGCCATTTGTGGTTAAACATTTGACATGGAGAACAAGGAAAGACTTTGACTTCTCATGTTTCATGTAAGAAAAGCACAGAAGCTACCAACAAACTCATAATCCTTTGGTTTAACACAAGAAACAAGTACAGAGAGGGCAGGGAGATCTCAGCCCTGCACAGCCTATCACTGGACCCTCTGATAACAGCTTTCCCTCTCCCTGGGCACACCCCTGGGCTGTGCTTTGCCCTTGCTGCACCCTGCCCTCCACGACTGTAAGAGCTTTCCCCCATCAGTGGCATCAGAAAGCTCCAACTGAAAAGCCAGCAGAGCTGTTTGCCCAGGCTTCGTCCTTTCCACACTCTGGAGCTTGCATATCTTGGGATGTTCAGGGCTGCAACTGCTCTTTTTGTGGGGGAGGACATAGACAACCCCTTAGGATTCCTCATCACTTCTCTGGGTCCTTCTCTCCCATCTGCTCTGCCATGGTCCCACTTCCCTAGTTTCTCCCAGCAGAGGCCTGGCATCTCCTCTAGGTAATCTCCATGTTCCCACCCACAGAACACCATTCATTTCACCTGACAAGACTCCTAAGTGCTTGGAAGCTGGTTTGTGTATCCCTGAAGAAGGCAAAGTGAAGACACTGCTTTGGTATTCAACATTCCACCCCTGGTCATAAGGCCTCAGAGCATGTCCTACCAATACCCCAGGCAGAAGCCCAGCAGTTTAAGCACCTGCCTGGATGCCCTTCTCAACAAGGACAGACTTAAAAGCACATTAGAACATAGGACCAAACCTGGGATTCCACAAAGCTGGACCAAGTTAATCCAGTCTCACTTTCAACCACATATAGTGGGGACAGGGTAAATATGGTCTATATGCTCCTATTCTTCAGCTTCAAATTAACAGACAGTCCTTCACTTTCTCCCTTATATTGTAAGTATACTGTTGCAGATATCCCTTAAACAATTACTGCCTTTCAACACAAAACCAGCTGCAATTTAGCAACAGATTAAATTATCCCCACAAATACTGAGCCAAGTTCATGAAGACACTTCAGGATGAATCTGCCCTATACAAAATATAATTTATTATTGTCATTATCATTTAAACAATACTTAATTGGCAACTCCAGCCATCTACCAGATATCAGCAAGTCACAAGAGACATTTTTATGGAACACCAGACTTACTGCTGGAAGATTAATTGTCAAACATTGGGGAACTCTTCACAAAAGCAGGACTGGTTGCTGGCAGATATAGACAACGCAGCACACCAGCCAGCTCTGAGAAATGACAGGTCAAGTAAACAATGGTCAGTAAATATTTTCAAGTAAGCCTCTCCTGATGTTCAAATCTATAGTAGCTGCTGCAGGTAACCAACCACAGTGTGATCCCTAAACTGCAGTAGGTACCAGGCACGCTTGGCATTGTTCTCTCCTTCCAAGCTAATTAATTATGCTTCCAAAAGACTCCTTGTTACTGACAAAGCTAATTTAATTAACCTTTGCATGTCATTTGTAATCAGCAAACAAGGACAGAGAGCCATTGGGTCTGGGTGGGGTGCAGGCAGAGCTCAGACAATGCCCTTTAAGCAGGAACAATGCTGTGTGGAGCACAGAGGAGCAGCTGGAAACACCAGCTCCAAATGTGCTGCAAGGTCCAATCCTTGCTGGGCCCACCCAAAGGTCTGCCTGATTTCAGTAAACTCCTGTCAACCTATTCTCCCACTAGAGTATCATGGGAAATACACACATTTTTTAGAGGTAAATACCTTTATGGAGCCATTCCAAACATAGGACATTTTATGGTATCTCTTCTTTCTTAGTTGGAAATCTCCTCTTTTTCTTCCTATACCAAACAGATAGCTGCAACAGTAGTTGCAGGTATATTCTTTTTAAGCAAATGCTTCGGAAAAATTCATCCTCATACTTTTCTATGAAAAATTCAACATTTCACCCCCAAAAGGGTGTTCTCAGCCTTCTATTCCAGCGTATGTCAACATTTCAGCAAGCTTCAGCTACTTCAAGCTGCAAGCCTGAGAGCTGTATGCACATAAAGTGCTTTGCCTCCCATTTCTAGAACATGAACCAGGGTGTGGGAGTCCAGATGAGGTGACACAGTGCAGAGCAGCCTATTAATCACCCCAGGACACAGCCCATGCTGACCCCACTCAGCACCTGGAAACACTCACTTCACAGAAAGCAGGTCTGAGGCTTATCAGCATCCCCCACTAACATCTTGCTCTCTATCGTGACAGATTGCTGTGTGCCCCAGCAGCCTGGGCACCTCCTTCACCCTGGCACAACTTCTTCCTGCGCCAGGGAGAAGGGACAGCTGGGTTCCTCTGGATACACAGATCTTGATCTCTGTGATCAGGTGCAGGAGGTACAGCTACTAGCTTCCTTTCAATGGACAGCAATGCCAGGACTGGTAAGAAATCTGCCACTTTTATGTTCTGTAACAATGCTGCAAACTTGTCTTCCGTTTCTCTGAATCAATCAAGGTCATGCTCTGTAAAGGGGGCTCTGAAGATACCACATTACATTTTGAATGTTTTCTCCATGCCCATATGCTCCCCAGCACAGAAGAGATCTCTGTCCCAGCATCCTGTCCAAATGATTAGACAATGAACAAACACAACTTCTACTGCCACAGTACCATGTGGAGAGGAAATTAATCCTTCAGGTCCTCCTTGATTTTTGTGATGTGCCAAGATTTATGGCCCATAATCTATCAATGAGAAGAAAACTCTGGTGCCCTCCATCATTCTGATCTATATTAAACAGTGGCTTGTTGGCAGGTATATTAACACAGCCAGTAATTAGTGCTGTCGAAATGCTTAAATAATTGTCTCCTAATGCAAAACTCTGCAAACTGATTCCCCTCTGCAGCAATTTAACATTCTCACCAATGGTATAATTTTAAAACTCAGCCTGTGAGTACTGAGATCTCCAAATGAGAGCATAATTTGGGGAACACAATGCAGGTGAGCAAAGACAGCTATGAATGACTGCAGAAGAAGCTCAAGCATAAACATTTTCAGAGATATCTCCCCAGGGACACATCCCTATCCTTACCAAAAGCTCCATTCCTCTGGCCAGATTCCCTCTGCTCAAGCAGTCCAAAAAAAGCACTGGCAGCATTTGGCTGCCAACCTAAATCAACCCTAGGCTTCTACCACTCAAGAGGACAATCCTACTCGGTTAGGCACGAATCTGATCCTGCCCTTTAGCTGGAATGGGCACAGAGTGTAAAAGCATCCTTTTGGGATGCTTTACAGGCCTGTGGTATGAGTCAACAAATGACCTAAGGGATGGGTCATAAATGTGATGAACCTGAAGTTTAAAATTTTTGCACTCAGAAGCCAAGTTCCATTACCAAGCAGGCCGCAGATGCTTCAAACCACTACAGCTGATTTGGGCACTGGAGGGCACCCTATGTATCTCATTATCATCCTTAGATCAGTCTTTAAAGGTGCTTATCACCACAAATCCTTTGGCATGAGAGGTCTGCCTGAGACATCATTAATTCTTCTCTCTCCCTGTGTATCTCTGGACTACAATGTAGCCTTATATAGAAAACCACCTGCTTGGATCAGGGTCCTACAAACTTGGGAAAAGCAGTTTTCACAATTTACCAAGCTCCCAGAGAAGGACTGATGCTTTTATGTTGTTTGCTGTTGCCTTACCCAGAGAGCCCCGTGTTGAACACGACTTCCCCTGCTGCAGAGGATGGATAGCCAAAAGAATAGCCCTTCATCTTCATCCCATCTTCCAGCACCAAGTTCGCTGTCTGTACCTAGAGAAAGGCACATGAAGAGACTCAAACACAGGAGGAAAAGCTTGGTACAGGAAAGGGTTATACAGGTAACACCTAGGATACCTGCCTTGTATGCCTAACGATGCAAGAATTACTGTTCTTCTCCCACTCCCAGATGCCAAGACACCATCTCTTTTACTAGTCTGATGCCTTTTTTTCTTTCTAACACTTAGATAACATTAGGATAACATTGTTATCCTAATGAGCTGGCAAACCTCACTGCAAGCAGAGCACGTGCTGCTATCACAGTGGGATCACCCTTTCCTATACCTTAATTGATTTTTTCCACTTATGACATCTTGCAATTTACCAACATCATAACCCAGTAGGGAAGGGATCCCTTGCCTCCTCAATGTTTGCTCAAGGCCTGCTGCTGACTCTGGTGGCTCTCATCCAGCTCTGACCTTTGATAGGTGCTCAGCTTCTGGTACAACTATACAGCAACGCCACTCAAAACAAGTACAAGTATGCATTTAGTTGAACTGGTGTCAGACATCAAAATTCAAAATACCAGTCTATTCTGCTGTAGGACACTAGACCAGAGGAACTTGTGGAGCAGATGGACACTCATGGTCTCAGTTACCTAAGGAACAGGCATAAATTGTCTCAGAAGAAGCAGCTATGAAACAAGCAGCCTAGAGAAAACCATACCTGTTGCAGAGAATGTTTAACAGAACTGAGTCCCACATTAACTGAGGGATCCCTTACAGGCTTCATCACTATTCTACAGCCAAGGCAAGTGGGATGGAGTGAGTTTTACAGAAGTCCTTAAGAGATCCATTGTCACAACTGGGTCTTTGCAAATACAGGACTAAATGTACCACCCTCTTTGGCCCCACTCTGAAAAGAAACTTCTCTTACTCTGGATGGGAAACCACCAGAGAACTCCACCTTCTAATAAATAAATAATGACTACAGGCACAGCAGAAATGACAGAATGACTTGGGAGATTGCCTCAGACAGCAGGCTCTCTGGTGACCTGATGCAGAGGAAGAGTAAGCAAAGCTGTAAATAGATTTTCCAATTAATTCCTGGGCTTAAAAGAATTTGGCCAACCAACTTTCAGGACCCTAAAAAACCTCCACTTCTGGAAGGCAAGCACAGCTGTCTCCTAGGCACAGGCAGAATGACCACCAGTGCAAAAATCCCAGTGGTCTGTGCCACAGGAAATGTGCCCAAGCATATCCACAGGAAGCAGCTCTCACCATGATTTAGCTTCACATTGGTTTCTTTTACAGAACTAATCCTCTTACTGGGATTTTTTTTTAAAAAAAAATCAGGATCAATTTTCTGCAGAAAGGAGCTGGAGAGCTACTTTCCATTAGCTGTAAATCAGATGAACAATCACAGCAAGGAGAAATTTCATTCTCAGTATTGAACATTTTGTAACCATCACGACAAACATTCATTTACAGCCCCTCTGCAGTTACAAATACCTCATGGATCAATTACTAATGTACTGCAAAATACACTAAAAATCAAACTGCACTGCCAAGTAATTGAATTCTGTGCATCTGGGATGCTTTTACCTTGCCATTTTTTCCTCATTAATGTCAAACACCCAGTCACTCTCCAAAGATTTAGCCATAAGTTTTGGAACCATCCCACACCATTGGACAATTTAGTCAGCAACACCAAAATCTCTTCAGTCTCCAGTGATAAACAGAACTTTTGTGGCTAAATCCCCTAGGTTTATACCAAATTAAAATGACAGTTTGGTGGGCTCCCTAATCTCCCTGTGCCTCCCACTGTAGAGAGCTGCCAGACACTCAGAGCACTGCAGAGCACAGAGAGGGTGGGGGTGCCTCCAGCTGGGCTTTGAACAGGACCTCTGCCCTTTGGGGAGCCTGGTGAAAGCTTAAGCTACTCTGCCCCCATGGAACACTGACTGCTGGATACAGTTTCTCCCAACATTGGTGTTAAAGGCTGTATTCCTTCCCCTAGCAGCAACTGCACTTCAACTATATCCCATCACTGGGCACACATTGGGGCAGTTGCCTGAATTGTGGTACCACCAACCCAGGCAGAATCCTTCAGGAAACAAAGTCCACAATATGGTGGAATGACTAGAAAATTTAAAATTCATCTAAGTGCTGCAGGCCAAACCCCAGAGCAATCACTGTGAGCTTCAGAGCCTCACCTTCACTGTAGTACTTGACAGGGATCTGCATGGCCTTCCTCCCACCACAGCCCACCTCTCTTCTAAACCAGACATCACAGAAATAATTTTGTTGAACAGAAGCCCTTATTACACTATTAGAGTCCCTACAGTGTTCAAGTTATGCAGAAAAGTGTCCCTGAGCAACCATAACCTGCCTGCAAGTTCAGCTATAGCAGGGGATAGATGTTCAAATGTTTCCCTCCCTTCCTTGATTTATTATCCTTAATTAAGTGGTTGGTTCATTGAGCATTCTCAAAGCAATTATTCTTGCTTACATTTCCAGTGGAGGTGTTACCATATCCCTAAGCTGCCAGCCTACCTTGGTTTTTCAGTTTTGTTTTTAAGTTGAAAAGTGATTTACAGGCTATAGAGAAGGCCTGTTGGCTCAATCAGGGATCAGTTGGGAGAAATACTCCCAACTTTCAAAAAATGAACAAACAACCCCCCCACCCCGAGCTTTCATGAGATCCTTTTGTCTTCACTCTTCTCAAAACCATCCCCACATAACCTTAGATAAATCCCTGTTGTAATCTCAACTAAATTATTTCTGCCAGGCACCCCCAGCATAAGATATGTCATTTGCAATCTGATTTCTCTTCCTACACATCAGTAGCTTCGCCTTTGGCAGAGGGCCCTGTGTTCTAGAGAGGCTGCAGTACTTATCAAGAGCTTTGAGGATGAAGGCTAACAGAAAGGGCCATGCTGTTGATGTCATGTTGATAGGTTTTGTGTATTTTGTCAAAGCAGCTTGAAGAGTCAACTAGTTCAGGCCCCACTTCACTAAGCACTTCTCACATCAAGTAAAGAAAGCACTTAAGAAGTTAAAAGAAAAAAACAAACCTAAACCCAGTCAGAAAGTAAGAAAGCAAATGGAATTAGTTCCAGTTAGTTCCCTGCTGTAGCAGCCCTTCCCATCTAAAAAGTGGATGATAAAGATCTGCAAAAATATCAAAAGATCTACAGTACAATTTGCTTTTCAAATCGTGTCTTCTATAAATTCCTTTACTGGCAAGTGAAGGGGTAAATTTTTCTCCTTCCTGCTTCCCAGTCAAGTAAGTCCAGCTCTTCACCTCCAGAGAAATCCCCCCAGTTTATCTTGGCAAGGTGAAGCTGAACCCTGAACTGCTGGAGGACTACGAATATGCCAAGTACAGAAACCAGGGCAGGCACTGACACACTCTCTCAGCCAAGCAGAGACACAGCTTGCACTCAGGTTCAGGGCAGGCCAGTTAATTTCCCCCCAGTATGAAGATGACAAAACGTCTCTTTCCTAAGCAGACCATGATTCCACACAGCACAAGAGTCTCTGCCACATGTCTTGGCTCACATCTGGCCGGCTGCAGAACAGCTGACATATCAGAAGCAGAGAAGAAACCAAAAGCTCTGAGATTCCTTCCACAATATAAAGCTGGTGCCAGGAAAGCATTCCTTCTTCCAAGACCAATTAGCCAGCAACAAAGGAGCAGTTTTCTCTTTGACAGAAAAATCAAACAGATTATTACTCTCTTGTGAGTACTATGCCATCACAGTGGCTAACAGTCAAAACTTTCTTTGCCAGCCCTGTGTGTATATACATCTATATCTATCTGATTTTACTCTGGCACGTTTGTTTCTGGCTAATACAAAGAGAAGAAGGCTGGGCAAGAAAAAAAGAATAAGTCAAGTTGAGCATCTTGGGATGCACCATAGAAGCTTCACACTTAGGATATTTTTTGGGGAGAAACACTAGATTAATTCCTTTATCAGTCAAGACAAAGAAAAGCAATGTTAGAAAAGTTATAGTTCCTACAACTTGAACCCTTCTCAAGGCTGCTCACAACAATGCCACAAATAGTTGTCTATCACAAAACTCAAAGGAAAAGAGTGAACCAAGCCAGATGAGGTACCTAGCACAAGTTACTGAGGACCCCTGGAAATTTGCACCCCTTCCCCCCCCCCCCCCCCCAGTAGCAGTTCACTAAGTTTCCCCACCTGTATGGGAATGGGCCCCATATTACACCCCTTCAGCCCCAAAACAAGGAGTGGAGTACCTTGTGACTCATCTTTAGCTTCCTCACCCTTCTCTCTACTCTCCTTGCAGTCACTGTCCCATTTCTTTCCACCTGCCTCACATATATTTTAAGAATCCTCTAGCAGTAATCTGAAATTTAGAAACAGTTTCTAAAGCCAGCACTCTACACAATTTTCCTCATCTCCCTCTCATTTCTGACTACATTTTAGCTCATTCCTGGTGGTTTTTATAGCTCTCCCAAACCTCTCCTTAGTGAGCCAGCTATACTGTTACAATTCACCTATTTATTGCTCATATTACCTTTACATGCCCATTTAACTACATTGGCCTCAGAAGAGCATTAAACAATAGGAGCTTCAACCTGCAGTTTCTCTGCCTATTCCTGAATTTTAAAAAAGCTTGATTAACCTGAAACCAGTGATGTTAAACATCCCTACTGAGAGCCCAGGGGTCTCTGGTCAGCTCTCTGCCCCTTTTTCACTCATGGATGCCCATTTCTTCTTTAGAATGGAAGGATGGGATGTAATGGGGAAATGTGGACTTTTGAGTCCCCATATATAACACTACTCACCTACAATGGTGTTTCCCCACACAGGGTGAGTTTAACTGGACAGAATACAGACTTGGGAAAAGCATTATTAGGCATTCTTCTAAAACTACCACCTCTCCCTCATGCTGTCTAATACTTAACTTATACATAGGTCAGATGTTTTTATTGTATTTTGTTATGTTTCCTAAGATAGCCCAGCCAGAAAAAGCAATTAATGGCAACTAAATGCTTATTTAAGCCTGCAATAATGGAATAATGAGACCATTACATAACACTGTCATTAGTCCACACACAGCATCATGGATCATTTCCTGAGTTGGAAAGGATCCACAAGGCTCATCAAGTTCCTCCAACTCCTGTTCCTGCACAGGGCAACCCTAAGAATTCCACCATGTCCCTGAGAGTATTGTCCAAACATTTCTTGAAGCCTAGCATGCTTAGGTTTCATTTCACTCTTTCCTCAAGTTTCTCATAAATACCCATAAGCAAAACCAGCAAACCCAGCCATAGGTCACTGCTCGGTCACTTGCCTCACAACTAGACTTAACTTCCACACTCTGAGGCAAAGAAACAGGGAACTCACGTGCTGAAGGAAGGCATATAAACAGGAACACTTCTTGCCTTACCCTGAATTCCTCTGCACCCCTTAAAGTATCATAGAATCATAGAATGGTTTGGCTTGGAAGGGACCTTAAAGATCACCGTGTTCCAATCCCTTGCCATGAGCAGAGACAGCTTCCACTGGATGGTAAGGTGCTTGCCCTGTCCAACCTGGACTTGAACACCTCCAGGATGTGGCAGCCACAGCTTCTCTGGGCAACCTGTTTCCTGTGCCTCACCACCTTCACAGTAAAGAATTTTTTTGCTAATATCTAATCTAAACATTCTCTGTCAGTTGGAATCCATTCCCCCTTTGTCCTGTCAGGTAACGCGTCTGTTGCAAGGAGCTCTGAGAACTCCTGAAAAACAAGTGGCTGTGGGACAGGTATGAGAAACCCTAGCCCTCAGTGGACAGAAGTGATACAGGCCCTGACCACCCTCTCAGGTAAGGCAGCACCTGCAGTCCAAGTTTCTCGATGCTCTTGCCCACCACTCTCTCAAACAGCACTCTTCCAGTTGCTAAGTCTATTGCACTGTTCATTCAACACAATGCCTGTGCAGAAGTGCCTGTTCCATGCAAAGTGCATGCTGACAGAACTCCCACAGCACTTTAGTGCTACACAACTCCCACAGATAGTCCCATTTCACCCATTTACTCCAGATCCTAGAAGGCTGAGTGGTCCACCCCCAGTAAATCAAGAGCTGATACACTGATGCATTTACAAGCATTGTCTACCTCTCCTATTAATCTCAGAGCCTTATAGTTTCTAATACATTGAAAATGGATTCTGTATGGATTCAATAGGACTAATTACATGCCTCAAGTGATGCATGATTTTAAATATTCATCCAATTAATTCTCATATGGACTGAAAGATCTGTTCTGTTAGCTATCAGTCCTACAGAAGGGTGAGGTAGTTCTAAAGAAAATACCATATAATAATTAACTGAAACCCTGAACTTCCACCTTTTTGAGTAATTCACCTTATAACTTCCATTACAGACTAGACAAAAAGTGTGTTTGCTTAGCTAATAAAACCATTTAGCCAAGCAGCCCCATTGCTTAGGGTTCAGACAAATTTCCTCTGGTTCATGTCTCTAGGTAAGCCCTGTTATCTGCAGCAAGTTATCTCTGCATGCCAAACACATCTATTAAACAACAGTAGTTCAGTCACTGTTACCTTGATGCTCAACAGTCTGGTACCTGTCCTTGAGAAACTCCAGTGATCAGCAGACACATTGCAAAACTTCAATCTGCCTTTCAAAGTCTTCACCACTTTGCAAGCTGTCAAAATTCTTGTCATCTTGAAAGCTGCCGATGGGTAACTGAAGTTTAAAGAACAAAAGAGAAAACAAAAATCTGCTTGTATGTATTTCTTTGAGGTTTGGTGCTGACAATATATTCTTGTAGATCACAGGGGAAGAGAACAGAGGCACAGCAGGCGCACTGAGCTGACTGTACAGCACTGTCCTCCACCCTCCCATTTATTCTGCCATTAAAAGTCCCAGGTTCAGCCCCACCTCTTCCCACCCCTCCTCAGAGGGGGGCTTGCTTAGGCACCCTTGCAACACTTCTCCTCAGGCTGGTCCCTGAGCACTCTGTTTTAACACAGGCCAGACACCATCTGGAGGACAGCAAAGCCTGAAAGAGAAATCACCCCAAGAATACAAGAGTATGTAGTGACAGGACAAGGGGGAGCAGGTTTGAACTGAACGAGAGCAGGTTTGGATTAAATATTAGGAAGGAATTCTTCCCTGTAAGGGTGGTAACGCCCTGGCACAGATTTCCCAGAGAAGCTGTGGCTGCCGCATCCTTGGCAGGTGCCCAAGGCCACGTTGGGCAGGACTTGGAACAACCTGGAATAGTGGAAGGTGGCCCTTCCTGTGGCAGGGGGTGGCACTGGATGATCTTCAACATCTCCTCCCAACTCAAACCATTCTATGACTGAATAGCACAGGGCCAGGCTGTCACATGTGGTCTTGAGAGCTCTCAAATGTGGGGTCTGCACACTGGCAGGTGGGACAGCTGTGGCTGCTACAAGCATACGTGTACCAAAGGATACTTGTACTTCACTTCCTGTGAAGCAGGAAGATCAAATTCCATGGAAAGATGAAATCTTTATTCTGTGTTTGGAGCCCATGCACTAGCACATGCACTTCATGCCCAGAATTTCCCTCTGCCAAAACCAGGAGAAAATATTCAAGCTATTTGCTTCGCTGCCAAAGCGCTGTCTGTCCTCAAATAAATGAAAAATATGTTTTTCCCAACAAGAAAAATAATGGTTGCAAAAGAAGAACATCTTCTGGTAACATTTCAATGGTCAACACATGAAATAAGCTGAAATTTTCCACATATTATTCCCTAACTAGAGATCTTTGTGACTATATTTTGCCTGTAACACTTTGTAAAGAATAAAACACCTCATTATCCAGAGATGAAAATGCCTCATGAAGACAAAAGCTGGGGGAGAAGTATGCCCATTTACTATTCTTCAAGAACTAAAAAGAAGAGGCATCTTTTGAAACCCAGGTGGTTAAAGTGTTAATTGGCTCAAAGCAATATGCACACAGAGTTTTTGTGAAGCTGGCCACATTCTGCTGGAAAGGATTTAGGTGGCTAAATCAGTGGCAATAATAGTCATGACCTCTTTTCACACAAGTGATTTGAGATTAGTCTAAATTGACACCAGTACCACCAATAAAAAAATTTTTTTGTTGCTCATTATATATTCACCAGGATGAACAGTCATGAACATCATAAAAGATAGAAGAGAGGGCAATGGGTTTGGGTACCCTATACAACATGAAAAGCTTTTTGGATATTTGAATGAGAAAAACACAGAAAAGGCCTGAACCCAGATGATTGAGAGAGATAGAGATAGGGTAGAAGACAGACTGGGTGTAGAGAAGCTCGCTGCTTCAACTTGGACTTTACAGGTGTGCAGAGCCGGGAGAACCAAGCCAACAATATTTCCTGATAACTTCATTGTGGTTTAGGACATAATAATTTTTCCTACAAGAAGATATCTGACAATCATTCTGATTCATTGAAGAAGCTTGAGAGACACATATTTTGCTTTTTGCAAACAAACAAAACCAAATAAATACAGGGGACTGGAAATTTTTTTTTTTTTTAGCTCTTCCTCCATTTGCTTAGCTCTAGTCTGAAGGGATCCAGAAGCCAAAGTCATGCTTATAAGTGACTGGATTGCAAAAACCTATACCTTGAACAAGAAAGGTCATCTTAATACACAAACACATGTGAGCTCAAACATGCAGTTCAGGAGACGGCTTTCTTCCAAAGTCCTATTTCACATTACGTTAGCTTTAAACTGCCATGAGTGTAATACACAGCATTTGGAAGGTTATTTGTTATGGCTATACTGAACAGGAAATTCCACTCTCTATTTTACTCTATGCCACCATCAGGGAGTGACTTTGGGCCCTGTCTGAACCAGAATCAAACCATGCTGGCAGTTTCAGTTTCCTAACTTCCCTTTTCCACCATGTGAGTTGCACTGAGGCTGCACCATGAAGTGGCTGGATCCACAGAAATCTCACCCCTTCCTTCCACCATGAGGCCATTCATGAACACAGGACATAAGGATTGAGCAGAAAATGGACCTTACCTTTTGGCAGAGTGGCATCTTGCAGGTGCAAACAGCTACATAATCACATATGTGCTGTTTTCAGTGTGTCAGGGACCTGCTGCACATATACATACCTAATGTGGCAGCTGTATGTTAAGGATTAAATGTTATATGGGTGAACCACAGGCAAAAAAAATTGTTTCCTTCATCACCTACAGAGCAAGGCTGTTCCACTGACTACTGCTTTATATTTGACCCTGCTGTCTTCCCTATTTTCATGCATATTTTATTATCAAAATTGATTAAGCCCACCTCAGACCTTCTGAGGTTAGGAAGGTTATACCTCCACTACAAGAATCTTAAGGCTTCCCCCATGATGAAGGAGTTTTCCTCTGCCAAAACCATGAGAAAACATCCAAGCTATTTGCTTCACTGCCAACATGCTAAAAAAGGGTCACAAACTATTGACACCTTAAGACCAGAAAACACATAATGTATTCCCTAAAGAAGCCTCAGCTCTGAAAAAACCTGTAAAAACAAAAAAGCCTTCTGTGGCTTGGATAGATTTTAAGTATACTCTTCGCTTAACATAAAGGCCAGAAAAGGCAGAATCCCTAAGAGATAGAATCAATAAGAATAAAATAGTGGAACAAGAGCAGAGACCCATAGCTTTATAAAAATGCAACCACACTGCCACTGTTTTTTTCTATTTTAGAGGAGATCTGGAGAAAAGGGTATTTTAATTTTTGATGGGAGAGGTTGTTAGCAGGTCTTCATATTCAGGTGCTGCTTTTAGATTCAGTCTTAATAACTCACATGATTGTGCCAGGAATGATTCAATGTAAACTCAGATGATTTTTTTTTTTTTTTTAAGATGGAAACAATTCCAAGTGACAAGGCAAGAACAGAAACTAAGAATGGACTGCTACTCTCTACCCACTGTACACTTGCTGGCAGTTTGTTTTCCACCCAACTCAGTGCCTTCCTGAGATACAAAGTGCTCAGTCCTCTTCAGTCCCAAGTCCAAAAGGTTCCAGGTATAAATACCCTTGAGATCTGGCTTTTTGCTCTTCTCTTCCTTCCACACTTCTCTGCATGAGTAAGTCTGCCAGCTCCTTGATGTGACTCTCCAGCCCACCACCCTCCACTCTACACAAGTTTAGTTTGTGACTACCCCTTATCTAGAAATAGCAAGAATTCCACAAAACCTTAACTATTTCCCTCATAAGGCAATAATCCATGTGAAAACCGGTATGAAATCTGGTTTTAACAGCAGAATTTAAACTTTATTCCTAAGTCCCAACCTTGCAGTCCTCATTTGCAGAAAACAAGCATTTCTGGGTAAAGGAGAACACACAAACCTGAGCCCTGAGCCAATGTAAATTTACTGAAAACACAAGGTGCTTTGGAACAGGACATGCAAACTTCATGTTGGTGAGGGCCTGAGAAACAAAATTCCAGAATTCAGGCTGTCCTCCTCATGATCTTTGACTAACAAAGGCCTGGTCTGAAGAAAACATGGATACATTCATAGTTAGTGATGGAAAACACAGTACCTATAATTCAAAACATCTTCCTAATTTGGATTGAATGTCACTTTTTGTTTGGGAGTCCAAACAAACAAAAAAGTATAAAGAAATGTTTTAAACTGAGTTAACTCAAAATCTGATTTTATTAAGTACTGCAAGTAGTTATTTTCACTACTACAGAACACTTTTTTTTAGAGATACTATTTTTCCTCTTTTAAATTAAAAAAAACCCCAAACCTTCTGTTTGTTTGGGGTTTTTTTAACACAAACCTAAAAGCAAATTTCAGTTAGCACAATAAGTGAAGAGTTTCATTTTGATATTTTGATTTAAATGTCAAAAAGCATCAGAATCAAACTGAGATGCCGTGCCATTTTCCTTCAAAAACATTAGTTCAGTCTAGCTGACAGCTAAGAGCAATTCAGTTCTGCGAGGTAAATAGTTTGCTCTAGAAACAAACCCTCATGCCCTATTCACAGTTTCATAAAATGAAAGAACCATGCCTCAAAAGAACCAAAGTATCCAGGGGTGGTAGCAAATCCCACAGGAATTCAAGATACAAAAGTGTTCACAATCACTCAACAGGCCCTGTGACAGTTTCAATTAACATTCTACATGATAGTTTTAAAAGCTAATAAAGACTTCTCATTTTGTAAGGAAAAATAATAAAACATCATTGAAAATCTCAAACCAACACCATGTGAAAGAGCTTTCTTAAAAAATAGCAAATTTCTTGCTAATTCTGAAGTGCCTAACTTGGCACCTCCCTTCTTTTCCAAATTTTGTCTTTTAAGCAAAAATCAAGACAGCCCTTTGATGAGTAAAGGAAGTCTATAAAATGCTTGACAATAACTATTCCCACATTAGAGAAAATCTATTTTCAAGGAGATTACACTTTTTATTAAGGCTTGAGCAGTCCAGGGTACACTCCTCTGTCTGGGATACAGAGCCCATGCTTCACGCAACCTTGACAAAGATAAGGATCGTATCTTCAGCAAGAGAAAAATAATCAACATCTTGAAAACGGGTCAAATTTCATTGCTGCTGAGATTAGCAGCTCCTCTTGGATCAGCTGACTTGGAAGAAACAGAGAAAACCCTTGCAGTGTCTGGAAAAGACTGACACTACTCCAACAGGTCAATTTCAGAAAGTCCTTGGTCAGCAAAAACCCAGAGCTGGCAGAAGAGCACTGCAGGAGGGTGATAAGGATAACCCAAAGTGCAGTTTGCTCCCAGAGCCACAGCCAGCACCACACCTCACACACAACTCTTATTGCCATGGGAGACTGGCCCCAGGAATCCCAGAGACACTGGAAGGTGTCTGCAGTGTTTGACTTCAGGCTGGAGCTGAACTCCATTTTCTGGAAGGTGTTTGGAGGGAGCAATATTTCTCATTCCCTGACATTTTTTAAAAAGACATTTGTACAAATGGGGGCCAGGATTGGCAGTCATCCTTTTTCCCCTGTGATTCCAGAGGCTCATACATTTCACTGACTTGTTACTGTGGATCATTAAAAAGGCCAAACTGGCTTTACAAAAAGGCCTACACAAATCCAGTCTCCCCCATGCAACACATTCTTTACAGAGTCTAAAAATAAAATGATCTTACAATGCAAGTTTAGCTACATTTGCTCAAGATTACTGTTACAGTTGCTTCCTTCTGTAGCAGCCCTGTCATGGGTGAATATGTGATAGGTTATTATACCCCAGTGTGTTTTCTGAAAAACAAAATTGACTTACTCTTGGTTATATTATAAATAGATAGGCTTTTATCTAGGATGAAGGCTACAACACACACTGTCCCCAAGCTGCTTATTTATGCATATAACTGTTTATGTTCATTTGCACAGGCATATACAGTGTTCATTGGGCAGTTTTCTTTTTCTTTGACTTGGTCGTCATCCTTTCCCCAGTTATATATAATTTCACTAAAATCAAAAATTCTATGACAGAGTCATTTTCATGGACATTTCGACCTGGAACAGACCACTTGGTCTAGCCTTCTTGGTCAGATTGGCCAGACCCATCACACACAACCCTGTGATCTTGGCTCTTGGACCAGAGCAACCCAGAAGGTAAATAAGGAAATGAGCAGAGAGAGAAAGCATCCATCAGAAGAGATAAGCACCACAACAGAAATGTATATTATAGACATTTGTATTTCCTAGAACAAAAGGTACTCACAGACAGGCATTCTGAAGTGTGATTCACAGGAACTGCCACTGGTAGGACAGCTACCTGTTGCCTGGACTACAACAAAACTCCAATAAAACAGGCTTCTTGTTCCCAGCACATTAGTGGGTCAGGCCCAAAGCTGCCCTCATTTTGAGGAAAAAAAACAGTTCCACTGAAATGATAAAACACTCAATCAGCCTCAATGATTAGCTTATGGGCTTGTACCTCAAGTGTATGGGTAAAGTGTCCTCTCCCAGCCTTATCTGAACAAGAAATACTCTCTTCATAATATGCCCTAACATCTCTTTTACCACAACAGATGTCATACCCCGTGACAGGACAGGCTCAAAGCTGCATCTGGGGAGATTCACACTTGACATTAAGGAAGCCTTTCTTTACTGAGAGGATGGTCAAACACTGGAACAGGCTTCCCAGAGGTGGCTGATGCCCCAAGCCTGTCTGTGTTTAAAAGGCACTTGGACAATGCCCCTAATATCACACTATAACTTTTGGCCAGCCCTGCAGTGCTTAGGCAGTTGGACTGGATGATCCTTGTAGGTCCCTTCCAACTGAAGTATGCTATATGAGAAGAAACAAAAAGTTTTCTACAGAAAGCTTCTTCCCTAATTTCCTGAGAATAAAAGTGAATTAATCCTTCCAGGATAAATGTATTTACCCTTTGGAAAGAATATACACAACACATCTCTCCAGTCCAGTTTCTTACCCTTTAGCACCTGTGCAGTGCTAGCTGTCCCTAGTTTTGGTTGGGAGGGAGAGTTAACATTTCATAGGAGTTACTTCATGTGGCCTTGGCCTCTCACCTTATATACAGCATCTGTGATCAATCAGCATTTTCCTTGTTGCTTCATGCCTGGTGCTCCAGATTGGAAAGATTTGCAAAATTTGTTTGTCTTAATCTTTTCCTCACTCCTATTTTTTTTTTTTTTTCTTCCTGTGGATACCCTGGGGAGAAAAGATAAAGATAAAAAGCTTTGACTGTTGCACACAGGGATATGTACTGAAGCATTTTCTTTAACTTACATATAGATACACACATTAGGCAGATACACACATGAGGATGCAGATCTCTCTTCAAACAGCACAGCAAAGTCTTGCTATGCGGATCTGTACTGTCCTTTGAGAAGGGATATGGTTTTGCCTGATTCAAAAATTTTTTAGGGCTGGAGAGCAATGAGGTTTGAAGAAGTAATTGATGCTGTCAGGTAAGTGTTCAGGACTTCAACCCCAGAACTCCAGCATGGTCTATCCAAATAGCATTGCTGTAATAACAAGGGAAATTTATGAGCTAGTCAGTCATAAGACTGCATCATACTCTGTGGGGATGACAGACACTAGAGATAGAGTTTAATACCTGGCAATACAAAGAATCTCAGGATGGGTCAGGCTGGAAGGGACCACACTGGCTCATCTGGTCCAACCTTCCTGCTCAAACAGGGACAGGCTAGAGCACATGGCACAGGATTATGTCCAGAGGCATCTGGAATATCCCCAGTGAGGGAGACTCCACACCCACTCTGGTCTCTGTTTGAGAAATTCTTCCTCCTGTACAGGTGGAACTTCCTGAAAATCAGCCCCTGCACAGCCCTCATGTGCCATTGCTGGGCCCCACAGAGCAGAGCCCTGCTCTGAGCCCTCCTGCAGACAGGGACAGACAGCATTGAGGGCTCCTCTCATCTGTGTCTCCTCTTGAGGTCGAACATCCCCAGTTCACTCAGTTCAGCCTTTCCTTATCCAGGAGATGCTCCAGGCCCTTCTTCATCTCTGCAGACTCCACTGGACCCACTGGACCCACTCCAGTTCCCTGTCCCTCTTGTATCAAGAAGCTGAGAACTGGACAAGCCAGATGTGCCTCACCAAAGCTGAGTAGAAGGCCCGGATCACCACCCTCAACCTGCTGGCAATGCTCTTCTTAATTCATCCCAGGATTCCTGAGGCCTTCTTGGCCACAGTGAAGAAAAAGGGCAGGAGCTTTTTCTCCTTTTTAATGCCTTTATTAGTGATCAGCTCGAGGTGGGGGCCCGACGGGTCGCGCACACACCGCCGCTGCTCCCAGAGGTGGCACACAGGAGGAGGAAAGCAGCTTTGTCTACAGGAACGCAAGCAGAGCTGGGGCTTCTATCCTCACGAGGGCACCAGAAGACAATGATGGCTCGTTGGTCTAGGGTGTCTCTCTGCCTGGGTACTATTGCACTTAGGGCGACACGGCCGAACTCAGCTCTTGGTGTATGCTTCCTTGAGGTTTTCTCAGAGTAGTGCTGCTGTTTTTATTGTTCTATGATACGTTGTTTTGTGGTTTTGGGAGTCCGATTTAGGCCAAATGCCCCTTATTTGCATACAGTCAGTGCACAAGGACGTCTGGGAGCAGCAGGTGAGGTGCAACAAATGTAGCTTCCGACGGGAGGATTCTGGGAACATGGGGATACAAACATGAAACTGGCAAACACAGACTAGGGTAAAAAGGGAACAACTGGGAAAACAACATTTAACAATGATTGGTAACAAATAACCACAACATTAACAACTAACTCTTACTGAATAAGAACAAACAGGGAATTTTGTTTGTCACAACAGGGTACAAGGCTGCTGTCTCATGGACAGCTTGATGTTCATCAGGATGCTCAGATCCTTCTCTGCAGAGCTGTTTTCCAGGCTGTGGAGGTGCATGGGCTTAATACATACTGCTGTATTTTAACAAACACAGCATTTTCCTTAACAAAATCCCTAGGAACAGTCTTGTTGGGGGTTGGGTTGATTTCTTATAGAATTTTTTCCCAGAAGTTGCTAAGAAGCTAATGGCTGGGTGCTTTTCGGTACTTATGGGTGCTCGGGAACAAACAAAGGAAGCAGCTACACAGAGACATTGATTCCACTTCGCTGGGGGCAGTTTTTTCTGCTCTGGGGGGGGACGGCCAGGGCTGCTCGTCTTGGCGAGGGGGAGAGCTCTCACCATCCCCTCCACCTCGGACTCCGTGGGACCACCAGTCTCTTCGTGTGTCCCCCGGGATTTTGGGAACCCGTTTCCTCCCTGCCCTGCACCCACGGTTTCTTCAGTTCTGCTCGAGGTCTCCCCACGCTGTTTCTACAGCCCCTGCCAGCCGGGACACTTTTCCAACAGCTCCAGCCACTGTGAACCCTCGGAATCATCTCACGCTCCTAGAGCTGCCGCTAGCCTATTTGCTTGTGACGGTACTGAGGGGGGTGGGGGGGGTGTTACCAGAGGAAGAACTATGACTGACTTGTTGTTTTGGTTTTTTTTTTTCTTTCTCCTCTAGTTCTGTTTGTTGTCAATATTGTAATTATTGTTAATTTACCTTGTTAGACTAACTAGTAAAGAACTGTTATTCCTACCCTCCTTATCGTTGCCTAAGACCTCTCTTTCAATTTTGGAATTATAACAAACCCCAAGGGAAGTTTCCCTTTTCTTTGGTCCCTGTCTTTCCAAACCAAGACAAGTCTCCTCCCCACAATGACCAGCTGGCTCAAAAAGAATCTGTGCTCTTGAACAAAGGCTCACACTGTACATCTTAAAAGAGGGCACAAAGCACTGGCTGACATGTGAGTGGGACCAGTTATGTTGCACTCAGCAGTTAGGCTGTCCTTCCCTTGAAGATATTCTGCACTGTATTGCCCCTGTATTGACCCATTTCACTCTGATACCTAAAAATGCTCAGCAAGATTTAAATCAACCAACCCATGGGATCATGGAGTCACTCTACATCCCAAGGCAGTAGGTCCTGATTCTGTGTTCATTTGAAAAGACAGGATCTCAAATACTGAACGGTTTTGTCTCTTTCAGCTTCAGGAAAGACAAAGCAGGTGATCACTGAGGAAAACCAGGGAGCTCCAGTTCACACTGAAGAGGCCAAGGGAACACAAGATGCTTTTCCTTGTTCCTCTAAGCATGCAGACCTCTGCCTCAAAGAGCACGGGAACTAACCACAGAGCTGGAGCCACCAAAAAGGCCTGTCTGGGTAATGCTCTAACAACTGTGCTCTGAAATTCCTGCATCAAGATCCTTGCACTTGCAGAGTCAGGAGTGTCAACATAGTACAGTACTGCCACAAAAATAAACAAAACATGCACATCTGGGGATCTGACTTAGCTCCACAACAGTCAAAGCTGAATATATCAAATATATGTGGGGGGGTTTAAGCCTACTTCGACTAAGAGCCATAAACACAGGGTTTAGCTTTCAGATAGTTTACTTCATGAACAGATGTGGTTACAATTATATCAGATTTTAGTAAAATGAGAAATCAAATTGTAAAGCAGAGTAGTCCAAAGGTAGCTTGTTCACTTTCCTGTACTGATTAAAGTAATTTAAATACTCGCTTTTCCATCTTTATCCACTGCCAGAAGTAAACAAAAATCAATTCATTCATTTCTACTTCCTATGGATTCCATCACACTATAATCCATTGTAACCAAAGCAACCACGAACTACCACATCCAGTCCAATGGGTGTGACAAAAAACCTGACAAAAATCCACAAGAGCTAAGTGCTGCTAGGAAGTTTTCCTTTCCTTACTCTGATCACAGAGATCTCAGCAACAGCATGTGCTTCAGAGACCACAGCAAAGATGAGGAGTTGATTTATATAGGCCAAGCATGGTCAAGAACAGCTTCAGTTTGTCATTTCTGGCTTGAGGGAGGAAATATGGCTTGAAAAATACAGAATCCTGGTATAGTGGAAAGTGAATATTGGCTGGTAAGAAGGGTGAGTGGAAACATTGTAGGGACACAGACCCTAAGAACGCTTTACCTAAGTGTTAGCTCTTTCTTCTTCCTGCAATCACATTTAACGTTAATATTTCCAGAGAGCTGAATTCCCTCTCTCTTTCCCTTTTGCCCCTAACAATCCCCTGCAGCTGTGGCATGCTCAGGAGTAGGATTTGAATAGTTTAGTTGCTCATTTTGGGCAGCTTGGGTCTGATTTCCTGCATCAACAGCAGAAGAAATTGGTCTCGAGCCATGATTTTGGAAAAAACTTTGAAAAAGATTCCAACTTTTTATTCTGTTGATTCCTGTGAACTTAAAACCTTTATCCATACAGACTTCTGGCTTTGCCCTAGCCCTCCTCCTCTCCTGACCGTTATCACATTACTTTACCCTGGCCAAATGAAGTTTTTTCATCAGATTCTGACCCTAATACATTTACCTGTGCAATACAGCAGGTAGAACAGCAGTGTTGACACATTGTGAATGTTTCCAGTTTTCTGTTTACCACCATCTTCTCATTATCAGATTCCTGCAACAGATGAACTGTAATTTCACAGGCACAAGAAGAGTCAGTAACTGGGTGGGAGAGGCAGGAAAGGCTGCTGCTTTATTTGCAAGAACCCAGAGGGAAAATAAAGGCAGAATGTTGTAGAAGAAATATAGAGACCTATGTTTAAGCATTAGCCCAGTATCAGCCATGGGACAATTCAGACTGCCTTCTCTTTGCCAGTTCTGCCTTTTTTCCAGGGAAATGGGTTCCAAGAGATGCAGCTAAAGACATAAATAAATCTGTTTCAAGCTATGATGTTCCTTTTGTTGGGACAGCACCCATTTTGATAGCATCAGCCACAGTACTCTCTAGTAAAGGTCCCTAACAACGTTTATATCCATACTGCCAGTCAGCTAACATATAGTCTTTCCAAATTTGCAAAGGATCATGTGGGGAACTGAGATTAAATTTCATCTTTTCATTGCTTGCATCCCCCAGGAAAAGTCACAATGCATCCCTTTTAGGCTTCTCCAAAGGGCAAGTAAACAATAACTAAAAATCATCCAAGCAAAATAAGGAATGATAAACTCTTTATGTTTTGACAGTTGTCAGCTTTCAAGCTCACCACACTGGAAACGCTATTGTGTTCCCTTATCCTCCATCCATGTACCTATAATAATGCATATGGAAAGTAGGAAGCCACAAGGCTGAGAATGGTGTGAAGAAACTGCCCTTTTGCTTTGAGCAACATTATGAGTTGGAAAAATACTTTCAATCCCTAATGGCTAAGCTTTAAAAACCCCTTCTGAAACCATAACCAGGGCAAAATACCTCAAATGCAAGAAGAGCAGGAAGCTCTCCAACACACAGAAAGCTCTGTTCCTGCGTTCCAGGGAGCAACCCATCAAGAGATGTCACTTCCCAGAGAAGAAAGAGTGGTGCTGTGTCCTGGCAGGGCCAGCATGGTTTGTGGCTGAGTGACAGGCAGCTGTGCTGGCCCTGTGCCAGCTGGGATGAGCCCTCCTTTCAAAAGCCTCAGTACAGCAGCTCGCTTTTTTAAGAGAAAAATTAATCCTGTGGGGTTAGGGACACATCTGAGGTATGAAAGAATATTCTCAGGTACATATCCAAGCCTGCCTTTCTGCAGTGTTGTAGTCAGGGACAGTTCTTTTGACAGGGTCACTGAAGTCTGGTCTAAGCACAGCTCTCTGAGGGTCATCTGGGAAAAGCCCTGCTGACCCATTTTCTTTCTATCCTGTGCCTAAACCTCAGGGGAGCACATAGCAGCACAAAAACCAGCACCACAGCTGAAGAAAAGGACCTTCACCATACCTGTCTGTTGAGATACCCACAAGCTCCAAAGGCTCTTTACCACCACTCCCAGCTTTCTTGTGTTAATAACAATTAACACTCCAGTCCCTGCTCAGTCATAAAACTGTCAATGCAATTAAACCTGTGTCAGAAAGGACAGCCTGATCCATCCTCTGCATTCAAGGTAACTCCAAACCCAGCTTCACTCCGAGAAGCAACCAACTGCATCTGGGGCATTGCAGACACCCAAAGCCCTTGCAAAGAGCTGTTCTGAACAATGAGAGAGTTCAGCTTAAGTTTACAGCCTCTGGAGTGTTCCACAAGAGACAGGAGTCTACAAGAACTTGGACTGATTATGTGGTATCACACATTTATGGGGGCAGGATTTAAAATAGTTTATTTAGATGTCGCAGGGCATCTGTTAATTACAGCTATTAGTAGCACAGGGGCTGTGTTAGATGATGCTAATGAATGCATACGTGTGTCTTGTAGGTGTGTGACTCACTGACTGCCTGCAGGAGGGGATAGTGGATCTGTAAGCTACAGGAAGACTTCTAGGATACTAGTTTCAAGGAAATACTTTGGGCTGAAATTGAGCCACAGATTTTATCACAGCCAGTCTCTGAGAATCGGGAGACTGTGGATTACCTGCTGTGAGTGGCTTTGCACCAGAATGCAAATCTCTCTTTCCTCACCAGCTGCCTTCCCTTTGGGATCTAAAGGCTGAAAATGCTGGTTACAGCACCAAGCCTGACAGAGCTGAAGAACTGTTTGGACAATACCCTTGGGCATATGGTGTGGCCACTGGGGAATGGGACTCGATGATGCTTGTGGGTCTCTTCCAACTCAGCTTATTCTGTGATTCTGTAATTTCCCTGAAGGAGATGAGAAGCTCTGATAAGGTCCTCCTCAGAGCCATCAATCAATTCCCTCTCCAGTGATGAGAAGGGCCGTGGAAACAAAACAGACAAAGCCTAGCAGGAGGAAGGAACAGCAACCAAGGTGAGCAAACTCGATGGAAAATCCATGAGAAGTGATCTTCTGTGAATTTCCATTACAGGATCTCTGAGAAATAGCAAATACCTCACACTTACCAGGATGGCAAACCTAGGACTTAATGATACATATTTAATGACTAAGACAAATCTAGACAAAACTATTACTGTAAAGGTGGATGTGGATAATAAATATCAAGATGCTGGCACAGGTGCCAAATCATTGCTGGATCAGGACAGACTTTGCAATGCTGCCTGGGTGTCCCTATTGTTGATAGTATAGGGATTGAAGGTCCTTTAAAAACATGACACTCAATAGTTTTCCACAAGAAAGAACTGTACATTCCAAGCAACAGCAGGTTCCATTTTAAAGAAAGGTGAAAATGTACTAAATGAAAAATAAGGTCCTCTCAGTGCCCCTCACAGACCTTAGAGCATCTGTAAAGCTTAAGTGCATTGCTCAGTGTCACCGAGACCCTGGTCACTGCCACCTGAAACTGTTCACACAGCTATGCAAACAAGACAACAGTCATATTTACCACAGTTCATCCTGTACACATGCAAAGCTGCATGGAGATCCAGACAGATGTCAGAGTCAGGTGAGCAATCAGTCATATCCACACATTGGCAATCACATTCAACCCTTTCACTGAACTTTAAAGACAGGTTTCAGGATAAAACTGCCCTACACAGAACTGCTTTAGTCATTATAGCAAAGCAAAAGAAATCTGACTTGATGTCAGTCCTACTCAGGGATCAAATTCTATCAAAGCCTCAATAATCCCAACCGTCTTCCAAATTACCTCATCGCCAAAACAAAGTTCTTTATCCAGTTTTAGCAGTTTCCTGACTGGTTTTCTTTGCTCCTGACAATATGTAGCCCTTATTGATCACCCCTTCTCAATCGGGTCTGCTCTCCAATTTTTCTCTTTCACTTGCTAAAACAGGATGGATTCCCACAGCTTGGGGGCATAGCGATATCTTATCATCCCCAAGGAGAAGAAAATGCTAAAATGTCACAGAGGATTGCTACGTGCAGAACCACTGCTCTCTACCCCTTACCCAGCAACTAGCCCGTCCCGTCCCACACTGAGCAGGGCATGGGTGCCTTCCCGGTGCGCCAGGCTGAGGGCACAGGCACACACACGGCTCCTCCGGCTCCTTCCTTGTGGGACAGAGTCATCTAGTGGCGGAGGGCTGAATGATCGGGAAAAGCCACCACACTCTGTACTTGACACCCTGCCACAGCCTAACTCCATGAATAATCTTCATCTCTGAAAGCTGCTGCAGCTGATGTCCGCTAGCTTTGGAGCCAGTGGGTCACCCTCCCCTGGTCATACTCGTGTGACACTGTTCAAGACTTTACAGACATCCACTACAGCCCTTTTCAGATACCTCCTTTCCAGCCTGAATAGTCCTGGCCTAGCTACCTAGTCCTTGCACCTAGGCCATTCCACACAGCTGGGGATCTCTTTTTTGGCCTTATTAGTCCTATGACTTGGACCTCCTGCTTCTAGTTCTGCTATCTTGTTTGAGATGAGATCAGGACATAACAGAGTATGTGAGATGCAGGTAAGCCACAGACACATATAACAGCATTCCCACTTTTGTGCTCTTTTCCCTTCCTACTTTAATTTTTCTTTTCTTTTGCCTTGTGAGCAGTGTTTGTTTTCACAGAAGTACCTACTACGGCTCTGAGATGTGAGTGAGAACCACTAGCTCAAAGCCCCCCACTGTGTTTGTGCATGGAGTCAGAATTCTCTGTACTGAATGCTTGGCTTAATAACCTGGCCATAATAAATACAGGCAGGATACAGCTGTGCTCTGCTCACCAGAAATACTATCAATAGAATCAACTAGAACTGGTCAAAATCTGTGACCAACACTTAGCCTTTGATCTCCTCATACAAGCTGCTAAAAAAAACCCCAACCAATACCATCCGAAAAAGTGGAAAAAATACAGTAAAGTAAGATGTTTTCCCCTTCTCCTGGATATCTCTCTAAATGGAAAAAAATCCCACTCATAATGCTGGGATATAACACTTGCCTCACCTTCCAAAGCCAAGTTAATTAGCTTCAGAACAGCATTAAGATCTTCAATTGCTTGATGTAGGTTTGCATTTTTACTGAGATCGAATATGGGGAGCTGTGGCTTTAATATTAAAGAATGGCAAAGTTTCTAGAGTTATCTTTAGTTTATATATAGCACCATGGCAGAAACAACATCTGATATTCAAAACTGTTATTTAAAATGAAGAAAAGGGCACCATTGGTTTTGATCTTTTATATGTCCTAGGACACTTTGGACATCAGTCTAAAGTATAGAGTATCTTCAGCTATGCTGCTGCTGAATAAATAATGTGTAAGAGAGGCAAATGAATACAGCTGGGAAGCTTCTTGCTGTTACTCTGTGCTGTCGGAAAAAGGAACACAAAGAAGGCAACACCAAACAAACCAAAGCAGAGATGGGGAGATAAATGCCACGGCTTGGATTACATCTCTTAAATGTCCACAAAAATCTTGTATTGCAGTAGTTCTGTGATGTAGTTCTGCTGAGACAACCCTCAGGCAATTTTTCAGCAGATGAAACCCCTCCCACCACCCAAGTACTTTGCCAGTACATTTTTCCAGGACATTCTCACACACCTTGAGGATGACCATGCTCTGTGGAGCACTTCCACACAGCCTCTCAAATTCCTTTTTCTAGCTGACAAGGCTACAAAGGACACTCTACCCTTGCTCACTGCACTCCCTCATGTACAGCATGCAACTGCAGAGGAGAACAAGAGAAAGCAACCCTCACATTTACTATTATGGGCTTACCAAGCCAAGCACATCTGGTTCACAGCATGGAGCCTGCTGTGTGAGATCGGTCCCACCTTGAGAGGACGCTGTGGAGGGGGGGCAGATGGCAAACTACCATTTTGGAAAGGCCACTTGCAAGTCTGCATCCACACTGCCCACCTTGGGCACCTGCTGCATGGAAATTCACTGTAGGTGAATTTACAGAACTGATGGATGCCTACAGTCAGTGAAGGACGGCCTCCAGCAGGAGACAGCTCCTCTCAGGAAGGAGATGTTTCAGTATGTCCTCAGGCAGGATGCCATGCAGCATGCAAGCAGCTGTAACATCTGTCAGAGATTTTGGTTTCATATCCTCACTGGAATGAGGAGGGAGCAGACACCCAGGCATGCTGAGGATTTCTTCAAGGAGGACTGTGAAACATCCATTTCATTCACATAATCCCTAGATATACCAGTCCAGTTGGGACTGCCAACAGACAGGATTCTCATGTTGCTAAAATTTCATAAGGATTTGTCTTTTAGACAATGTTGTGGAGCGTAAAATATTACACCCTTTAGTTTTCTCACAGGTAGAAAGATTTGGGGATATCTATTCAACCACTGATTGCAAGTCACTTCAGAGACAGATTTTTCTGGGGCTCACTGTGATGGGACTGCCAGGAAGGCTACTAGAGATTGCTTTCTCACCATTTCCTCTGTGCTTTCACAGCTGCATCTACACAGAATTCCTTACTAGATGTATTCTGAACAGATCCGCTTTAATCGCTATTAATTTTTTTTTTTCAGAGAAGGCAGCATGACCCTTTGCAGATAAAGCAAACAAACAGGCCCACAACTCCAAAACAGCCCAAAGTGACTGGGATTGCAAGAACACAGGAGCATCTTTCCCCTCAAGTTCACTTCCTTCCTTCATTCCCTATTCTGCACGGGTATGTTACCAAGGACAAACTTACTTGGTCTCTTACTTGGGCTCTGAGTGAGAGCTGCAGTCAGGAATTCTGGGTTCATCCTGGGCAGCATGAGGTGCATCAAAGCCAAAGTGACCATGACCAATTAGAAAATAATATACTGAAACATAACTCCTTGGCAGGGTGGTGAAGAGAACTGGCAGGATAATTTGGGGGCATCCTTGTCTTTAAGCGCTCAGGAAAAAAAACTAATGTGAGGAATCAAAGGAAGAGTCTAAAACTGAAATGCTGTGCTTTATGCTGGAATCCTGAACTGCGCCTGAGGGAAGGAGAGCAATGAATACTGCTTTGACCTGCAGGTGGAAGGGAAGACCTTAATATAGGGCTGTGAATTTGGCCTTAAGCAGAAGACTCCACATTATTTTTTGCTGATGCTACAGCTGCCTCCCTGAATACTAAAACTGCAGTCCATCTCCCTGCCTTGAATGCAAGGCAATGTTTACATGATTCAATTTCACTAAACAAGCAACAGCTGAGTGAAAAAAGAACTGCAAGCAAATATAATTGTGATTCCCTCTTTTATGCTTGTTTCTCACCGTATCCGGAAATAATTTACTTTTTTCTTCGAGGTCTAATTTTATTGATTGTAATAAAGAATGGGCATATGGAGAGAAAACCTGAATCCTTTATATACTACAATTGTCACAGGCATGAATGCAGCAGCCTAATGTATTCTCGGGGTGTTTGAAGTCACTAATATTTAAATTCTTAGAGCAACCGTTTCCCCTAAACCCACCCAGATGGATTCAGCTCCTGCAAGGGGCAGTGTCACTGCACTTACACCTTGACAAGCCACCAAGAGCCTCAAGCTCAGTTGCATCCCTTTGCACTTCCCTGACAGACACACATGCAAGCCTGCAGAGCTAGAAGTGCTGGGGAGCCCCCAAGCTGCACCTGTCACACACTTCAGCAAGCCACGCCTCAAGCAGGGACATCGCTACTCATCTCAGGTCCATAGGGTCAGAAGAAAAGGAACTGGGCATAGTGTTACAGCAAGCAGCAAGGCCTGGACTGAGGAATACAGCACACAAGGACTTGTTAGCCCTATGAACGCTACCTGGCAGCACAAAGTACACTGTGCATGGGTGGCTGCACAGGTGAACAACAACAGCAAGGAGACCCACAGCAGCACATTTATATTGCACTTGGGAGGAAAAAGCACTGCTCAGGCTTATGAACCATGGGGACCTAACCTCTTCACAAGGAAGATGCTCAGCCAGCACACGTAAAATGCAGCAGCTCAGCAAGGTACAGCAAGGAAGAGCCCCTGTCCCCATCCAGGCTGGGTCCCACCCCCAGTGAGGAAATACTGCTGGGGGGAGCAGGACTCAGCATATTCTCCTTGGGCTGACCCTCTGTCAGCACCTGCACCAGCTTAAGGCCAAACCCACACGGTGCCCATCTGCTCAAGGCTGGTGCAAGGGGCCCCCTAATCCAGAGCCTCCAACCTTCATGCAGCCAAGGGAACCAAACCCCACAGGGACCTCCACATGGGACTCCTAAACGCCACAAGGCCACCTGAAAGGGGCCCATAATCTCCCTAAGGGCTCCCTAAGCCAGACAGAGACAGCCTCACAGTGTCCCTAAGCCCCACAAGAGCAGCTGCGACGGACCTTCTATTCCAAAGGGCTCCCTAAAGCACACAGCAACGGGCTCTAAACCGCACAGCGCCATCTGCAATCGGCCCCTTGATGATCAGCTACATGAAACCCTACATGATCAGCTGCAGGGGACCTTAACTGCACAGGGCTCTCTAAAGCTGACAGAACCTTCTGCAACACGAACTGACCCCCACAGGATCGGCCGGACAAAGCTCCCGCCCCGCTCAGCGCCGGCGGCAGCAGCCGCCAGCCCCGAGCCCGCCCCTGGGAAGGGGCGAGCGGCGGCACCGGCGCCTTCCGGGGCGGAGCCGGGCTGGGCCGCGGCCGAGCCGAGCGGCGCCGAGCGGCACTATGATGGCGCAGCGGGCGCTCCCGAACCCCTACGCGGACTACGACAAGTCCTTGGCCACCGGCTACTTCGACGCGGCGGGGCGGGTGAGCGGGGCTGGGATGGGGATGTGCCCCGGCCGTGTCTGTTCACAAAGGCGGTGCCCCGGCTGTGCGCCCGTCGGGTGTGCCCGGTGTACCTATGCTCACCCGCCTGCTGGCGTTGCCTTCACGTTTTGTGGGGTTTCTCTCCACAGCTGACCCCCGAATTCACGCAGCGGCTGAATAATAAAATTAGGGAGCTGCTGCACCAGATGGAGAGGGGTCTCAAGTCCGCCGACCCGCATGACTGCACCGCGTACACTGGATGGACAGGTAGGGTGGGATCCCATGGAACTGGAAGTTCTAGAGCAGGTCCTGGCAGACCGTGGGGGTTTGACCATTAGAATGGTCACAGTAGATCTATGTCAAGAATGGCACTTCTTCTGCATGTTTTAGTCCATTAGAACAAGGGAGTGGCTTTCACTGGACTCCCCAGTTTTGAAGCAGGTTTCATGCTGCAGAGGGAAGACCACAGCGTCGTAGGGCAGGATGGGCCTAGTCTTGGTTAATAGTGCTGAACTTACACAATGGAGAAAGCCAGCACTTGCTTGAGAGTAGACATGGGAGCCTTCAAAGGGACAGGCTCCAAATCCAGGACATGACTGCAAAACCAGTGCTCCATGAAGTAGGCAGGTGTACATGGTATGTCATTTACCTGCAAGGAGTCCTTGCATCTGGCAGCAGTGATCTTAACGGCCTGAGATAATGTCCATCTTTGCTGTTTGGGCTGAGTTTTATCTGATGACCCTGTCTGATTGGCAGATTGCTCCATTCCTGTTCCCCAGGTAGTGCCACTCCACTTAGCGAGCACTAGTTTTGCTCCAGTGCCTGTCAGAAGAAGCAGAAATACTAATGTGAGTATAACAAAGTGTGGAAGACTTCCTCGTACTAACTCGTGTGCAAAGCATCCAGGAGCTTGTCTTTCTCCTATTCTGCATTTTCAACCTGGTTTTCCTTCCTCAAGAGTGTGCCCCACCTTTGTCTCCCTGTTGCTACCCACTGGTGCCAGGGAGGACACACCTTCCTCTGTGCCCCATCTTCAGCTGCTGCTGTGTGCTCTGTCATCTCTCCTACCTTCTGCACTGGGACAGGCCTTATGGAGAGACCCTAGTAGGTAGTTGAAATTAATCTCATGCTTGCTGCAAGGTTTTTTTTGGTGCTGTTTCTTTTGGCAGTATACTGCAATCTTAAATGGTAATTTTCTACACCATAATCTGGGTGTGGCTGGCTTGTGTGTGGGTGCTGTGGAACTTAATGCCAACAGTTTGCTTGAGTGTTCACTGTGTTGGTGCTAAACGAACATTGCAGCTTAATGACAGCAGTGCTAGAAATGCCTGCTTCAAAATTTTAGTAAGGCAGACAGGCACTGAGAGCACTCAAGAGCAGTTCATAAGAATTGCTAGGACGTCAGTATTAAATTCCAGCGTGGGGGGAACAATTATTTTATCAGCTGCTGTCTTGGCAGTGCTCTGCTCCTGCTGCTAGTGAATTTATACACTTCTGCTGAGTGCAGACTGATTTCATCTCAGGAGGCAGTCTGTGTGACCCTGCACTGAGGTCCCTTCTGATGAAAAGCACTGCTTGGATAAAGGTGGTCTTCAGTCATGATTGCAGAGTCTGCCTCTGGCCAGAGAATTCAGGAGACTTAAACAGGAGGATAGTTGATGTTAGGAGTTCTCTCAAAGTCTTTGGGGAGAAGGAAAACGTTTTCCCCCAGAGGCCATGTTCCCTTTCCTAAAGTGTCCTAAGGTACTTCACATTGAAAGGTGATGGCAATTGTGAAACAGTGGTTCAGAACCCTGGTGGGATTTCAGCTTGTTTTCATTTGGATGGGAATTTCTCAAGAGGGATTCTTCTCTTTTCTTCCCAGAGATCATTCCTCAATGGCCACACAGCCTTCTTGCCTTGGCTAATAGGAAAAAATGCATGGACAGATTTCCTGGAAGTCACAGTCAGCATGGTGAAATTTGCAGATGTTACACTATAACTTTGTCACCCTACCTTCTTTTCTAATTCTAGCTATATTAATTTATTCAGAGCTGGTTTCCAGAGACAAAATTAATTGGGCCAAGACAGCAGGTTTTTTTCCTGTAATTGCTTGTGTAGGAAAGGCTTGTTGAGTATCACCTCATGTGAATCATTGCCCAGCAGCCTGAAATCAACCCTCACTCTCATGGCCACTAATAAGAGTGATTTGAAATATGGCTCTCTTGGCACAAACTCTGTGTGAAATGTAACATACTTGAGTGTACTACATTACACTCAGTAATACACAGCATATGCTGGCATTTTACTTTGGGGCTTGTTTATTTCCCAGCACACTTGACAGGGCCCTGTTCCCCCAGCGTGCACTTGTGCCAGGGAAGCCACAGCTTCCTGGCACATGAAGTTGGAGCAGAGGGAGGGAAGGACTCAGATTTTCAGCTCAGAGGCAGTGAAAACACACTTTGGATCGAGATTATCCAGCGTATGGCTGAATGCCCTCAAAACATATTTGAATTAGCTTGTTACGTTCTCATTCAGTTCGCCATAGAGATCAAGGTCCCATAAGCAGCACCTGGTATGTGCCTGGGTACAGACCAGCCTCAGCTGTTGAGTTCTGCTTTGGCTTTTCATCAGTTTAGGGAGACTGCTGGAAGAGTTTTTTCCCTAATCTGTTTCACTGGTATTGCAGTGTTGACTGAGGGAAGCTAAACTGCTGTAAGCTAATTATGAGTTGGAAGCAGTTCAGCTCCTGGTAGAAGCACAGCTAATTCAAACAGATCAACATGAGGATGCTGAGGGGTATGTACAAGCCTGTTGGTGTTTGTGATAACGCAGAAAGCCTTGCTCCAAAGACTGTCTTGCCTGGGAACATAGATGATATAAAGGGAACAGAAGGAAATTACCTCCTGTCACCAGCTGACTGCAGAAGCTAGGATGCTCCTGAGTCCAGTGCCTACTGGACTGTTGCATCCTTCCAAGGTGATGAGATGTATAAGGGAGAGATTCACCTTCCTCCACACTATGGTAGTGCATTTGGAATTTGTTTCCCATTCAAGCATTCTCTTCTCTGGCAATGTCTTAGTCATGGCTTTCAGTGCTGGATGGCCTCTGAAACTGCCCACTGAGTCCAGCTGGCCTGCCCCATCCACAGCTTTTGGCTGGCCCAGTGGCTAGTAGGGCCAAGAAGCAGGGTTGTCTTTTGAAAGGAAAGCCATGTAAGAATGAAATTATGACTCAAACCAGTTCAGAAAAACTTCGGGAGAAACACTTTTCATTCACTTTAGTGCAGTATGCTCATTTTAACCTCAGAACCCAGAGAACTTACATCCCTGTTCAGAATAATGGAAATCCTCAGATAATCCCTACAGAGCAAGGGAAAGTGTGGCTGCATTTGCTGAGAGATAATAGAGTGCCTTGGGTCAATTGCATAAACTGGTTTCCTGCCAAATACTTGGCAGGTAGGTTTTGTGAAATTTATGTTCTTGGAGATAGTCAGTGTTTGACTGGACAAGGCCCAGAGCAATGGCATGCAAATTTGAGGTTGACCTTCCTTTCAGGGGGTTGGAGCAGATCACCACTGAACCCTGCTAACCTAACCTGTTGTAGGATTTTGTGATAGGGTAAAAAGTTTTATGATAGAAGCTCTGTTACCCAGGTTTTCAGGCAGGATAAATGCTTAGGCATCCTGGATAATAATCCATTAGGAAGATAAGCTGCAAACTGGCTCCCCAACAAGTTCTGAATGTGGACTTGCAGAGATGTCTCACTGTTGCATGCAGTATGGCTTTGGCATGCATTTAGGAGTGCAAGGTGGCATCCCATGTGTCTGCACCAGGAAAGATGCTAATTTTCCTTTGAGCTGGGCAATAAACCTGGGCTATCTGTGCTCTTTTACCCCAAGCCTGACTTTAAAATGGCATCAGCTGGCTCACGAGAAATCGTCAGGCTTCAGCACTGTGCAGAGATACTTCTGTGTTTGACATCCTGCTTTGGGGCTGCTGGCTGACTTATTGCTTGGGTCAATGCAGGATCTGGGAGATCTTTAGATGGTCAGTTTGGAGCAAAATATCCTCTTGCAGCAACCTCCTTTCCTTGGCAGAAGGAGCACAGCTCAGCTCCTGCTGGGCAAGGAGGCATGTTCAGAACCGTCTAATGGTGTAATTCCCTTGCAAAGCAAACTGTTTGCAGGCCAACAGAAGAGCAAGTCTAAACTTGCAGAGAAGTTGAGGCACAACTTCTCTTTGATCAGCAGAATGGTCATATGGATGAGCTACTCTTCTTGCTGCAGAGCTTTAGCTCACAAGCAACACCTCTCCTGGTATTTCCTGGTATTTCCTGTTGAAAGCAACGATTGCTAAGTCAGGGCACCAACACAAACCAGCTGGTTCAAACAATTCCATTTCTACTGTGTAATACATACAGTATTGGAGTGGGACAGTGGAATACATGAAATTCATACATTCCACTGCCCCACTCAAAAGAAATCTCTAATGCAAAGCAGCCCTCTGCACCTACCATACAGGAAGGTGAGAGGAGAAAGGTGCTGTTTACTGTCCTTCTGAAGGTGTTGACTAAGCAGGCTTTGTGAGACACACAGAGTTGACTTTGGCCTCCTGATTCCCTGCAGTGAGCAAGCATCTTGGGCATCGACACTCAACTCCTGTATATTGGCTTTCTCATGCTGGAGTTGGCTGGTTCAGTCATCAGAGCCCTGTCCATGTACCATCAAGGACTCTCTGATGCATTCCCCATCTCATTTAGTTCTGCAGCATGGGCAAGAAGCAAAAAACTTGGGCAACTGAGAAATTACAAAGAAGGTCCAGTAGTAAACAATCAACAGAACAAAGCCCAGGCATCTTTAGCAGTAGCAGCCACAGGTGGCCACTGTACGGCAGTTCTGCTTGGAAACAGAGGTCACAAAATTAGGTCACATTTCCAACTGGGACACTGAAGACCAGACCAACAGGACACACAGAAATGGAGCAGATCCACAGCCTCCTTAGCCCCATGTGTCTGGTGATGCCATGTTTGTATACCACTTAAAGCAGGCCAGACAAACACCCAGTCACAAACCTACCCAGGCAGTTGAGGTGAGGAGGATAGTGGAGAGGGAGTGAGACAGAGCTGTGGAAGAGCACAGCAACACTGCCTTAACTGAACCAAGGTCACAGTGTGGATACTCTTGTCTCTGACCTGCACTGCCTCTGAAACACTCTGCCTGTGTCTTGGCACACAGGTTAATCCCCAGGAATCCCTTGGCATATCCCCACCCAGGTGATTGTGTTTTGTATCCCTCTACCTACACCTGTCAACGTTGCCTCTTCATGCTCGTGTCTGTCCTCCTCTGCTGCCTTCTCCCCTCTTGGGGCTCACAGCTGGCAACAGAGGGACCAGCAAGCTGAAGGCAGCACTGCTTGTGCCCTTGATCACTTTGGGAATAAGGAATTCTTGAGGAATTATGCTGATTTGGCATGGCCTAATATTTTCGTAGCAGGGAAGGGCCACAGGGGTGGCTTCTGTAAGAAGCTGCTGGAAGCTTCCACCATGACTGACAGAGCCAATCTCTGATGGCTCTGAGGATGGACACACTGCTGGCCCAATTACAGAGGTTGGTAATGCCTCTGTGATGACATACTTCAGAAGAAAGTCAAAACAGGACCTAGGCCGTTTCTTTCCAGGGGCAGCAGCAGTGGCTTCCCCCTTCAGCACCCACATGAGGAACAGCATCGGACGGTGCCAGCGCCCCACAGCCACCACTGCCCGCGCCATGGCAGTGGGGACATGATGAGCAATTCCCCTGACACAGAACCTGGATGAGATCAACTTCTCAGCACTGCAGGATCCAGCAGGAACCTTTGAATTGGTGGAACTTGTTGGCAATGGCACCCATGAGCAGCAGTTTTATTTCTAGTCAGAAGAAAGGAGGAAGTGAGGACATGTGGGTGAAAACATGGTGGCACCAAGGTCAGTGGAGGAGATGCTCCAAGCTTCGGAGCCAAGATTCCTCTGCAGGCCCTGGTGAGCATCATGGTGAAGCAGCTGTCCCCCTGTAATGCATGAAGTCCATGGGAGATGCAGAGATCCACTCACAGCCAGTGGGAAAAGTGCTTACAGCAGAGTGGGTGGATGCCCGATCAAGCTGTGATCCAGTGGGAGACCCAAAGAGAGCGAGAGGGCTCCTGCTCCCAGAGATAGAGAGAGAGCGCCCTTGTTTCCAGACTAGAGCAGCCTGTCCTTAGAAGACTATACCCCATGGACGAGTGACCCACGGCACCATAGTTTTGGAATGACTGTTTGCCCATGGGAGGGACACCATGGCAGATGAAAGACTCCTCTCCCTAAGGGAATAGAGATGAACTGACCAAAACCTCCCTGCCCTGTCTCCCTGCACTGTCAGTGGGAAGGAGGGAGGGCCTGGGAGGAAAAAAAGACTTATTTTACTTCTCATTATCTTCCTCTGACTCTGTTAATTATACATTTACTTTATATCTTTAAATTTGAAACTGTTTTGCCCTTAGAGTGGGTTTTTTCCCAATCCTTATTTCAACACATGAGCCCTTTGTTTTTTCTTCTCCCCTCTACCCAACTGTAACAGAAGAGGTTGAGTGAACAACTTTCATGGGTACCTGGCATATTGCCAGTATCAAACAGTAACAGGAATGAATTAAGAAAACTGGCTTTAGATACAGTTTATAAGAGCTTTTGGTTTTAAATGAAAAGGAAAAGTGAATGTTTTGGGAAAGCGACTTCATCCTTTAGTACAGGTCAGTGGTTTTTTTGGAGTCTCCAAAGATGCTTGGGCTTGGCAGGAATGCGGGTGAGAAATGTGTTAAAAGAGTTGAGGCAAAGAAATGAGAGGAAAACAATGGTGAGATTTACTTGCTAAGAATCCAATCCTTGCTGTGGTCTTGGCAGGGTACCTGTGTGCATAATTAGGATGGTATGATGGCTGTGGGAATAGAAACTACTTACAAAAGTAAAAAAAGCCAAAAGCTGTATATTAAAGCAGATTAAGTCAAGAGTGCAAGTTGTGCTCAGACAGCAATCAGGCTAATAAGAGTCTAGAAGATGTGCTAGGTACTAAATAAATCAAGGACAGTCACTTGACATTTTCTAGCTGGAAAAGGAGGGTTCCCCTTTAAAGAAGGGCTTCATATCCACATCCTTATAGACTTGAGTGATGGCACTGTACAGCTGAGCTCTCTTTAGATCTGCTTGCACTGAATTGCTTAGAGAGAGGACAAGGTTATTAGCTTCAGCAGGAAATGGAAATTTTATACAGAATGTACATGTGAAATTGAATTGTCTGTAACATGAAGCTTTGGAGAGTACCCATGCAAAATGAGAAAATTATCCAAGTTTGAAATTGCCCTCAGTACATTGGACTGTAATTTTGCTACATGCTTGCCCTCTTGGACCTTAACACATCAAAATCTGCAGAGATTGGCTCTATTAATTTAGGCTTGATGCAGGACCTGAGTCTTCTTAGAAATGGTTATTGTTAAGGAGAGAAATAAGCTCTTCTCAAAGTGATGTAGGCCAGTAGCTTGCTTAAGTGCAGGTGTGAGGATGGCTCCCAGATCAGAAGGATGGTTCAAGTGTGACAGACCTCTCAGGCACAGACTTACTGAGATCTCCTCATCTACCTACTAAAAGCTTCAAGAGCTGGATGAAGACAAGGCAGACAGAGGCAAAGGACAGCAATTGATGTGACTGCTCAGTTGCGGAATTGTTTTTGTAGCTGGCCAGTCCACTGGAAACCTCTAGTGAGGACCTTGCAGCCTTTTCTAGTATTCCAGGCAGCTGTTTGAGTTTCAGAAGGGCTTATCTTATGAGTGATGTGCTGCAGGGGAGAATTGGGCAGTCCATTTTTTCTGGGATGCACCAGTCCTTGCTGTAGGGCTTGGGACTTGCACAACAGCAGGAGATGATGTCCAGGGAACTGCAACAACCTTTCTAGTTCTTCCCAGTGGAAAGGAATTAAGAATAATGGAATAATGGAAGGAAATAAAAAAGAGTCAAATAGGATGTCTGGATGTCTTAAAAGTGTTGTTTCTCAGTGCTGATGGTGTGTCACTTTTTTAAAAAATCCAAGCTAATCCAACCCCTTACCCCCTAAGCATGGGGAAAAAATAGAGAGGGTGATAACTCAGTTCTGCTCTGTCACAAGTACCATCTGCCCAAAGATTTTTTTTTTCCCCATCACTGTTGAACAAAAGCCACAGGTGCAGTGTATGGATTTAGATGGTTGTGTCTAGGTCTCATGTTTTGCTCCTTGCTACTAAAACTGTATGTGTTTGGATATAAAATTTTATGCAATTCTGTGCTGTTGTCCAGGCCTTCCTGGGTCAGACCATGCTGTTGTTTTGATCTGCCATCCAGTCACAAGCAGCATCAAGTTAAGGGGATGACAAAGCAGGGAAAGAAGCTGTGGGTTACATCCTTGAAAAGCCCTAGATGTAAGGCTTATGCCCTAGATGAGGGCCAGGCCAGATTTTTAGGTTCACTGAAGTAACATTGCTAGTGGATGCAACCTTTATGTTCCTTCTGCAGGCATTGCTTTGCTGTATTTGCACCTGCATGATGTGTATGGAGACCCAGCCTACCTTCAGGTGGCTCATGAGTACGTGAAGAAGAGCCTGAGATGCCTGACCAGGCGATCCATCACTTTCCTGTGTGGTGATGCCGGACCCCTGGCAGTGGCTGCTGTCATCTACCACAAGCTGCAGGACCACAAGCAGGCAGAAGACTGCATCATCCGGTAAAATACTTGGTTATGTTTTTGACCTGACCTTCCTCTTGCTCACAGAGTTTTTCTGGGCTTGTAAGAGGTACTCTGACAAATGTGAACACATTTTGTTGCAGTCTTGTGTGAGAAATAATCCAGCAGCTTAGCAAGGCAGCACGAACTTTTCCTGCCCTGGTAAAAGAGGTGGTTCAAGGACAAACATGTTTGCAGGCTGGGGAGCAAGGATATTGCAAGGATATTGTTCAGCTGGTATTGGCATCTTAAAAATAATTCTGATAAATACAGGAAGAAAAAAGTGCCAAAATTAAAAACAAAACAAAATGGGGAAAAAAAAAAACTGAAGGTGGGGCTTGATGTTTTTTGAGAACATTTTAATTTAGCTTTACAATCATTTTGATGAAAAGGAAAAATGTGGTAAGATTATTAGATTTAATTTTGGCACTTGCTTCCACTTGCTCGTTATTAGTTGTCTTTGACTTAAACCTAAGATTGACAGCATCCCTTTCAACTGCAGAATGCAGCTGGTTATGATTCATTTATTTCTATTTCCTGCCTTTCCTCGACTGTTTTCACATGTATTTTTGTTGGGTACTTATGACAAGAAAAGGACAAACAAGCAGTCATAGATCAGCATGTGGCAGAGGAAGGAAAATAGTTAAGGAGATGCAGTTGCAAGCATTTCTCTGTTAAGGGAGATGGGTTTTAAGGAGGTGAGAACAGCCCAGTAGAGAGTTTCCATTCATACATGATCAGCACAAAGAAAGACAAAACCCCTGAAGCTTCAGAACACTGACTGCCCTTAAACAGCCCAGGAGCAGGTGATGCATAATAGCAACTAAAAAAAGCCACAGGTGGGAATCAGAGTTGTCTGTATGGTTTGGACACCAAGTTCCCACTCCCTAACTAAGAATAGCTTCTGGTTTATGTAGATACCATCAGTCTGAGGACAGAACTCTTTCTTTATTCTGATAATCATCTGTGGGTTAGATTTTGCTTTGACAAAGTGGCAAATCCTGCTATGATTAGCATATTTTCTAACAAAAAGGGGAATTAATCTCTCAAACAGTACTGGTCAGTTGTAGTCAGTGCATAAGTGCCAGGTTGTAAAAACAATCCCTAATTCATGTTTTCTTGCTGAGGTCTCCCCTCCCCATATCCCTCTTGTTCTGCCTGTGGTATGGTGGCAGAATGGAATCTTGTGATTAATTCTGCACTGCCATCTAATGGTATAATAAAGTCAGAACACTGGAAATTGGTTTCTTCATACATCTGCAAGGAGGAAAACAGAAAAACATGGCTTTCTCAAATGAACAGTTATCATGTCCTTACTCTGCTACCAATTCCCAGAGCAGTTAGCCTGACCATGCTCCTTTAGAGTATTTCTTTGAGAAGTAGCTCCCTTAATCAAAATTCTTAAACTGTTTCTGAGTATGCTGTTTAGGTACAGAACAGTTGCTAAGCTGTGCAGTGCAAGTGCATAGAAAGAGCACTTTTATCAGAGCTGTAGAAAAGAAGAGCCTCTCTGCAGTTTGTCCTCTGCCTTTTAAAGCACCTCATCTTTACAGAGCCAGTGGAGAGAATCCATCAGCCTGGTTTTACCTGCAGTGGAAGAGACAGAAACTTGTTTTTTCATAAATGAGTTCATGACCAAAAAATGTGCTTTTATGCTCTAGAGAGACTCATGTTTCAGGGTAGCCTATTTTCCAAGAGCCTGTGGAAATCTGAGCCCCGTTCTAGAAGCTCTCTTTTTCCTGTCGCCTCCCACCAATTCAGAAAGTCAAAGCTTTTCTTTCAGAGCCAATGGTGTACAAAAATCCCATTTTGTTCTACAGCTGCCTTGATTTCCCTGTCCAGAAACTGCTGATTGTTGACAATTGAGGTTAGAGGCTGATAATATGAATAAGAGCGGCTCTTTCTTTCAGGGACCACAATTAACCCTACACACCTGAGAAATGCATTCTGCATGCAATCAGTCTAGCAGCATCCCAGGCATCTTTTTTGAATGCAAGACCACATTTCAAAAACAGCAGAAACTCCTGGCAGGCTTCCTCCCCTGATGATCCTGCTTGAAAAGCATTTAGAGATAAAGCAGTAATGCATACAGAACAAGAACAGTAGGTCCAATTGCTGCAGATGTCCCCATGAAAAGAAGGCGTCACACCCAGAACTGAGGAAATCCCAACCACTGGTATTACAATTCATGCATCCTTCCATTCCTTCTACTTCCTGACTTTTCATGACATCTCAGAGCTGAAGAACATCAGCAGCCAGCTTCTCCTCTGGCCAGCCTGCTGCCAGGCAGAGTCTATCTGTCCAAACACCTCTGTGGAAACCCTCTTCATCTGCCTTCCTTTGAGACAGGTGCCATGAGGAGGCAGCCCGCCTTTCCTTTCAACTCCTGCAGCTGAGAGGAACCCAAGCCTTGGGTGTAAAGTCTGTCTCTTGGGTTTAATCTGTGAGAAAGAAACCTCCCCCATGGAGTAGTTCACATGTCAAGTGGTACAAGAGCCAGTCCACCTTGAGACACTGCTCCCTCCTTTCTCCTTCAAAATCCCTGCTCACTTTGAGTCCAGTGGCAAGGGAATGTTCCTGCCATGAGAAGTCAGAGCCCAGCATCCTCTACTTGAGATATTTGGTTGCTTCTTTACTTTGCAGTATATTGTTGCAAAGTCCCTGGAGCCTGGCGAGCAAAGGCTGCCTTTTCTGTTTTTCACACTGCTGTGACAGGGAAGGTCAACACACACAGGGCTTTTCCTGGCTGGTTTCACAGCAGGAAACAGTCAGGGAACAGCCTTAAAGCCACTTATGCTGGTATTTTAAACGTGATGGCACTTTTCAGATTGTTGTCTTACAGGTGAACAGAAAGGTAAAGCGAAATCCAATCACACTGCTACTTGCTGCCCTGACAAGGAAGGACATCCAGTCTTTCTGAAAGTATGATGAGAGGTAAAACAAAGGAAAAATAGCATCAAGAGGGAATTGGGCTACAAAGCACCAGTGTGAAGTGCTGTCAGTTTCTGTTAGCACTACAGGAATATCATAGAAAAATGACAAAGAAAATACTTGACTGCAGCAGACCTCACTCTGCACTTGTGGGCTAAAGCCTGGTGCCAGGCAAGCTGTCCTCAGACAGACACAGCACTCTCACTCTGCTAAGCTCTCCTCACTGGTGCTCAGTTCTCCCTAGAGGATATTTCTTCATGTGCCACGGGAGCTTGATATTAAACAACATGTGTAGCTCCAGCTCTTACTCAGATTTTTAGCTCATGGAGACACCTTTCTCACCTGACAGCATAGCCCAGGCTATTTGCAGGCATGGAGAGGAAGGGGTTTTTCTATCAGCATGAGGTGAGATTTTGACTAGTTTGACTTTCTAGTATTCCTTAAGCAGCCAAATTAAAAGGATAGCCATTTAATTTGAAAGTAGTTACTTTTGGCAGAGTGTCTGCCTTGCCAATAACATCACAAGGAGATAATGGTGGGCAGCCTTTCCTGAGCAGTCAGCAGCTTTATGCTGACCATTTCTTTTAGCCCAGGTTTCTCCCTCAAGTAGCTTTCCAAGCTGGTGCTCTAAAAACCAAGCACTTAGTATGAGTGCACTGTGAAGAGCAGAGCAGGCTGAAGCAATCAGCCAAACAAAAGGCAGAAGGGAAAGGGCAGTTCCACACCTCATTCAGCTGGAAGGCTGAGGGCCAGAGCCTGGCCTGACAACTCCTAGGGCACAGACAGCAGGAAGGAACAGAGCTTGGTTTGAGCTCCAGAATTAGTGCTTGTTTACACGGCTTGGAGTGTCCTCTTATCTCCCCCCTGTGAATTTTTCATCGTAGTTTGCTCCACCTACATAAGGCTGACCCACGGGTGCCAGATGAACTCCTCTACGGGCGCATGGGCTATCTCTCTGCACTGATATTTGTGAATAAGCACTTTGGAGAGGAAAAGATCCCTCAAAGTCACATTCAGCAGGTACTGTACCTTTTGCTGCTTTGTTATCTGTCTCTTCCTGTGCAACTCACCTTGGGGCAGATAAAAATCAATGCTAGATGTAAAGAACTCTGGCAATAAGGGAGAAACCCTTATTGCTCTACCTGCTCTACCTGCATGTCTTCCAAAGGGACAAAGCACCACATGTCTCCCACTGTCCATGTAAATCCATAGGTACTGGGAAAGCATGCTGTACCTGCTTGTCTTCCAAAGGGACAAAGCACCACATGTCTCCCACTGTCCATGTAAATCCATAGGTACTGGGCTGACATACATTTCATTACACCCTCCGCTTAGGCAGAAAAACCAGTCTTGTTCTGTGTCAGAATACTCACTGTACTGTGTCCAAGACAGCAACATTTCCCTCACCCACATTTGTTCCCTTTCCTTCACAGGTCTGCGAAGCAGTTGTAGCATCAGGAGAGAGCTTAGCCAAAAAGAGGAACTTCACAGCAAAGAGCCCACTGATGTTTGAGTGGTACCAGGAGTACTATGTAGGAGCAGCCCATGGTTTGGCTGGGATTTACTACTATCTCATGCAGGTAAGAGACATGAGGGGAGATGCCCTTAGCAGCTGTTTCACATTTCTTTGAACAAGGAACAGCATTTGAATTGGCTCTTGGTAGTGTAGAACTGGGTAAGATATCTTGTCTGATGGACTTAGCCATGTGCTTATCATGCATTTCCAATTGTAAATGTTTTCTTCAAATCTAAGATTGAATCTCCAGCCTTGGATGTCTGCGGAGAAACATGACCTGCATTAACCAGCAGTGTCTCATAATGGAGACCTGTAGCTCAGCTGGGTCTGAGTTTCCCCCTCATGTTAATTGCTTCTAAAGTATTCACATTTGTTGGTGTTAGCTGACTCCCTGCATTTTCTGAGGTGGTTACATGGAGCAATGTCAGATCAGAGCAGAGTGAGAATCTCTGAGAGAAAAGCACGGTGAAAGAAATTGTGCTTATAGTAGGAAAGTGGGAAATGTCTTTGCATCCAAAGCAGAACCTGCTGCTAAATGTGAAAGAGGTGGGACTTAGATCAGGCAACTGAGTTCTGTAGTGCCTGAAGCAGGCAGAGCAAGACAAGAGGCTGGGAGATAACAGTACCCCTTTGCTTTGATGCTTTCTCACTATTTTGCACAACTCACTAGAGCTCTGTCAATATTCCCAGTACTGGCTCTGAAAAAAATGAGGGTGGTAATTCCCATAATTCTTTGTGCATATATTTACAGTGCTTAAGCACTTAGAAAAATAATAGCAATAAATAACATTGAATTTTTAAATCATTAAGAGCACCTATGAACAATGCAAATTATTTTGGTCTAGGAATAGTCTATAATCTTTTATTAGACATAACTCTCAAAGGAGGTGGAAAAGGAAGCCAGCAGGTTTCAAGCATTTGGGCTTTCTATCAGGACTGTCAGAGTTAAAGCCCATCTACAGGGTCAGTAGAAGTCCTGTGAATATAACTCTTCTGTTACTCAAAGAGGAAGATATGGTTGATGGTTTTTAAGTCGCAGATTTGGCAAGAGGGGGGTGCAAGGTGGTTAATACCCAGGAGCACAGAATAACTAGCTAGGAACAGGCAGACAACGATGTGCTGTGAGCCTAAATTTGTACCAAGTCCCTGAGCTTATTCCCAACTGGCTGTTTTAAATAATTTTGAGTCTCCCATAAAATACTGTATGGGCTTTATGCTTCTCTGCTTTATGAAGTACATGGTGCCTAGATCAACCAAGCATGATGCACAAAAAGCCTTGGGAGAAGCAAGCATGTGAAATATGGAGAGGAGAACATCTTTTATCTCTAATGGTTTTACAGCACAAGTATTGATTTTTAATTTTCCAGTTACCAGCCTGGGAACAATGTTATTCTTAGATGAGAGTGCTCATTGCAGTCTGTCATGGGAAATTAGAACTGCACAGATTTCATGTGGGGCAGTGTCATTGGAAGAAGACAGTGAAGCCACTCCCTTGCTTCCATCTGAGGTCAGCAGTGAAGTCAGCCTCTTGAAATTACCCAGCAACATCTGTGAAGATACAGAATTGCAGCCTGCTGGCTGGGCTGGCCCAGCAGCTAAGGGCTGAGATGCTTTAGGTGCTAGGAATCATCCTTAATTCTGGTTTTAGACTGTTATCTCCTTACTTCACCTCTGGGTACCTGAAGCTATTTCTGCTCATCTTTATGAAAAGCAGCAGCAAACTCTCTTACTTAGAGGACCAGATGACATGCTAGGAACAGTCTTTGTTTCTGGGATGCAAGAGTAGGGCTGGAAATAAGTCGTTGCCAAAAGGCAGAGCAGCTGGGGACTGAGTGAGTAATTGTGAAGTGTGCAAGCCCAAACCAAAGAAATTCCTTAATTTACAAGGAGCAAGAGGGAACATATCCATAGTTGACTTTGTTTCGACCTTTCAGGCAAAGCTTGGCTCTCTTAGGGACAGACAGAATGGTAATTCTCTCTGATTTAAATGTTTTCTCTCTCTTACTTAGCCTGGCTTTGGAGTGAGCCAAGTAAAGCTGCACAACACAGTCAAGCCCAGCGTGGACTATGTCTGCCAGCTCAAGTTCCCATCTGGGAATTACCCTCCATGCATCGGTGACACCAGAGACCTACTCGTCCACTGGTGCCACGGAGCACCAGGTGTAATCTACATGCTTATCCAGGCATACAAGGTACCAGAAACCTTGCAAAGACCCTTTAGAGACCCCTAAATGTGAAACTTCCACCAGAGAAGATGCTGGGAGACCCCCCTTGCCCGGAAGTAGGATGGCTTATTACAGTGAAATCACCCCACAAGAACCACTGACTGATACAGAAATTAGTCTTTTAAAAAAATGTTCCTGAAAATATCCATCACTTGTGTGGGCTGCCCTCTTGCAGGTCATGGATGGTGACAACTAATTGTATGTGAAGTAATGGTCTTACATCCCGATGCATGATATCAAAAATATCCTCCTTAGAAAGTAAAGAAATCACTTCAAAATCACTTCAGCTGGTTTTTGTCTCTACAGGTCTTTGGGGAGCAGCAGTACCTGAATGATGCCCTGCAGTGTGCAGAAGTGATCTGGCAGCACGGGTTACTGAAGAAAGGCTATGGGCTGTGCCATGGCACAGCTGGCAATGCTTATGCCTTCCTGGCACTGTACAACCTCACTCAGAACATGAAATACCTCTACAGGGCCTGCAAGGTAAAAATGTGTGAGGCAGCTTATTCACTTCTGCTTTCAGCATCACTGCCTGTGCCTTTGAAACCAAATTTGTAGTGCAGCTAGATCTGACCAGCTGCACCAGAGTAGTGCTTCAACAGTGCAGTCACTATCTGACAGCCTGTACAGAAGGGATTTCCCTCAGAAGCCTTGCTCTGCAAGGGGTAATGTGAGGACAAGGGATAGTATTTTCTTTTCAAGACTTGCCTTTAACCAAATTTGAACACTTTTTGTACCTCTTTCCTCAGTTTGCAGAGTGGTGTTTGAGCTATGGGCAGCATGGGTGCCGGACTCCAGACACACCATTCTCTCTCTTTGAAGGTAATCTCAGTCTCTAGCCTTGTGTTTTTGCTCCTGCATCCAGCACCAAGGAAAACTGAACACACACTCCACAGGAGTCTTCGCAAAACTCAGTGTAGAGCATGGAAAGGAAATTGTAACCACTGGGTTTTTCTACCCTTTCCCAGAAGCAGTCTCCCTGTAGCACAGATTAATGTCTTGGCTGAAGCATCTTGGCCTCTTAGGCTTCCCACACAGATTTAACATACAGATTTCAAGTGGAATTCTTTCATGGCTGCAGGCCTCCTTTTAACCAAAAGGAGAAATCTGTGCAGTTCTAATTTGTAGCCTGGCTTCTCAGACAGGCTTCTTTTCTGTACATTTTTAAGGATTGAAATCCTTCATGAGTGTTCCAGTTTGATTTTAAAGGTGAGGAAAAAATGGGGCTGCTTTTATGGGCCTCGTTGGCTCCTGTTGGATTTTGTGCCTCCTGCTAACAGCTCCCCCCAAACCTGCCATCAGCAGGTATTTACTGAAGGAAACAGCTCCCCCAGTTAACCTAAATTCCCCCAAGCTGCTGCAGGCCAAGGGACAACAGAAGTTCCATCAGTGAGGACCTTGGGCAGCAGTGTCACAAGGTCCAGAGTTTGGCAAAGCTGCCCGGTGTTGAATTTGTGGATCAGTAAAGCAGAAGGGAAAGGAGCTGGAGTGGGGTTTTGCCAGGTGCTTTTCAACATTTGATAAACTTCAAAATGCTTTTCCCCACTGAAGTACCAAAGTTGCTCAGGAAACCTGGGCTCAGGCATTGAAAATTATGTAGGACCATTTCTTCTGTCTTCATAACTCATTCACTCCCTGGATAACTGAGAAAAACAGTGCCCGAAGGGAATTTCTCTGAAGCACAGTGTGTTTTTTTCATCCTCAGGAATGGCTGGAACAATTTACTTTCTTGCTGACCTGCTGGTGCCTACCAAGGCCAAGTTCCCTGCATTTGAACTCTAAATCTGAATCCTGCTTGGCAGTTTGCTGCCCTGTATCCTTCTGCACTTGGGAATGCAGTTCAAGGCTGCTTTCTCCTTCTTCAGACCCATCGTTGTTTGCCTAACTGAACGTAAATCCATCCTCCTGAAGGCATGCAGAGTTCTTTAACATTTCTAGTTGTCTCATTGCATTGTTTAGTTTAAAAGACAGAATGCAGATCTTGCTGGTGTCCCATAAAAACTCAGGGCTGCAGGTGGGATCAGGGAGAACTGTACAGTGTTTTGTTGGCTACAGCGTTTTGCTATTTCCTGTATCCCATTCCTGGGAAGAAGTTTTCTACTGAATGTAACCTGGGCTATTTAACTTCTTTTTGTGCAAACAAATAGTTGCAGGTATTTAGCTGCCTTTGGAGAACAACAGATGGAAAACTGAGACTATTTCCCTTAGTTTTCAAGTGTTTTCTTTCTGAGCACCTAGAGAGCAGATGGTTCAGTATCTGGGCTGTGCTACTTAAAGCGAATGTGATGGACTGTGGAGTCTTATATATATTTTTAATATCTTATTGCAAGTGGAAGAGCTGGAACTGACGTGCCAAAGGCTTGTCCTGAGTTTGCACCTATCTGCTCTAAAGGCAAAGGCTACGTATAACTCTTCTGTGCACTTGTTCCGGTGACAGACAGGTAATCCACTGCCATCTTACATTAAACTTTGCTAGTCCATTGGTCATCCAATGGCAAACTGCAGTCCAAAAGTGAGCTTAGCATGCTTGCTTTTGTGGTCTCTTCTTGTTAGCTTTGAGAGTTTATTTTGCAGTCTTTATTTAAATTTGTGTGTTAGGTGGTGCCAGGTGCCCACCAGCAGCAAAAAGGGAAAAGAAATGTATGCCACTGAGTTCTGACAATGTTTAACCTATTAGCTGTATAGATGTTATTTACATGTTTTCTTTTATAAGCTTTCCCAAACCTGGATAATTTGAGTCATTTTTTTGCCGTGCTACTGCTTGTTGTAGTTTGATTTGCAACCACTCATCTACCCAAGTGGAAAATCTGCACTAGGTTAACTGGCTTTGATGTGTCAGGCAGATTAGGTACTTGCAGGGAGTAAATCTGCTTTTCCATCTAGCTGATGCTGCACCAATTTGCAGAAATTTGGGACCTGACTCTGTAAACCTCTTTCTTAGCACTGAGCATGAGCTAAACACTGAGCTCAGGGAGGTTTACAGATGTGGTCACACAGCTCTGTGCTGTTTGAGAGCAGCTCCTCAAGCCTGCAGCAATGTGGCCATGGGTTTTGATCTTTCAAAGGCTGAGCTGCTGAGTGCCTCAAGTCCCATAAGGGCAGGGGAGAAATAGCAGGGCAGCACAGCCACTCTCCAGGACCACCAAACCTGGCAGGGTTACACTCACACAGCAGGGGCTCAGTTACACTCACACACTCACACTCAGCTGCCCTGCTGAACCCCTGTGGCATAGGGAGCTCCACAAGAACTGCCTGGGTAGGCAAGGACTAGAAACCAGCCCTGGAAGGCTGACTTGTTTCCTCAAAGCCCACACTCCTGCTGCCCTCATAGGTTTCTGAAAATCCATCAAAAGACAGCCTGAATTGCAGAAAAGCTCATCTCCTTGAGGGTGGGCATCCCTGTCAGAAGCCTCAGGCTCATGTGGACACAGCAGCAGGCCTCCCCTGTCATTCACAGGACCTAGGCAGCACAGGCAGGTGACCGGGAAGCAGTGAGGAGCTGCCTAATCAAGCAGTACTTGAGGTTACTTCCCAGCTTGCCTGGTGTGATGGCAGTGCAGGGACACTGCTCTGAGTCCGGGTTTCTCCTGGGCACCAGTTCTGTAAAAGGAGATGGTTTTTGTGCAGCCTGGGTCATGGTGGCATGAGAGCATAATGTCCCAGGGTTTGTACACTGAGTGGGGAAGCATCAGGGCCTTGTGTACAACTGCTGAGGGGAGCACTTTCTAATAAAAATGCTGAAACAACCAAACTTCTGGTTATTTCTATCCCCTGCTTTGTGACCAGGAGTCATGTCTGAGGAAATCAACATGTGCCACAGCAGCTGAGCTGTGCTGTGCTGGCAGCTCCAGGAGGTTCAATGGCCTTCCACCCCCTGAGTGTTAGGAGTATTTCACATTTTTCCATCATCTCCAATCCATCAAGGCCAGTCCTGGGCTTTCCCTTGCAGGCGGTGCTTTTATCCCAGGGCATCCTTTTGCACTGATATCTCCATCCAAGGCTGCATCCTCCTGTGGCTTCCATTGGAGACCGCAGTCCTGCAGGTTACTGTTACTTGCACCAAAATACACCTTTGTGCAGTGCTGGGCACCAAAAGGAAGAGGTGGTTCCTCCTAGAAATTGACTCTTCTGCTCAATGAGAGGAACAGGGCACCTCAGGGAGGCTGTGACTGTCCAGCAGCAAAGGCTTTAAGGCCCAGCTGTCAGGAGTGGTATGGATAATGGTGATCCTGCCCTCCAGCACAAGCATATATTAAGTTGCTTGAGCTCCTGCACAACCTGGTTTTCTGTAGTTTCTATTAGGGTTTGTAGTAAAGGTCTCGAGGAAGGTTGTCCAGCAATTAGGATGAAAAAACAGCATAGTGCAGTTTCTCTGGTTACCCTTCCTTTCTCTCGCAGGGGTTTGGTGTGGTGCTGCCCACTTCCACCTACCTTTGTGCCAAGGGGAGGGAGCAGGACCAAGACAAGGTTTGAAAACTCAACTGGTCCTGTTTCAAAAAGCCACGTGAGAGGAACTTTATCAGAAGTGTAGATATTTGACACTTGTTGATGGCTGTGTTTGTCCATGGTGGTGGTCTGTTTAAAAACAAAAATAAAAAACATATATTATAAAATAACCTATATGACCAAGAAAGAAGTAAAAAACATACTTAGTATGCTTTGTCATCTGGCTCAGTTTGTCTTCACCTCCTGTGTATATTAGTGTGATCAGCAAGATGAAAAACATCCCAAATGCTGTTAGCCAAATGCCATCTGTATGTGTGCATGTTCCCCGAGAGCCCAACATGGTTTCAGCTCTCAAGAGCTGACAGCAGCCTCAGCTATCAAAGATGTGACACAGATAGTGCAAGAGAACATCAGATAGTGCTGTCTCTGCCTAAATTACTTCATTTCTCATTCCTACATAATAACTTTTCAAATGCCACTAACAGCAATCAGCACAGACACTAAATCAGTGGCTAACATTGTATAAAGTTTTTTGCCAAAAAGTCCTGCCATGAGCTGTCCTCAGCCCCTGTAGCCTTTGCAGTCAGACACCCTGAGCTGATAAATCCATTTATGAACTACCTCTGCAGGGATTTGATGCACACTGGTTTTCCTTCGAAACCACTTTGGAGTAGGCTGCTGGCTTGTGGCATGGCAAATTCTCTCCCAGAGTTAATTGGGAAAAAGCACAGCTGAAGAGATCTCAGCCTCCACAAACCCCAGATCATCCCCCTGCCCCAGAACAGACTGCTTCTGTTTGACAGGCTTGGAGCTGAGCCAGGTGGAGAGTAAGGGTGGCACATCAAAGCTGTTGGTTTACAGGTGTTGGTTGTTGGCTTACAGGTGTTACCCAGCCAGACCTCACTGCACCACTGTCTCATCTTTATCATGTACAATAGCCTTGCCAAATCTGAGTGGGGTTCTTTGATAGCAACACCCAAGGGAACATGGCTGGGGTCCAACAAGACCACAAGTCCTGCTCCAGGCCAATTCCCAGCACATACAGAGAATTTGCAGCAAGGTTTTTTTTTTTTTTTTCTTTTTTCCTTACTTTTTTTTTTTTTTTTTTTTTTACATTGAGAAGAACAACACAGGTTCCTCACATGTGCCTGCCCAGAATGTCCAAGTCCTTTGGCCAAAGTGTCCCCTGCATTCCTTTGACTGCAGCTAGGAAAGAAACCTGAAGGCCAGTACCCAAACCAGGAAATTTAAACCTTTTAGAGTTACAACTTGCACGTTATTAGCGCCTGAAGACAAACTCCAACAAAGAAGAGGCAGCAGATCAGCTCAAAAGAAGCACCTGAGGAAAAAGGCTGGACCCCAGCCAGGCTGTCCCTGGCAGGGTTTGGGGACCCCTCGCAGAAGGGCGTTGGTGTCCCCAGCAGGTGGCAATGCAGCCTGCCAGCAGCAGCCACTCTGTCACTTCAAGCACAGAGCCACACTCCTCAGCTGCTCAATCCTGCCTCTGGAGAACTCGGGCTGGGCTCCTGTGCAAAGCACTCAAACCAAAAAAGCCCACACAGGAGAGGTTGTATTTGTATACCCTGTGGGATGACAGATGGGAGAATCGTGGAAGCCCTTCTGAAATGCAAGGCCTCTTGACTCCTATGCACCCCTGGGAAAAGGAAAAAAATCTTTCCCAGTCCTGCCTGAAGCCAGCCAAGCTTCCCATAGGAGGACAACTCATGCTTGGGTTATCAAGGAAACACTCCACATACTGGGTTCTCAGGTTTATAAAAAAATTATTTTTGTGTTTCTCTGCCAGCTGGCTGTTTTCCGCTGACCCGAGAATGTAAAGTTATGTTTTCCCCAGCCAGAGATTTTGAGGAACTGGTCGCGAGGGTTTTCTTATGTTTTCTTCATAGTTTATTATTTCTTATAATTACATTCTTCTCCTGCCCTGCAGAGATCTTCAGCAGGACACATTCAGGCACTCTCCTGAATACCAAAAAACCCAATGCTAAATGCTCCCACCTTCAGGCTGGCGTAGATATTTATACTACAATCCATGTAATCAGTATTTGTAATACTTCTCCAGTAACTATTATCTTTGTTAGAAGGTTAGACTCTATTCTAAGCCAACTATAACATGCCACCTCACTGCAGAACATGGAGAAGATGAGAAGGAGGAAGCCCAGAAGCCACGTGGACTTCTCCATCTTGTCATCACCTGTTTACCATCCTAAAAACCCCACATATCTAAAATTCTCACTCTGACACTATTCTACTATCTAATACACACTCTTGAAAACTCTGTCATTCCAGAGCCTAAAATCCCTTTTTCCATGAACAAAGGTTAAAAACACTGATTGTCAGAGACCTTGAAATCTCTTAAACATGCAAAGAAATATTTCTCATAATTCCAGACTCCGACACAGGGTGAAAATATTTCATCTCCTCACATCAGCTTTATAGACATTTCACAAGTCCAGCCACCAATGACTCACAACCTGCAGGGAACAGCCACATACTCCCTTTTCCACAGGCTGCCCTTGGCTCTTTGAAGTCTCCTGCACCAAACTTACCTCCCCCTAGAACGCCATAAGGATTGGGGACATCCCAAAAGGGCAAAGAGAATCAAGAAAATCCAGCTGGGAAAATGTGTAAGGGTACCAAGGCTCACCACTGACGTATTTTGTCAAGGGAAAAAAACAGCCTAGGTAGAGCTGAAACAGCTCCTGTAGATGGGCTTGCAGAGCTATCTCTCTGCCCAACAGAGCCAGAGCAACCTTGGTCTCCCTCACCTGGAGATTGCCTTGGGTATTTCCAGGCAACCCGCCCCCCGATTTGGCTGTGCATGAGGACAGAGAAGCACAAGGCAAGGAATTGCGCCTTAAGGAGCAGGGGGGTCTCAGGCTGTGCATTGTTTCAGGTTTTCAGGGGGATCTCTGCGCACAGCAGGAGTGCAGTGTGAGCATGAAAACTCATCCTTAATGCAGCAGGAAGCAGATAAGCCCAGGCCAACATAGACTTAAACCCCAAATTCGTTGTCACAGCTGGTGTGAATGCAACATCTCCATAGCTGTGCCTCTCAACTTACCAAAGACAGTTCAATCACCTTGGCAAAAGGTATTTTTTACCTTTGTGTGGGCCAGTTCTGCAGCTGCATGGAGTTAAACTGATTGAGGGCAGTTTAGGATCCAGCCCCTCTGGAACAGCTAAACACAAGAGTCAGGGGGAGTTATTTAACTATGAACAGTTGGTCAAATTTCAGACATAGACTAATAAGCTTGTTTATGCCTGACCTTAAAAGCAAGTCTTGGTTAGATCCCAGCAGTATCTGACAGGTAGATTTTTGTTGCTTCATTTGTCTCTTATTTATTTGTTTGGGTTGGGGGGTGGAGGGGGAAGGTTTGTTTGTTTGTGATTTTTTAAAGAACAAGCGAACTCTTCCCAGACTGAGGGTGCCACTCATGTTTGAATCAGTTTACCATGAACTGGAAACAGTTACACCACCACTCTCCATTTAGGACAAATGTATTTACATTCCTCCTACACTACCTGTCTTTGCCAAAGATTACAAAATATCACAACATACCAACTGGGCTTCCGAGAGCTCCTTCCCAGCTCTGTCTCCAGATCAGGGATGTTGCTACTGCAGAAGTGACATTGCTTGGCTTGGGTAAAGCTCTGCAAAGCCCATAAAGGCTGCTGGCACTACTGCAAACATGATATCTGGAGTCGGGGATGAGCATTGCCCTTCACCCCTGGTGCCACCCCACTGGCACAATTAACCTTTCAAAGCAGAGGATGAGCACGAAGATCTCTGTCTCCTGGGCAGGTGCAATGCTTGGCTGCTCTAAGACCCAGAGAGAACTGGTATACCTTTGAATCCTGCAGGATTTTTCCTGTGTCAGTATCAAACCTACTCCCTCAAAAGCTGTTGGGGAAAAGCAGAACAAAACAATTCTCAATATAGCTGCTGATTCAAGACAGTCTGTTACTGCTTCACCCACAAAGCTTTGTGTTCCCAAGTGCTCCCCAAGCCAGCTTTCACCCTTAGCATGGTGGTCCCTGCCACTTCCTTCTGCAGCAGACACTTCGGCTTTATCTCTCTCCCTGCCTCAGCCACCCACTTGTTTCTGTCTCCATGCTGCTACTTTTGGGGAACAAGGCTGGTAGCTTTTACATTGGATCATTTCACAAATCAAGTTTACAGCAGCACAGCAAGGGGAAGGCAAAATGCAGTGTGACGGGAAAGGCAAAACCAGCTTAACACAAGGAAACCTGAACCCTCCTTCAGCTCACAGCGAGGAAATCCAGAACCTCCCAAGAACAACCCCATCCCCAGTATTTGGACATTCTGGATGCTAAGAGTGCCAGCAGAGAGAAAAAGAGAGAATAAAGTTCTTTTTCATGTATCCCTCAACTTCAGAGGCACAAAAGCCGTTTGTTTTTGCCACCCTCTCTTCTGGACAGGACAACTTGCAGCCACCCTTCACCCTCAGCTGCCTTGCAATGCCTTCACTTTCCCCAGAGGGTGAAAGATGACAAATTTTGCCAAAAATGTACAGTAGATCCTCTAATGACTGTCCACCCTTGAAGCCTGGGTATGACAGCACACTGCTCTGCTTGCTGTGTGTCAAGACAGACGGATAGAAATGGAGAAGGCGCAGAGGCAGCACTAAAACAAACTCATAAGCCTTAAGAAGGGAAGTAAGAGCAGGACTGTGAGGAGCCATTTAACTCCATCTCCTCATGGCTGGGGAATTTCTTGCTAGCAGGACACATGTCAGGTAGCCCTTGTGGGAAGCTCATTTTGCAGCAGTTGCAATTTGCTGCAGCGCTTGCAGGCAGTAATCGAATCCACTTGGTAGTACTTTGGTTTCCATAAATCCCATTGGAGCCAGGCCCATAAATAGTTACACTGTAGTGTAGAGCTGCATACAAGGCAAGCGCAAATGTTCCACATAATGACTGCTGGCCTTAATCACACTGAGGAGTCAATCATATTTCCACCATTTTGTCAAGTTTTATTATAGATCTCCCTCTTTAAGGGTACCCCTAAGTGGTGAGGGAGAGAGCACAGTGGTCCCGAACAGCTTCCTCACAGGGGACATGCAAAGCACCCTTTAACTGCAGGGGTTTCCCCTATTCCCAGAAGAGTTTTGGAACAATTTTCTCTGAAAATGAGGTGTTCCACCTCCATCCTGACACTCCCAGTAGTGGACAGGAAGGGATTGATCAGATTTGTATGAGTAGCTGAAAAAATAAAGAGAGACACACCTCCAGAAACAAACCTTAAGACACCCCAAGAAAAAACACCATAAAATACAAACTTTGGATGGAAGTATATCCTACATCCAGACATACCCTTGTTGGGAAATCATAGCTCATTTATGACCATGGGAAAGAGAACAAACCCCACCTGGGTTACAGCTACAGCACACAGCAATTAGGTGACAGCCACACCCAGATACAGCACAGGGGTTCTCAGAACTGTGCTCACCACCCCATTAGACTGCAGTGCTTAGTACTTGCAAGCCTGACAAATTCATCTGCAAGAAACTGGGCTCCAGACCAGAAATGGGAAGTTGACAGTGGAAGCTTTTGGGAACCCCTGGTGGTTTATCACCACAGGGGATAAACTCCAAGGTGTTTATACTCCACCAAGGCTAGGAAATATCCTGTTCCAGCAGGGCTGACCCTGCGCATTACAAGCATGTGGAGAAGACAGTCGAATGTAGGGATCCCAAATGAGTATGAATCTGGGGTTTGGGAGCACACAGACCCTTTTTAAAACAGAACATTCATCTTTCATCATCCTTCCTTTGCTTTTATTATGTTCACAATGCCAGTTCCCTGGTTCTCAGCAGCAGTAATCTCACTGACTTATTCCAATAATCATTTAGCTTTCCACTAAACAGTCTATGCATTCAAGTGTGGAATTACTACCTTGTAAACCCCAGGAAAATTATATTAGCACTTACTCCCTGTACCCCAGATTTGGGACAGGTGGTGTCAGCAAGGGGAAAAGACTTTCTCTGTAATAACAGAAATATGGTCTGACATCCTTTCCTTGCTTTTCATAGTTTAAATATGATAGGCATTTTACTGCAAGAGGGCCTGATTTGGGAGTCTTCACAGATGCAATTTTCACAAAACCTATACAGAAGACAATCACCTTCCTACAAATTTAAAATTCCCTCCTTTTTTCTGGTTTTTTTTTTTTTTTTTTTTTTCTGGAAATAGAGAGAAAAAAACAAAAGTAAAAGGTATCAGTGAGAGAATACAGAAATATGGACAAGAAAGGCAAATTACAGAGCCTCAACTTCTTAGGAAACCAGGCCAAGAAGAGTGAACCATATTATTCAGAGTATGGAGGTTGCATCAAAGCATTCAGGTAGAAAATAGATTAGATATACATGAACAAAACTCTAACAATCCACATGCAGTTTGGATCTTCCTTAGATAAATGCTGAATAAATTCCCCAATGAATTACACCATTTGGGAAAAAGAAAACATTACTACTGTTGAGGCTACATTACTAGCCTCAACACATTTTAAGCTGTAAATGCTTCATGCTGTGCCCATGCAGATCTGAGTTCTTTAATAATTTCAGCTGCTGGAAGTTTCACATGCCATCCTGCCACCAATTCTGGTCTGAAAGGAGGGTCACAGAATCCCAGGATGGTTTGAAGGGACTTTAAAGCTTATCTTGTTCCAACCCCCTGCCATGGGCAGGGACACCTTTCACTAGACCATGTTGCTCAAAAGCCCCATCCAGACACATCATTTCCAGATGGAGTCCCACTGTCTCCTCTGTCCAATCAGCTCAAGATAGTACCCCCACACCACTTTGGAAGGCAGCTTTGAGAACTCCACTAGGAATTAGGAGAAAGCCTCCACCCACTTAGGGTGGCTGGAGGTCTAACCCACTAAAGGTTAGACTCAAGCTTATATTATTGTTCTTATTGACTCTGACAATTATCTAAACATTATTGTTTCCTCAGAAGGAAAGAAACTTAGAGAAGAGGTCTGGAGGAGGTTTGAAAGGTGCCCAGCTGAGACAGCTTGCCTTGAACTCAGCAGAGTCTCCTTTCCTGAAGAACAAGTCTCCTTCCTCTGTCTGCAGATGAGCAGAAGAGACAAGCTGGGGCTCTTCCAATGAGTCATTTGGCTGCTCTCTGCTGTGGTTTTCTCTCATTCCTTTTGCTCACTTTTCAGCATCTCTGATAAAGTTTCTCATTATTTCTGGACATGGCACATCACAGAGGGACCCAATTAGAGCTTGAAATCTGAAGATGCTTCTTTTGCATTTGTCACACTGTAAAGAGTAACATTTTTACTACACTTAGAAAATGCTTAAAAGATGCTGAGGAAGAAATCAGTACCTAGAACTCTAAATATAGAAACATAGAACAAAGAAATGCAAAATTAATACTATGACTCCAATATTATGCCCTTCTGAGTCTTGTGAAAGGGAGTCTGGGAAAAGAATAGTCTTCACAGATGTGCTTCATTTCCCAAATGAAGAAATGTGTGAATCATTTCGCATCTGATTAACCCATTATCATCATGCTCTGCCTTTGATTATTCCCTGTACTTCAGAGTCAGGAAAGTACTACCATGGCAAAAAGATGAGCTCTGGCTGGATTCACAGTGATCAGGAAGAAAGTAGCATCCCATATCTCAGACAGCTGCCAGCCCTTTAGAACTCTCCTCTCCTTGCCTCCAGGCCTGCCAGCTCAGCTAGAGGGGGAAAGCTGGGCAGAAAACCTCACTTCTCATGATGCCTTACATCTTAGGTTTTATATTTTTTAGATTCTGTGCTGTTTTGGTGGGTATTTTCAGGTTTCATATTAAGTGCTACTAAGCTCTTTTCACAGTGTAGATAGACAAAACAATTCCTTCTCTAGTTTGGGACCAGGGACAACTTCAAGGCCCAAGAACAAAACCAACAGTGAAGTGAGAAGAAAAAACCAAGGAGGATGGAGCTTCATAACCTGAAGCTATAGTTGGACAATTGATTCTAATATGCTAATGGAGCAGAACTTCTTATAAAAATGTGAGACTTCATGACCAGTTGTCCATTTTGTGACCATTTTGGGGTGCACCTTGGGTGTAGCCCAGCCGGGCTCTTGTGCTGCCCAGGTGTACCCAGTGAGGCCTTTTAATAAATCCCTACTTTATCCTTCTGCTCTGTCTGGTCTCTGTTCCAGGTGAGCCTCCAGAAGCATCACTCCCAGCCAGCAATGCCCAGCCCTGGAAGCTTGCAGGAGATGTTCTGTGTGGAGTTAGGTCACAGGGAACTAGGCTGAGTGTTCATTTGCACACGTGCAAGGCCATGCTGCATGAACCCCAAGGAATGCACAACCCACCACCACAGAAACCGTCACTGGCTCCTTAAAAGGATCATGAAAATTTGAGATGCTTTACTAACTGCTGCAAAGGTCATCCACCTTTCTGGAAACTGAGTTACAATTGGGGGTAGCACAAAGACTGGCCAAAACTCTCAGAGAGCTGTTAAGAACAGCAAGGATCTCTTGGCAGAGAGATCTGTTTTACAGCAGGCCAGGCCTCCCACGAGCCCCATAGCTGTTGGGCACATTTCTTCAGCTCCAGGTAAATCACTGGACACAACCTTTAGATATGATAAAAGGCTGGAAGCCTTGCATGGGCACAAATCTAGGGCTGGAAGAAAAGACAACACACAGAAGTCCAACTGGCAGTTTGCAATGGCCACAGAAAGGTGAAAAGCACCATCCTTCAGCTGGGACTAAATGCATTAAGAATTAAGAACCCTGGAACAGAGAACTGGAAACCAAACTGAACTGTGATCTTCTTACAGTGAACTGGAAGTAGTGAAATTTCCTGTATCTTTGGTTTCCACAGGGGTTGAGCACCTTCTCTTGTCTCATGGGACAGGAATTCAGGCCCTATGATCTGGCTACTGTGCTGACTTGAATTGTCTCCAAAAATCAGAACAGAAAAAGCTGTGCCAGACCCTTGTTTAACTGTTCGAATCAATTCAGCATCCCAGTATTTGCAGACAATACCATTTCAAGGTACTGGGTACCAAAATTCTGTGTTTACACATTTTCCTAGCCCTCCTTTTAACCCACTTCCAGACTGCCTGCCTGTATTTGTGTCCTCTTACCACTGTTTCCCATTAGGATCTTTTCCTCCTAGTTTAAATCCTAATCATGCAACACACAATGTACAGCATGATACATGCTCTTGTGGTTCCAGAGACATTATTAGAAACAGACTTAGCCATCACTTGGCTCTTTAGAAGTCCAGCTGTAGTAAATGATTTTCAAAATGAAGTGAGTTGAGACACTTCATTTGGAGGATGTTCACCTAAAAAATCCATGAAAGGAGGCTGCAGGGTGGTTTGCTTTGGTTTTAAGAGGAATGTGTTCATCACTTTCTGAAAACCCAAGACAAAGTCTCTCAAAATCACTTGTGACTGCTGAAATCCTTGTCCAATAAATAACAATCACCATGCTCATTACTGAGCAAATGCAGACAGGGAATGCAGGTCTGCATCAGGGGGAAAAGAAATCCTCAGCTGCTGAAGCTGCCAACAACACATTCCTCCTGGCAGATATCTTCTCTCAGGAGCTGCCCTGCCACTTTCTGCTGGACTGTTTTCTTCAGCTGTTTAATCCCTCTGCAGCAAACACACTGCTCCTCTCCTCCCAGACAGACCTCAAGAGCCAGGATTCACAACTGTGATGTGTCTTCAGGTTTCTTTTTCCTTTTGAAAGGAGGATTGTGGGACAAGACAGGCTTGTCAAGTTAATTAGGAACTGAGGAATGTTAGTTTTGAACCCTACTGTGAAGCAAGCAGATCTGCTAAATTACATGTGCTGGGAGTGAGGGCAAGGTGCTTTTCAGCATTCACCACCCTCAGACAGGGAAGCAAACACGCTAGCCAGGATTATCAGGATACTTGTATTAAGTATTAAAACCCACAGCAGGCAGAGTTTATTAGGTTTTCTAATTACTGCTAAAATTATAAAAGCACTAGACAAAATCTTTGTAAAGATTGCAAATACCTTTTCAAAGGGATAGATGAAAATTCTGCCTCCATAATGGCAACAAAAGGGAACTGCAAGAAGGTTAAAAACCAGGAAAAAAAAGAAAAAAAACAAAAAAAGAAAAAGGTGATGCAAAGAGAAAATGGAAGAGACTACAGTGATGCTCTGAAGAATCATAAGCTCCATCTAATTTTATGAGACTGAGAGTCTCAGTTCCTTCCACATCATAAAAACCACAAATGGAAGACAGATACCCCCAACAACAGCAGGCACAAATGTGATGTTCTAGCCTCACACCTCTCAAGCTCTTCATTATGACATTATTAAATGAAGAACAGCCCCCCACTGCAAGGTACCCTACAAAGGCTGTGCTAAACTGACATTCAACTCAGGAAGAGGGAGAAGAGAGGCGCTGGCAGGAGGCTGCTAACATTAAAATACTTCCCATCCTTTGGAAGACACATCCAACAAGGGAAAGGTTAGATAGCCACAGCCACATTCCCAGATGCCTTGATTCTCACATCCTCCAATTATCTCAGTGTGATTTTACTGTCACAAGAAACCTGCACACTCATTGCAGGGGACAGCGTTGAAAGTAGAAGATGGTATCTTTTTAAAACTTCTATACAAACATTAAGTCCCCAAAAGCTTGAAATTTAAATCTAACCAATCTCCTTTGTCCCTGCCAACTCAAACACAATAAGAATTAATAAAAGAACTTAATCAGTCATTACCTGTATGTAACATTCACAAGGACAAATCAAAAAATGAACGCACATAAAACGATTTCATAAATTATTCTGAAGGAGATGCACTGGCTTGCATTCACTGCAGCATAACTAAAGAAGCCATGACAATGAGTTTTGTATTAGACAACTCTTGCATGGCAGCATAACCTTTCAGGGCCCAATCTCTCACCTGTTTTAAAGCCCCTAAACTGCAGAAGTGAAGCTGCCTTCCACTATACTTACCACTGTGACTTAAACTATCTTTGCTGTAAACAATCACCCAAATCAGATTTAGCACTTAGGGTCCAGCTGCACTTACTGTTCCCACTTGTAGGATCTAATATTTCTCAAGCAGAAAGGTAGAAGTAACCTCCTAAACAAAGTGTTAAAAACCTGCACATACCCATAGACCAACCCACAGCCAACAGTTGCAGTTCAATCAGCTTTTAATGGAGTTGCTTGGGATGATGAGTTTGGGGAAAAGTATTCGATAACAATACCAGGCATTTCTGAACTACTTTTGGGAGTAACAGTCTTTTAAAATATGTCATCAGCCTCTTGGTGGCAGCTCTGAAGCATCTCATATTGCAAATACCTGGCTCTGACAGAAGTTTAACAAGCAGGAGAAAAGCTCCTATTCAAAGCTAGCTATTCAAACAGAAGGGGCTGACATATAAGCCTTGCTTATATCGCACTCTAAGAGATCAGCCAAACATCTGATTATGTGTCTCATATGAAATTGCAACTTTAGAGATAATAATTGCAAGAACTGCAGGCAGAGGCATAGGCAGCTTGCACTGGCTGCTGAGCTCCAGACGCAAACAAAGCTTTTGTAGGGTGTTCAAGGTGTTCAGTCACTCCCTACTGGCAGAGACCCTCCCAGGGGTCCTTTATCCCTTGTGTTCTGACATCTTGCCCAATCCCACAGGATTTCCACCTCCTGTATCCAGCAGCACTTTCTACGAGAGTCACTGTGTATCTCCTAAAAACCTCTGAACTCGTAGGTCACACAAGAAGCAAAGTGACATTCTTGAGCTTTACCATGTCCCACATGAGCTTGCCTGTCCACAGCTAAATTAGGAGTGCAGCAGCAGCAGTCTATTTAGAGCCAGCATAGCTTCTTGACAGACCCTGAAGGAGAGCCATTTCTTACACCTACATCACTGCTCCCGAAAAAACAGGCTTGCGCTGAGGAGCAGCTTCATTGAGAAGATTTTGCAGTGCTTCACCAAGTTTGTTTTCACACACAGAATAAACACACAAGCATTAAGAACTCAGCACCAGTGGCCAAGCTCTATCACAGCTAGTTTTAAACAGCTTGGCCAGGTTCATCCATTCTATCACTCGCTGGCTGCAGTGAGACCTTCCTGCCTCCTTCATAAAAATGAAGTTCACACTGTGATCTCTCACCTTGGACTGCAGCATGACTGGTTTCTCAGCCTCCCCTCTCCCACTAAAAGCATTGAGGGCCCCACATTGACGTCTTGTGACATTTTTAAATGGAGGCTCTCTGCCCCTGACTGGTTGGAGAAGTGCAAGAAAAGCCTGCCAGGCCCTGTCTGCAGCCTCCTTTGCCTGCTGGGTGGAGGACACCTCTCCAGCCATGGGCTCAGCACTGGGAATGAACATCCTGCTGGGACAAGAGGATACAGTACAGTGCCACCAGAAAGCACCTGTTAATGGTACAGGACAATATAAGTTCAGTGTTGAGTTGGAATGGCTGGAAGGCTGGACCAAAGGCACAGCATCAAATATGGCACAGCTGGGAGTGCCACAGGGAACACTGCCACCAGACACAATAACCTCAAACTCCCAAACCTCCAGCCTAAACTGTCAGCTCCATCTTTCCATCTCAGTTCTCTAAATACATACACTTCTTACACAGGTTGTTTAGAAACATTATCATAGTGATTCATGTGAAAAGGGCAGCTCATCAAGTGCTTTATATTCATTTGTGTCCTCTCAGACAACTGTGGCACAGATATATCCTAGATCATTGTGGGGACCTCTGTCAGGGCTCAACAGGCCTTGACAATGCTACTTACATTCTTAAAACATCTTTCTGAGATATCTATAATGTGAATGATTATATGATAATGTAGTTACGGCCACCTCTCCCCAAAGATGATCATCTTCATGGATATGATTCAAAATGCACAAATATTATCTGAAACCTACACAGGTTTCATAAATTCAAAGTACTTACTACTAAATACAGAAATAGCTGAAAAAAATTGGTTTCGTAAAGCTCCATTCTTGCTGGGCCATCTCAAGGTTCGTATAAGACCGAGCTACATACCACTTAAATTCTAACACAACAGCAAGAATCATGCAGGTAATTAGAAAACAGGGTGTTCCAATGTATTAAACACATTTTGGAGTGTCTGGGCTTTTAGCAGTATTTAAGCAAATGCAGACTGTGTGCTTGGCAAAGACAGGATTGCAGTGACAAGGACAGAGAACACATCTCCAAGCTCTGTATCTTGAAAACTATCCATACATCATTGAGAAGTCTTACTAATGCCTGAAGGGAAAATGAGCTTTAGATTGTGAAAGTACCAGACTTCCTAAAAGCAAGATATGACCTTTAAGGTTTTTTTAGATTTCAAGCCCAGTTGACCCCTAACAGAAATCATCAAAACTTAAACAACATCACATTAAGCCAGTTAGTCCTTTAGTTCCTGGTCCGACTCAAGACCTGGAGCACTTCATGTCAAAAGCAAGAGGGAGAAGGGAAAAAGTGAAAGAAAAGAGGCTGATGCCCCATAAGTTATAAGCAATGCAGGTATGTGGGGAGTCTGAGATACTGAGCTATCTTTTCATGCCCTTTCCAAGCCTGAAGTCACTCCATCTCCTAGTAGATGAAAATGGGATCCAAGCGTTATTCTAAAGGCAGTAATTTAAAACCTCTGCTGCATGCTCCAGGGAAAAGAGAGGAAGGAAAAGGCAAGGGAATCTCTGCAGCTCACATGTAGGCTGTGGAGCTCTGAAGACACAGGAATCCCAGTTGCCCAAAGCAGCACCACAGGAATTTTATCCTGTGCAGTGTGAGAAAGCATGCAGAATTTAACATCTTATCCAGTGCCTAATGGTTAGGTTTCAAACTACATGGCACCCCTCCAGGCCTGCCAGCTAGTTCTGTCTTTGGTGGAGTCCTGCCTGGTGGGATTTGATGCCCACATTCTGCCCCCATCGCCCTCTGTCCATGCATACTGTTGTTACATTTAGCCAGGCACTCTCATTTCAGAGCCTGGTTGCTCAGTGATCTATAAACTGGTGCTCATGCCGAGGAAACCAAGGTGCCAAGAAAATGGCTGGAAGATTTACAGGACAAAGCAAAGTTAAAGCAAACTGCAAAGAGCACCTGGGTGACACTTTCTTCCTCATTCAAGGGAATGATGGCATGAGGAAGGTGAACTGCCCAAAGGTGAGGCTGAAGGGAGCACCTTCAGGAAGCTGCTCCCCCCGCAGGCAGCCCTCCTGGGGCAAGGCAGGGGCTGACTGAGGCTCTCACCAGCTCTCCAGGGAATGCCTTGTATGTGCTGCTGCCAGTTGCTGGGGGACGCTGACATCGTCTGGGACAGAATTAGAAAACCTTGAGCAGAAGGACAGCGTTGCACAAGTGCTAAGTCAGCCATGTGCTATATGTGGCTCACCAGTTGGTGCCTTCTTTCCCCTTCTTTAGATGCTCATTCCTTTGGCTGCTCCTTCAGCAAGGTTTGCCTTCAGCCTACACTGCCCTGTGACTGCTACATGCCCCTGGCTGCATTCAGGCTAGCAACACCTTACGCAGCACCTAAAGGAGCCAAGAGACAAATTTTCCCTTGAGCCAACAGAGCCCTTCATTTGTCCATGCAATCCAATCTTTGTGCCATTATATAAAGCTGCGTCCAGTATTTACCCATCACTGGATGGGTATTTCCCACCAGCTGCAAATCCCATTGGGCCACTCCTGGCTGGCTGCTGATGACACCTTTGCAGTCAGCTCCAGATCTCTTCCTGTGCTGTACCCTGCTTCCAGACCACCTTTTTGACAGGGTCCTAAGAACAAGATCCATAAAACATGCTGACCAGGCAATTTTTCAGGCTTGACTCTCTTCTTCTACACAAGTTTCTACAGCTTATCAGGATGTTCTGCAGCTCTGAGCTTCCTGGATGGCAAAAGGCTTTGCTATGTTGTTGAAAGTGGCTTCCATGCTGTAAGCACTGAAAAGCCAAATCATTAGCAGATTAATTAGGCATTCTTTGGCACACAGTCAGCATTACACCTAAAGCTGAGGCCTTAAAGTTTGCTGGAAGTGGAACCCTGACTAAATACTTAAAGCCAGTGATGAGACGTGCAAGAATCAAAGCAGACAAGCAGTCCCTCTCTCTCATGGCAAAAATCACACGTTGAAGAGAGCACAAGGAACTCAGCAGCATCTTGGTGTGGAAAAATGCACCCAGTCTCTATCAGTTCAAAAACTGCTCAAGCACAGTAAAATGGATTATATATTCTTTCCAAATCTGTTGTGAATTATGGTAAATCATATATTCTTTATAACTGCCTAAATACCCAGTTCCTTCCTGGATCTTATTAGATTCTTGGCTTCAAAGAGTTTCCCAAGGTGCACAATTAAACTGGTGTTGGAAAAAAACATCATTTTCTTATATTAATTTTAAATTTCACTGAACCTCCCTTGTTTGTGTTCAGTAGGCTCCTCCATTAATATCCCTGTATTTAAATTGGAAAATGAGGCTATTTCTCACTTATGGGCTGAATAAAATATGTGTTTGTACCATGGGACAGCTCCAGACCACTGCAATCTTTCTGAGATTTTCTTGCTGCTTGCCAAATGGTACATGTACGCTTGTAAATTTTCCTGCTGACAGTGCAGCCACCCAGCCTTCAGAAGAGGAACACAGCAAATATTTAACAGCAACAGGTGTCAGACAAGAGTTGATCTCAGGAAAGAGAAAACACATTAGCTGAAATTAGAGCAAGTAAGTGTGCATGGGACAGGAGAAACTCTCCAGGAAAAGAGTGGAATATGCTGACTGTACTTAGGTGTTTGTAAATAGTCTGTATTCTCACACCTTGCCTGAAAGCAAACTCCTATCAGAGCAACCAACATTTCCCCTGGTGCTTGGTCTGGTATACTGCCATGAACTCACTAACAATTCCACTAAGCAAAGAGGAAGTTAATTGCATTTTCAGGTATTTTAGACAGCAAAAGGCAAAAGTCTCAGAGGGAGTTAATTATGAAACAGAGCAGAAGCAAGAGCACTCAGCTTTTCTTCCAACAGCTCCTGGGCTTGCATAGTCCCGTGAAATACAGAACATCTTGTCTTCTACTTCACAGAAAGGATTTAAGCCATCAGCTGCCTCCTCCTGAAGAAGGGCCTGACTCCCTGGGCTACAGGAGGCCCAAAACAGAGTTCTCCTTTTAAAACTGGACCAGAAAAAGAGAGATTTCAGAGTAAACACACAGGGAGTGCAGCCCAATACAGGAATTTCCATTTCCATTTTGGTGCTGCTATTGATACCACCTCTCTGTGACTTCAGCCTGATGAAAGGCACATATTCCACTTCAAAAGTGTCAGAAATAATCACTTCAACGAATGTAAAACACACTTCCCTTATGTTAGTTCAACTAAATCCAGCCCAAGTGCAAAGAAGTTGTGCATTGGCCAGAACTGTATCCTCATCAATTAAAGCAATAAAAACCAGGCAAGCCCCTGTGTCAGTGAGTAGCAGGGCTAACAGTACATGGCTTACAACTTTCCCTTTTTATTACTGAATTTTCTGGGCCCTTGGGAAAGCTGAAGCTTCATCACTGTTCATTCCCCTCAACATGAATTCTTCTGCAGGAGAGAAGTATCCATGCACTGCCCAGGAGCTGAGCGCCCAAGAAGGCAGATGCCCATGAATTTTCATTCCCAATTGCTGCTACTTTCCCTTGGATATGGATATTGGCGAGTCCTAGCAAGTGCAGGGGAGACCCTGGATTTGGCTCTGGCAATCCTGCTTGCCAAAATGACTGCTAAAAGGGAAAGGGGAGCCTTCCTGCTGCAGCCCCTGGAACTCTCAGCATAGGGTGAGATGGAACAGCACTGCCAAAGAACTGCAAACCTCAGCTCCTATTCAAGATCACAGAATCAGAGAATATCCTGAGTTGGAAGGGATCCACAAGGATCACTGAGTCCAACTCCTGGCCCTGCACAGAATCACACCCTGTGCCCGAGAGCGCTGACCAAACATTTCTTGAGTTCTGTCAGGTTTGGTGTTGTGACCACTACCCTGGGGAATTCGTTGTTTGACCATGCCCTGAATGAAAATCCTTTTCCTAATACCCAACCTAATCCTCTTCTGACACAGCTGCATGCCACAGGGACACATCTCTGCATCATCTGGAATGACTTTGCCCTAGGGACATACCTGACCTGTTCCCAGAGATGTCTTGGGACACATCCAAGCTTGCCAGGCAGATAAACCTGTGGTGTCCTGTCCTGGAGCCAGAGAACTGACTGGATCCAAATCCTTAACCTAGCAAATAAAAAGTCTGAAATAAAGGTTTGCTATCCTCCTCCTCCTCCTCCATACCTGTTTTATCTTCTCATCCAATCAATATACAATTGTTTTGGGTCAGCACATCTCAAAACTACCTTTAATGGTAGTATGAAGCGTATCTGGACACATCTGCATTATTATACAGGCCATAACTGTGCAAAAAAAACCACTAAGTTTGTTCTTCATTCCTAAAATCATTTTTTCCTTTGAAAAATATATTTGATGGTGGCTTTCAGGGTTATTTTATTGCAAATCACAGATGATCATAGAAATTATTAGATCATCACCAATTCTTTCTTGCAATGAAAATTCTCACAAGTGAAGTGATAATTGGTTTAGATTATTTCCATCCAAGTTACACCTCCAGGATTCATTCTACTGATGGATACACTGAAGTTTGATTTGTGCAATGAAAACATCAGAATCACTAAAGATGCCCCCATCAGGCCCCTCAGGGATGAGTCCACAGGCTCCTGCTGTTCAGCAGCAGTGCAGAGTCCATGCTACCATCTTCCCAGACAATCTAGCACAGCAGGAATCCCTCCATAAAGCACCTTGGAGGCAGCCAGCAGAGCTCATACATCACAGGCTTTAGCCTAAAGGCAGAGAAATAAGAATAAAGTCCTTCCTAGTTTGTGTTCCCTAAAGCAGAGACTGAGCCAAGGCTTCAAATTATATCCATCAGTACAGGTCTACTCATTCAAAAGGGATGACTCAACTTCCAACAAGTCCCTTGCACAAGGTCATGGGCTGCAGCAAAGAAGAGATCTGAGCATGGTCCTACATGAAAGTACACCTTTAGCCATGCTCCATCCCTCTTCTTGGTAAGCATATTTTTGGTTAGCTTACCTTCCTTAAAACACATCAGTTGAAAATGTAAGTGCTTGGATATCCTGCCAGATTTTGGATATCCAGGCCTTCAAGCTTTTATCTTCTAAGTAAAAAACACTCTACACTATAGTCTACAAGACAGAAGCACGGGCCCCATCAAAAGCCTTGCACTTGCAAGCACAAAACTTCAGGAGTCTGGAGAATAAATAGGAGAGGGATTGCTAGGGAAGGGAGGAACAATCAGCACTGGGATTTTTCTATGGAAAATCTCAATCATATGGAAATCATCAAGTTTAAAGAGTTAGAAGCTGTTTTGCTGCCATGGAAAAAGCCTAGTGAAAACACAAAAGCCATCTTCTCCTGAAAGCTGTGTCTCCTGGAGACCATGGAGAGCAGGGACATCCATTGGGAGACTGAGGGGTAGGAAGATAAACAAGGGACACAGGATGGCAGGCAAACAAGGTGAAAACAGAAGTGCCTCCATTGCCTGATGGCTAGTTTACAATAATAAATACATTACAAAGGGAAACCTTTCAGTGTGGGAAGATAACATCCAGCTGATCTCCATTCTATTAGGGCACAGCTTAACCCTAGGAGAGGAAAAAGGGAAATCAAAGACAAAGATTAAAAGAAGCAATTTTCAGTTTTAAACACAGTCTTAATGTGATGGAAAGGAAAAGTAAGAAGAGCTGAAAGACACCCAGGGTCAGGTCGGGGAGAGACGCCTTGGCTGAAGGTACTGTGGTGTTTTCCGTATTTGTCTGCTTTATTTTTAAACACCCAGAGCCTTTACTTAAGCAACACTTCCTTGAACAAAAAGGAAGCAGAGGAGGAGAGAAGGGCTGTAGAGAGAGAGGCAAATGGGGTTAGAAAAATATGATCTCCCCAGCCATGAAAGTCAAAATTACTGTTTGAAACTGAATCCTCCTGGAGTACTACACAGGCATGGGGGAAAAGGGGAGAGGGAGGGAAGGAAAGAAAGATTTATTACTTAAGCAGAACTAAAATTCTGATGAGAAAAAGGACCGTTCAGTCCATATCTAAATTTCAGATCAACAGCAGATCTGAAACTGGGCTTGTTATATTTCCCTCTCCTTTGCATGCATAAAAAAAGACAGGGGAGGTGGATTGTGTTTTAAAGGGAAAAAAAGTCCCTTGATCTCAGGAAGCCCTGAACTCTTATATTCCATTTATAGCTCTAGCTAGAATGACATCCCCCTTGATTATCAGGCTGTCCAATCCAGCTGCATGTGTCAGGACTGTATGAGGCACTAAGTGAAATATATATATGCCCTTAAAGGGTTTAGCACGTTGGGTCCACCTCCAGGGTACAGGCTGTAGCTCATTATTCTGACCACTGCTCCTCTCCCAGGAATCACTTGTAAAGTGGTTTTTGTTCGGTTGGGGTTTTTTTAAACTTTTTTTTGTAGGGCACTTTTACTTTCCAGTTTAAGCAACACAAAATGGCACCAAAGAAGGACGTAAAGAAACCAGCGGCAGCTGCAGCACCAGCGCCTGCCCCAGCACCTGCACCTGCACCAGCCAAGCCCAAAGAACCTGCCATCGACCTCAAGAGCATCAAGGTAAAGGGGGGAGCGTGTGCTGAGCCTGGGCCCACAGGGGAAAGGTGGCAGAGTCCTGGCTAAGAGCTGCAGTGAAGCGTTGTGTGTATCTGGTTCCGGTTTGGGGACTGCAAGGAAATGAATGAGTAACCGCAGCTGATGGATTTGCTGACCTGCTTGAGCTTTTGACCATTTTGGTAGCTGTAGGGTGTAAGGCATGGAGCATGATTTAACAAAGGAGTGAAGCCTGGGGATGTCAAAAGTATGTCAGAGTGTGGACCTCAGAACTTTTTACCCAATTGGCACCAGTCTCACCTTTTTGGTAAAGATAAATTTAAAAGAAACACACAACAATCCCCCCACCCCAAAAAAACCCAAACCCTCAAGTAGGTACATGAGGACAGGAAAGACCTTATTGAAACTTGAAATGAAATGTTTTCCCATAGCACTGTAAAAAACCCCAATCTTTTATAGTTTAAAATTCTTTTCCAAATTTTTGAACCATCTGATGACCCTTTGGTCACGTGCTTTGAGATCAATATGACTTATCTTTAAAAAAAAAAAAAAAACAAAGCAGTTTAAAACAGAGAGATTTGGTAGTTTTGCCTATTTTCTTTTCATTTGCACTGTACAACAAACATTGGTGAGACCATGAGCAAGAAAGTCATGGATGGAAGCATTTCAAGTGATTCCTTCTCATCCTTCTATGTTTGCTCAGGACTTATAATTTGCTGCAAACTGAAAGCAACAAAGGGAAGGAGTCTTCTGGAGGTTTCCCTCTGACTGCACTGTCATTGTTCTCATAATGTCTTTAGATTTTGCATGTCATCCAACATCACTAACTGACCCTTCAAAGAAAACTCCTCCATTTTGTGAGATTCTTTACTTAGGAAAGAGAAGAGGAAGGCTAAGCATTTAAGAGATGAAGAGACAGACTAGTTTCTGAGTAGAACTATAAATAGTTGTTCTGCACCTACCTGGCAAGCTGATTGGTCCCAGGACCAATTTGCTAAATTCTACATAAAGAATCATGCCTATTATGGGTAAAAGAAGGATAAAGACTACTAAAAGGACTTATACATGATTAATTGTATTTCAGATACCTTAATAAATATTGTCCTGAGATGTTAAGCCATTTAATGAAACTGCTCCAAGTTTACTTTAATTTTCCCAATCTGTAGTCAGTATTTTTCTAAAAAAGTATGTATATTCTCATAAGATTGAAGCTGAAGCCATTGAAAAGAGGGAAAAAAAAAAAACAAATGACATTTTGAAATACTTTGAATTTTGAAGAGTACATGAAAAATCCATTAGTTTTGAGCATACTGTCTGAAAATTAGATTAGGCCTCACATTGCACTAGATGATGGGGAACCAAGCTAGATTTCCTGCTAAATAACTCAATATGATTTTCTATGTTCAGTAGTCAGGAGAAAATAGAATATTGAACTCCATTGAACCTAGCTAATGTATCCTTACACAAATAGTAATATATTACCAGCTAAAAAATGTCAGATTGTACTCTGAGGCATCTTTGCAGTTCATTCCTTTACCCAAAGAAAATAGCAGCAAGAAATATTGTGAAGAACAGAACACTGGTAGAACAGAGAGAACTCTCCATTTTTTTTCATATTCAGACGGATAAAAAAAAGATAGAATTTAGGGAGACTTTCTTTTGAAAGATACTAGACAAAATATTTTCTTCCAAGGTTCCAGCCAAGAACCATGGGTTGTTACCCCTTTCCATGTTTTGAGAGTTCAGGCAGTGAAGGGAAACAATTTCAGGTTAAAAGTAATTTGTCTATGTGGCAGAGTCAGAAATCAAAGTTTTCTGAGTCTTAGCCCAGTGCCTCAATTATTTCTCAGTCCTTCCATTCAACCACCAAAGTCTCAACATGATAAAAGCTACAGTACCATTTCCAGCAAAACTTAGGGGGCAGGGAGTACTTAAAACTAAGATTTTGTCTGGGACTCAGTGAACAATCCTGACCCAGGGCTCTTGGCAGTGATTTACCAGATATGGAGACAAAATCTACATCACTTCAAACAAGAGGATCAGCTGGGCTGTGCTTCACTCCTCAGGGAATTAACAGCCATGCCAGAGCTTGCTGCTCCAGAGAAGTGACAGGGGATATCAGGCTACAAAGGCTTTGTTAGCTTTTATAAAGACACAGCCCAGCCCCTTGTTACACCTGGGGTGGGTAAGGGTACAGTTGCCCAACCAAGGCTTACAGCAGCCAAATAAAACACGTATAGCTGTGCACCTCATTCTCAGTTGGCATCAGAAGTCACAATAGTCTCCAAAATAAACATGGTGGTTTACAAACATGAGTAGTGATTCTCTTGGTGGTACTTCCCCACTCAGGATGCCCTTCTTGGGCCATCTTCAGGGAATCTGGTTTTCTGAACTTTTTGGAGTACACATTTTGCAACTTTGGTGCTTTTTTTTTGTGCTTCCTTAAGAGGACCCAAGCTGGGTTTGTCTATCACCATCAGAAGCTGTGATAAAGTTGTGACAGGACATGCTTCTTTTCTGTTCTTCATTGATCTCTTGAAATTAACCAAATTAGAGCAAATATTTGGTGATTTGCTAGTGCCAACAGCAGCTATTATAAGTTTATTTTTGAGCAACATCTATTGACTATAAAATTTAGTAACAAGAATACCCAACTGGTAGATTCAAATCTCTAAACTCAGCCCATTTACAGCTCACCTTGGGCTACAGAATAACAGCCATAGGAAGAGAGTGAAGGCAGGGACAGAGCACTTGCTTTTAAGTGGACATATGAAGACCTATTTCCCTCAGGGAACAGCGTAAAATCTCAAACTGCTTTGCACAAGCCTTTTGAGACCAAACGTGTATTTCCAATTTTCCTTATTATTAACACCTTGGATTTGCATAGGCACAAAAGTTAAAGATTAAATAATAACAGAGGAGAACAGGGCAATGGATGCAGCTGAGAGCCACCACTAGGAACCAACCATGATTAAAATCAAAATGACCATAGAGATAATTTTCTTAAGAGACCCCCAAGAATTCTGCAATTAAAACTGTAGCCAAGTACACTCCTAAAAACACAGCTTATCTGTTTTATCAACCTTTTTCTCCTATACAAGCCTGAGTGAAAAAAAAATTCAATTCATGAAAAGCACTACTATATATCTGCAACAACTGGGATGAAACACGGATGATGCAGATGTCTCATGCTTGGTTTTGCATCCGAGGCAGAGGGAAATGGAAAAACTTCCCATTGCACAAGTCTGTATAACTTAGTCCCTATTACCAATAAGAAAAGTATGTTGGTTTTCTAGTGGAAATCTAAGGGTCCTACCCAGCACATATAAGCAGACAGAGCACAGGCTCATAAAATCAACTAGGATATTTTGGGATGCAAATGCTGAAGATGCTGAGGGCAGTCCTTCACAGGCTTCCTCTCTGCAGATGGTGATCTGAATGTCCAGTGCCCTGATCTGTGTCACACTAGGTTCTTTACTTCAAGGGTACTGCTGAGTATCTTCTCTTGAGGAGAGACAGAGTCTGGGCAAGTATCCACAGTGGAAGTGAGCTTCAGGGGTACACAAGGCTTCCTATGCCGGTATTTTCAAGACTGAAATACCAGGACATTAATTATGCCATGACCAACTGCAGATAAGCCACCCAAATGTTTAGAAGAAAAAAAAAAAATTAAAACCTACCAACTACTAAAGACTTGCTAAAATCTTGTGTAACTGTGTGATGCATGATGATGATGATGATGCCTGTTGCATGGAAACAAGCCTGTGATTGTTTTTAACTGCAGAGCTCTTAAGGCAGTAAAAAGTGTTTCTCCAAGCATCCTTATTTCTTGTTACATTCACTACTTGAGTAGGTCATCTCTGAACATACATTGCTTTGGATGTAACCAGAGAGAAACTCACTAAAATGCACTGACAGAAAGCTCCTGGGCTAGAGGGCAAGCAGCACTGCAAATGTCAACTGAAGCAGTTGGAGAGGTGTTGTACTGCAGACAAACTCCATATGAAGCTGTGGAGTGAGAGCAGGAATGTCAACAGTAGCTTTGCTCAAAAGTGCTAAGGGCTTTCCGAGGAAACAGCAGGTTTTTACTTGAAACTTTTGGCTCAGGTTCTCAAATTATGTCTGATCTATCTCCAGCTATGACTCCAGAAGGATTCCCTAGGACAGGTGACTGGTTGGACAAGGTCACCAGTCCCAAGTGACCTTACAGGTAGGAAGGGGACAAGTGTCAACACGAATTCGGTCTTAAGAGATGTAAAGGTGCCTCTCTGATGCCATCCAGACCAGCTTCCTGCTGCTGCTTTGATCCAAGACACAGGATCCAGGTTCCAGCCCAGAACAGCCCCAGCCACAGCCCTGTGGCTCTCACCACTGACATGTGCAGCCCACACTGCTGACAAACAGCACAGGCAAGGCATGGCATAAAGGACAGGCAACTTGGACAAGGACTGCTGCACACCAAGACATCCCCTTGGGATACTCCCGGAAACAACATACAAAACCCACGGCTTAGTTTTGTTTGCAAAGTTTACAGAAGAAATTTGCCTTCTTTTCTCCCTAAACTGCTGCTAAGCCCTTCAAAAGTAGAGACAACCCACATACATTAGTAGAAACTTTTCCTTAATGTCGCTAACTGGAAAAATTGTTTGAAAAATAATGTGGGATTTTTTTTTTCTTTTAACAAGATCCATTCTTAGTAATGCACTGCTTTAGCAGCATTTAAAAAAGAATGGAGGCCCAGGTGAATGGCAAACTTTGGTAGAAACAGTGGGAAGCAAATTACAGAAAATGCAACATTTGAGAGTTCGCAGGGTAACTCCAAGTGTTAACAGGAGTTATGTGGTAGAGTCTTGGTCCCATCAAAACAAGCCCACAATACTTCTGAAATACTGTTTTCAGCCCCCCTCAGAGCAGAGAGACAATGTAAAAGATAGTAACAAGATATTTGAGTTAATCTTACATAAGGCAAGAAGAAGGAGACAAATTTAGCCAATGACAAACAGAGAAAGAAGCTGTCTGTAAGGAGATATGAAACAAGCAACCTGGAAGTTTGCCCTTGTTTCACTAACGCTTTATTACATCTTATACCCACTGCCAAGAAGAACTTTGAGCTGGCTGGTTTACCACAGAGCATTTAAATGTCAAGTAGCAAGGGTTTAAATTACGTTAATACTCAAACAGTGCCACTGGGAGGCATGTTAAAACAAGAAATCCCTCCAAAAGCAGGGTTCCAGGGCCTCACATCTTGTGTATCCCCTTGATTATACACATTCAAGCACAAAAGCAATTAGAAATGGGGCATGTTTACAAATGAGCACAGCTGAAGGCACTTTCCTCCCAAAGCCAATGAAATGTTTCAAAAGGATGTGACCAAGAGTGCAGCTAGAGCACATATCACACCCAGACATTTCAGAAGGGCATGTTAATTAAACGTCAAGGCTCATCCAAAAGTTTTCGCACAGCTGTAAAGTAACTGTGACGTTTCAAGATTTAAAAATCTATAAACTGCGAAGTTACACAAAATGTTTAGGAAAAAGGTCAAATTAATCCACAGTCAAGACATTTGAACTCAGAGATATTTCTGAACTATTCTTTCAAACCCCATAGTATCTCACACAAACAATTTTCTTTCCTGTATTAACAGAGGTTGTTTTTATTCTTTCTTCAATTGTATTTCTAGTCATCTCTGTTCTCAAAACAGACCTCAGTTTCTCAAGAGCTCTTTTTCTAATGTTTCTCTGCTTCATATGGCAGGCAGCTAAATCCATCAGGCTGTTAATTCTTACTTAAATGAGAAGCAGCCTCTCTAAAACCTGTGGCATTGATTGCACAAGTTACAGAACTGAGATGAGGAATGGAAAAAGGACAACCTGCTTTTCAGAGGGGTTTGGAAGCTGTGTAATCCTGCACTCAGTGATGTTTACTAGAAAAGATGTTCAGCTGTATTAATCAAGGAGCAGACATTAACAGTGAGCAGGTATCATATAAACTACTTTAGACACAATCCTATTTTAACTAAAAAAAAAAAATATAATTAAAAAAATTCTTCCAGTCCTGAATAGAAGCTAAATATACAATGAGTATCCTAGGAGAATCTCAGATTTTTTCCTCTCTGATTTTCCAAGATATCCGATATGTCTTAGTCTCTTTTAAAAAAGAGACTGTACCTTGAAATAACTGGTGATTCTCCAATAAACTCCTAAGATGATTCACTTCTTGTCATTCATCCAAAAGGTTCAAACAGATGGAGCAGCTTAACGCTTTAACTCCCAGCAGGACCTTTTCCCAGGGCTTTTCATCCTGTCCAGACCTTTGCTGAGTGAGCACAAGGCAGCTGCCCCTGAGCACAGCTGTACTCAGTCCCAGTGCCCACCACCCTAAAGAGGTGAGCACACATCACACTGCAAAGCTTGGCACATAAACCAGTGATTTGTGGGAAATCAGGAACTTGGTTAATAATTTGGAAATAAGGATTTGTCTGGATTGGGCCTTTGTTTAGCTAGTGGAAAACAGCTACCTACAACCCCATTAGCCCCAGCCTTTAACTGGGACCTGGTGAAAATGCCTCTGGCAACAGAATCACTAGAAGGTAGTTACAGACAATGCAAGGAACAAAACAAACAAACAAAACTAAACTAAAAACACACCACTTTTTTCTTTGGTACAGATAGCCTTCTGGATAACTCTGCCCATAAATAACGGCTACATGAAGTTAGACAAATCCAAGTTATTCTGGTCTTTCCTGTGTCTTGCAATTACTTCAGCCTTTCATTCTGTTTTGCTGGGGGTGGGACATTCAGTTTTTGTTAAACTGAACTCCCTGAAATATCAAAATCATCCCCAAAGCCTCGAGACTCTGTGTCCTCTGACAATGCAAAGAACACTGCCAGGATCAGAACAAAGACCAGATGACTGCAAAATACTTCTTTGTCTCTTTTGAATTTTCGGAAAGCTCCTTTTATAATTGGAAATCTCACCTTTAATTTCTTTTAAGGAATATTTGAAATATTTTTATTCTGGGCCATTTTGTAGCGGCCCTTACTGAAAGCAAGTACACTTCAACCCCCACCAGACCTATTGTCTTAGAGCAGGGTGATTCTTAATTTAAGTGAATGCAACATGCCCATGCAAGAATATTCCTCCTCAGTAAAACTCTGTCTAGTGAGATTTTATTCAAGGATCAGTACTAAAATGAAGGGCTGATATGGTGCACTAGTTTTTCCTCATCTGAACTCTGAGCCAAACTCTCACATGGTCAAAAGACAATCAGCTTATACGTAGACTCCTCTCAGCTGATAATATTTGATAGCCCATTTAAGCCAGATGACTAATCCAGGTACCTGTTTTCTACGCCCAAGTCAAATGCGCTCCAATTATTTTCTACTTGGCATCTTTTGCAATGAATTTTGTTGCAGCCAAACGTAGAACCTACCTGCTCAAGGAAAGGAGTCTAAGTTTTCTCTAAAAAAACAAAAGAAAAAAATTAAAATCTGTTTTCAGGAGAATATTTCCTAGTTGCCAGCACTGGAGAACAAGACGCTGAGGGCAGAAAGAAAATTCCACAGAAAACAACACACTACATTGGACCCAGACACCATTTCAGCTCTCCCAAAGTCTTTCAAAAGCTCCTCTATTAATGCATGGGGACAAATGGCCAAGATCTCCTAATTCACTGGCCTGAATTCCAGCTCCAGCCAGTGTAAACCAAGAGCTCTGCACTGTTCTAAATCTATGTCAGCAAACCCGGAGCAAAACCATCAGCCCTGATTGTGGGCGTGAACACATCCCTGTTCCCACAGGCTAATAGATCACAAATAGCAAAAAAATCCCACCAAAACACAACAACAAATCAACCAAAAGCAAAGAATTGTCAGCAGAGCTTTTTCATACTCAGTATATTTCCAGATATTAAAAAAAAAAATGCAAGTAACTTGTTTGAACAGAGCATTTTCCAGCTACAATGACAAGCTCAGCAAAATCTTTGTAGTTGCATCTTTTATTTTTAAATAGCAGGTAGGAGGTTAGTATCTCAAATCCACTTAATATGATTGTTCAGTTTAGAAACAACAGTAAAATTGAGTCTGATTGAATTTGATTCTTTCATTCAGAATATTCAACATACTGAAAAGACACAATCATAAAGGTTTTGCTTCTCTTCAGGGTACCTAAGCAAGCTACTGGAGAAGGTTTTTCTCACTAATCACATCTCATCATTAGAAAACCAGGAGCAGTGACTGCTTAGCAGAGGCAACCAATAGAAATTAAAAAGGGGGATTTGAGTTCAAAACTGGGAGTCTGTTGTCACACAACTCTTCCCACCCTGGCTTCATGACACACTCAGTCTGGTTGAGGCAACAGGGAAAGGAAGAAGCTTAGAGCAAAGTTTGCCAATTCTTTTACATATCATAACATCCATTCAGATATTTGACCTGGTCTTGGGGTTGGTACATGGTGGGCCTCGGTCTTTGAGGCTGCAGCCTCCACATCCTGCTCCTTATCTGTAGGCCCACCATGAGCACCCTGCAACCCAAAAAGCAAGCACCCCTTTCCCCACCATGAACAGTCATCCTTCCAGTTTCCAAATGCTTTGGGGGTCCTTAGCTTCTATCACAGCTTCTCCTTTGCCTCAACCTCACAAACACCTGAGCAGCACCTGTGAGCTATAAACCCAGCACCCCGGTGCCCTGTCTAACTCAAGCCCCAGAGGAAGAGTATACTGGAGACCACAGACTACTATGAATGCAGATTTCCCTCTGCCCTGCAGCGTACATCTACATATCAGCCACTTAACACAATTGGTTCCAAATTATCCAGATAATTTTTCCCTTTAAAATGTTACAAAATTTGGAAAATGTGATCAAGTGCAAAGGAAGAGCTTCACAGCAGGATACCACCTCTGCTGACAGTACCACCTCTTTTCTGCTCAGTACCAACAACTGGATCCCCCTGAGCAGACAGGCAGCAGTACTGCTCATCTAATGTTGGGCACTGTTTTATCTGTGTCAGGGGTTGAGCAAAGCCCAGCAAAGTTATGAGGACCACTCAGCTGCATCTCACGCATCCTGAAAGCCACATGTGAAACCAGCCAGCTGGGCAAACATGTGGCACTCCTCACCCTCAATGCTCCTTGCCCACTGACTCTACAGCTTATCAGAGAAATAGAATCCTTCCCTATAAGGAAGCCTTGGGAGGTCTGGACAAGGAATATCTCCCCCTGATGGTACGGACCCAGAAAGTGCTGACATGAATCAAACTTCTTGCTTGTCACTCCCTGTGCCTCTTCAGCCTCCTAAAAATAGCCATCATAAGATGTCTATCCAGACATGGAGCCTCCTGTCACTTTGTCCTAAGAAAGCTAAAGAACTCGCCAAGGGGAGGGACCTCTTCCTTCTGACACCTAATCCAGGCAATGCCGTCAGCACCACTGGATAAATAAGGGGAAGAGAGGCAAGGAAAGCAGGACCACTCTCAAGACCTCTCAGCTAATCCTTCCTGCCTGTCTGCTGCTCTGCATTTCCAACTCAACCATGGTGGGTTCACTGGAAAGCTTATAGTTAGCAGCCAGCCAGTGTATTTTACATAAGTAAATCAGGCTTCTTGCCCACGATAGGTCTCGGAGGGTGGGGGGAAGGACAGTCCAGAAGACAGTTTAGATTTGCTTGGTTTTCCTGTTTAAACCTAAAGGACTATGCAAGGTTAGCCTCCAGCTCTGAGCCAGGTAACAGTAGCGGTGCAGCTCCCATAGCCTCTGACAGGAGGGTTACAATTTCCTAAGGTTTTTTTAATCAATCATATTTTTATGTAAGCAAATATCATAGATTAGAACTGTATGGAACAAGGTACCATCAAAAACTAATTTGAGACATTAATTTTTCTGTTAATGAAAAAAAGCTGCTTGTTCAGAAGTATTACTTCAAATTATATAACTAAAATGGATCTGTGCTAAAATAGTAAATGGACCTGCTGGCAACTAATTACTTCTTTTTTAGTTAAGAGACTTTTGGGGTTTGTTGCTTCTTGCCACAACTCTGGCTCTCCCTGGGATGTAGATTTTAATGAAAACTTTAAGAATAGACTTGCTGATGCATTTTTACACAGGAAGTTGCTAGATTAGGTTGCTATGGCCTAACTACATTAGGCAATACAGAAGTAAAAGCACTCAGGTGCTTTGTACTATTTGCTTTCTCTCAGTGCATTTTCAGCAGTACTGGTTCTCTTTTTTCTCTCTCTTTTTCTCCCCAACTGCAGTCCTTCTCTGCTGATGAAATCAATGGTAAGTAAAACCAAAGTTAAATTTTAACGGGGGGCAGGAGGGGGAACAAAATGGCTACCAAATGCTAAATATTCACTAGCCTTAACAGCTCTTTTGCTATCTGCATTACTTCTGCACATTTGACAGGCCACTTTTTTGCTCTTCTGGAAGATGACTCATGGATTGAGCTGAATGCTTTAGAAAACACACAGGTTCTCCCCCAGCCCCCCTTCCTAAGCTATTTTTTGTGATTGATTTCCTTCCAACAGATCGAGTTCTCCAAGGAGCAACAGGATGGTAAGTTACAAGAGAGCTGATGCGTTTTACATGTATGTGGGTTCAAAAAAGAGCTGCAGGCTCAGAAATTAACTTTTATGAAACAATGAACTAAGACTTCATCTGGTATAAATCACCACACTCTTGACTTCAGGGCAGTGATGACTTATACTGCACGAGAAGGTGACCGTAGATCTACATGTAATTTATCTGGATGTTTGTTTACACGCTATCTGAACTGAGAAGTTTATACCATGGTACACTGAGGAAATACTGTCTCTACCTTCTGAACAATCTTCGGTTGTGCTCCTGTTCTGGCTCTTCACAAGGATGCTGAAAATAAGTCTTGAACTTGACAGTCCCAGGGGAAACAGGAAATGGGCTGAAAACTTAACTTAGCTGCAGTGACTTTGCAATCTCACACGAACAGAAGACTCAAGAGTTCTACATGTCACTTTTGCCAGGAGGTGTTGTGGAAGGGGAGGAACAAAGGCTGTCTTACTGTAAATATATTCTTTAAGCATGGGAATAGTCAGCAAATAAGTGACTTGTGTAAACTGCTGCTTACACAATGGTCTGGATATGCTGCAATTCTTGAGCATCTTTCTGTATTCTTTGATTCACAAGCAACTTGAAGCTTCCAAATCTTTTGTTTCAATCTTCTAGAAAGAGACAAAAAATCTGACATGAACAATAGTTCTTACTGAAGCCCTGGAAATCTAATTATAAGTGTTTTAATTAGCCTAAGATATGCATTTGGGCTATATTAAGTAATATTTTAAAATGTAAAAAAGCAGTAACGCATCTAGTAGTAGACTGAAGAAAGTGTTTAGAAAGGAAGACACAAGGATTTCATAGAAATTCAGAGGGAATGGAATAGCTAGAAACAGCTCTTGAGAGAGCCCTAAACTTTGTGAAGAAGAGCCTGCTCTCAGTAACACCATCGAATCAATGAGGAGTGGTATAGTGCAGAAAGTGAGACTGGTAACAATTCTCTTCTTGCATTCCAAACTCTCTTGGTCATGAAAGAAGTCATTTGGACTCTTCCTTACTTCTTAATTCTGAAAATTTTACAAAAGGATTGGGTGAGTTTATGGAAAAATGTCGTCAATTCAAAGCTGCATGTGTAATGAAGCAAAGAATTTCTTTGAGCCTCCTTACGTATTTCAGCTCATCCAGCTGCTGTAATCTTACAAAGGCTAAACCAAGCAGCAGAGCAAACAGAAACTACTTGAGAGAGGGAGAATTTCCCAGGAGCAGATATGGCCACCCTCAGGAACTATTTCCATCCACACAGGCTGATGCACCAGCAGCTGGGTAGTACCATCCTCAGACAGACTTTAAAACATGCTTGCTCCAGCAGAGGTATAAAGTAGGACTGGACATTTAAAAAAAAAATAAAATATATATATATATATATATATTAAAAAATACATAAATAAAAACCAACAGCAAAGATATATTGCAGTGAAAGGCATGCCTGACAGACAAAATTCACTCAGTCCTTTTCTCCAAGCTGGGGAGCTGTGTTCAGAATCCAATGAACATAGAACTTCATGAGATTTACAAAATAGAGAAACTCTCCTGATGGCTTTGCTATTAGCACACTGGCATTGTTCTATACCTTGCTGCAGCAAAATGTCATTGATTTAGCAGATGAAAGGTCAGATAATACAGCATAAATCACTACAGCTCCACCCCACTCAGCTGCTGGAGCTGATATCAGGAAGCTCTACACAGGTTCAGAAGGCCATAATTTCATACCCTGCAATAAAAGCTGGAAGGAAAGACAGCTATAGGTGTCTCACACAAGACAGTAAAAGGATTGGTTTCAGATGTATTAGATTACAGCCTAGCAGGTTGACACTTTGTATCAGCAGTTTTACAGGGTGCCAGCAACAACTCTACCACGGTGGTACAAGGAAGACTAAAGCAAAAACATAAATACCTCTTCATCACCTGTTCCCAACACAAGATGAACGAAGACATGAACCAAAATGTGGCTTCTTACTCCTAAACCTGCCCCAAAGCAGAATGAACATTACATTTGTGTGAAACACAAAGCCTGTGTGGCTGCTGGATGAGAATCATGACCAAGGAAAAGACATTTTACTCGGTTTACTTGGAGCTAAACCACAGCATCATCAGGCATTGCAGTGCAGAAGAGATCAACAGCACACACCAAGACGCTTGTGGCATATGGGGTTCAAAGACAGCTTTTTAGCCACACAGTTGACCTTTGTCCCCTCTTCTATTTTTAAAGCCACATTTCTCTATTCAAATACTCTAAAAGGTAAAAAAAAAAAATAGTAATATGATTGACATGGAACTTTACAACAGAAGATGAAGGCTGGCAATGCAAGGAAGGCAACTATCTGTGCTGATTTTTGTAGGAGAAATGCCTGTACCTGGAGGCCTTTTCCAACAAAGGGAAATAAGTGAACACTGGTCACTTGGCAGCACTGAAAGAAGTGAAGTCTCAAAGTGAACACACTGGAAATGCACAGGAAAAAGCACCACATGAGTACTTCCACTGGACAACTGGAATACTTGTGCATCTGTAAAAAAGCAGAGACAAACTACAAAGAATAGGAAAAAATAGGGAACAAACATGTTTGGAAATACTATTATAAAGCAATTTTAAGGGAAAACAACAGCAAAAGCATTTGAAATCCACCTACAAGTTTCCTATTAGCACTGTGCAGTTGAGATGCTGGCATTGCAGGCAGAACCCACTGAAGTAGGCAAAGGTTTTGGACTGCATCAGCTCAGGACACACTGCTAGGCACTTGACCATCCCAGTTCTCTGGAGAGATAAGGTGGAGTGGATAACTACATTTTTACTGTCTGCTGCTACATCATGTGAAGAAACCTGTTCTTGAATGACAGTGTTGGTAAAGAATTTATCTTTCCCTGTCTTTGAAATAACTACAGGGTCAATCACAAAGCTATTGAAGGTTATTAGAGCCAGGAAAGATATGAAAGGTAGATATAAAAGTTTAAAAATAGTGAAACTGAAATGTCAGAGGGGAGGAATTTTTCTTGGGACTATGGGCCAAAGATTCCCCTGGCTAACTCCCCTGGAGTCAGTGGAACAGTGCCAGGAGACAACAGGCTCACATCTTCGTCAATAGGGAGCTGCCTGGCTCAATATTGCTCTTCTCTTGCAGACTTCAAGGAGGCTTTCCTCCTCTTTGACAGGACTGGTGATGCCAAGATCACCCTCAGCCAGGTTGGTGATATCATCCGGGCACTGGGGCAGAACCCTACAAATGCAGAAGTCAACAAAATTCTGGGAAACCCCAGCAAAGAGGGTAAGTGCCCTACAGTACTTTGGGTCATTTCTGAGATTGGGGAACAGTAATCAGGCAACACCAATAGTCACAGCAGGAGAGAGGGGAGCTTCTGCTCTGATAGGGAGTGAGGGGAACTGCCCATCATGCTGCAATACATGGTATTTCACTCATTCCTTTGGAAGAGAATGGTGTTGATGGAGAATAGAGGAAAACTCTCTGCTTAAGAAATGGAGAGTTCTCTATAGGGACCATTTTGGTGTCAATTCAGTGTAGGTATAACACACACTCATTGCACTCACAGTCCATTAGTGCCCCAGCCTTTGCTTGGAGACCTGTGAGTCCATTTCTAACAACTGATACTCAGCACTTCAGGTCCTTCCAGTGCAAGAACTTCTGCATAAGCCAAGACATGCCCTGGGACTGGAAACCCACCTGCTTATTTCAGCTGACTGGAATGGTCTTCCCAAGGCTCCTACAAGGCTGGGCACACTGAAGCATATGTTGGCCATTTATTACTGCAGATATTTTTTATTTCCTTCTCCTCACTTTTAGAGATAAAAAAAAAAAAATAGATACTACAGTCCCCTCATTTTAACAAATACCTAGAAGCAGGTGATCCCTGATTTCAGTCATGCAGAATCATATTAAATTATATTCACATCCTTGGCTTGGTAAACACAACTGTGATGAACAATTCAGAAAGTTTTGGCACCAGCAGGAAGCATTGAGGACTAACACAGAGGTGAGATCATACCAGAACTTTCAGTGATTCCAGCAATAACTGACAATGACTTTGACACAGCTGCATAGTAAAATAGGTTTTGTAACAACTGTATAATGAAAATGTTCATCTATTTCCATCTATTATATTTTGTTGCTGCCCAGATGAAGGCTGACAATAGAAAGATCTAGGAGGAAGAAGAAAATAATGAAAAATATTCTTTTATTTGGCAACCTTGCTCAAAAAAAACCCCAAAAACCCCCAAAGAAACCAAAACAACCCAAAATGAGCAACACTAGGGGAAGTTCTCACTGAGGACTACAACTTTGGGCTCATGAGAGGAAAGGGGTTAGATGGACTAAGCTCAGGATGTCTTAAACCTCCATTGTGAACATGCCCAAATTTACTATTGGCAATCCACCACACTGTAGTTTCCTGGTTTCAATTAGTTTATTCTTTTGCTAATAGGCTCTGCCACCACATCAAAGAAACCCTGAAGAGGTCAGTAACATGTAATTAAACATGTGATTAAATGTGTCTAATTAACCCCATCCTACTCTGGTTACCTTTTCCCCCTTGCTGGGGCACAAGATTTTTGTTTGACTGCATTCTGCAATTTCCTCCCTCCCCAAAACTTTTCAAAGATTAACTCAAACAGCAAATTTCACTTCTGAAAGAAAAATATAGCACGCACACAAGCATACAAAGCTATGTGAGAAGGATCCTGGATGTGAAAAATCAGATGTAAGAGAATCCAGATTCTGCAAAGGAACTGTCAACTTCTGAGGCAAAGACTAGAAAAAAAGGCTAGAAAGAGCTGTGAAAAGGGGATAGGAGGCTCTCCCACATTTGAAGACAAACATGCCTAAGGAATACACATACAAATACCTAGCATGTAACAACTGGTGTTTTTTTCCCAGAGATGAATGCCAAGAAGATTACTTTTGAAGAGTTCCTGCCTATGCTGCAAGCAGCTGCCAACAACAAGGAACAGGGCACCTTTGAAGACTTCGTTGAAGGTCTGCGTGTCTTTGACAAGGAAGGCAATGGCACAGTCATGGGTGCTGAGCTCCGTCATGTCCTGGCTACTCTGGGTAAGGGATCATTCTCTCTGCAAGCACTTCAAAAACTGCTGCTGTTTGAAGGCATGAGAGAGGAGGAAAAAGGAGCCCAAACAGTTTGAAGAGGTAGGAGGCTACAAAGTCAGACAAGACCCTGGGTTTCCTAACTGTGAATCCACAAAGAAAGCAAACAGAGCTTTAGGGTTCCTACTAAAGACCAAAGGAAAAGGCTAGGCTTATGAGCTAGGCTTATGACATCTAAATTCAGACAAGATATTAAGAGTGACTGTTATTTGATGAATAGAGAGAAAAATCTGTACATCTCAGTGACATAACACAAATGGACAAAAGTAGAGAATTTGCTGCATAGAAATTTCTTTACACTGTAGGAATAACAAGAAACCCTATGCATATATGTTTCTGTCTTCTAAAGAAAGTTAAAATTAATTAAGTTCATGTCATATATAGGTGTTTTTTCACTAATTCAGAAAACAAGGAAAGCTCTTGGGAAAGCTGTAGGTTTCACCCTCAGTTCTGTGTGGAAGAATGAAACAAGTTCTCTCCACTCTCAGGTGAGAAGATGACAGAGGAAGAAGTAGACGAACTCATGAAAGGTCAGGAGGACTCAAATGGCTGCATCAACTACGAGGGTAGGTGCAAGAGTTCAACATCCACCCTACATTTCTCCTCTCTCTTACAGGTTCATTACAGTGGGCTTTTAGCTTCTCAGGCAAATCAGACAATGCTCCAACTGAGTTAGGTCAAAGGACTTAAGTGTGAAAATGACCATGGCAATATGCTCATCCTGCAGTGACACCATGCAAAGGACTTGATTCAGCCACAGCAGAGGAGACTGTTTTGGTCAACACCAAATCTCTAGACTCTGACTTTCTGTAGAGCAGTTGCAGTGATTGTATCCAATAGCTATTCTCTCATCACACTTAAGCAAGAAGAGAGCTTAATTTGTACAACATTAAACACTAAAATCTTTTTATCACTGTATCAGATCAAATCCAAGCAGGTAGATATTTTCAATGCCATCAGCTCATGAACAGAGGTTATGAGCTCTTTTTTAGAGTTATTTTAGAGTTATTTCCCAAGGTAACATTTGCTGCTCCTTCTAACTAGCATATCTGTATTTTTCCACAGCATTTGTAAAGCACATCCTGTCTGTCTAAGAGGAATTCCCCAGGTACCAAATGGTATGTTCTCATTTGCACATTTAACGTCATCTGCTTGCTATCCATAAAGGCTTCTTCATGGCCAACAGAGGCTACAAAACCATGACACTAACATTTCCCCAACAACATGAAAAGAATCAAATGAGACTGTTGTCCAAAAGCAAAGATAGCAGGAATGCAGTGTTCCTGGCTCTTGTTCACAGCCCTGTAACTAATTGGTGTTTAGTAGATTTTTCAAACACAATGCAAATTTACAGCCTGAGACATTTATCCTACAAGCACAATTAAGATTTTTTTTAAAAAACAGAAATCAAAGCAACTCCTTCTAACAATTTGTAGATTTCTGTTAAGACAGAGCGGCCTGAATACTCATGTGAGCTACTGAGATCAGGTCTTCAAACAAAATAATCATCTGAAGAAGAATATTGTCACAGTCATGATCAATAGCCAAAAGAGGGCTTCAGAAGTACCCAATTATTTAGCACTTTTCCTGCAAGCAGGGGAAAATAAAAACAACAACAACCACTTTCTGCCCCCTAGCCTTTATATGTTACTATTTTGTCCAGAGGAAGGAAAAAAAAAAAAAAAAAAACCCACAGAAAACAAATCCCAAAACAGCAGATGTCTTAAAAATGCAAACAAACTTTTGTGGGCTTATGTGAACTGTCAGTTATACTATCCAAGGAAATACACATTCCCAACTGTGTGAAACAAACACCTCAAAACAGAAATCAAGGGCTCAGTTTGTCATTTTGCAAGTGTTTCATCAGCCAACATTGACTTCAAATACAACTCTCCCATTCCTTCCCAGAACAGGCCAAAATTAGAAAAGACCAGATGGCACTCCAGATTTGCCTGAAATTCTTGCTCAGTCTGTTACCATCAACATGGAAACTGCATAGAACTGGATGATAGGATTCCAACCCCACCATTTTTTACCAGCACATCCATGGGTATCACCTTTGGGTCACTACATTTTGATTTAAGAAACCCGAGCTTTTACCAAAGCAAGCTACATGGAATAAACTCTACCATCCAGGGTCCATCCCAATCATCTCTTTCCATGTTATTTGCATTGAAACAATGTAATTTCTTGGAAAAATAAAGCATCCATAAATCCTTGTGGTCACTTTGTGACTATGAAGTCTTTTTTTTCCCATCTGTTCAAACCCACTCAAAGCAGCATTCAGCAGTTAATTAATTTTCCCTGTATATTGTATACCACCAAATAAAGTTTTATAAAAAATATAAATTTGGACATTTCCAGTAGGTCACTTCACTTGATCTTAATAAAAAATTCTTTCTTTGGGGTCTGGGAAGAGGAGTAATTAATGAGGCCACTACCACCAACATCAGCATTTAGAACATTTTTGGGAGAAGAAGACCTGCTATCTGTCATCAGAACAGCTCCAAAGGTGGTGGAAAGATCCAAAACCAGGCAGGGTGCCCTGCTGCAGGGGACCATTCAGAGTCACTTTTCCCAGCAAAAATCTCCTCTGTACTGCTGCAACAGCAGGAAAACAGCACCCTTAGGAAAGAATCCTACCTGCTGCCTTTATTTACAGCTTTATGGACAACTAGAAAGCGCACTCAGAAGTTACAGGCACGCTGAAATGCTCTGTAACTGGGAACAGGCCCAGCACCAGGCAAGAAGAGCCCAACTACAACTTCTGCAGCAGCAGTATGAACAGCCACTGCTCAGGGAAGTATTGTTACATCCCTGCCCTTAAATGTCACTCCTCTCTCTTCCTTAAGTGTTCATAAAACTGCCTTAATCCCCATCTGGGTATCAGCCTGTTCTATTAAAATCCTACCTTGCCTTATTGAGTTGCTATGCACGAAATGACCATAATTCAAGTGCCAGCAGGTGCAGCGGGGGTGGCTGGCACCAGAATAAACCACAGCCGTTCAAACAACAGCTGCCTCTCTTCTGAGGCTTCCCAAAAAATCTCCCATTTAAACCCTCACCATGCTGGTACACAGGACCAAAGGAACCTGTGAATTATGCACCTGCCCAGAGACTTATGACAGCAGATAGTTTACAAAGGGTTGCAGTTGCTACACTCAAAATGCAAAAAACCCTGGAGAGAAGAAAGAAGTAAAAAAGAGTTATTAAACTTCATCCTAAAAGGGCAATTTTAAAAAGTGCAGGATACATTAGCAGACTGAAAACACTACTACACATCCTACTGTTCCTCAACATCCTGCCTATACACCCATGCTCCAGGCTGTTTCTAAGAAACTGTGCATCTCAGTTGTTGGGAAAGCAAAAAACTGAAAACCAACCCAACATTTCATTATATTTATTTATATATGTGTGTGTGTGTGTATGTATATGTATATATAAATGTAAATGTAAATGTAAATGTAAATCTAAATGTATATGCTGTCAGCCTCATTTTCACACTGCTTTATCAATGCTGCCCTGACATGTGGTCACAGAACCTGCCTAGTCCAAGGTTGGACACAGCCTCAAAGGAAAGGCTGAATTTTCCATCACAGGGGTTTTTTTTGTTTGTTTGTTTGTTTTCTTGAAAGTGCAAGTTTTACTAACTTCTAAAATATTTGGGACTCGAGCAACTAACAAAGTCGGATGACTTCTCATCACTGTAGAAGCAGACAGATTTTCAAGCTCGCTAGTTTTTAAAAACTCACATTCAAGCTTTTGTTTAAAACAAAATGCAGGATTATGAGACATTAACAAGGCTGACAGTATTTCTCTGGATTCTAATTGCAAAGAATCAAGGTAATACTAATTACACTACTCTCACTCCTCAAAAATTAAGGCTCAAATAATTGTTGCAGACAAAACAGGTAAAAACAAAGAGAATACTCCTTTCCTATTAAACTGTGGTCAAGCTTCAGAGTATTTCATGGAGCTGTACAGGGAGTGGATATTTAGGCTATCCAAAGGTTTTAGTAAGTTTTTTAAATTTCCACCCTAAATTGAGACAAATATCTGAAAAAAATGTTCATATTCTCATTAGATCTAAAATAACTCAGTCATTTATAAAGAAAAGAAAATACTTTAACTACTACTAGCCTCTTTCAGCTAATGACAGCTTCAACATAAGCCTTTTTATTTATCCATTTTAAAAATGAAGAAACAAGATTATTTGGAAATCTAATGACAGGGGATTTGGGTGGCTTTTTTGAGAAACCCATAAAACTGTTTTAAAATCAGCTTTAATTTCATCAATAAATCCCACCAAAATCATACCCACTCTGAAAAGACAGTTTGGAAATGCATAAACAGCTTTGGTACCTCATCTGTTGGAGAGCAGAGAAACCTCTTCACCTCAAAACCATTTAAAGGCTGACTTTTGTCAACCTACTGCCTCCATACTAGTGAAACAAGCATCACTCAGAGCTCTGCTCCTGGGGAATGCTCTCACAAAAGGCTGCTTTCTCTTATATTTTGTGTTCACCTAAGGAAAGAAGTACTTTGAACAACCAATCTCTCCAGAGTGACTGAAGACCTCAGCAGCTGAGGAAGGAATGCCAACCTGCATTTGTTTAGGCTCTGAACAGAAAAAGCAATTCTCAGTCTCTGTTATCTGATACCTCTTGCCATCACTACATTTGCTTTGTATTTTAAATAGAACATGGTTAATGAACATTCTTTCCACTACTCCACCCAACTGACAGTTTAACTCCTTGAGACCAAGGCTAAATTCCCAGAGGAAGGTCAAGCTGTGAATCACCAGTCCATGGTAAGCAGCACTAGATCCAGCAACTGGCACGGGGAGCAGGGCAGCCTACAAAAGTGAGTTTGGGGAAGTTTGACGAGAGGTGGTTTCAGCAGTTGGCTCCAAGGATGTAATTCTGCTCTTGGCAGAGGCTGTATTCATTGAGTTAGCTACTATCACACATCTCCACAGCTGTTTCTGTCAGGCCAGAGGTAGCAAAGAAGCCCCTCAAAGAAGGGGATTCACGTGCACAGAGCACAATGGATTTCAGACAGCAGGGAACAGCAGAAGGAACAATGTCCCTTAATCCGGCACAGCTCAGGGGTCCAGATCCTTTTCTAGGAAAAGGCAGAGGCTGTTTTCTGCAACTCACAGTGCTTTTCTCTGAAGGTATCCTAGACCCCAAAGTGTCAAGCATGTTATCAGCAGAAAGACCTCTTACATGCAGGAGCTGAGTATCAGAATCACAGATGCTACTCTTAAAAGGAAGAACTGTTTCTGCACTCTATCAACATTCTCCCTAGTCTTGGGCTGTATTTGAATTTATTTTAGAAGAATGGTGTCCAGCTAGTGAGTGATGTAGCTCTGTGCAGAAACAGACACCATATGGACAAAAAGGAGCATTTATCCAGGCTGACAATGCACAGCAGGACATGTGTGCCTGATGTGCCAAGAGACACCACTAGAGTGTTGAACACAGCGAGTGCCACCCACTGCCCCAAACTCATTTGGGCAACGACGGTTCAGACATGTCTCCTCAAAACCCTCCCTGTGTGACTTTCTTTTCTCATTTCCAGGAGCTGCTAGACACTGGTCATTTCTCCCTTCCACCTACAGAGCAAGAAACTGAGGTAGCATAACAAGCTATAACACCACCTGTGTCCTTCACACAGGTCTGCTAGTCCTGACCCTCATGGTGCAAGGGCAAACCCAGGAGAAGAAAGTTTAGCAAAGACAGCCTTTTTTTGGCTGGCAAACTTGACTGTTCACATCATTGAGACCTTTCAGCCTTCCTATCTGAAGGTACTACTACTACAGTACTAGTAGCACTAATACTGAGGTGTTTTTTAAAAGCCACAGTACATGCCCTTATCTGAACATAATCCACAAATGTAACCTTCACAGTGAAGTAAGCTTGCTTCAACAGCAAAAGATTTTCCTCTTTCACATTGCTCCCCTCTTACGGCACTGCATACCATTATTACAAGAACAGTTGTCCACTCCAGCATGTTTTCCAAACCAAATCTCAGACTTCAAACACAACACATTTAAGCACCCTTCTTCTGATTGTTCCAGTTTTGCTTGCAGGTCTCTAGAAGTGGGTGGATCTTAGAGCCAAGTGTGTGTAACCAGGTTGCTATTCTATACTGTTCAAATCAGTCAGGCGAAAAAAAATGTGAACATGTGCCATTTTGTTCTGTTCCTTCCTCAGAGAAATTGACAATGACCAGCACTCTGGATTCTGCCTCTGTGTTTAAATCACTCTCTATTTCCAAAACTTTTGTTATTAATACTGTTGCTTGTTAATTTTCCATCCTATTGCTGGTTTTGATCTCAAGCCATAGTCTCTACCTTTGTCCCTCTCTCACCAGAAGGGGTAGAGGGAGGGGAGCAGATTATTTGGATTTTCATTCCCAGCTGGTTTTAAACCACCACACAAGTACTATCTTATTGTCAATGCAATCCTCCCACAGATTTAAATCTACTCCCTTCTTATGCCAGGCTGACTTTTACAGGGATACAAGGAAGTGCTCAAACATTTAACAGAGAAAAGATAATTCTTTAGTAACCTGTTATTTCTCATATATTTTATCACAAAAATATGCAATACTTTTATCTACCCAGACACTTACATTTACTTTAAAATGAAGTATCAAATTTTGCTGAAAATATCAAATTTCACACACATCTACCTTCTAGACTAATTAGTGCAGTACATATCAGACCATGGTTTATTAGAGCATTAAACTGATTTTTCAATTATTTATGGTTTGGGAGGATGGTAAAGATGAGTTCATAAACTATCATTTCTCCACCAATGTGGAAAAATAATGGGTAATACTGGGTGGCAATAATGGGTAGCAGCACTCCAAACTGTATGTTGTAAAAGGAAGGCTATTGGCAGCCCTCTGGAAAGGCCTTGCTCTAAGAAATGAATGAGGCAGATTGATAAAAGCCATAGAAAACATTCATGTATTTCCTCAGTAGCATGAAAAATATTTCAGGAGGGATTATTCACACTGGTTAAAAGAAATAGCAATGATAACAGTTATTTGTGATTATACTTTTAAACAGAATAATTCACTTTCACCATGTCTCCTTAGTTTACATGCATCATTTATTTTATTGGAGAGTAGAGTCTCATGCTGGATGAAAGGCATTTAGGCACAGAGAAATGTCCCAGGATGAATTGTGGCCAGCGGCTGCAAGGAATTCAGCTCGTGCTCAACCTCACAAGCATCCTTTGAAGTTCACTTGGCCTCTTCATAGTCTTGTAAGTAAAACTGGTCCATGAGGAGCCCATTATGAGAGGGACCAGGACATGGAGACAGCACAAAGTCTTGAGAATGCCAATGCTAAAAGCAGCCCCTTTCACTGGCTCAGCAGTTATGTTCTCCACAGCCACCTGGAACATTTCTTCTTGGTGCACTTTTCCCTGTGCTGACCCTTTCCCTTCTCACCTCCCTGTTACCTGCTAGGCAGAAAAAGGAACTCACTGTTGTGCCTTTAGTGTACATCAGAGCATGTATGTTAGAATGATTTGCAAACTCTTTTGATCTTACCTAGCAGGACAGGGCTACGTAGCATGGGCCCATTTTCCATGAAGGCAGATAACCCTTAAGAAAATCAAAATTGAGTGCCTAACATGCTTTTACCTCACCACACTGAAAGCTGTTTTTCCATGGCACTGCTACCAAGAAATCACAAGTAAACCCATGGAATAAATTCCATGCACCACATGGAATAAGACTTGTAATGGTTTTATTAACTAACACAAGAGTAGATGCCTCTCTCGTGGTTGCCATGAGATTTGTGAAGCAGGCTTGGATGTGAAAATGTGAAGAAACAAAGCACCTATAATTTGTTACAGTTGGGGAAGAAAAATTCTCATGCACTTAAGCCAATCACATTTTGAGGGTTTTGGTCTTGAAACTTGATTGACACTTCAGGCAGATTTCCATTAGGCAGCCACAGAATGCTTGCACTGAAGGGAAGGCCTTGTGATACAACCCATTTAAAAAAGAGCTCCTTTTCATGATAAAAGTGTTACTGAATTCAAAGCCCTTCTGGAATTGGCAGAGTTGCACGAGCCCTTTTTAAAAAATCTCAAGCATGGCCATGCTTAACTTCTCACAGCTGGATATAAAGGAAGAGAAAATAATAAAGAAACCCTGTAGTCAGGTATACCTTGTAGGATGGTCAGTACAACACAGAGTTCACAACCTCAAAAAGTTTATTGACACAGAAAACCCCAGTGGATGTCTCCTTCAGTCACATCCTCTGCATACAGTGCATGACAGTGATTGTCTCTGCCCACAGCTACAGTGAGGATGGTGGCATTTAACTTCCTAGAGCCTAACTAATTAGCCAGTCATAAGAACATAACCCTCATCTACCCTCTAGAACATTAAATGTGTCTGGGGCCACCACCTACACTTAGTATTAAATGCTTGAAGCAGAGGCTACAGAGAGTCTGTGAGACAATTTTAAAACTTTACAAGAAATTATGACTGAAGAAAGCCTTAAAACATCTGCTAAAAAGGAATTACTATCCACCCTATCATTAATGTGTAGAGATCCAGCAAGCAAACAAAGTTTCTAGATTGTTTTCCAGAGTTCCTGGTACTCAGGACTCATTAAGAAGTCCCTCCTCTCTGAAGAGAAGCAGCTCCTTAAAATTCCAATAAGTGAAATATTTTCCAAGGCTCAAGAAAACTCTGGAATTTTTGAATTCCAAAACAAGCAAAAATAAGAGAAGGACACACCTCCTTCCAGGTAAAAGGGATTAATTGCTTCCTATGCTTATGTTACCCAGTTTAGAATTCTGTATCATTCAAGGAACAGCAAGAACATTGTGTATGTTATGCCATATACACCTGAAAGCACAGGCTGGGCTTTTTAGGCTATTACATTCCCCAGCTTTACCAGCTCAGAGACACAAAACCAAGATAAGTTTTCTCTTTTGTATTTCTAAGTATCAGCTGTCCAGACTAATTGCTCAGGAAGGCATTTTATTTGACTCCTTGTGACACAAAACCAGACATATTTTTTACTCCATGCTCTCCTGAACATTACAATTTTTTAAGTTGTTCCCCTTCATGAAAATGACAGCGCTTATTAACTGCCCTATTAGTTTAAAAAGTGGTTTCAGTTCAGAGTTTCTCGTCTATAATCATCCTGTCTATTTCAAAAGCTGTCAGTTTTTAGAAGACAACAAATAAAATACTTTTGCCTTTGCTTAACTAAAAAGGTTCCTTCTCTCCCTTAAGTCATCGAGAAGTGTACCCGATCTTCACAAGGAGTGTACCTGATCTTCAGAGCTCTCACTGTACCTCTTGCTCACCTCTGATAGAATAAACCCCAGCAGTTAATTGAACATGTATATGGTATGAAGGCCACAGAGCAAGAACACATTTTCATAAGAGCAGGACTTGTTTAGCTTCTTAGCAAGCCTGCTAGGGCTGTGAAACAAGGCGTGCAAGGAAGGCAGGCCACTATTTGCACAATCTGAGTACAACCCCACAATCACAAAGGAGCCTTGCTAATCACCACAGTAGGAATATAGCTATCCCAACATAACTTCCTATATTCTCTGAGCTCAACACCTACCCCTGGGCAAAGGAGGTGCTTGCTTAATTCTCGTTCTTGAAAGCAGCAAAGCACCCGTTAAAAGAAATCCTCCTTCCCTCAGTAGATTAAACACATTACATTCATTTACACAGTTTGGTGGTAGCTTCCATCATGTTGTGCTATTCTTGCCAAATTTGGTGCCACTTCTTTAGACATAGTCAATTCTCTCTCAACCTCTTGCTAAATGGGGGATCAGAAAACATACTTTTCTATTTGCCTGGACTAATAGGTCCAGCCACAGCTGATAAACAGCTATTGGTGTCAGTACCCAACACAATTATTGCAAAACATGGGAATGAGTAACTACCATGAGCTTAAATACACACTTCTCAATCTCCTTTCACACCACTGACTTAGGGTGATTTTATGATGATACTTTATTCCCTAATCATCTGTTTTATGCCCAGAAATATCTGTGGTATCTTTAAGATGAAGCAGGGGGCAAGGCCAGAGCCTGGGAACACCGTGCACAGGCTCTGTTCAACCTCTCTCTCCCCAGTGTGCTCTGGACAGCAAGGACAGGGGACACTGCATGGTTCCTTTTGTGGGATTGGGGTTTTGCTAGCTTGAAGCAAGGGGATTTTTCCCCTTCCCTTCCTCTAGCCTGGAGGCTGTACTGGAAATCCTCTTGGTGACCTTTTGGGTTTATCCCCCTTGAACAGTTTTCAGCTTGGCTTGTTTTTCTTTTCAGCCCGTCTGGGGAGCTGGTGGGATCGGCCTGAACCTGAGATGAGACCTCAGAGGAGCTGAACCAACACAAGAAAGGACATTAAACTCCACCAACTTTGGCTGCTGTGAGGAGGAGACCCACGCCAGAATTCAACAGGTTTTTCATCTGCTCTGCTCCAGGCTGCTACGTGAACTCCTCTTCCCCTTCCTGGAGACAAAACGACCAGTCACTGTTTTGTTTTCCAGGCCATGCAGTCAGGCCCATGTATTCTTCTTCTCCAGGCATTTTTTCCAGGCATTTTTTTGATTGTCTTTTTTTTTTTGTTCTCCTGCAAGTGGGTGTGTGGTGGTGTATGTGTGGGTGGAGGGCAAGTTTCCAGGAGTTCATATCCAGCATTTTTTCAAACTTTTTCTTTGCCTTGCAGGCACTCTGCCTGCCCCCCTCTCCACACACACACACACACACACACACACACACACACACTTTTTTTGTTAATAAACAGTTCTCTTTTTTCTGCTTACACCCACTGGTATCAATTATCTATTTCATCTCATTGGCAGAAGAAAAGGGAGTTATTGAAGCCCTTTCCTCTTTAGAGGAAACATTAATACCAGGGCATTCTCTCCTGAAATTTGTCTCCAAAACTGAGACAAACACCACCTCTGAATTGATAAGAAAGTTTTTAGATAAAGGCTGATGTAAACTGGATTGAAGGAAATACTGAGTAGTTCATTACAGCTACTGTATCCAAGCCCATGGATACATGAAATGATACATGTGTACTCTGCACATTTTAAAAAAAAAAAAAATAAAAAAAAAAAAAAAGCAGTAAAGATACAGAATTTAGTGTTAGGAAACCCTAGCTCCAAAACTGCTTGGCACTTTGAAGAAAAAGCAGTTCATGAGGGCTGATCTCAGCCCTTAGTTGTCTTTATCATTTCAGCCAAATGGAGTGGCTTTCTCCTCAATACCAAACCAATAACAAACATGAAGTCTGAAACTGTAAGCATCGATACTGCTTGAACAGAGATGCTTTAAAACACTATTAGAAGTACTTAATACCACAACACAGGATGCCACTCATTTTGATTCTGATACAATAAAATGTACAGAGGTGTAATGTCATCCTAATACAACTATAATCCTTATTACACACCAAGGAAGTAGTCTTTCTCTGTGAGATAATCCCTTACTTGTGCAGCTCTGTTTCATGAAAAGCTTTTAACCTTCAGCAACACCTTAAGTATTTTCATGTCTGCTAAATTCAGCAAGGGCCTTTATGTGCCTTTTATTTTCACAGACTGCTGCTCTGATCTATGTTGCTCAAAAATCAAGTGCATTTTTAATGGTCTGCAGCTGATTTACATAGGACAAAACCCATCAAGATACAAACTTCACCAAAAATTTCATTTCTTCATAGCCCTCTTTGAGAGCTTTTACCCTGTGCTACATGCTAATGTAAACACAAACTGATGAACACCTGAGCAGTTGAAGTTTCCTTCTTTGGTATCAGACTTAACAAATTCTACCCACAGAGGAAACCAAGCCTTCAGTGTGTTACTTCTATCTTCACTGGGAGTGCTCCCTGAAACTGCTGCTCTTCTAGAGCTTTTGTAGAAGTGATTTTGAAATAATTTACTGAGCAACTCACACGGTCAAGCTCCAAACCGGCACTGCTGCACGTGGAAAACTGCTGACAGCTATCCAACTAACAGACAAAGATATGCCTGCATGGGCTTCAGGATGGCCTCCTAGATTAGCAACCTTTTAAAAACATGTTAGTTTGAGGTTTCATGTTGGAAGACCCAGGGAAAACAAAATCCATCCCATGATGAGATATCACCTGCCACCATCACCTTCAGACCTGTCAAGTCTTGTCCTCAGCTCATGAGACTCCCATGTGCCTGTTTCTGCTGATTCCCAGCTAATGCTGCACCTCACCCACAGGCCTTGGAGGGCTCTGGGATCTCTCTGGTGCCCTTAGGCACATGCTGAAGGAGGTGGCTCTCCCTCCAGCTGTGTGCCTATATGCTGTGTGTGGTCAGAGAGTGAGAGCACTGTTGTGGTGCTCTGCCAGGAAGGAGGAAGGAGAGCTGTTCCCAGGAGCCCATGCCCACTTGCAGACACGACCATTCACTGCTGCTTGTCTCTGTCTGTCACATCGTCTGACTCCCACATGACTGACACTGCCTGACCTCATGCAAAGGCACACTAAGGAGAGTCACGTAGTGAGGGAGAAGTAAGCTGAGAGCTCTGCATCTTATTCCAGCTCTCCCTGTGCTATAATGCCAACACAAAAAAGTTGGATGAAGAACATGGAGGTCCCCTGATGGGCACCTGTGCTAAACTGGCACTGTATTCTTCCTGAAAAAAAGACAGCACATCAGATTTAAATTACCTACTCAGAAACCAAACCTCTAGGCTATTCATATCATGAATGTTGGACATGAACAGTTGGACTCATTCTTTACAACACGGACTGAAAGTCTAAAAAGGAAATAAAGTGCTTTGTGAGAGGGGTCAGTGCTGCCATTGTTGTGTTTTCACAGCCTCTGGTCAGATCCTGCAGTTTAGCTTTACAGACAGTACCACCAGATGTAGCAAAAGAGAGGAAGACAGGTAAGCAGGGCTGTTTGAGCAGGAGCTGCTGTTACCCAGGTCCAGAGACAGCCATCTGTCAGAAATCATCCCCAGGGTTGGGATATGGTGACAACAGCTGACAGGGGAGCTGCTCAGAAGGACTGATCATCCAAGAAGGACATATCTTTTCCAGACAGCAAATATTATTCAAAGGCAAGCACATGAAAATAAAGCTCAGAGAAAAATTAGGACAGGTGCATCCAAAACTACAAAAAAGCTACATAAACTGGTAGTTTTTCACCTTAAGTTGTCTGTTATCAAAATAAAATCCAACATGCATATACCTGGAGGAGAACATCCTTCCAGAGCAACAGATACTGCTGCAGATGTAATAGGACTAATGATATCCCAGCTCAGGAACACACATGGAAAGTTGCAGGTGAATTATTTGACAGAAAAAAAACCATACAATGAGATCCATTTGTTCAATTCCTTTAAAAGTTCTTTTACTTTACAGTGGGAATGAAAGACTGCAAAAATTATCTCTTCTTAAAAACAGATAATTCTTTTTATATGGCTGTTCTTACCTGAATATACTTGTACAGTCTTCATGTCTGGAGAACAGATGTTTCTCAGATGAATATTAAGTTTGACAGTTACCAACCCAATTTTCATTTCAACCTGTCTTACCCACAGAGCTTTGAACACTTTTTCTCCAGGTAACCTACAATTCCTTTATTTCCTAACTTGGTATCTAGCAAGGCCACGTTCATTTCTTTCAGCAAGGTAACAGTTTAAATTATATTCACTGTAGTAACCATGCTGCACATTGCTCACAGCAAAGCAGACACTGCAGGGAATGCAGACCCTTTCCAGCTGTAGCAATGACTTAATAACACTGGAAATAATGAAAAAAAAAAAGAAAAAAAAACCAAACAAAAAACCAACTATAAATGGGTGACTGAAAAGAGACTGCTCAACCAAACCAATACACAGCAAAGCCCAAATGTCACAAAATCCTCAGGTCAGGGCTGTAGGGGAGCCCTCTGACTTGGTGTCTTTACATTATGCTGACCACAGTTCTAATACCAGAGGACTGGATATTGTTACTGACAGGAGTCACAGTGTTTATCACAGAGTAACAGAGATCTGCAGTTTGGAGTGTCAATGGAAAATCTGCCACTAACCCAGCAGAGGAGAACTACTAACTCAGGACCATTTACACCAATAACCTAGGGCAGACTGTATGCTCTCCTGAGCCACCGACAGCAGAACTCAGGAAGGAGGGACAGGCCAAGCACTCTTGGGATTATAAAAAATTATTTTTGTGTTTCTCTGCTGTCTGGCTGTTTTGCGCTGACCCAAGAATGTACAATTTTGTTTTCCCCAGCCAGAGATTTTGAGAAACTGGCCGTGAGGGTTTTCTTATGTTTTCTTCATAGTTTATTATTTCGTATAATTACATTCTTCTCCTGCCCTGCAGAGATCTTCAGCAGGACACATTCAGGCACTCTCCTGAATACCAAAAAACCCAATGCTAAATGCTCCCACCCTCAGGCTGGCGTAGATATTTATACTACAATCCATGTAATCAGTATTTATAATACTTCTCCAATAACTATTATCTTTGTTAGAAGGTTAGACTCTATTCTAAGCCAACTATAATGTGCCACGTCACTCCAGAAGATGGAGGCAAGGAAGAAGAAGAAACCCAAAAGCCATGTGGTTCCTCCATCTTGCCTTCACCTGTCTACCATCCTAAATATATCTAAAATTCTCACCTTGTGATAAAACTACATACTATTCTACTATCTAATACACACTCTTGAAAACTGCTTCATTCCAGAGCCTAAAATCCCTTTTCCATGAACAAAGGCTGAAAACACTGATTGTCAGAGTTCTTAAAATCTCTTAAACATGCAAAGAAATATTCCTCATAATTCCAGACTCCAACAATGCACTGGTGTTGGGGGTTAGGTTGCTTTCTTATAGAATTTTTTCCCAGAAGTTGCTAAGAAGCTGATTGCTGGGTGGTTTTGGGTGCTCATGGGTGCTTAGGAACAAACAAAGGAAAGCAGCTAAGGGAGAGACAGAGAGGCACCGACTTAAGTTCGCACTGGGCAGTTTTCTGCTCTCGGAAAAACGGCCAGTGCTGCTCGTCTCGGCTCGTCTCGGCGCGGCAGAGAGCTCTCACCATCCCTCACCTAGAGCTCGGCTCGGAGTGACCCACCACTGTCTCTTCGTGTGTCCCCCGGGATTTTGGGAACCTGTTCCCTCCCTGCCCTGCCGGGAGCTCCTTCCCACTGCCCTGCACCCACGGCTTCTTCAGTTTTGCTCGGGGTCTCCCCACGCTTTGTTCTGCAGCCCGTGCCTAGCCGGGACACTTTCTACAGCTCCAGCTCCCGCCGCCAAGCCTCGGATACACCTCGCCCCCAGGACTACTGCTCACTCTGTTTGCTTGTGACGGTACTGAGGGGGGGAGGGTGCCAGAGGAAAACTGTAACTGGGTTGTTGTTTTTTTCTTTCTCCTCTAATTCTGTTTGTTGCAAACATTATAGCTATTTTTGTTAATTTACCTTGTTAGACTAACTAGTAAAGAACTGTTATTCCTACCCTCACATCGTTGCCTGAGACCCCCTCAATTTTAGAATTATAACAAGTCCAAGGGAAGTTTCCTTTTTCTTTTTCTTTTTTTTTTTTTTTTTTTTTTTCTGGTTCCCTAGCAGACACCCCCTGTCTTTCCAAACCGAGACAACTGGTATGGGAGATGACCATAACAAAGAGAAGGCACCACCATGAAGGGCAGGAAGTAAGAATTAGAGATTTCAGCCTGTGACTATGGAGGAACAGAGGTGCAGGGACCAGACAGGGCTAGGAAGGAGTACAGTATTGTCACCTAACCCTGGCTCTGCTGTAACCCTGGGTCTCTGTAAAGACCCATTAAGGCTGCTGCAAGAAAAGTACAATCCTGAACTGGAAACAGTGTCTGTAAGGAGCAACAATGCACTTGCACTCTCTGTCCTGTTGTAGTAGCTACTTCTACTCTTGTTTTCTGCATGCACATTAAAAAGGAAAAAGATTGTTCTTAATACCCTACTTTTTGTAGCCACAGTTCTCCCCCAAAGAATGCCAAATGTCAATCTGATTTCTACTGACTGTGGAAGGTATTTCCTAATCCCAGAAACAGATCCTTGAAGCCCGAATAAAGATTCTTTTTCTGGGGCTTAGGATAAGATCTACCATCCCTCAGCTCCGTTACAGTGCATATGTGATGGGATATGTCCTGCCAGATTGCCTTGCTACAAAAAAGCTACCAAGACTGTAAATTGGGTGGCCTGGCATCCCTGGGAATGCCAATCTCCCTGTCAGCCTCCTGCTGGCTAACAGACCTATGACCAAGGCGTTTGGCTTACCCAGGAGCCTTCACCAGCTCAAGGAAGGTGCTTCCCAGGAGGCTGTACCTGACAGGACCTCATGGATGTAGCCAATTTTACCTCTAGGCATCAAAGTTCAGTCATTCCCAATGATCTCCTTTTCACTTCTTCCCTCTCAACTGCTCCTGCACAGTTCCCCCCTGCCTACTCTGATATAATAATATGAGCTCAGACTCCCAAATGAAAAAACAGGCTGCAACTGGATGCTTCTGTCTGTAAGCACAGACAGCTGTGTGCATTGCCAATGTGCCACACTGATAACACTGTCCCTGTTCAAGAGCCATTGCTGATTTCTGACAGGCCCACACATAGGAATAGCTATTCCCCTAGTGCCATCTCCTGGCTTAAGGTGTAGGGACACAGTTGTTTAAAATATTTTTTATATGTTGAAAAAAACTTTACAACAGGTTTAGACCATGGATCAATATATAAACCCCAAACCAAATCATTCTTTCAACCGATTTTGTACAATTCACTCCAAATAGAGCATATTTTTAAATGATGAAGTTTTGAAAAATATCTTCTGGTCCAATCAGCTTTGCACTTTGAGCCCTTCCAGCATTTGTTTTATTTCTCAACAAACATTAAGGTTCAAAACTTCCCTTTTGCGGAATTTATTCGTGTCATCTTATGCCTCCAGAGGGCAATTCCTGAAAGTTCCACAATGCCACACAGGAACTGTATATTCCATACCATATATGGAATGTATGGTATGGAATATACATACATTATGCATGTATAATATCATATAGGGAAGTATGTAAAACCTCTGTTATGAGAACTGTATATATTTTTAACCCCATATTTAATGATGATTGGTAACACACTTTCTAGTTATCAGATCTCTGTGCATATCTAGTTATATCTATCAGTTTGTAGGTCGAGGTATTATCGTTGGTAAAAGAAGCTGATAGGAGCTCCTTTCTTGGAGAAAGATGCCCATTTAAGGCTCAAAACTCTCCCAAAAAGGCTGAATTTTTGAGAGAGTATCATCTGTCAGAACTGCCCCCTGGAGCAGAATGACCTCAGGAGCCAAAGGGATGAAAAATTATGAGCAGACTATTAAACCTTTATCCTTCTCCCCACTTCCAGTGGTTTGCTCTTCCTTAAAGAAATGCCTGCTCTGATATCGAGCCCCCCTCAAGATGTGAATAATTGTTTGAGTAAAACTTGGATTTTGTTGTTGTTGTTGTTGTTGTTGTTGTGTTAATCAGTACAGTTATGAACATTGCAGTAACTGGAGGAAAGGTGATTCTGGCAGTGGGAGATTGTGACCACTGGCTCATTGACCACCAAAATAAACCCTCAGACTCAAACAGAGGGAAGAACTGCACGTGAGGACTAATTTGCATGAGAAGAGAGAGATATAACTAGCAAACAGGAGGTTGAGTACTAATCAGTATAGAGTTTATGTGATAAAATGTATGCCTTTGTCTGTTAAAATCTGTAAGTAGCGTAAAGCTCTGTTGAAGCTAGCCTTTTATGGGTTACCACCTACTTTATGCAAACTAGAATTAAAAAAAAAAAATAGAAATACCTTGCCTCAGGGTGTGAATTGGTGCTGTGCACCTCCATCTTTCAGAAAGCCCCTACACACGATAATCATAAACCACCACTCAAACAAAAACAAACAAAAATCTAAACAAAACCACGCGCACACATATACGCGCACAAAAAAGTGCTAAATTATTTTGGTGGGCAGGTTCTGCAAATCAAACGCCATTGACACCAGGAGGACCCGTGAGGGTAAAATGGCGAAACGGCCCAGTGAGGGGAGCCCTGAGGGGAGGGGGCTCAGGTTCCCGCCATGCCGCCCCAGGGGGTTGACAGCCCCTTCCCTGAGGGCTCTGAAGAAGGAGGATGGAGCCGTAGCCAGGTCATCCCTCACGCCGGGTGCCATCACACGAGCCGCCTTCAGCGCACAACCCCTTGGTGCGGCTGTCACCTTTGCTCCTGCTCCTCTCCACGAGGAGCGACTGCGAAGCTACGTTAAAAAAAAACATTAATTATACTGATATTTCCCCAGGCTCCCGCCTCCTGCCCGGAAGAGATTTACAACCGTAAGTAGGAGGGCGTAGGGATAACTCACGGGGCTCCAGCAGCGGTGCCGCCCTGTCCTGTCCCGCCCTGTCCCGTAAGATGGCGACGCGGCTGCTCCGCTTGCGCGGCCTCCTGCGGGCCGCCGGCTGCCGGCCCTTCTCCGCCCAGCCCAGGTGAGCGGGACCGGCCCTGCTGCGGCGGAAGGCGCCGATCTCTCAGGGTGGGTGGGCGCCCCGAGCTGGGCTTCGCTAAAGACCGGGGTGAATATCTTTACCCTCCTCCTTGGGGCTGTCTGTATGTGCTCTCCGTGCTGTGTGGATGTGTGTCCGGTGTGTGTTTGGGGGATGTGTGCGGTCTGTATACGTGTCGCGGGAGCGTTACAGGCACTGTATGTGGGCTTGTGTGAGTGTTAATGTGCGCGGCCGTACCCCCATCGCAGGAGGCAGCTGGGGCTGGCCGAGCCCAGGGCATCCATCCCCGTGATCTCCCGACCTTTGCTCCGCTTCCCGGCGACAGCGAGTCCCGTGCTGGCAGCAGGTGACAGCCGGGAGCGACCTTGGCCGGGCACCGCCATCCCCCATGGCAGCTGCGCTCGGGGTCTGCGGGAGCAGAAGGGCAGGAGTGGGATCACACCTCCCCACACCTTCGGGTTGTCTTCCTCAGGACTGTCGTTGAGGATAAGGGAGCAGCCAGGCCCTTTCCTGTGTGACATGTGGGGTGTGAGCGACAGTTAAACAAAAGGTCGGGCTTAATTAAAGCTCAACATTATCTTGAACAGCTTTAACAATAAGGTGAAGCTTTTTGAGAGAGTCACTGAGTGTCTAGCTTTGAGGGTACAAAATACTCAACAAGCAAGTTGCTGTATCCCGTTTTTCCAGATATTATTGCAAGTAGACTCTGTGTTTCAGGGGGATTATTGCACAGGCAGAGCCTGAGTAACAACATGTGGTAGTAAATAAAGACTTTTGTCTCTATAGCAGGGCAAATAAGCATAGGCTCAGCTGAGGTCTGTAGGACTGCACACAATTAATATGTGGAGGAACTGAGAGATTAACAAAATAGTTTGAGCAAAGAAAAGTGAATGCCTTTTCCATGTATTCAGCTCTTAAAATTTCTAATGCTTCATGGCAATACAAGAAAAGCAAGTCAAAGAATCCAATGCACAAATATGAGAAGTGAATTTTCATTTCAGCCTTAAAGTAGCATGTCATCCTTTGTGTTCCAAACCCCTGTAAAAATGTTATAGCCCTTTCTTTCTTATTTCATTATTATGCTTTCCATGTGTGGTTTCTACTACTGACATTTACCAATATTTCATGTTTTTATTTTTTTGTTGACATGTTCTTTCATTTTTACATGTTTTCATTACTGTAATTTTATTCTTTTACCTGTTATTATTGGTTTTAATTATATGAAGTGTTAAGGACAAACCAGCCTTGCTTTACCTCCATTAATAGTCCAGTGGAGTGTGTGTCCGTGTATGTTAGTTCTTTGTATTTATCATGGGTATCCTTTAAAGCTAATGGTGTGCCAGAGTTGGGATGTGGACTGCATTTAGTAACACAGGAGTTTCCTCCCTTTTGAAAGGGTTATGCAAATAGGGTGCCTGTGTCCTAACAAATGCATTGATTTGTCTTTTTTTAGCCCTCTGCAAACAGAACAGCATGGCACAAAGCGCCTGGAACCATCTTCTGCTAAAACTTTGATTGATATAGGCACTCGGAGGATCTTCTCATCAGATCATGATATCTTCAGGGAGAGTGCCAGGAAATTCTTTCAGGAAGAAGTGCTGCCTTTTCACGCAGAGTAAGATAACCTCTTAAACATTTTGATTTTCCAATATTCATTTTTCCCCAAAATGCTTTTAGTGGTGTTACTTCTCATACAATAGGATATAAAGGTTATTATTAGGTTTTCATGTACAAGCTTTCTATTTCAAGTTTACCAAATTAAAACAAACCTGTAAAAGTGTGTGAAGGAAAATCACATATAATCAAAATTGAATCCATCCTTTGCGCTCCAGTGTAGGCAATCTGGCATCCTCAGCTTAGGCCCATGTGCAGGCAAATGCAGTTTGCAGAGTTGCAGCAAAGTTTACCTGCCTCTAAGATTAACTCACACAGATGTTTTTGGGGTAGACCGGGGGGATAGTTCACTTCCCACACTATTGGAAATAATCACTGAAAAAGGCTTTGATCATGTGTTACTGTCTCTCTTGCAGTAGATTTTGTAGCTACATGCAAATACATATAGCATGGTGAGGTGAGTTCTGGATTACCAAGAAACTGGCACAAAACATATTTGTTTGACTTTATTTTTTGTTTCTGTGGAAATACGTGCATTTTCTGTACCGAGTAGAAGTATTGCAATTCCACTGAACTAGAGCTGGAAGGTGGTTTTAACCCTTACTTTAGTCGTATTATCAATCACATTGTAGTGGTGAAAAGGAAAGAAATTAACTCAGGGTATGGTTTTGAACCAAAAGTGTGAAGCTGTAGTAGTGTCTTAAGCAACTTCTAGTTTACTTGAAGTGAAAACAGCAAGGGATAGTGAAGGGCTTATTCTGAAATTGCCCTGCCAGAGAGGATCCTGACAGCTCAAGTGTGTATCCACAAACAGCTGAGGTGCCTCAATTGAGTAGGTGGAGCATGATGGCTCTGGGGCAGGAATGAGCAGCAGGAGTCTTACAACAGGGTTGGTGACAGTTTGGGTTTTTTAATCCTCAAACCACAGCCTTATAGTAGTATGCTCTTTCACTGTACAGTCATATTCTGTTCATAAAACCAAATTTTTTTTGTGTGTTGGAAGGACTTCCAGGGCAGGTTTGGGTACATGTATTGGCTCTGTTTGAGGTTGCTGAAGATCCTATTTCCCATCTTGCTGAAACAACAATTTCCTAGGGAGGCTGGATCAAGTTGAACTTGTATTCTTGCATCACTTCAGTGGCCGATGAACCACTCTGTTCTCACACCTTTCAAGTAAACAGAGGCTTCAGGCAAAGTACACTAATGGTCTGGGCTGAGGTGAAGAGACAAATGTAACATCAGTGAATGCAATTGTGGGTTGTTGTGAGGAGGAGGAGCTCTGGTGCTGGGTGAAGTAGAGACAGGAATGTCCCTGAAAGTGGGGATCAGGGGGAAAGCAAAGATGGTAAAAAGAGATTTTAAGATTTCCAGTGTAGGAGCAAAAGCTCTGTGAATCAGCTTAAATACTGGAACAGCTCGCCCAGAGAAGCTGTGGTCAAGGTTCACTGGGACCCAGGTTAGGTGGGGCTTGGAGCAACCTGGGCTAGTGGAAGGTGTCCCTGTCCATGGAAGGGAGTCAGAACTCGATGAACTTTAAGGTCCCTTCCAATCCAAACCATTCTGTGATTGTTTTATATGTAGGATAAGATACTTGGATTAACTGCAGGTAAATAGGTATGGTATAGCTGTGCTGCACACAGGTGTGTCAGAGGAATATCTCTGATATAATCTGTTTACCATATAATTTTAAAATTGTGGCATTAGGAAAAAGAATAGGCATTTAAAAAAAAATTTAAAATTAACCTGGACCATTAATGGCCATCCAACCTTTTACTGAGTTAGCAAACCCCATAAAGAGGCAATAATATTTCAAGAATAGGTGATTCCTATGGTGTTAAAGTTTGCAAACTGTCAGCAGATATGCCTCAACTATCCATTTACACAAACTTGAAAGTACCTTAAAGCAGTCATTTACCAAGATACAGTACTGACTGGTACAAAGTGCACAGGGACAGATTTTTATACAAAACTGTCTAATACGGTATAATTTGGTTCTGATAAAGCATTTCTCATTGGTAGAGTTGAAGACTTTGACAAAAGATACTGATGTGTTATACTCATTTTTTGTGGGGGTAGGTGTACATCTGTAAATGGAATGTTAGGAGGATAAAGACCTGCCTGTAATTATCCAGATGGCTGGGGCTAAATTGCCTAAATCCCAGTCTGGTATAAGAGTCATAACAAATCTTATTGAAATCTTGTCAGGTTGCACATTGGAAGAAGAAGTTCAAACTTGTTTTACAGTTAGTGTCCCTGTAATGCCAGTGTCATCTGTGGACTTGAAGATTAGAAATTCGGTGATTAAGCTGCTGCTCCTTGGCTGTGACATCTAAGTTGTCTGTGTACCTTCTCCCTCTCTGTTGGTGTTCCAGTGTGAAGCAGCAGCCGTGACAGATAAACAGTAGCACGGGTGGGTGGGGTTCCGTGTGTGACTCTGGTTTTGTGTTCATTTTGCAGATGGGAGAAGGATGGCCAAGTGAGCAGGGAGCTCTGGGAAAAAGCTGGACAGCAGGGTTTGCTGGGTGTTGCTATTGCTGAAAAACATGGAGGCATCGGAGCAGATATTCTCTCCTCAGCCATCGTCTGGGAGGAGCAGTGAGTGCTACATGCTTCAGGAAGAATTTCAGTGATCATATTGTTTGTGACTGTATTTTTTTTCCATAAGTTATCCTCATTATGGACTACATTTGCTTACAGAAAATGATGTTATTTCCTGTTGAAAAGTTTACACATATGTAAATCCCTCCTGTTTTAAGTGTTCTGGATCACTGTTTGAGTAACACTGGCTTTGTGACTGGGGGAAGCTTTTTTTTTTTCTTTTTTTAGCCTGGTAAGCTAAAAATATATTTATTTTGGGTATATATAAAACATATCCATTTGGCTGTGAAATTAAATTCTATAAATAATTGTAAAAGTGTCAGAAGATCTCTGAGACTTCTGTGTAGTGGGGTTTTCTTCATTATTGGGTCTGTGTTGTAATGGTGCGAGTTCAGTGTTCAAGTGTTTGGTAGTACATTTTTTCTGAACTTCCCCCCTCCCATTTTTTTCAGGATGTATGTTAACTGTACAGGCCCAGGGTTCAGCCTTCATTCAGATATAGTCATGCCCTACATTGCAAACTATGGCTCTGAAGAACAGATTAAACACTTTATCCCACAAATGGTTACAGGCAAGTGCATTGGAGCTATTGCCATGACAGAACCTGGAGCTGGCAGGTAAGCCAAATACTAAAGCAATGGTCTCAACATTCTTTGCTGTCTGTTGATTTGTCAGTGAATAACATTCTGAGCCTGCTGGTTAGTTACTTTACAGACTAAACTATCCTACATTATAGCTAAGACTCGAAAAACCTGTTACAGATTGCTTTGTTATTTCAAGAGCTCGGAATCCATTTCTGTATTGTCCCACTGTGGGCAAATATGCTTTGTATTTGCTTTTGCAGTCTGAGTTTATAGATACCAACTTGCTTGTCATGTGAACGTACTTGAAACATGAAGCATAGTGAGTGGGAAATTACATACTTTGGTAAAGATGGCTTGGCTTTACTATTAGCTTTTTCTGTAGAACAGAACACCTTGCTTTTCTTTCCTCTGAACCTTTCAGAGGAATGTCCTTCCTTGCCCAGCACGTTTGGAGTAGACACCGCTGGTCTGACAGTTTCCCAAAAGGGAGAGGGACACATGAAGTACAAAACCTGTTGGTGTCACGTTTCTACAAATGGGAAAGGTTGCTCATGGCTTTCCACAGAGCCTCCTGATCAGGATTGAGCCTGTGTAGAGGATGTGGTTTTATCTGGTATTTGTCGTCTGAGGCATACTGGTGTCAGTGGATGTTGACCTGTTGATGTCAGTGCTCATATTACACCACCTCCCACAAGCAGAAAGGGGAAATGGGACCTCATGCTCCTGTATATGGTTGTGTGGATTTATCATCCTTTACGACAGCATGCTTGGGGTTTCTGTTACACTCTGCTATTTCACAATGTCTCACTGTCTTTTCACTGAGCCCATGTCTGGATGGTATAAAATCCACCTTATTTTGTATTGGATAGAATTTAAGATACAAATTGTAGCTTCTGGAATGGTTTCTTGAAGGACCTTTTGAATTTCGTTGTAGTGACTTGCAGGGAATACGGACGTATGCAAAAAAAGATGGAAGTGACTGGATTCTTAATGGGAGTAAGGTGAGTGCACTGACACACATACTACTCATAGGCTTTTGAAACTGAATGCTTTCAGCTGAACGCAGCAAGGTTCACTGCTCTCAGCATCTCCCCCCAGTCCTTTTGCTTTTAGTTTGGGTTTTTTGTGGGGGTTACGTTGTAGGTGGGTTTTTTTGTTCCAGTTCTTTTTTTGTATAGGTCTTGAGATACGTCTGTTGCAGGCAATTTACAAACTGATTTGTGGGAGGGCTTGTATGTGGGGTTTTTTTTTTGGTAGCTTTAAAATATGCCTATTAAAAAGTTTATTTTCCCTTAAACTGTGAAGGAAAGGGGGGAAAATGTGCTGAGTAATATGAACAGTATGGTTCCTAGTACTGATCTTTAACAATAAAATATATACACTACAGCTATGAAATCTTCTGTGGCCTGAGTAAAGACTTGTGTTGCCACAATGCAAGGTGTGGAGTCTTTATTCAGGAGCTTTCTGGTCTTGTTAGAAAAAAACTAAAACAGCTGCATCAGATGTTCTCAACCGTGTTGTCAAGCTGTGGCAAAGCAGTTTTTTCATTACCACAATGAAAAATAAGAATGCAGAAGTAGCGTTGAAGTTGGAGTGTGGGTTCAACAGGCCATTTTTTTGAAATCTATGAAATGTCTTAATCTTTTTTTGTACTGCTGCTGCTAATATAGTACTTACTGATAGAAGCTTCTGGTCTTAGCAAAATTTCAGTGGTGAGAATGTGTGTGAGCAGATATATATGCATAGGTGCTAAAAAGGTGCTCATGCCACTCACCTGAAGCCAAACAGGACAGAAAGCTTTCTTTTGTGGTTTTCAGATGGATCCATTTGACAGGCTCATCAGTTGTTCTGCAGGATAATAATAAGCAGTTGCAACAAGAAGCCATTGATATTTTTGAGTGTTATGCTTTACTAATTTAATTTCTAGACAAGAGAAATTGAGAAACTGTCTATTTAATATCTACATTTGATACTGTATTCCTTCTTTATCATGGGACAGACAAAAGATTCAGAGATCTGTGCATTCTTTAACTTCAGACTTCTGCCCCACACAATACTTCTCAAATTAATGTCTGCCTTGTTCCAAAACACTTAATAGCAAAAGCTTGAAATTCTTCTGGACACTTGAACCTTGCCTTTCCATTCACCTTTGAAAGTGTCAGTGTAATTTTACTTTCTGCTACTTGGTGATCTCTTCTGACCTCTCTGCACTTTGCTTTATTCTAAGTTTTTTATTGCCTTTTTTTACAGGTGTTCATCACTAATGGTTGGATGAGCGACGTAGTGATTGTGGTTGCGGTTACAAACCGGGAGGCCCGCTCCCCTGCTCATGGGATCAGCCTTTTTCTGGTGGAAAACGGAACAAAAGGTTTCATCAAAGGACGCAAACTGAACAAAATTGGCCTGAAAGCTCAAGTGAGTTCTCACAACCTCTGATGCAATTGACTTGGAGAAAGTCTAAACCCACTTAATGCCTGCCAACTGCTAAATAAATACAAGATGTGACTATGGTTCTCTTCCACTTGGTAGACTTCAGAGCACAAACATGCAACGCATGTATCCTGATTTTGCCTGTGGAAGTCTGAAGCATGTGATGGGCAAGGAGAGGCTGAGGAAGCTGGAGGCATTTACTCTGAAGAAGCCTGCAAGAACAAGATCTTACTGCTGTGTTTAGCTAAAGGGATGGTGGGGCCTGATCCTTCTTTGAGGAGCAGAGTGAAAGGGAGAGATGCAAAGGAGACAAGTTACATTAAGGAAAATTCTTAGTAGGTATTGGGGAAAAAAGTCCACCGGGAAAGTGATTGGATACTTGCACAGGGGCTGAGAGAGGTCCTGGAGCCTTCATTTTTTGAGCTTTGAGAAGCTTAAGTAGACAAAGCTCTCAGCTGACCGTTTTTCTGGTGCTGCTCTAGGATGTAAGCTAGATAATTTCTTGAGGATCCTTCCAGGCTAAATCTGTGATTTCAAGTTAAAGTGCACAATAGCAAGAAAACAGTATGGGAAAATTAGTTTAATGGGATGAGAATGTCAGACTCTCAACTATTGCATTTCAAATCCTCTTAGGACACAGCTGAGCTGTTTTTTGAAGATGTGCGGTTGCCAGCCAGTGCCTTGCTTGGAAAAGAGAACAAAGGCTTCTACTATCTGATGGCAGAGCTCCCTCAGGTAAAAGGAATGTGAGTGTTTGCTGTCTGCAGGAAGACTACAGAGGCAGTTTTTGTCATTAGTCCTGAAGTTCATGTATTGTGGTGAGCCACCTGGGTTGCTGAAGGATTGCTTTGTAAAACTCCAAAACATTTCTATGGGTTAAGCTCACAGGAGAAATAGCAGCCAGAAATTCTCAAGAGGTCTAAATTACACAAGTTTACTGGCAAAATATAGAAAATCAGGGCACTTTGAGAAATGATGTAGTGCAACGTCCAATTAATATAAAGCACTTACCTTAACATTAACTTAATCTGTTCAATTTAGCAACCTTTAAACCTGTCTGATGTTACACTACCGAAAATGTTCCATGAAAAGTGAATTAGAAGAAGAAAGGGAGAAAGATAGATGGAAAAAATACAGAAAAACACACATATAACTACCAGCTCCTGAGTTCAAGGGATGACGTGGAGACTCCCAAGAGGCTGGTAGGGTCAAGACAAACTCCCCTTGTGATCAGCCAAACCCTAGAGCCACCCTGACCCTCCCCCTGGGATGGCACTATGGTCACTCAGGAGCTGGCTTAGGTGAGACTGAGGCACTGCTTCCAGTGTGCCACAGCTGGCAGACACTGCAGGGCTGGGCTGGGGGGTGTGGTGTGCACAGCAGGGCCTGACTGCCCCCCCTACCCCCACACATGCATCTCAAAATGTCTGGAGACATCAGTCTTTCCCACAGTCTTGTGTGCAATGTTTTGTTGATACTGCTGGTTTTTAACTGAAGCACACAGTGCTAAGTGTAGAATTCTTTGGGCATTGCTAAAAGTGTTGATATCCCAGCAGCTCAAAGACAGACCTCTTAATCAACAACCTAGCTGTTGAAAAACCTAGGGGTTGTATATAAAAAAGAACATATCACAAATTTCCTGTGTACTTCTAGTATGGAAGTCCTTTCCTTAGTAAATTAAGTATAGTTTGGACATCTCTGATTCATTTGTCATTTTCTTTCAAGAGACAAACATTGCTGTTCTAGCTTTTCCGCAAGTAGAAGTATTTTAAAGTTACATTGAACTCTGTTCATATAACAAAGTAAAGAAATTGTTTAGCTGCCAAAATACCTTGCTAGTTTACAACTCAGTTTATGAAGTTTTGGAATTATTTTAGAGGACAAGGAGGCAATGTTGGTTTTCAAAATATGTCTGTGCTGTGTCAAAGCTATGCCGTATTTACCTCATTTGGTAGGGATCATGTTTTTTAATTTCATACTGTGAGTAATTACAAAGCATGATCAAAGGAAATCTTTTACTTTTTTAAACAGATGTGTCTGTGAACAGGTTCAATGCAATGCATCAGGCTTTTTCAGTGTTGACAGAAAAAATTGTCCTGCATTTAGCTTTTGTTTTGCGCTGTGCAATGAAGAAGGGAAAACGATCCTTTTTTTGTAGGCTTTTTTCCCCCTAGAGCTGTCCTGTTGAAATTGTTAGATAGAGTTGTTGTTTAGAGTGAGTAGTGGAAGCTAATAAATGAAACAGAATCTGACATGAATTTTTCAGTTGGTAAGGTTCCTGTGGTCAATCTGTAGCTATTTTCTGAGTCATTGTGATGGAGCATTACGCCAGTAATGACTTAAAAGTGAGCTTTAGACAGCAAGGCATTTGTCCAACTCATTAATTTCAGTAATGCAGTAGGTCTGGTTTGATGTTTTATGTGACTTCTGCTCCCACTCCCTTAATGAACAGCGCTGAACATCTGTGTCCTAATTGTGCATCTGATGCAGAGCAATGTCTAACTCATCTGGATTCTGTAATTTGTGTTTCAAAAGGAAAGACTGCTAATTGCTGATATGGCTCTTGCTGGCTGTGAATTCATGTTTGAAGAAACAAGGAATTATGTGAAGCAGAGAAAAGCTTTTGGGAAGACAATTGCACATTTGCAGGTGAGTTAGAATTGAGCTGCTTGTGTGCAGATTCTAGTGTGTTTGCTGTGCAGCTGTGTATGTGAGCAAATGAAAATCACTGGGCTGTTTTGAAAGGGTAGTTTTCAAAGCTTTCACTGTTGGACTGTGGCTGTTTTTTTCCTCTGTGTCCATTGTTCATTTTTGAAATGCAAAACTAATAATTTTTAAGAAGCACCAGAAAAGGCTTAATATATGTTATTTTATGACTTGGGTAGGTAACCTCCCAGCAGTGCTGCTTCTGAGGAGAAAATAGGTAGGCAAGAAGTATACTGGCTCCTTGCTGCTGCTGAAGAATGATCCCCTTGTTGATCTTAGGCTTGCATTTTACTGCCAGAGGTCCTAATCACAGGGTCCATCACACCTGCCTGTATTTGTGCCTGAAATCCTGGGGGCTGGCAGTGCAGAAACTGTGCTCCTCTGGACGCGGAGCATTGCAGAAAAATCATTTTGGAGGCTGCTGGAGGAGGGGCCTCCCAGCAGTGACCTTGCTGCCCGAGTGCTGCAGAGGAGCTTCATCAATGTTGTAATGAGATTCGTCAGCCAGCAGCAGTTTGGGTGTTTGTGTGCCTGCATGTAAAACTGTTGGGTCATGCTCAGTGGGCAGAGCTAACCCCTGATGGAGGTAGGTAATTGAGTTTTGAGACGTTTGTGCCTACACTCTTTAGCTGCAGTCTTAAAATAGAAGTTGCTTTCCACAGGATTGCTATACTACAATTTTCCTGACAACTACATTAACTGTTAGGGCTGAAGGAGGCAAGCTCCTGCTTGTTTGGTGTATAGGATAGAACTGACTCACACGGGTTAAAGATGTTGGCTGCCTCTTTTTTTTTATGATACACTTTTGAAATAACAGAAAAATCTATTTCTACATCTTGAGACTTGTGTCTTGAGACTTTATTTGTCCAACTCAAATATTTAGTTGTGAAAAGCACCAGAACTGAAACTTTTAGAGGCTGGAATGCTAGGTGTCCTTCAGGGGATTATGAACTTTATCTGTTTTTAAAGTTAACTTTCAGGACTCTGTAATTCCAGATAGAATTAAGTATGCGCACTGTGCAACTGAAACACAAAAGAACTATATTTTAACTTTTTTTAATGTAGTTAGGGGATGCTTCCTATTTATAGTAGTTCACTGTGCACAGTTCTCCAAAATAATCTCATTTTTTAGCCTAGGCCACCAGCAGGAGGACAATAAATTTCATAAAGTATATTACTTTTACCAAAATAATGAATTTCTGCATATCTCTTCAATTTCCTTTTTTTGCTGCTGATGACTTGAGTGTGCATATTACAAATAATCCTTTCCAATTACAGCTCTGCCTTGGGCTAATTCATTTAGTTATGCCACATTACAGCATTTGAAATTAATTCTTTCCTTGTAGTAGTACACTGGGCCAGTATATTTATTGTCAAGGGAAGCAAGATTTTTTTTTTTTTTTAAATATACATTTCTAGAACTGAAATAAGAAAGAACTTTTATTATGATATTTTTATCCCCTCCCTACCAGAATTGCAAGAAGGTGGTTGAATGCCTGCCTGGTCTGGTTTTACATAACCTTATGATGGATTTTATCTCTTCTATCTAGACCTCTTTTCAATGTGACAGAATTCGGTACTGAAAAACTTCCTGATAGTCTAAAATTCCTTTTATTTTTTGCTTCAGTCTCTTTGCATGTAGCTTAAACTATGAAGAATACATAGAAAAAGCATTCAATAGATGGTGAAATGTTATTAATTAGGAAATTTCATGGCTCTACAGAGTGAAAGGATGTTTCCTCGCAAGAGGGAGCTGAGTGGCAGAGCACTCTCCACATGCTCTCTAGGAATTTGTTTCCCCTTTCTCTTGTGCTTTTTCTCTTAAATTTGTGTTTTGAGTTGACCTTGAAAAATAAAGAGCAGTAACTTTGTCTAATGAGACTGATGAATACACAGTTGTCTGGAAAGTACAGTGTCTTGTGATGGACAGAGCCAAAGTTTGAAGTAGTGATTTCTAACAGCAATCCTTTTGGAAAATACTGCATTTTCTACCTAAAGTGTTAAACTGCACTGTACTTCTTTCCTCTACCCTCTCTATCCACTTTCAAAACAAGACAGTACAGCACAAGTTGGCTGAAATAAAAACACAGATTTGTGTGGCCCGAGCTTTTATGGACAACTGTTTGCAGCTCCATGCAGATAAACGCCTGGACTCCGCCACAGCCTCAATGGCAAAGTATTGGTATGTGCTTACAGTCATCTGAAAGTGTTCCTTGCATGATCATAGCTCTAATGATGTGCTCAACAAAAAGCAAAGGTACATTGCAAACCAGGGTTGGTTAACCAGATCAATTTCAAAATCGAGGTATACTTTGCAAAATAGGCTTCCATTAATAACAAGATCATGCCTCTGCTTTAGCTTTAAGTAAAAGCAAGTGCTCCATTGGTATTTAGACAAAAATTTACATGTTGTTAGCAATTTGTTGTTGGGTGTTTTTTGGTTTTCTTTGTTGTTTTTTTTAGTGGGATATATGGCTTAGTTTGGGTTTTATTAAAGCAAGATTTGAATATTAGGAGCCAAATTTAAATATATTTGAAGTTCTGTGATACTGTTTAGTTAATGTTGCTTAACAATAGCTGTTTGGCCTTGCCAGTTTTGAAAACTATCTGGTTTTGGGAGGAAATAGTTGGCTACAGCTGTTGCTGTAACTGAGACTGAACAGTGCTTTCCTTTATTGTCCAGAACTTCTCCCTTACCCCGAACTGGTGGTGTTATATGTTAATTTAGTTTTGCCAGAGCAATAAAAAGCTGGAAACATCTAAAGTCGTGGTACATGAATTTGTATAGTTTTAGCTTGTTGCAAAGATGGGAGGGAAAAAACACATGAGTCATGAGCAAAGAAATTTATGGAAGATACACAGGTTTACAGTTCTTAGGCTTTTCAAAATAGGTATAGAGGAAAGTAGTAGAAATATTTACAATGGAAGGAAGGCTTTTGAGTGCTATTACTGGCAGTGATTACCTAGAAGTACCAGGTACAGAAGCAGAGGTATTCAGTTTTGAGGAGGAAGAAACAGCTAATGCCAGCTGAAATATGCAGACTCACTTCCTCAACAAATTTCCCTAAGCAAGGCTTTTGAAACTCCCTCACTTTCACAGCTGTTTACTATCATGATTTGTTGTGGATTTCCTCTTTCCTCTGTGAAGTCCCTGTGACTCTTCCATAGGACTCACTTAAATAGTCTAGACAATGCTTGAATGTAGAATTACCTTATTCCCCAATGTATTAGGTGATTCTCTCTAGTCTCGAATTTTCCTTCAAGCTTTTTGTATAGAGAATTACTTGAATTAGTGCTTTGAAGGATTTTAAAACCTGGTTTGTGCATCTTTTTTTTTATATCTGGAGAAAGGTCTGTAGGGTTGTTTTGGTTTGGTTTTTCTTGCGGTGACAGGTTGTGGTGCGTGGCTAAAAGAATTTGAGAATATATTTAGGAAAGGCAGTTGCAGTAACTCACTGCTGCAGAATTACAGTTGGTATAATAAACTGTAAGAATTTAAATTGTGAGGGGATAGTTTGTGGAAAAAGCCATTATTCCAGGAGAAGCAATTGGCTTGTCATTTTCATTTCTTCTGTTGCCACTGAAAGCTGTGCGCTTAGAAAGTCTTTTTTTTTTTCATGTCTTCTAACTGCAGTTTGAGCTTCCAGTGCAATTATTTTTTTAAATTTTGCTATTAAATCCATATTTTGCAGTCAACAAATGCTGTTGGAGAATTACAGTATATTTTAGAATTGAAGGCTATGGTGGAAAAGGCTATTGGGAAAGTTTATTGCAGGAAATAAATTATGCCCAGGTGATGGTTATGCTCAGAGTACCCTGGTGTGTTGCTAATTGCAGCCGTGGGGGGAAGCCTGGTTTATTGTTAATTTCTGACAAAGCTGAGGGATTTGGCAAGAAAAGACACTGTATCAACTTGCTTCACAAAAAGATTCTCTTGGCCTGTGAGAAAGGTAAACAGGCTTCTCTGTTTTAAAACCTTTTCCTTTTCTGAAAGCTGTCCCATAAAGGGAACACAAACTTTAATGCATTAAATTGAGCTGTATTTATTTCTTACTAATCATGTTATGTTTTTGTCTTGTTAATGTCTCTTTAACTTCTGTAATGGTTTGCAACATTATGTCCTTCTAACAGCAAATTTCCTTTTGGCCATTTAAGGTGTTCTGATCTCCAAAACAGCATAGCTACTCAGTGTGTACAAATGCACGGAGGATGGGGGTACATGTGGGAGTATCCAATTGCAAAGTAAGTGTAACATTTCAGATTGTGTGATAAAAGATTACCAGCAAAGTCAAGTGAGGCACTTCCTTTGCGTCTGTGTCTTAGTTGTTTAGGGTTAGTAGTGATTCACTGTTCCTTTTCTCATCATGTTTAATTGAAAAGGGAATTTTTGTACTGTAGATGTCTGCAGGAAGGCTTTGTTTTGATTCTCCAAATAACTCATATAAGCTGTTCAGCAATTATTGTCTGGATTTTGTTGTTTTGGTTTTTTTTTTTTAACAAAAGAGAAGGTGTTTTAGAAGAAAATGGTAATTGAAAGAGCAGAAGCAAAACTATAAAAGTAGAAATGGGGGGAGCTAGTTTATATTTTATCTGAAATTAAATACATATGGGTGAAGAAAACATGTTGATCAGATACCACTGAGTATCAAATTGCCAAATCAAGAGCATAACTGGCTACGTTCAGCTTTTTTACATCTTTTAAAATGAAAAAGTTGAGATTTTTATGTAGAAAAAGGAATTTGCCATTCCCATATTTTTCTGACTTTGTGAATTTAGAGACATTTATGGAGCTTTTGTATATATCCTTGTGTATTATCTGTGAAGCTTGTGTGCAGGCCATGTGACACACTAAGTAGAGATTTTGGTGCTGTTTTTATGAAAAAAATCAAGGAGGTGATAATCTGACAGTAGAAATAGCAAAAACAGGACTGCTGTGCAGTTGTCATAAGTAAGCTAAAGTTTTTTAACTGAGAAGGTTTAGGTTTCTTTACATGCACTGAGTATGAAATGTTGCTTTAAAATAACTTGTTCCTCCGTGTTTTCATTGAGTGTAATTTGTGAGTGATCTGCACCATCTTATTAAAGGAAGGCCAGCAAGCTGTGATTGGGGTGTCCTTGAACCCCTGCTTGTCTCTGTCTACAGTAGTTGCCCACACAGGGTTTTATTATCTCTGTGGTCCAGTAATATGTAGATTTCCAGAGAATGCCACATTCTGGGCTGCTCTCTGTGTGATAAAGCAGAATGAAGATGGAAAAGTCCTGTGGGCTGTCACCAGGAACAAGAATTGGGAGTGTAGTAGTAGCAGCAGTCTGGGTGTTTTTTTTTTTATTTTTTTTTTTGTTTAATTAGAGGCAACAGAGGAGATTTTACACTATAAACAAACAGGGAAGAGATACTGACCCAGTTCCTGGTTGGCACACAGCACCCTGGAAAGCAATATTCTAGGTAGTTGAAGCCTCTTAGAAAATAACTGCTTTATCAATGGAAGGAGTATGCTTTGAAGAGGGATCTCTAAAGATAAAATGCTCTTTGTTTTTGGTTGTATGTTCATTCTGAGGTGTTGTGTGTAATATTTCCTTGTTTTTGCTTTTTTCCTCCCTTAGAGCTTTTGTGGATGCCCGTGTTCAGCCAATCTATGGTGGTACCAATGAAATAATGAAAGAACTTATTGCTAGAGACATTGTCAGTGACAAGTAGGGCAGATGATTGCTACTTTGCAGAGTCTTGCAGAATCCTTTTCTATATTAATATATGGCATAAAATCAGACATCAGAATGTAAGTAAAATAAATGTGCTGTATAATGTTCTTTAAGGGAAGTGACACTTAAAGTGACACATGTTAGTAATAACAGTGTGCTCACGTGCAGGATATCTAATATTTAATTAATATGTTGTCTTTGTACAACACGTCTCTGGGTGTCGAGAGTTGCAGTAGTGAAAGGCAATTTTATCTCTGGAACATTGGGTAGCCTAGTCTTTCAGACTTGAACCCACTGTGTTCAATGAACCCAAACTTCACTTTTCAGAATCAAAACTCGAGAGAAGCCATATTTCTAACAAATAAACAAAATTAAATATTAATGTAACTTTGAATTTGTATTTCCCCTTGAGAAGTAGAACTTGACACTCTCGCTGTTGTTGCCATACACCTGCTCACTGTGCAGCAGCCACCTGCTATGCAGCTGACCTCTGTTATTACATCTAACCCGGAATGCCTTATTTTAATTACTTTGGTCAAATAAGCATAATAAAGCATTTCTATGCAATCTCATGCTTGTCTGCGGTTACTTCAAAGCCCGTGGGGAAACGGGGCTTCCTCTGTGCCCGTGTTCACCTCAGGGCGCTGGGGGGCAGTTCGGAGCGAGGGAATGTGATGCAGGTGAACTTGAGGGCTTTTTATTGGCGATAGTGATTTGGAATGTGAGTGTTTATGAGGAGTTTTAGCCCTTTCCCCGTGCTGCGCGGTAAGAGTTGAACCTATCCCGAGCGGGGAGCGCCGGTGTCCCCTCTCCTCCCACACGGCCCCGGCGCGGGGGGGCGGGGGGGGGGAAGGGCGGTGTCCTCGCGTCAGGCGGGGCCCCGCCAATGGCGGACGGCCACGCCCCCGGCCTAGCCACGCCCCCGGCGCCCCGGATTGGCCGCGCTCCTCCCCCTGAGGAGCAGGGGAAGCCCCGCCCCGCCGCGCTGCGCTTTAGCTGGGCGCGGACTCTTCAAGAGCGGCAGTGTGAGCCGTGGCGGGCGCTGTGCTGTGCGGGGTCGCGGCGGCGGCGCCGGCGCCGCTGCGGAGAACCCGCCGGACGCGGAGGCAAGCGCGGGGCGCGGCGCGGCGGGGCGCCGTGAGGCGGCGGGGGCACGGAGGGGCAGGGCGGGCGGTTGGTTCCGCGGCGGGAGTGGCGGTGCGCATGCGCGGCGGTGGGGGCGGTGGCGGGGGTTGTTAAACGGTCCGGCGGCGGCGGGGCGGGGCCGGCGCGGAGGCGGCGGGGGCGGGACCGCGCTGTGCAGGGGCGGGGCCGCTCGCGGCCGCCCACTGCCCGAGCGCGGGTACCGCCCCCGCCGCCTCACAGCGCCGGCCCCGACCCGCCGGCGCGCCGCGACGTTCCCCCCGCCACGCCCCCCACCCCGCGCATGCGCACCCGCACTCCCGCCGCGGGAACCAACGCACGCCCTGCCCCTACCGTGCCCCGCGCTCACGGCGCGCCCCGCCGCGCCGGCACCCGCGCTTGCCTCCGCGCTCCGGCGGGGTTTCTCCGCAGCGTGCGGCCGGCGCCGACGGCCGCGACCCCGCACAGAACAGCGCCCCGCCACGGCCACACTGCCGCCTTCTTGAGATGTCCGCGCGCCAGCTAAAGCGCAGCGCGGCGGTGGCGGGGATTCCCCTGCCTCCTCAGGGGGAGGAGCGCGGGCCAATCCGGGGCGCCGGGGCGTGGCTAGGCCGGGGGCGTGGCCGCCGTCCGCCATGGCGGGGGCCCCGACTGACGCTAGGACACCGCCCTTCCCCCCCCCCGCCCCCCCGCGCGGAGGCTCGTGTGGGAGGAGAGTGGACACCGGGCGTCCCGCAGGGATAGGTTAAATCTTACCGCGCAAAGCACGGGGAACGGGCTAAAACTCCTCATAAACACTCACATTCCAATCATATCGCCAATAAAAAGCCCTCAAGTACGTTCACCTGCATCACATTTCCCTCGCTCCGAAAGCCCCCAGCGCCCTGAGGGTGAAAAACGGGCACAGAGGAAGCCCACGTTTCCCACGGGCTTGAAGTAACCGCCAGACAAGCATTGAGATTGGCATAGAAATGCTTATTATGCTTATTTGACCAAAGTAATTAAAATAAGGCATTCCGGGTTAGATGTAATAACAGAGGCAGCTGCATAGCAGGGGCTGCTGCACGGAGCAGGTGTATGGCAACAACGCGGGAGAGTGTCAAAGGTTCTACTTCTCAAGGGGACAAAAATAAAATTCAAATTTAAATTAATATTTAATCTGTTATTGGTTAGAATAGGCTTATATCGAGTTTTGATTCTGGAAAGTGAAGTTGTGGTTCACTTGAACATAAAGTCGGTCAAGGCTGGAAAGATAGGGCTAACCAATTGTTCCAGAGATAAAATTGCTCCTTTCAATACCTGCAAACTCACATCGGAACAAACAAGAAGACGTGTTGTACAAAAAGACAAAATTATAATTAAATATTTAGGATATCCTCAGCAGCGTCGAGCACATGTTATACTAACATGTGTCACTTAAGTTAGCACTTCCCCCCCTCCTGTGAAAGAAACATTATACAGGCCCATCGTATTCCACCTCCCCCCTAACATTACTTCATGCACCAGTAGTGAGTAGGCCATATATTTCAAAAGTAGAAACAGGATGCTGCAAGACTCGTGCAAAAGTAGCATATCACATTGCCCAGGGTACTTGTCCACTGAAATGTCTCTAGCAATAAGGTCTTTTCATCTATTTCATTTGTTGTTGGTGTGCAGACCCCACCCCCCCCCCCCCCCGGCCCACACCCCCCCGACCACCAGTTATTGATGGCTGACACTACGGGCATCCACAAAGCTTCTAAGGGAGGAAACAAGCATAATTTAAAAATTAGAAAAAACACAGGAATATTAACACAATCACTGCAGGAATGAAACATGTTACACACCAAAAACAAAGAGCTTATTGTTGTATTTCTTTAGAGAGATCCCTCTTCAAAGCATACTCCTTCAATTGAAAAGCCGTTAGCAAATGTTATTTTTTCGAGAGGTTCATCTACCTAAGAATAGTCCGCCCCCCTCCCCCCCTGCCCCCCTCACCCCCACCGCCCCCCAGAGCCCCTCGCCCCACTCCCCCCCGTCCCCCCTCCCCCCCCCCCCCCCCCCCCACCTTGGTGCCAAACCTAGGAACCTGGGGCAGTTATCTCTCCCTGTTTGTTTATAGTGTAAAATCTCCTTCTGGTTGCCTTCTATATTAATACAAAAAAAAATATAAAAAAAAAAAAAACAAAAAAAAAAAAAACAAAAAAAAATAAAAAAACCAAACCCCCCCCACCAACCCCCCCCCAGCCCCCAGAATGGGGGTGGTTCTCGCCCACGCTGCAATGGGAACATGAGATAGGCCCAAGCCCGGGCAGAGACTGATAAGTTTTTGAGGCATTTCTCTTGTAATTACATAGTTCTTTACTGCGTTACCCAAAACACGAACGTAATGAATTAAATTACCCGGGTGTGGTGTGTGGGCAACTCACGTGGAGAAGAGACCAGCAGGGGTTCAAGGACCTACCCCAATCACAGCTGGCGGGCCCTTGCCCCTTGAATCTTCCACTAAGCGTTGAGGGTGCCAGAAGGCCTACCTCTACAGATTCGTTGATAGTGTTAGAACTCACCTGCGCTTAGAGTAACACCGCGATACTGCGCCAGCCTCTGTCAGTAGGACTACAAGTATTTTGGTGTTACCTTTACATTTAATAAATACTGAAACAGCAAGGCATACTTCTATACTCAGGTCTCATGTGCATGGGTAAAGAAACCCTAAACCTTCTCACTCCCAATTCCAAACTCACAGGTTGTGTAAAAAAATCCAAACCACTAGTATTAGTACGCAACATTGATCTTGAACTGACAACTGCCACAGCAAGTCCTGGTTTTGTTGCTAAAACTTGTAGTCATAAACCCTGTACCCTAGATTTATTCTAAAGCAACTGTCAGTGCACCTTAGAATGATTTTTTAATGGCCACAAGAAAAAAAAGCCCAAGGCCCAAAATTCTCTTTCAACACCTACTAATAGTTAGCGTAACAAGGTGATGCCTTTTGTTTTAATTTGCGGATAGTGCGCACAAGCAGTAGCCTTTACACAAGAGAATACACATAGGAATATATAACAAGTGTTAAAGCCATCAACATAAAGGTACGACATCTATAGACATTTCCAACGGTTCATGGAAACGAAAAGATATGGGGAAATGCGGCACAAATTACGTGTTTCTACATTTTAGAAGAATTCGCAAACTTGGGTGCGCTGTTGGTAAGAAGGAAGGTGTAATGATAAAAAAAGCTATACACCCTGACCACCTCCTAATTGTTCTAAGCCCATGGTTATGACTAGTTCGATTCTGTTTGGCTGCACATCAAATTTGATACCGTGCGTATCCTGTGGATAGATGATTACTAGGGGTCCTGCACATTCAAATCAAACACTTTTTAGTATTTCTTCGTATCAATCCCAATTTATTGAGCAATTAGAATTTCAAGAGTAAATATAACTAGCTTCCACCCAATTGATTTCTAACTTAATAGTTTATGAATCTCTCCAACTGGCCATCTAGGTTAAGTCAAATTACACCTTATCTTATAAAAAATACACCGTCTCTTTGTGGTCAAAAAATACTATTTATATAATTTTATTTTAATTAACAAATATCTGAAAAGGCATATAAAGTATAGCCTTTCTAATCTATCTTCAAAGACCTTTATTGTAATAATTGTGTTAGTCCTATAAGGCCTAGAAGGCCGAAGCTGCAAACAGCTTATGGTAAAAACCCACTAGAACTGTTATTGTAAGTGGAGAAGAAGTAACAGATAAATAATAACAAAACAAAAAAAGCGACTTCCTGCAGACTCTTCTGCTACATACAAAAAATTCCCCTTTTCAATCCCTTTTAAAATATAGGGATGAAAAGGAACAGGTGTTTGACATCCACTACCTAACCCTAAAACCTGAAGACACAGAAGCAAAGGGAAGTGCCCTCACTTGACCTTGCTTTTGGTAATCTTTTATCACAGACATATTCGACGGAAAAAAAAATTGCATATAATCCCGTCCAAATTTATTAGTACTATTACTATTGCATAGCTTTGGTTGGATACTCCCCATGTACACCCATCCTCCGTGCATTTTGTACAACCTGAGTAGCTATGCTGTTTTGGTGAGTGAACAGGGCATCACGCTGCCTAACACCTTTTAGAGTCCATCTCAATTAATTGGTGCCCAAAGAATGATGTGAGGAAGGCAATTTGTGCTTCCCTTATGTTTTGTGTGAATTATAACGCATGCTAAAACTCATGCAAGGACCAAACTACGGAGCCCATAAATGTTGCAAAACCCTTTTACAGAAGTTAAAGAGACATTAAACAACGACAAAACACACAAATGCTAGTAAGAACATAACATACAGCTCAAATTTAATGCATAAAGTGTGTGTTCCCCTATTATGGTGACACGCTTTCAGAAAAAGGAAAAGGTTTTAAAAACAGAGAAGCCTGTTTACCTTATCTCACAGGCCAAGAGATATGCTTTTGTGAAGTGAGCAAAGGGTGGTATTACAGATGTTTATCTTTGCCAAAAATACCCTCAGTGTTTTGTAAGCATTAACAGAATAAACCAGGCTTCCCCCAGCACGGCAATATGCAAATTAAAGCAACCCCCCCAGTGGTAACCGGGCAAAGCCATCACCTGGAGCTCATATCTTTTTGAAATTTCCTGCAATAAACTTTCCAATAGCCTTTCACCTAGCTTCAATTCCTTGTATACAAATATACTGTACTTCCCAACAAGGCAGGTTGTTGACTGCAAAATATGGAATGTTAAATACGCAAAATGTTTAAGTTGTTGAAAAAATGGGCACGGAAGCTCAAACTGCAGTTAGAAGACATGAAAAAAAAAAAAAGACTTTCTAAGCGCACAGCTTTCGTGGGCAACAGAAGAAATGAAATAGACAAGCCAATTGCTTCTCCTGGGCATAATGGGGCATTTTGCACAAAACTATCCCTCCAATTAAATTCTTAACAGTTATCTATAACCAACTGTAATACTGCAGCAGATAGTTACTGCAACTGCCTTTCCACTAAATACATTCTCGAGATGATCCTTTAGCCAACCGCGCACCACAACTCCTGTCACCCCAAGAAGAAAAACCAAACACACATACACCCACTATCAGATGACCCTTTGTCCAGATATAAAAAAAAAAGATGCACAAACACCGGTTATAAAACATCCATTCAAAGCACTAGATATCAAGTAATACTTTATACAGACAAAAAGTGGAAGGAAAATTCGAAGTACTCAGTAGAGAGACACCTCACACCTGTATAGACATGGGTGTGGAATAAGGTCCCATTCTACATTCAATGAATTGTAGCTAGACTAGTTAAGTGCAGTCTACTTAGGGAACGAGTACGGGCATGCACTTACATTGAGAGAGAGTAAAAAGAGCGGAAAATCCATCTATACAAATCATGATAGTAAACAGCTGTGAGTGAGGGGGAGTTCAATAGAGCCTGCTTATTGGGAAGCATTTTGATTGAGGAACGTGAAGTACATTGCAGTTCATTTCAGTCTGGCATTAGCTGTCTTACAGTGTCCTCTCAGAACTGATACCGTTCTTGCCTATACGTTGTACCTGGTTACGTCTACGGTAATCACTGCCGTAATATGACACATCACAACGCCTCTATCTTCCATTGGTAAAGCATTTTAACACTACTTATCCTCTATTATTGGTGGGCACTAATTTTGATAAAGCCTAAGAACTGAACGGGGTGATTGTCTTCCATAAAATTTCTTTGACCTCATGATAATGTCTGTTTTATCACCACACTCCACTCCTTCGCAACAAAGCTAAAAATATACACACAAAGTCCATTTGTCCCGCGTACTTAGATGTTTCCAGCATTTTATTGCTCTGGACACAATATTACAATACAAAGTACAATTGATAACAAACCCCCAGTTCGAGCCGCCCCAACAGTCAAAGGCGAACGCTTCTGTGGGCGAAATAATATGAAAGCAACGTTTCAGCTCAGTTAGACAGCAACGCTGTAGCAACTATTGTCCCTCCCCCAACCAGATAGAGTTTCAAAACTGGCACAGCGCCAAACAGCTGATTGTTATTTTACAGTCATAGAATTAAAAGTTAAACAAGTATCCCAGAACTTGCAAATATATTTACAAAT
>CM031863.1:33279611-33372085 GCA_018697195.1 Certhia americana | reverse complement strand
GAATAGTTTGTGGAAAAAGGCCATTAATTCCAGGAGAAGTCAATTGGCTTGTCATTTATCATTTCTTCTTTGCCACTGATAGCGTGCGCTTAGAAAGTCTTTTTTTTTTTCATGTCTTCTAACTGCAGTTTGACGGCTTCCAGTGCAATAGAGGTATTTTTTTTAAATTTTGCTATTAAATCCATATTTGCAGTCAACAATGCTCTTTGGGAATTACAGTAATTTAGAATTGAAGGCTTGGTGGAGAAAAGGCTATTGGGAAAGTTTATTGCAGGGAATAAAATTATAGCCCGAGGTGTGGTTATGCTCAGGTACCCTGGTGTGTTTCTAATTGCAGCCGTGGGGGGACGCCTGGTTTATTGTTCTAATTTCTGACAAAGACTGAGGGATTTGGCAAGAAAAGACACTGTATCAACTTGCTTCACAAAAAAGATTCTCTTGCCTGTGAGAAAGGTAAAACAGGCTTTCTCTGTTTTAAAACCTTTTCCTTTTCTGAAAGCTGTCCCATGAGGGAACACAACTTTAATGCATTAAAATTGAGCTGTATTATTTCTTACTAATCGGGTTATTTTTTGTCTTTTTACTGTCTCTTTAACTTCTGAATAATGTTTGCAACATTATGTCCTTCTAACAGCTAATTTCCTTGGCCATTTTAAGGTGTTTCTGATCTCCAAAACTCATAGCTACTAGTGTGTACAAATTCCACGGAGGTTGGGGTCACATGGGGAGTATTCCATTGCAAAGTAAGTGTAACATTTCAGATTGTGTGATAAAAGATTACCAAAGCAAAGTCAAGTGGGCACTTCCTTTGCGTCTGTGTCCTTCAGTTTTTTAGGGTTGTAGTGATTCACTGTTCCTTTTCTCATCATGTTTAATTGATAAGGGAGATTATTGTACTGTAGATGTCTGCAGGAAGGCTTTGTTTTTTGATTCTCCAAATAAATCATAGTAAGCTGTTTCAGCAATTATTGTCTGGATTTTGTGTTTTGGTTTTTTTTTTTAACAAAGAGAAGGTGTTTTAGAGAAAATGGTAATTGAAAGAGTCAGAGCAAAACTATAAAATTAGAAATGGGGGGAGCTAGTTTATATTTATCTGAATTAAATACATATGGGTGAAGAAAACATGTTTGATCAGATACCCTGAGTATCAACTTGCCAAATCAAGAGCGATAACTGGCTACGTTCAGCTTTTTACATCTTTTAAAATGAAAAAGTTGAGATTTTTATGTATAAAAAGGATTGCCATTCCCATAGATTTTCTGACTTTGTGAATATAGAGACGTTATGAGCTTTTGTATATACCTTGTGTATTATCTGTGAGCTTGTGTGAAGGCCATGTGACACACTAATTATAATTTTGGTGCTGGTTTTTATGAAAAAAATCAAGAGGGTGATAATCTGACAGTAGAAATAGCAAAAACAGGACTGCTGTGCAGTTGTCATAAGTAAGCTAGAAGTTTTTTTAACTGTAGAAGTTTTTAGGTTTTCTTTACATGCACTGGACGTATGAAATGTTGCTTTAAATAACTTGTTCCTCCGTGATTTTCATTGAGTGTAATTTGTGATGTGATCTGCACCAGCTTTTTAAAATAATATAAGAAAAAAGATAAATAAAAAAAAAAAAAGAAAACAAAAAAAAAAAAAGAAAAAAAAGAAAAAGGAAAAAGGGAAGAAAACCAATAAAAAGAAATAAGAAAAGAAATAAAAAATAAAAGGGGGAAGAACAAAAATAAAACAAGAAAAAGGAAAAAAAAAAAAAAAAAAATAAACAAAGAAAAAAAATAACAAAAAAAAAACAAAAATAGGAGAAAAAGGCCAGCAAGCTGTGATTGGGGGTGTCCTTGACCCTTGCCTTGTCTCTGTCTACAGTAGTTGCCCACACAGGGTTTTATTATCTCTTGGTCCAGTAGTATGTGATTCCAGAGAATGCCACATTCTGGGCTTCTCTCTGTGTGATAAAGACAATGAAGATGGAAAAGTCCTGTTGGGCTGTCACCAGGAACAAGAATTGTGAGTGTAGTAGTAGCAGCAGTCTGGGTGTTTTTTTTTTTTTTTTTTTTTTTTTTTTTATTAGAGGGCAACGGAGGAAATTTTAACACTATAAACAACAGGGAATAGATACTGACCCCAGTTCCTGGTTGGCACACAGCACCCTGGAAAGCAATATTCTAGGTACGTTGAAGCCTCTTAGAAAATAACTGCTTTATCATGGAAGGAGTATGCTTTGAAGAGGGTTCTTAAAGATGAAAATGCTCTTTGTTTTTGGTTGTGAATGTTCATTACTGAGGTGTTGTGTGTAATATTTCCTTTTTTTGCTTTTTTCCCTCCCTTAGAGACTTTTTGTGGATGCCCGTGTATCAGCAATCTATGGTTGTACCAATGAAAATATGAAAGAACTATTATTGCTTAGACATTGTCATGACAAATATGGCGATGATTGCTACTTTGCAGAGTCGTTGCGCATCCTTTCTATATTATATATGGCATAAATCAACATCATAATGTGTAAGTAAAATAAATGTGCTGTATAATGTTCTTTAAGGGAAGTCCCTTAAAGTGACCCATTTAGTAATAACAGTGTGCTCACGTGCAGGATATTAATATTTAATTAGATAGTTGTCTTTGTACAACACGTTCTGGGTGTCGGTAGTTGCAGTAGTGAAATGGCAATTTTACTCTGGAACATTGGGTAGCCTAGTCTTTCAGACTTGAACGCCCCCCAACCCCCCGCAAAACACCCCCCCACTGTGTTCAATGAACCCAAACTTCACTTTTCAGATCAAAACTCGAGAGAAGCCATATTTCTAACAAATAAACAAAATTAAATATTAATGTAACGTTGAATTTGTATTTCCCCTGAGAAGTAGCACTTTGACACTCGCGCTGTTGTTGCCAGCACCTGCGTCACTGGTGCGAGCCGCCACCTGCTATGCAAAAGCAAAAAAAGGAAAATGACCTCTGTTTTACATCTTAACCCGGAAGCCTTATTTTTAATTACTTTGGTCAAATAAGCATAATAAAGCATTTCTATGCAATCCATGCTTGTCTGCTGTTACTATCCAAAGCCCGGTGGGGAAACGGGGCTTCCTCTGTGCCCGCGTTCACCTCAGGGCGCTGGGGGGCAGTTCGAGCGAGGAATGTGAGGCGGTGACTTGAGGGCTTTTTATTGGCCGTAGTGATTTGGAATGTGGTGTTTTGAGGAGTTTTAGCCCTTCCCCGTGCTGCTCTGTAAGAGTTGAACCTATCTCCGAGCGGGGAGCGCCGGTGTCCTCCTCTCCTCCCACACGGCCCCGCGCGGGGCGGGGGGGGGGACGGGCTGTTGTCCTCGCGTTCAGGCGGGGCCCCGCCAATGGCAGGCGGCCACGCCCCCGGCCTAGCCACGCCCCCGGCGCCCCGGATTGCCGCGCTCCTCCCCCTGAGGAGCAGGGGAATCCCCGCCCCGCCGCGCTGCGCTTTAGCTGGGCGCGGACTCTTCAAGAGCGGGCAGTGTGGAGCCGTGCGGGCGCTGTGCTGTGGCGGGGTCGCGCGGCGGCGCGTCGCCGCTGCGGAGACCCCCGGACGCGGAGGCAAGCGCGGCGCGGCGCGGCGGGGCGCCGTGAGGGCGGCGGGGGCACGGAGGGCCGGGCGGCGGTTGGTTCCCGCGGCGGGAGTGGCGGTGCGCATGCGGCGGGGGTGGGGGGCGGTTGCGGGGGTTAACGGTCCGTGCGCGCGGGCGGGGCGGGGCCGGCGGCTGTGAGGCTGCGGGGGCGACCCGCGCTCGTGCAGGGGCGGGCGCGCTCCGCGCCCGCCCCGTGTCCCACCCGGGATTTAAACATTGGATTGATAACTTCCCTCTGGTAATCAACGGGTACCTACGGCCACCTCTGCCTTGGCCTCGTGCCACCCCGGGAGAGCCTCGCCAGACTGCGGACCGTTTACGAGCTGGGCTTAAGAGGAAGTGGCTAGCAAGCTCTGGTGACGACTCAGAGCCAGGTCCTGCATCCTGACTTGAAGAGCTCCTCCGTGCTCCTGAGCTAGTCTTTCCATCCGCTTTTTGCAAACTTCCTGCTTGCAGAGTGAAGTATCTCTCCCCCAAAAACTGTAGCAGTGATGGGGGTCTTCTGCACCTACCCCTCTCTAATGGGAAGCCAATTAAAAATGGGAATTTTCAATTTCCAACTTGCAATGTGAGCCAATTTTTTAAAAAAAAAATCAAAATTATTCAAGAATGCCTTCTGCCAAAGGGTAAATACTTCCTTTTTGCGCTTATTTTAATAAAAAGGAAATACTAAAAATTGCACTGGATAAAGCCTGATGGATGTACCAGCTCAGAAAGCAGTCTTTGTGCCTTAGGACTCTCCTGCTATGTTGGTCCATGGTTTGAAATCCTGGGGAATGTTCTGAGGAGCTTAAATTCCAGTCATCTTAATTAGTGTCTTAAGAGCTGAGTGGGTCTCATTTAAGACCAGGTCCTCTCTTCAAAGACTGAAATTCAAAGGTATCACTGAAATGTTGCTACGGACTTTATGATGAAAAGTATCAGAAAGTATTGCAGATATTTATGTTAGAGACATATGTACAGCCTACTTAGAGAGGCACCTCTTGTACTGCAAAAAGCATTTAACATATATTAAAAATTATTTGAGGTATTTCTTTGCAAATGTGCTGTTATAGACTGAACAAGACTTAGTTGATGATGTGGTAGCAAACTTGGAAATTATATCGATTCTCTGTTCAGCAGCAGATCTGAACAAGGAGGAAAACAAACCTGTTCAGGGATTTTAATGAGTCATGGATTTTATCATAAAGTAATACTAATGAGTTCCACTTCAAGTGCCTCCTTTTTTGATGTTTTTTATGATTGAAAATTTGGGTGGTCTGTCTTAAATGGAGCTCTCTTAGTGTTCCAAGAGGCATCCTTTTTAGGGGGGTGTTGTGCTGTTTTTTGATTTTTTGGAGGGTTTTTTTTGAAATAGGAGGAATTTGTGCTAATATCTTCTGGGGGTGTGCAAAACATTGGAGTTGCAGTTTTGTCTGGATAGTTGTGCCTGCACAGTGTATGCTGCTGAACATGGAGACTCCCCACATAATGCTCCCCACATAAGTTTTGGTTTGTGGGATTTTTTTTCCAATCTTTTAGTAGAACAAAATGATAGAATGCTTAAATATATATAATGAGTAACTGGCCTGCTTTTGAAGTGAAAACAAAAGCTGCCTACTGAAATTTTTTTTTTTTTTTCATTTTTAAAGGCTGGTCCCAGGTGTGTTAAATATGGACTTCTTTCCTTTTTCTTTCATACTTGTAACCAGGATGTGCCCAGTGGGACCAATATCTTTTTTATGGTCGTTGCTGCAGACTATTCCATGAGAAAATGCAAACTATGCTGTTGAGCTGTTCTTGCTATTCTTAGAAATCACTATGGTCCTGTAGGCTTCCCAAAAATCGGGAGCAGTAGTGCAAGTGAGGGATGCTTCCCACCAGGCAAGGCTTGAAGGAGCTGGCCAGGGTCTCTCTGCTGAGGCAGTGCCGCAGTAGTGCCTGCCTGCCAGAGCACTTTATTTTTGTCCAGTGATTATCAGGAAGGCTGCCTGGGAGGAGCTGGGGATTACAGGACAAACAGTACAAAGCTGTAGGAAACCAGGTTTTGGCAGCTGTGTTGTAATTTGCTTTCGTAGCTGCCCTCTCTTCTGCAGGTTGTCTCTAAGAGGCCTTAAAACAGGTTGAAATATGGTATTTTTGAGCATTCTTGCTGAGATAAATTTTGTGTGTTTCAGCAGAGGTTGCCTGCTGTCAGGGACTTTGCTTTGCTTTTGAAATGCGATCTAGGCAAGGAAGAAACAGTGGAAGTTTGCTTATCTGAAACACTCTTAATCTGTGAATAAACTGAAAACAACCATATTAATTTGAAATGCTGTTTGTAGGCTTCTGAGTTTCAAAACAAAAAGAAATAGTAAATGTAAAATTCCTGGTCTTGAGGAATCTCATTACTAAGAAGAAAATTTCAGGTGTTTATGATGAGGAAAGATGACTCAATTTACAAGGAGAGAAGGCTGCTACGGGAGCGTTAAAAAGCCTCATGCAAGTGGAGTTTTATTGTTATTGGAAACGAAAAGATCGCAAACAAAAAAAATCCACTAGAAGACAAAGCAATCCTCCCCCCAAGCAAAAATCCCCCAGAACACTGTCTGCAGTGTTGTGTAACCAAAGTGATAGTGTTATGCAAGGGGGAAAAGAGTCAAAAATTGAAAGGACTGTAAACAAAAGCTGGGAAGGGAGGGAATGCCACCCTGTGTGCTGAGTTGTGGCTGGGTTTTGTTATGTTTCTTTTAATAGGGTGCTGCTAATCACCAACATGAAGACACTAGTTTCAGGATTTAGGCAAATTCTGTCGAGGTAAGCCTGGCAGGGAAAGGGTATAACAAAGAACAGTCAAAGGAGGACAAGGAATCAGCAGAGGAAGAGGAGAGGTAGAGGAGCAGGAGTAACTGGGGTTTGGGAACCTGTAGCTGCAGCAGTGGAAGGGAGCAGGGTGCAGGTAGGGCTGTGGTAAACTGCAATTCCCAGCTAATATCCTTCTGGGTAATTAAGGCATTAGGGGAGGATAAGCATGAAGTCACTTTAAACATCAGTTGCTTTACTGTGTATGCCTGGTACTTGTTTCTTCCCCAGTACTTTTTTAATGTAAGTTTTTCTTTTTACAGTCCTTAGGCTTTCAAGTGGAGTGTTCATTCAGTAGTTGAAAAGCAAACTGTTGGCTAGTTTAGCAGAATTTCAGCTGTTCTGGTTTTGAAATGTCAAGTAATTCACAATGTAAAAAAAAAAAAAAAAATCTGTGAAATGGTTTACCTATGACAAAAAAGCTTTTCCCAGAATGAAAATACTCATCCAGTATATCATTTTGCAGTACTTGTCTTCCCTCCTTCTTTGCCTTTATTTTACCCCCCTTTGAAAGTAGTAGGTTTTGCTTTGGAAACTGACTTCCAATACAGGTGGAATGAAATAGTTTTTGGAGCTTTCTGCCAAAGTTAAAGAAAATGTGTAAAAATGTAAATTGCATAACATTTGATAAGCCAAGTACTTGTACTAAAATTTGTTTATAGTTTTTTTTACATCTGATACTTTTACTCCTGTACCTACAAAGTTTTTGTGTGTGTGTTTGTGAACTTCTTGGAGAAGTGCCAAAGGCTGGACACTGTGGCAGTACCAGCTTTTATAAGTTTTTTTTATGTCACTGTAGTGAGATAAGTGCACTTTAGTGTGTCTCACACTGTCTTCAGGGTAGAGACATTATGTGAAATTTCCAAGTTGCTGGGTAAGGGGTTAATTGAGTGATTTCCCTCTTCAAAAGCATTTAACTTATTTTTTTAGCTATGCTGTAGTTTAAGTAGACTTGGTCAGGTACTCTAAATTAGTCTCTAAGTTAGTCATTTGTCAATGTTATGGTCCATATGAGGGTACTTTGACTTCTTCCCCTCTCTCCCCTAGAAGAGTTAAAAAGAAGTCCCCCAGATTAAAAAAAAAAAAAAAAAAAAGGTAATTTTATTCATTGTGATTTTGGAAATTTGAAACTGTACCAAGAGGGTATGTGGTATCTGAGGGAATGTGATTGAGTTAAAACACAGCACTATAAAGTTTTGTGCTGCCACTTCTTTCAATAACCCCCATCTTCATACAGGTATGTGATCCACATCTCCAAACTACATTCTTTTTTGAACAGCTCCACTGGGTGTGGATGTTTCCCACTTAGACTAAGGGAGGTGGATGGTGAAGTTGCTAGGTGTATGTAGATACCAGGTTGATGGTGCTCTTCTTGGAGAGCTTCTTGGAATTCTCAGGGAGAGGTCAAACACAGGGACTCCTGAGCTCACATTAACCCCACAGAGGAACCGTTCAGTTCTCTGCCCTTATGTTTTAGCCATACACAATTGCTCTGATTTGCTGTAGTTATATGTCATTATGTTAGGGGGCAGGGAGGCATTGGTGTCTGAATTCCTACTCCTTTGGATTTACAAATTTGCTAGCTGTTGCAAGAGGAAAGACACAAGTCAGCCAGGTGCTGAGAACACTGCTGAATCACCAGAGCCTTTAGGGTTTGGGGCTCCAGTTCTCAACAGTGCATTTCCCTGTCTGATCCTAGAATGGGGTTCTTCCTGAACAGCTGTCCACTGGGAGGACTGTGTGCAGAACTCCTCTTTAGACTGAAGTTCCTGGCTTATGTATAAAGGTTAAAATCCTAGGGACGTTAATGGTATCATTTATGATTAGTGGTAGGACCACCAAACCTGGTCCCAGTGATGCTAGGAGGGTGATGAAAACCTTATGGATGAAGTACACATGGGGCAGTGAAAGGTGAATAAAGCATACAGAGAGTGGTAAGGCAGTACTTGATGGAGCATGTGGCTCTCTATGTTTTGCTTCATGTGTTGAGGGTTAAGGAAACTGGTATTTCTCAGCTCCCTAAGTTTCCACTTTAATGTTTGCACCTTCAGTGTAAAAAAACTGTAGTTATAAACAAGCTAAGGCTTCAGACAGATCTTTTCTTAAGATCCATGTGCAGCAGTCTCAGAATCACTGACCCCTTATGGGATTTGTGCATTGAAAGGCAGATGCTGTGGAGATCAAGGAAGCTGGAGACATTTAAAGGAGGGCAGTGGAAGTGCTGCTCAAGTAGTACACAGTTCTGCAGAATTTACTGTGGCATAACTGTGCTGCACTCACTTTTATGGTTTTGGGTTTGTCTTCAGTTCCTTAGTGAAGAGCTGACAGGAACTTACCTTTCAGGCTTCTGCAGGCCATGATCAATTAAATCATTCATTTAGTTTATTTAACCATCTCCTAAATAAAGCTGTAAGTACTATGCAAGTGATTCCTGTGTGGAATAGATACAGTATGACTTGGCAGCATAGCTGATGACAGAAGGAGTGAAGGTTGACATTGGTCCTTGACCCCAAAGTCGGGAAGCGTTTCTTAATTGGCAACCCACAAGCAAAAGCATTTGTCAAGGAGAACTGTCTTTTCTTAATTTGTTATGAAAAATAATCCGTATGTATTATGCAGACAGTGCCTGATGAATAAAGAGTGGTATACAAAGGCACAGGAAGAATTCTTTTTTGATAGGAAACTCCAGAACTTAGAGTTTTCTGTTTTGAAAGCATCAGCCTTGTTGATTAGTTTCTAATGTGTGTATATAAGAATATATAAAAAATTATCAAATGCTTGTTTTATATAGATTTACAGTAAATATGTTTCTCACAATAGTGCCAGTCACGTTGCTCAAGATCATGTTTTTCAGTTTGGGCAAGGTTAGATGACAGACCTGAACTTTTTGGGTCTTATTTCTAAGACCGATAGAATCAAAAATGAAATGAGATATGAACAGTTATTCCCCTGAGATGTAAAGGCTTTCATTGAACGTGGAACAGCCTCTGAATGAAATAACGAGAAAACAGAAAGGGTGTTCTTGTTTGACTTGGGAGGCAACATAGTTGTGTTCTTTAGATAACGTCCTTTTATATGGAATTTTTGAATGATGATGAAAGTATGAAATGTCTAACAGAGTTATTGTATTTTTACTGTGTCATGAATATGAGAAAATTTACATGGCCCATGTTATTTTCAGGTTTGCTGTAAACTACCTACCGTAGCTATAATGACACCAGCCCTCAGAGAGGCAACAACAAAAGGTCATGGTATCCACTTGTCATCTTCTTTGTCCTCTAGAGCTATGGAGTCTGATACAGCTTTGTGCATGGAAAATTCCAGAGCAGTGGAAGAGAAGATAAAAGAGGACTCCATCGCACAGATTACTTGCTCAGTCCTGGGGTTCCCCACTGCTGAGCCCAACCTCAGGAATGATATCTTCAGTGTGCAGCATTTTGGTTCCCCACCATCCTCCAAGTGCTATCAGTCTGTCTTGTTAATGAGTACAAATTCTGCGTTTAGCAACAAAACTGGTAAGCAAATGAAAGCAGGAGAGCCTGGCTGCTCCAAGATGGGAAAGTCATTACATAATGGTGCTGACACATCATTTGGTCATGTTAGTCATTCAGAACCTGAGCAACAGGTCAAAGGGGCAGCGTTTTCAGAGACCACATCTCCGAACATGGCAGGAATGCAGAGACTTTCAGGTTCAAGTGTAACTGAATCCAGTAATGCAGACGAAATGCAACTTTCAAATGGTAAATGGTACAAGAAGAACGGGGTTTTGGGTAGGGCTTTGGAAGTCTGCACTGAAACAATAAAAGGGGATTTATTACACCAAATTCTTCACAGGCCTTCAGAAGGGATTTTGAGCTGCACCCAGGAGGAGGTGTATGCTCGCTTACTCCAGTGTATCACTAAGCAACAAATGGAAATCAGTCGCGCCAAAAGAACTCGGAAGCGTTTACAAATGCTCCTGGCAAAGCATGTTATCAAACACTGTGATCAGCAGCTGAAATGCTTTGTGAAACATCAGCTTCAGAGAATGAAGGTTTTCCATGAGCCAGCTAGATTTTTGAGCAATAGCTCCCTCAGATGCACTGAAGGTTGGCCAGAAAACAACACGACTACTTTGGAGAGTAGTTTGAGTGTGGATGTACAGAACGGAGTAACCATTGCACCAGGTGAAATCCGTGGCTTTGCACTTTCTACTGGAGGGCTGCTGTCTCGTGTGGAGAAGGACCTGGACTCTGATGCAACGTGTAGCAGCTCAGATGAAGATGGTGAGGAACAGACTGTAAGAACAACTGTGGAAGCGTAAGTGTTAAATTCCTGCTTAGACTCATATGCTTCTTACTTGTAAATCAGGATGGAATGGTTTAGACCTACCGATTCCATCTTGTGTGAGTAACCTTTCTCAATAAATTGTCTTACTGAAATTAGCAAGACTGACAGTGTGACCTAGGTTTGGCAAAAAGTAAGAACTTCTAATTAATGCGTTTAAGGAGCAGTTGCTTTACTAGATTGCAGGGAACAAGAATTTGTACTGCACTCTGAACAGTTTGCATTACATCAATACTGCTAACACTCGAATGGTGCTGTAAATCAAGTAGTGATGGCTGTAAATGCTTGGGGCCTGAATGAAAATAATTTTAATTCTACTCTGGAGTTATTACGAATTAGTCAATATTAGGATCTTGAAATCCACTGTGTCATGATAAAGAGTAAAAATTAAAAATTATCATCTGATGCAGGTATCAAACCATCCAGTATTTGGTGGTTGGTATATTGAAAAAGTCTGGTTCTTTAACTTTTAATTTTAAAAATATTAATTTACTGGCTGAAGTCACTCTGCAACTATGAATGTAGCTAGCAATGGTGTTTTTACTGTTGCTGGTTTCTTTTTCAGGAAGAACCAGAGAGAAATTCATATTATTAACTAACAGTTTCTTAAGTTGGCAGGAATCCTGTCAATACAAATTACTGTGGCTTTGAAAATCAGTGGTGGGTAAGAAGAGGTAGTAAAATTGCTCTCTGATGGTGGTTCAACCTTTCTTTCTTTTTTTTTTTAACCTCTGCCTTGCTACAATGTTAACACAATCTCTACAGTCAAGAAATTTTAGAAAACAATGTAAAGACAGCTGCTTTCCTATTACCCAAAGCTGGAGAGATGAGCGTGTCTTCAAGTTTGTTGGGATATGATAGTCAGGACTGTGATACACAGAAGACAGCTACACACAAATGCAGCAGCTTGGTAGGAGTTTCATGACACCCACATTTCTCATGGGCTCTTGCAGATAGGACAGGATTTGTGTTTACTGGTCTTTCCTTATGCTGTAAGAGAGTGTCTAGAAAAAATGAATGAAAAAATGCTTAAACACACTTCACATTTTGCTTCCTGGGAATGTATAATGCTCAGAAGACATCAAGTAAACTTCTGAAATTGGAAGAGTTTTGCCCTGTTACATGTTTATAGCTTCAGTCCAGCAAGACTATGTATCAAATCTCTGCTGTGTTCTGCTAAGTTCTGTAGGTCTGAAACACAGAGGAGAAAAGGTTTTCATTTTCTTTTACGTATTGTCAGAATGGTAAATACTATGCTGAAGTCCAGCCAAAGCATAATGACTTGCCAAGTCAAGTTGGGAACACCTTAAATATTTAAGTTTGCAAAATAATTATTCTTTTGAAATATTGTAATAAAAAACATAATTTGGACTCTCCCCAGCATAGGAGAATCCACATTCTTCTCCTTACTGATATATTTGAACTTCTGAGTAATAGCTCTGCCTCTAGGATTCTTATCTTGTGGTTACATGAACTGAAAAGAAAATCTTTAGAAATTCTTGGTTCTTGAACAGTAGTGGATAATGTAAAACTTGGACCAAAGTTTTGTGTGATAGTTTTCTTTTGTTTTCCTGCCAGAGACACTTGAATTTCTAACTCTCCCTGCCAGTCCTTTGCTTTTATTCCTTCTTGTGGCTTTTGGTAGTTATCTTTCCATTTAAGGTTTACTCAGTTTACTTTGTTGCACTGATGAAAAAATCCACAGGGGATTATGACGCGCAAACCCATCACCTTTGGCTCACGAAATTCCCAAGCTGCTAGTGCTGGCAGCTGAGGGAATGCTCGGGAGGAACGCTGCTCCCTCCATGCCTGCGGTGTTGTAACATTGTTATCTCAGCTATTGCTGAGTGGCAGGAGAACTGGGTAAGGTGATCTGTGCTCTGATTCAGGGTGGCCCTTTATTTTGCCTTGTTTATTCTTTTTCCTCTTTTTGTGTTCTTACTGATGGGCAGTTGTTCACCAGCAGAGGCCTTGCTACAAATGGCAGGGAAAGAATCACTGGTGTTTGAGGTGTGCTGCTGGGCCAGCAAGCTCAAAGTAGTGCCTGATTTAAGCAAAAGACTTGTCTGTGTGCCTAGGCTGAGGCAGGGCTTGAATTAACACTGCAGTGAGGACAGGCTGTCTCTTATTTGCATTTATCATTATCTTCAGCTCATAATCTTCTTCATTTCTCCAACCTTCCCAAGATTTGCCTTTGTGGCTAAAATGCTGCCATTTTTCTTCAAGGTAACAAAGGTAAACCAGTTACTCACCAGTTCAGCTGGTGAGATTTGCTTTTTCTTGAGGTTTGCCATTTTAAGGCTCTCTGGATTGCCTTACATCTGGACCAAAGAAGCAAAGTTAATATCTATTTTTATTTCTGCTGAGTGGATTTACATGCTTGGAATTGCCTTTCTCTCCCTGGGAATTGGCTATAAGTGCTTTCCAGAAACAATGGGATCATGTAGGTGAGACAATACTCATTTCCTCACCTCTGTGGAAATTTTTGGTTTTCATACTGAGGGCTTTTACTCTGAATTCCTTTGTGATATTCTTCATAATAATTGACTGTAGATACTAAAAGGTTTAAGTAATGTAGTGATGAATGGAAAGAATGTTTTGGTTTTGCCCATACCTCAGTATACTGGTTGCATTTAACTTAAGGGTATAATCATGCTGGTGACTGTCATTGTGACTGTGGTGTTTTTCATGGTTTTTTGTGGGGGGAGGAGGTATCAATCCAATGTGCAATGCAAGGAGGAACCTGCAGTTACCATGTCTACCTGAGAACAGTCTGTTTCCCATCAGGAGGGAGCAGTTGATTCCAGCTCCAATTCCTCATGCTAGATAAAAAACCTGGAGTTATTTTTAGCCTTTTGAACCTGTTCATTCTCATTATCCTGAAAAGAGCTTTTCCCAATGAGTATTGACATAAGCTCTTCTGAGCTGTATCTCAATGCTTTGTGGCTCAAGTAAGATTGTCTTTATCCATCTATTTCAATACCTTTGTTGTTCAGTTGCAAATAGCTGTTGTAAGATATTTAAACCATTTTTTCTGCATTACATAGATTCTGTCCTCAAGACAAGAAAGATCCTTGGTCTGCGGGTGAAGGCAATTTACAGTACTTATTGAACTTCTCTAGCTCCTAGAGTAATTGGAAAGGCTTATCTCATTTCAAGAGCTTAATCAAAATATATTTTATTCTTTTGGGAGTCTACTAAAAAGAAATATGAAAAAAAACCAGTTGGCTGTTTTCAGGACCTTTGTTGTTTTGTTGCTACTGTCAGCTCATGAATGTTTTTAACCTGTCAGTTTTCATAGCACCACATTTCCAGCAGTAATTTTTTGGTGTATTTTAGTACATTCCATCCTTTGGGCATAGGAAATTCCCACTGTGCAAGGGGATGTGGCAGTTTCTCTGTATTTTCTCAAAGGCAGCTTTTAGGTGCTGCTCTCTGGCTCACTCTTAGGTGCTGGAAACCAGAGCAGACAGAGTGCCCAAGGAAGGCAACACAAAGCTGACCATGAGTAATTCCTTTAGGGATTCATAACTAACACCTGATTTGCAACATAGACAACCTTTCACCAGCTGAATTTACTTGAAACTTGTTGATCTTCGTGGTTTGTGAAGATGAAAAATTATACACAGAAATAATGATGGATTTCAAACAAGGTGAATTGGATGATGATGTGAGCTCAAAAGGTTTTCAACAACACATCTCCACTCTGGGAACAGTGTGTATCCTGCTAGGTCAACTCCGCATTCTTACTGATGTATTTTGTGAATATTCCTGATGTGGTAGGAAATACAACGTACCACAAAGAACTCTGATGCTCAGGTGGTCATTTGAGAAACCTTTGAAGTTGCAGAGTGCAGAGTTTTTCTTCTATGTACACTGCATGTGTGATCTTCTGGAATCAAAAGATACATCACTGTGGTTCTTTGAAGGAAGAGCTGCTCACTCCATCAAACACTAATACATGTGTCTAATCGATTAGACAGAAAAACTGCTTGCATTAGCTTTTTCTGCAAAATAAGGAGCTCTTTCTACTCATGGCAAGTTCTGTGCCTTGTTTTCCCAGTTTTCCTTTCCCTATCCAAATAAACCCTTTTGCATCATTTGGTGGGATTTTCCGTCTGAAACGTTTTCATGCTTTTTCCTCTGATTTCTGAAAGACATGTTTTACTGATTATCCTCCAGCAACCTCAAGCCTGACGAATACTCACTGTTATGTTTTTCCATGCCCACAGCGTTTGTTGTGCCTGGAAACTTTTATAATGAATATGAAGAGATAGTAAATCTTTCTCTTTTTTTTTTTTTTTCCCCTCCTGTATTTTTTCCCCCTTAGATTGCTAGTTGGAAAGAGAAGATTGGAAATCTGCTTTTAGTACAAACATGTGATGGGGAGGGGAGCATTAAGGCAGAGAAAATACAGGAAGGAAGAAAACATTATGACTATTATCTCAAGATCTAATCTGTTTGTTCTAGATTATTTTTCATTTTTCCTAGAATTCTTTCTTCTGTCTAACTGAGCAACATCAGTGAATGCAGTTCTGCAGGCCTGGCTGTACATGGCACTGCTTATGAGACAGGGTTTATTGCAAGTCTTTGAACCACCTTATAAAGGGAGGCTGTTTGTTTTTACAAGGTGAGGTCCTAATTTTGCACACTGAGCTGTAATTTCACTTCATACCTGATATAAGAAACTGAATTATGATTTTGGGAAAGGGAGGAAGAGAGTCTGCCAGGACAAAATGCTGCTCTTAGGCACAAACCTCCACTTGTTTCTGGTTTTAAGACTTTCTTAGTTTATAAGTCCAGGAAATGTCTTATTTGCATAGAAGATTAATATGAGGGCTTTTGAACAAATATAAACTCATCAGTGCAAATAATGTGCTGATTTAAGATTGTTTTTATGTTGCTTTTTCAAGACATCCATTTTCTCAATTTTTGGCTCCTATCACTAGGATGTGGAAGGAGAATGAAAGAAAAGATAGTTTTACATTAACTTCAGTTTTAGCTCTAAAGATACATGTATTATTTCAGAATATATTTAACCTCGCTTGGTTGGGTTTCCGTAAGATGAATTTATAACTTCTTTAGGGTCCCACATACATTTATTGTTTGGCTTTAAAGATCTCATGTGCAGCATTAAGAACTTGCTGTTGAGCTAGACTTGGTTCTCACAATAGCAGAGTAATGCTCTTGTGAGTGGGGATCCTGATTTCTAACCTGTAATTACGTTAATATTTTTGCAGCTGCTGAAGGCAGACTGAAAGCTTTTAGTGAAAGGCAGATGGTTTGACAGGTTTTAACCTGCAAGGAAAACTTGGAGCTGGGAATCTGAAATCTTTTAAGTTAGATGGGTGTTGAATTCATATTAAATAAAAACTTGGCATTATTCTTCTTAATAACTTTTTAATACACAGTCAAGATAGTGTAGTAGAATAACAAATTGAATAAGCAGGCACATGTGTATACATCTATAACCTTGTAATTAAATTGGAGACAAGAAGAATTTGGTGCTTGATGTCAAGTGCTGACTAATTAGTGTTTTATGGCTAGCTTTTTTCTTTCACTAAGCTGTGAAATGTGTTTGTTTTAATTACAAGATTGGTTTATAAACAAAAATGAACTGTCTTTAAACTTCTTGTAAAGCAAGGGCAGTGTTATTTTGGTTTAGAGCTAACATTGATTTAGTGAGAATCTACTTCAAAGGGATACACCCAGTGCCTTTGAAAATCAGCATACATGGGCCTCTGATACAGGAAATAATTTAAGTGATTTACTTTTCACATGAAGTAAAAAGTGTGCATAAAGACTTCCCAAAATAGGAATGTTCTCCTGTAACAGGGTTTCATTCATACTGCTAAATATGGGTTAGGAATCTGATGTTAGATGTTGGATTTCAATTTATTGACCTGTGCTCTTTTTTTACTGAAACAGCTGTAAATTATTTTATTTTCATTTACACACTTTGCCTAGCTCTTGTGAGTCAAAAGAAGTTTTCTGTTGGGGAATTTACATCAATTCAATTTTCAGTTAGCAAACTTTGAATTACTGAATTAGAATTCTAATGCTGGTGTTGGAAAAACAAATAAACCTAAAGGTCTTTGTTTGAATATATGTGCACTATATATTCTCAAAAAAAAAAAAAAAAAATAGTTTCAAAAAGAATATGGTTCTTACACATTTTATTTTGAAATCTGATACAATATATGTGCATATATATATATATATATATATATATATATATATACTCACTTATAATATGGAATTGGATCTTACATGAGTACCACACCCATCTTTTCCTTATAAGAATATACGTACAAATTTTGGAATAAACTTCAGTGGCTGGACAGCATTGATATTCTCCTTGTGTGCTGTCATTTGCACAAATCTTTAAAGAAATGTATTTTGTAAGTTCTGTCTTATTTTATGTTGAGCATTGGCTATAGACATAACACTACTTTGTTCCTTTTTGAAGGGCAGTTGTGTAATACTTAGAATTTCTAGGCCTGTGTTCCTGGTGTTTTGTTGTTAATCTATTGATGCTGTGCCATTTCAAAGGCAAGAAAAGAAACTCGTTTCTTTTCAAAAGGCAGCCCTGCTGTTCTTGAAGCTTCTTTCTCTGCATTTTAGGACTACCTGCTTCTCTGCTTCACATTGGACTGATGAACAGTGGGTTGGGGTGCTGGAGCAGACAGCAGAACCCTAAAAATTAATATTTAAATATTTTTAACAAAAGCTATTGGCAGATACTCAATTTACAGCATGTTTGTTTGTTTTGATTTTATTCAGAGGAAATGCTGCTGGTTGTTTACTCTTTGCAGGTTTTTTCTTTCTGGGCAGTTAATATTTTGGCTGACTCCAACTTCACTAACCCATTTGGCCTTTTCTAATTAACTCAGCTCTAAAGAATTTCAGAACCGGAGGTGAAGAGCACCTACCAGGTTGTGAAGTGACACATTGGAAAGATTCAACACTCTAACAGATCCTTTAAGAAGCTGAATTTTTAATTTATTCTGCCCCCAAGTTGAGTTAACAATTCAGCGCAAGTGTAACAGTTCAGTTTCTAATATAAAACAGCAGCACTAGTGTGATCCTTTGCAGGAACCCTGTCGCAGGCAAATTCTGTCTGTGGCATCTCCGTTGGAATCACATCAGTTTGGAAGATGTGATTTCTCAGATGAGGGAGCATAGATAGTGCACCAGTGAAATTGTTACAAAATCTCTCCCTTGCTAGGGTATCAAAGCACAGTGACTTTCCCATTTCAGTTTTCTTTTACAGCCTTTTTTCTCTGAATATTCATTTTCCTCTTTTATCCTTCCCACTATCCCTTCTTGTTTTGTGGAAGATATAAAATTTTTGATTCCATTGCTACTTAATTTCTTGCTACTTAACTTTTTTTCCTTCATGAATTTTCTCTTCAAGAGAAAAGTCACAGCTATGGTTGATAATTTCAGGTGTTACTGCATGAATTCCTGAGGCCTGATGGCATAGCGGAAATGTTCAGCTGGATACATTTTTTTTTGTTTGGAAGGATAAGATGTGTGTTACGTGTTGGTATCAGCATGCATTATTGGATGCAATTCTGAAAATATTAAATGGTCTCAGTGTGTCAGAGATGGTGGGACCAGACATGGGTGCCAGAAATTGTTGTAATAAGCAGTTGCTGATGTCTGTAGATGATAGGGATCATGTAGGGATCATGTATAATCCATGTTTTGGGAAACTGTAATGTTTCAGAGGAAAATGTCTGCCAGGTAAAAATTCCTGTTAACACCAAAGGAGATAGCAACCAGGTAGGATCCAGAGGAATGACCTGGCTGCAGATCTTCACAGAGATTGTAAACAAATTCTGAGCACCAGAGAAATTCCCTTGATTAATTTTTTGGAGTAAGAATGAGGAGTGCATAATTTGGTTTGGTGTTGGTTATTCCAAAAGAGCAGCATGGTGCTCCTGGATAGTCTGAGCAAAGGCTGAGAGTTACTGTCACAGTAAATAGGGGGGTTTTGTGTAATGTTGATCAGCCAAAATCAGTTACAGTTTGTTTTAATCTTTTCTGCACTCAGGAATGCATAGAAGAGATTGCATTCATAAAACAGCACACACTGTTTTTTTTTAGTTATGTATTTATTAGGGGTTTAACAGTTAACTGATCCAGGGGAATGAATGCTTCAACAGCAACTGAAGTTAGTTCATTCTGAAAACAAACATTATGTAGGTGTGCTGGAAGAATTAGTCCTTGAGAAAGCATTTATGGGTCATTTAGTAGTTGGACGGATTTGTTCAGCTATTACAAGTGTTAGAGGTTTTGGTTGGGAGTGGGCACACACTTCTGTCTCATTACTTAAATCTAGATACAGTTATCTAAAATATAAGCACATCTGAATTCACCTAATTTGAATATTTTATGTTATATAATCTTCTAGTCTTCATAGGTAATCTCTTATTTACTGACAGTGTCTGCAGAGAGAAGAAAAATGGACGTGTTGAATTTCTCCATCATGTTGACCAAAGGTATCAGAAGCTCTGGACCCACATTTGTGGCTTGCAATAAAATACTTGTATTCAGGACAGTTTCTTTTTGGGCTTTACGTTGTGTAGTCAAGAACTGAGTGTAATGCTGGTGTAAAATTAGGGACAACTGAGGAAGTTCACAGCTTCTCAGCTCCAGTCCTGGAATCTCCTACCACACTAGTGTGCTATGAAGCATTTGTGATAGAGTGCCATGTGGAGAGTATTTTGTAATTTTGTGCAACTGAGTGAGCTTCCCAAGGGAATTGGGGAATGAGTGATTTTTCCCAATGTTTTTTCACGGCATTCATGGTGAGTCATATGATGTCTGGATGGAACTTAAAGATTAGAGGACCTTCTGATTTCTTTTTGCTTTTCAGTTTCTGGAGATCAGTCCTTCATAAAAACAATAAACTTCTGTTGTTTTCAGTAACTCCCACTAAGGAGCATGATGAGCTCTTTATCCTGAGGGTAGAGTCACTCTGTGGTTTAGGAGCATCTTGCTCCCAAATCCTTCACTGCTATGTGATTGGCAATAGGCCTCTGTTAGCCCGGGAGCTCCCAGTGAGAGGAGATGAACCAGCAGCGATGGCAGAGGTCACTTTAGGACTGTATCATCTGAAAACTGGGTGCTAGAACAATGTGGATTAAACCAAAGGGAACATCACCTAGCAGAAAGAGCAAAATAAAATGCCCCATGTTAAGAGACTGAGCAGAAATGCGTGATGGGATGTCAGGAATAACTGCTCTTCTTATGTTTAATGAAGAATTTTTGAATTGGGGGATTTTTTTTCCCATGCATTCTACGTGAGTGCCTTGCTCTTCAGCTTCTGTGCATTTAAGAGTGTTGTTACTTGAAAATGCTGGTATTTTAAAGCCGTTTGAAAGGTGACTATGTTACGGGTTGTCAAATGTTTTTTTGAGTTTTTATGTGGGTCTGTTGCAAACATGCTCCTTTCCTGTTTAGCAGTCAGCATCCTGTCATTGTCCCTGCAGACATGTCACCGTAGGGCATATTACTTGTTCTCACTGGGAGTTACAAAGATGGAAGGCTTTAGTTTGCTTTTGATTTTCAGCATGTAAGATAACTTGTGTCGAATCTTGTCATGGTGACAGGGCTGCACACCCTAAAATACTCTTTCCTGTGTTCATCATACCTGCTTGAACCAACCTTCCTAGATACTTACTGTCAATCCCAGGTTCTGTGCATTTTAAACACCACTGTGTTTCTCCATCATTTAGGAACTGTTTTCAGGCTTATTGTTTTGTCTGCTTATAAAAATAAAATATGCCTTTAAGGTTTAAATTCCACCTCTTCTCGTCTCCTGTAACCAAAAAAAAACCCCGAACCCACGCACAAACCCCAAACAGCAGTGTGTGTAAAACAGCAATTTTATCTTGGTTAGCAGCTCCCTATTGCGCTCAGCTAGGTTGCCTGCATTTGTTTTCTGGGACAAGCTGATCTTAGCTATTGGGAAAACATCAATCTCACCCAAAACACAATGGACGCACTTCTGTAAGTTCTGTTGTGTTCTGCAATGTTGGTTTGGTAAAAGACATGGTTTGTTCTCAGTGTTTCTCTTTGAGGGAAGGTGAATGCACCAAGGGGTTCATCTGTGCATTTTGTCCTTAGGTCATGGCAGAAACTTCCTTCAGTTCCAGCAACAGTACCGACTGTAACAGCAGTACTTAGTGCTCTTTACTTGCCTCTTCAGTCTCAGTAGAAGCAAACACTGCTTCTGCTGTTGCTGATGATCCCCAGATGAACTCTTTTCCATACTTCGGGATGCCCTAGTACAATCTGAATGTCTGCTCCTAGCTACATTTTTGATCAAACTTTGTTTGCGTTTGTGTCTGTGCTTGTTGTGCCTTGTTTGTTCTGCTGCATTTCTTTTCCTTCCTTCTCTTCTAAGTGTGCAGGATTGACCTGAAGTCCAAGCAAAATAGAAATCCTGGGAGGTATTTCACATGGAAACAAGTTGCCCCTAATGCAATTCCAGCATGTTTTCCTAGGGCAATTTAAATGAGATGTTTTATTGATACAAAATCAGTATTGCTCTCTTCTCTTCCAGTTCTAATAGTCCTGGATGAATGTAGGAGGTCATCTGCAGATTTAGAGTCATTGCAAGAGCAGTAAGTTTATATGCAAATTTAATATTTCACTGTACAGTACTGAACATGAGAAACTTTACCAGTGTAACATGATTTATACTCAGTTGCTAGCAGAAGAAAGATTTTGGAATTCCTGTGGATGATGTATGATCTTAGAGTCAAAAGCACAGAAACCAAGTAAAGATACTTTGCAGAAGGAGCACACAGGAAGCAGGACAGACAGAAACATCTTTTTTCTTGGCTCATTCCCAACAGAAAACCAAGGGCAGGAGCTGCTACTTCAGCACCTGCTTCTGACTTCCTCCTTCAGTGACAGGCCTGGTTATTTTTGTAACTGTGGTTGGTTTTTTGGTGGGTTTTGTGGTTTTTTTCCCCTCTGGGTTTGCAGAATTAATGAATTCCCTGAAGCTGCCTTGAAACAACTTGCTTTACTGAGTGAATGTTAAGCTTTACTGCCTAGTGTCCCAGGAACAGCTTGACCCAGGTTTGGGTTTTGTTTCAGGGCTGGTTTGGGGTTTTTTTGTTGCAGAAATAGGTTATCATTTGTCACTGGAGTGACCATACTACTTTGCATGTGAGCAACTCACTTTAGGAGTGTCAGCATAGATCATAGTGATTTTATCTTCCTTAGGAGTTACAGGCTTTACTAAAAGATTTGTAGAGAAATAGGCTTAGAGGAAAAGATGGTTAAAAATAATGCAAGATCAAAGAAATAGGAATGACAGGGATGGGAACAAAGTTCAGCAATGCTTCTGTCTCTTATCCTGTCTGCAATGCATCAAAACTGGGAAAGGGATCTAGACTTAAACTTGCTTTAGTCATGCTGACCCTAAAATTGAAATTAACCAGGAGCAACTCTAATCCTTGTCACCATGTAGCTGCCCAAGTCTTTGAGCAGGCACTGGGCATGGGGCAGCCTGGGCTAACAAGACATAGAAGCTAAAATTGCTTCCTTTGGCCTGAGCATTAAATGTTTGTGCTTAGTTCGATGGAAACCTTTCCTTAGAGCGGGGCCTAAGGACATTGACACACAGTGTAATTAAATGCTGTTATTTTAATTATATAATAGAATTTAAAGCCTTAAGAAATACTTGCATAGTGTTTCAGAATGAAGCAAAAATGTACTTAATTTGTTTACTAGTGAATGCAATTGATTGAAGATTAAATACTGTGTCTAAGGGGAAAAAATGCAACCATTTTTGAAAAATGACTTGTAATGTAACTTTGCAGAGGATTCTTGTGTATGTGTAAGACAGTAATACATAGTGGTTACAACATTTAACATTCCTTCTACAGTCAGCTGTGGTTCAGTATTGGTTGTGGATGCCCTTATGCCACACTTATTCCATTCAGTGAAGGTGACATAAGACCAGTTCTGGCCCTTTCCATTCTGCTTTTTGTTTCCCAGCTGTGTACAGGACACCTTACTTTTCTTCTCATTTGTTTCCCTCTCTCCCTCAGTCTGTTTGAGTGTAGCTCACCTTTCTCCCCAGACTTCTGCATCTGGTTTGGGAGGTGAATCTCTTGGTGTGATTTATTTCCTTTCACCTTGGCTTTCTTTTTACAATGTCCTGGTTTGTGGTTTCACCGTTCAGTTATTCAATTGCCTTTTGAGAAAGGAGCAGAAATAAACACCTCAATACTCCTGTTGGGTTTTTCTTGGTTATCCTCTTTATTCCTCTTTAACTTTTTTTTTTTAATTAAAATTATTAACTAAGGGATTTTTATAGACTCATTAAGCAGCTCTTTCTTAGGACTAGCTTTTTGCCAGACCAGGGTCCTGAGACAAGTCTTAACTATTCCAGCCACCACGCTTGTGTGAACACATTTAATTAAAAACTTGGAATTCACATTCCCTCCCTTTCCCAGCAAAGTGTATTTTATGACTTTAGGAGTGCAAACATGCAAAAGCTGTCAATCCCAGAGAAGTTCTTGTCAGGAAGACCTGGTTAGAGCATAAGTAATTTGGACTCTTTGCTCTTTGCTGGTAATAATGGGAAGATAAAGAGAAATAAAAGGAGGTCAGAAAAATAGATTTTGACAAGTTGACTTCATATGCCTTTTTTTCCTAGGAGAAAATTACTAGTAGAATATGTAAAAGGCAAGTTATTTTTTATCATGTGTATTTAGAGTTCTTTAAGCTTCTTTTTGATAGTAACCCACATTGCTTCCTTGTAGAATTTGTATTTAAATAGGATGCTTCAATCACCATAATTTCGTATTTTCATTTTTTCTGTGTGCAAGAGAGTTTAAACTGGTGATAAATTACATGGGAGGAAATTTATGTTAAAAAGGGAGAAGATTATGTATCTTAGAGGTGACCTTCCAGAGACTGTGTCTATCCTTACTATTTATGATTGCTAAACTAGACTGAAAGCTCTGACATTTTGAGTTATATTATGTTTTATAATATTAACCTTGAAAATTTTAGGATTCTCAAATTTTTTGATTCCCTACTCATGCCAGGACATGTCTAGCATATTCTGCTGTATTATCTTTCTTTGTTGTTGAGATAGTTGACACAAAATTCTGCATGAAACAATTACATTTGTGTTGTGTTCCTATGAACTATGCCAGTTCATTGGAATCTGCTATTTCTTGTTTCTTTTGTGATACTTCAGTGCTCTTCATTGCCTGGGGAACAGGAGATCATGTATTCTGCATGTACAAAAGCTAGTGTCATCAAGGATCTAGACCAGTAATTATCTCAATAACTTGAGGAAAAGCACTTATTTTCCAGAAGTTTGATTTTTGGTTTTTACAGTTTAAGTTTGCTGTGGCAAACTACTTGACAGCTTCACTGGGGAAAAAATCACCAGTTTCTTCCAGTAAATAAATTAACTCAGTTAATGGTAGAATAGTAGTGGAACTTACATACTAAAATACTGCATTGTCTTGTCTGTGTTGCTTAAACTTAATGAATATTGTTTGTTGCATGGTATGGTTTCCTCATTCATTTGTTTAATATGTAGGTTGAGTAATGTTTGCTGATACCAGTGATGAATTTAGCATAGTAAAATTAAGGTGTTCACAATGTCAGTTGCCAGGAGGCATATTTTTTAGTATTGCAAAAAGCATCTATTTTAAACAGTAGTAAGAGTGATCTGACTAAACTAAACTGACACAGATATTCATAAAAGAGCTTGAATAAAAGAAATTTAAACTAATTAGTTGGGTTTTTTTGGGCAGTGATATCTAGCTGGTCATTGCTGCACGATGTTTTATTAGATTCCAGTTGTTAGCAAACAATATTTGTGGGAGGAAGTATGGTGTAAGAGTTTGGATTCTTGCTGGTGGAGTTACTGGAATTCTTTACACATCTGTAATCAGCCTTAACTGATACAGTTCGGTAGTTTATCCAGCTCTGAGTTTTATAATCCAGAACAAAAAACCAGCTTAGTGTGGGAATAGCCAGGGAGCATGGATTGTACTGGTTTGGGCAAGTTCTGTTGCTACAGAAATAAGCTGATGTGAAACTGGATGGGTATAATCAGATATCTTCTGAAAGCAACTGAGATGCTTGCAACATGAGATAGAGCAGCTGTCAAAAATGTTCTTGTGCAAATGTGGTTATCTTTATTTTTGGACTAACCAGCATTTTGTCTTCACAGCAGCTATACTTCTGAATGGAAGTGGCTTGCAGACAGAGCTAGAATTGGCAGCCGCTGGACATGGCTTCAAGCCCAGATTTCAGAACTAGAATACAAAATCCAACAACTAACTGACCTTCACAGGCAAATACGTGCCACCAAGGTATTGTCTGTAAGCTCATAAATGGGTTTTTCAAATCATCTTTTGACAGTGTTTTGTGTAGTATTTATGTATTTGGTTCCTTGTTGCTGTTCTGTTTTTTGGCCTGGATTTCTTGTGTCTGTGCAGGCTATCACCTGCAGAATTTATTGGGAAAGACATCAGGAGCTAAAAACTATTGTACCTTGAAGGCACCAGTACAGGACTGTGATTTGGGAACTCTCTTACCTTTGTATCTATTACAGTGACTTTGTTAGTGGCTTTCAGGGGCCCAGCACAGGGTACTGTATTTATCACTGGCTTTTCCCTCTGCAGGAGAGGTGAGATTGCCTTTTTAGGTGGAATGGTTAGTTATTCCTTTTTGTGTTGTGGGCTTTCAGGGTGGGGTTTTTGTTACTTGCAATGCATGTTTATTTTGAGGATTAGATGGTTAATGTTTGTACAGCACTTTGAACAGGTCAAAGATTAATAATTACTAAAATTCCAATGTGTGTAATTCATGTACTAGTTTTTGTAAATTGAACTGCCTAAACAGTAGGAAAGTGACATTCCTAAACCATTAGTAATCTAGCTATCAATTTAATGGGTTCCTCCGGTCATTCTCACATAAAAGAAGCCAAACCTGTGTGAGTTGGTGTGATAGTGAGGGGTTTTAGAGCAGGGCTCTGTGACTCTTCATCAGTGAGCCTCATGTAGGTTCTCCGGTGTGTGTAAGGGGTTAGATAAGCACAACTGAGAGGAGAGAGATGATGCTTCAGATTTTATGTGGCTGAACATCAGACCTAGAGGGAGTTTAAAAGGAGAGGAAATTCACCTTAAGAGAGCATTTCCCTCTGAACAAATAAAGAAAAATCATTCCATCTTCGCCTTTTGCCCTCAGAGCTCCTCTTTTCATATCCAGCTCATCCCCAGTCAGGTTTTTTTTAACAAAGAAATGAAGAGCCTTTGTTTAAGGGTCTGTGTAAAGAGATTTTATGTTTTGGTGAAGGGCGAGAATGCCCGTGGTTTGGTGTTGTCCTAAATACCAGATACATACACACTCTTATACCAAAAAGCTTTCAGCCTTTATGATACCGTAGGTCAGATGAGCTACAGAAGATTGAGACATGAATATCAGAGAAATAAGATGAAAAACATTCTTTTAGTCATGCATTTTCTTTAGCTGGTACATTGGTTTGGAGTCAAGTCATCTTCCTGGTAGAGATTTTTTCTGACATTCCTTTCTAAAAATCCATGCCCACTTTACCAGCTGTGGTATTTAGTGTTTGGCATTGTGTCCCATAGTGAAGGCAGGCACCTCTTTTCTTCAGATAGGATTCTTTTTTGTGTACATGTTTATACTACACCAGTGCAGGAACTACAGAAGACATGTGGGCTGATAGAAGAGCTCTTTGTTTTCATTTAGTGGCTGCAAAGGAATTGCACAACATCAGTAGGATTTGTATGCTGTTTAATGGTTTCATAGTGTTTTTGATGAGCTTTGAGTGGAAAAAAATGTGATTCATAGCCAGGGAACAACGATTTCAAGCAACAGGCCACTCCTTGAGCACTGTAATGCAGTAGGAAGGGAGATGAGTAACTTGTGGGCTCTTTCCTGGCCTACTACAGTGTGTCTTCTCGATCTCTACAGACACAGAAGTAGGACCTCCGGATCTTTGAGTGTCCTTTCATTTAAAAAACCCCTGTATCTGCAAAACAAAACAATTTCATTTGTGCAGAAAGGCAGTCATTGCCAAAACCTACTGATTATAACCCATTTAACTTGCAATATAGTCTGTATTAGTCTTCTAGTTTTTTACTCTTCCCCTTTTCTGTGCCTATTCCATCTCTGTGTCAATTTTCCTCTTCCTTTCCTGCTTTCCTCTTTCCATGCTGGGTAAACAAGTTTCTAAAACTTCAAAAAACAAAATTCCATTGGAAGCATGGGTGTGCCTGTGTATGTCCCTCTTTTCAGCTCTTGTAATGTGTGACTTCTCATTCCTCAGAATTTTGGGGTTAGAGTTTTTAGATTCTCTGTGGTCATGACCTATGATCCTTTTACTAAAAAGACCTAAAGATTCTAAGTTCTAAAAGAGTTTAAAGCTGTTGAGGTAGCTTGTCCTCCTTTTATTGTGGCACACAAAAATTAGTTCTTTACTTGAATTTCCTTGAATCTACTGCCCATAGTATGCTGCTGGTCTGGATTTGTGTCCATCTGCTCTAAATGGAAGAGTGCAGGTTATGATCTGTGTGGAAAATCTAGCACTGACTTGATGGACATTCAGAATTTCTGTGCTTTTTTTAGGCATTAAACCAAGTTTTCAAGCACCTTTGTTTATTTTTAGAGAACATCTTTAGTCTCAGGTTTGAATTTATAATTCAAACAATGGAATCAGTTAGGCACAATGAGAACAAGATAATTTCACTTTTTCTCCTAGACTCCTCTTTGAAGTCTCTTTGTGACTTGATTTTATGTTTCAAGGCCAGCTACTGCTGAAGCAGTTGTAAAGGTCTTAATGAAACTACAGGATCCTTAGTTTTCCACAGCCACAACCTAGGTGAAGTCTGTCTTTACTACTGTTGAACAAATATCAATACGGCTTACTTGTGTTCACATTCTGGCAGTCTTCCTTGTTCTTTGACTGAGAGGAACATTCTCATTAGAAAGACAAATTTGAGGCAGAATTATAATGATCCCATTCTTTTAATATCTGCTTGATATTTGAGTAACAGTACTTTAAAAGCAAGTAAGTTTTTTCCCTTTCTCTTTGGAAAAAGCCTGGAGATGTTTGATAGCCATTTCTGGTATTAAATTTATTTGCTCAAGATAATGACAAACCAAGGAACTATTTGAGGACTGGGTTTGACTGCCACAAGGTTATTTTTGCTTTTATTTTGTTTAACATTTTAAGTTCTTAAACCAACTGATACCTTACCTAGGATTGTACTAGAGACTTCTATTTTTCTAATTTGTTCTCTGGAAAACACAACAGGGGTATTATTTTTCTGGTTCCACATATGAAACCCTGCTATTTCCCTACCATATGAAGTTATATATATCTTTTTAGGTGGCGTTCTAGATGGTACACCACATCTGATACCATATTTGTGTAGATGGTCTTGAAAAGTAGTGACAGTGCAAGAATATTTAGGATAGTTACTTGTAATTACGAAACACTAAAAATGCTCACCTTAAAAAAATCACCTATTAAATTATAAAAGGCTTTTGTTTAGAATTGTGTAATTTCTGCTACATAAAAATAACAGCCTTGATATTTTGCATAGAACATGGATAAGAGTAAGAGAAATAGAGCACTTTAAAATCTAAATTTAAAATCAAAAACTAAAAAGTTTATTGACTGCAAAGACTAAAACCAAGTTCCAGTCAAAGGGTGATCATTTTTTAGAGAAAAACCTCCTCTTAAATCAGCGAGCAAATTATCATGTAATATTCTAGTAAGTATTAATTTCTGATTTGAATTTTGGCACAGGTGTTTAAGAAGTGGTATAACACTGGAGTGATTGCTGTTACAAGGAGTAGCATAATTGATACAGTTTGGGGTTTTTTTTAATGCCTACTATTTCCATATTTGAGCTGTGAAGTGTATTTAAAATACACTTAAAATACACTTTTTTGGAGCTAAGTGCTCCAAAATGGTCAGGAGGATTTAAGAAGCATGCACCAGGTTTGACTACCTCTTAAAAATTATTTAGGAGGGTTAATCTGTTGTTAACCAACTGTGTTCAATTGCTATTGTCTAGGGGATGGTGGCCTTAGAAGAATTCCCATTTCCAAAAGACATTTTGAAGAAGCAGATACAATTGAGAGACCAAGAAGCTTTATTAAACACCACAGGGAATTCACAAGCCGCCCTTGAGAGACAGGATTCTTTGCCGGAGCATGACTTTGAAATGTCGCCCAGCAGTCCTACTCTGCTTTTACGAAACATAGAAAAACAGGTAAAGTAAAACAAAACAGAGTTGTCAGTGAAGCCAAATGATTGACTTCAGAAACAGGGAGGTTCCATGGTGATGGCTTCCAAAAAGAAAAATATTTTGCAGTCCTGGGATTGGGTGGTGATTAATTAAAGGATTTAAATAACGACACTGTACACCAGGTTTACAAATTAACCTTTTATTTCTGACTTGACTGTGTTACCACTGTTTCCCTCCAGGCAAACACAAAACAGCCTCTAAGAACCATCCACAAACCTGCCCCTGCTTTTATAGTCGGGTCAGTGTAGAGTTTCCACAGGTTGTTTCAGGAAATGCTTAATGTGAGATGAATGTGAGATGAAAGAGAACAGCTGACATGGGAGATATATAGCACTTGAAATTTAAAAAAAAAAAAAAAAAAAAAAAAATCAAAAATCCCCAGCAGAATACAATTATTCATCTGCCTTTTCAAAATTATAGGGCTCTGGTTTGGAGCTGAGGAATTCCAGGTACTTACTGGGTACAGTGGAGATGTACTTGTGAGCAGAGTTTTTGCTTTGCGGTCTGCAAAATGGCTGTTTCCATGGTTGATTCCAGGAGATACTGTGTAGACTCCAGCAGGGTTTTCTTTTGCTTGAAAGTACATAAAGGATGTGGTAGGATCACATTGCTGAAGAAGATACTGGAAATTTGTTTTTCAGAATGAATTTACTCAGTTTGTGTAAAACAAACTTGACAAAGCTACTGTGGGGCATTAATTTGTTGCTCTGCTGCTCTACATAAATTCCTGGTCATACGCACATTTTTCAAAAGGGATATAATTAGTAGCATTAAGTAGTAGTTCCTTTTCCTGAGTCTCTGTGCCACTTTTTCTTATTTGATAGTCATACTTCCCTGTTCTTAAAATGCTTCCCCTGGTTGATAAGCCTTATACACAGGCAGGATTGAGGAAGCAATGAAACAGGAAATTTATATGCTCAGTGCTGACATTTGCATAAGGTAACCCAAAGAGCATTTCTGGAGTGTGATGAACTCTTTTAAGTGGTGGCTTGGAGAATTAAACACTTTCCAGCAAGACCCTTGATAATTCAAGGGATAGCGGTCGGTTTTCTGGTCCCCAGGTAGCCACAAACTTGGTCCAAGTGGTCCAAGAACTTTGATGTTCTGAAAATTACTTGGAAGTAGACTAATACATCTCACACAACACACTGGATTTCTTCCCTTTTGCACTACTTAAAGCCGTGGGGTTTGATTTCCTATTTGACTACCAGTTCTGTTCTTAACTCTGAAAGTCAGTTTCTTGTTAAGTGTCAGGAGCAACAATGCTGCAGCCTGAAGTATATCTGCAGATATTCCCACAGAATTCCTCAGTCTGGTATTAAAGTATTTCTTTGTTGAAAATAAGGAATTTTACTTCTGAAGAAAGAAAGAAAAGTCATAAAAAATAAAACTGACTAAGGTTAGCAGTTTTTGTTAATACTATTTTCAAGTCCTTTTCATAGCTACATGTACGTTCTTCTTTGTTTTTTGGAAGTCTGCCTCTATTTTTAATGCTCTTAATTTAAGTAGATACTACTCCTTACAAAATGAATTTTGCTGAGATTTTTAAATCAATCTACTAACTATTTTACTGGTATCTTGTTTGCTTTCTTTTATAATTGACTTGATATTTCTGTGCTTTAATATCCATCCCTGAATTCCTTATTCTGATGTAAAGTTTTTACCTGACTACATCACCTAAATGTTAACAGAAAATATGTGAATTGTAATATTAAAAAAAAAAAAAACCTCTTTCTGTGTAAATGTAAAATCAAAATGTAAGGAAAACTTACTAGATAACCTCTAGCAATTCATGTTTTAAACATTCTCAGTTCTGAAAGAAAATCCAGCAAAGTGATGCAAAAGGTTTTTTTTTTTTTAAAAAAGAGTATGCCATTTCAGATACATTTAATTAATGTGCAGTGTGCAGAACACAGTTTCCTCTAAGCAAACTACATTTATTGTGAGAATAGCCTTTAAGGTCTGACATTTAAAACAAAAAATCATTGTGAAATGTTTTTGGAGTCAGTCCACAATTCATTGCTTTGGAAGGAGTAATTCTTAGTCTTAACAAATTGGCTACATTTGTTTCATTTGTTTTGGGTCAGTTTTGGAAGTCAGGGGTTTTGCAGGAGAAGAGGGGGTGGTTGTCTCTTGTTGCTATTTTTGCAGATGCCGGAAGATCTTATCCATTCTGTCTGTCCTTACAATAATCCTCAAGTAGTTGCACTTCCTTTTATGAAAACTCCTTTGTCAAACTGTAGTAAGCAATGAAGAGGATTCTTTTAAGAACAAAAATACTTTGAGTGAACAAAATGTACAATGAATAGACAGTTGACCTTTTTTTTTTCCCCTGTTGAAATGCTTGTCAAATGGCCAGTTAGCAGCTCTGGCTGCAGCTGTTGTAATATCAGCTATAAAGTGTTCTGGTTTCTTTTTTCCTTTTAAAGATCTTTGGTTACAATACTAAGATCATTAATGTATTTGGGGTACTACTTCAAGTGTACAAACAATGTTCAGGGTTGTGTTGGTATTTTATTGGCGTTTTATTTGGGTTTTGGTAGAGTTGAACTTAATAATTGTGAAAGAAAAGCCATGCCAGTATGGTTATTCACAGGAATAACCATGAGAGGACTGAAGGAATGTAGGATTGAAATCCTAAGAAGGAAAACAAGAACCCAGGACCTTTGAGCTGTTGAGTCTGGATAAGAGTCTGACTACTTTTAATTTTTATTTTTTTTCCAGAGCGCACAGCTAAGTGAAATCATCAGCAGCCTAATTGCTCCACTCAATCTGTCTCCAGCTTCTTCATCCCTTTCATCCAAGACTTGTAGACACAGACAGCTGGTCAATGGCATCTCCTTCAGGTGGGAGACAGTGTGGTAGGGTTGTTTTTGAGAACAACTTCTGGTAAAGTTACCTATGTGGAACTAATAATAATTACAATATCAAATAAGGAGAAGAGAGCTGCTTCCTGCAGGTGTCAAGAGAAGTCAAGTCTTGTTTGTAAGGAACATACAGTCACTGTAACAACATTCAAGTACTGGGAAGGTGAATCTGTGAAGTAGTGAAAGAATATAAGAACACATTTATTGTGATTGTTTGAGACTTAATGCATTCTGTCATGACAAGTGCAGCTTGATTTCTGGAAAACTGACAAACTAGATTAGTGGAATACGTAAGTAATGTCACATGTCTCAGCAGAGGTCAGTGTCAGGGTGGTAACTTCATTAATTTTAAGCAGGTCAATCTTCAATAAAAGGCCAAGTTTATCTTTGCCACCCACACTTTCAGGAATTTGGAGATGCTATTTTCGATTCTGGATAGACATACCTTCTAGGATGACTATAAGTTGAAATTAATATTTTAGAAAAATGTTTCTCAGTGCTAGTCCATACTACTTAGTAATTCTATCTTTTATTAAAAGATATTCAGTACAGGCTGTAATAAGTATTAGTTTCAGAACAACATTAAGGTCACTGAATACAATTACAAAAGGTCTAAGTATGTTGATATTTCTCCTGAAATACTTGTAATGCAATTTTTGAGGATGCTGTTATTCACAGGTCTTAATTAAGATCAGGTGGATGAAGAAACTGTTCCCAACTAGAACTGGGGTGTTTATGGCAGAGTGTGCAGCAAAACATAATTCCCTGGCTCCCAACTCCGTCTGTTTCAGCTTTGCTGCAGAGGCTGGAGCCTCCCACAAAGAGATTACAGTGAGCAGCTTGGATGGGCAGCTTCTTTAGCTGCTGTCTGTTCCACAGTGATTGTGTGATTCTGCCCTAAATTTAAGGATGAAGGGGTCCTGGCATGTAACATCCCTGCTCCTGGTGTATCAATTGTTTATAGATGATGTAGGTGAAAATCAGAAGGTTCCTCTCAGATGTGGACTAAAAATAGCCCTGAAATAGGAGTTGCTAATGGAGATGTGGAAGAAGAGAGTAATTTAGGCTGTGTCTTGATTCTGACTTCTTCATGAGACAGATGAGGAAGAATTTCTGCTTGTAAAAATGTTTTTAGGAGTGTATGAAATTAATTTCGTGATGAGAGACTCTAATGATGTAGCTTCAAGCCAATTCTCTTCTTATTTATTAGTCACAGTCCAAAGTTAGTCTTTCCATTTCATGACTTGCTCCATTTCATTGTTTGCTCATGGACTACTCTCTAAAGTTGGTTGTTTTCAACTCATGGCATAAAACAGTCCAAAGAAAAATGTTAGGACTTGGAAGATTCTCTCAGTGCCATAACTCTAATCTGTAGTTTGGCAAGTTAGGTGTTGGAAGGGAATCTGGGAGATTTTAGAACTTTCTAGATGCTGTCTTAAACATGAGTTAAACAGTTAATTTTATTTTTTTCACTGCATATGAAGTGTTTTGAAATCTGCCAATAAATAGTGTTCATTAAAGATGCATGAAAATAGAGTGGTTATCATGAGAATCCTGCAGGGAAATTCACTGCCTTCTGCTTCCTGGTTTTTTTGAGCATGTTTCAGGTTTTTGGTGGTGTTTTGTTGTAGTAGCTGTGTGTTCAATTAATTGAATTAACGTATTAGTTAATAATCAACTTACATGCTGCAGTTAACTTAATTTTTAGCTGCCTCTCCCCTTGTTTTTTCTAGAGTTCATTCTGACTGTACTCAGTATTTCAGAAAGCAGAAATCAAAATTAAATAGAAAATAAGGGGGGTTTTATTTTTGAGAGGGGGAAAATACATATGATAGCAATTTTCACTTAAGTTCTTGAAATTAGATGTAGGGTGTTGGTATGAAAAACACAATTTTCCATTTTTAAAGTAGGTTTAAGCATGAGATGCTTTGGGGTTGGTAATTGTGGGGTTGCAGTACAGTTGGTTACTTGGACTGCTCACAGTGGAAGTGGAGGTGCATGGGCAGTTCCTGGTTGACTGAATATGGGTAACCTTGAATTGATATTTCTCAAGGCCTAATTACATTCGTGCCTTCCTTTTTTTCTGTGACTTTTCCTTGCTCAGTTGAACCTAGGTGCCAAGAGTAGCCCAAAGCATTGCATGAAGGTAGATGCTCATAGAAGCTCAGTCATACCCACTGTCTTATGAAGGGGGAGGAAGGAAATATTTAATACTTGAGGACAAATAGCTCCTGTCTGATGGTTTGCTGTGCAGGCTTGCATCTGGGAGTAAAGTCCAGAGCAAGAAAGGCAAACCTATGAGCTTTGAAAGGAACATTCTAGCAAATTCATGACTTTCACACCTAGCCCTGGTTCCTTTTGCTCGACTGTAGAATCACATTTTGAAAACCACTCAGACTAAGATCAAACTAAATGGGTAACTCAAAGCTTGATTGGAAAACCTTTTACACAAGTGGCAGGAAAACCCCTCTGCCATGTACTGGAGCTCCAGGCCATGAAGATGAGATCTCTCGTCATCTGAAACTGGAGTGGTGCATTGCTGCAAGGCACAGGATGGTAAATAGAGCAGATGTCAGAGACTGCAGAGAAGTTGCCAAGGGCATTGGCAGACCACCAGAACAAAGGCAAGAATCACAGAATTTGAAGAGCCAGGCTGAGGAGCTTTTTGTTCTAATTTATCTGTCCAAGTTGTCCCTCACTTAAGAGAGAGGTATGTGGAAATCCACAAGTTGAGCTTGGGACCATCTGACTTAGAAAATGTTTTGGAGAATTTAGAGTGTTTTAAGAAATCTTTTCCATGGACTGTAAAACTTGTATTTCTTTCTCAAGCTTTAAAAACAGTGTTAATATTAAGAATGTCATGCTTTCAGTATTTCAGGCTTTTTTTTGGCACTTACTGACATGTTCTTTTAAACACTTTGTACAATCCTTCTGTTAACTAGCATGTTGTTTCATGTGTCTGTGTTGCTGATTGGATTGTATTGATGTGTCAGGAAGACAGCTCAAAATCAAGCCTGTGAAGCCTTGTTACCACTCCAACACAGCATGGGGTGGAGTTTAATCACGCTTCCATAACAAGCCCTTTCATTTAATAAAAATGTACTGTTAAAAGAATACCACCTGTCAAAAAAGATTTATATGTGGCTTTGTAATAAGTTCATTTTCATGTTCTGTTGTGTCATAGCTTTACTAATAAAACTATGACTTGTCATAAAATAAAAGAATCATTTGTGCAGATAGATGACCCACTATGAACCGAGGCCAAAATACCTTGTGTACTTGCACTGCTCAGACAGTCCAGAGTTGTGATCAAAGTCTTCAGTATTGTAAAAATAAAGGCACACCTGAGTGCTTTTTGCAGCAAGCCTTCAACTTTGCGGGCAGATGTTGCTACAGCAACAAAATAAAATCAGGAATACCTAGAACAGGGAAGTTCATTCTTCCCATTGAATCATTCCCACCCAAATGGGAGAGCGTTTTAAATTCTTACCTTGTGTCGTCTATTTCTGGTCACCAGGCAGGCTGTAGGTTGGTGAGAATGGTGTGAGGTTGTTCTATACATGCAGGGGCTTCTACTACTTTTGGCCGCGTATTTGCACTTGATTTTTGACTCTCTACACTTGAAATTGTACAGTTCCTAATTTTGATACAAATGCTTCACAGTGAGTTGCATCCCTATGCTGAATGATCACTGGTTTGTAAAGCTTTACTTAGGTTTCAGTTCTTGGGCAAAACCAGCAAATTTTGAAAGTATTAGGACAGAGCTCTAGGTCTCTTTTACATTAGCATGACTGCTGTCTTGAATGGAATGTCAATATGAAGGGAAATATGAATTGTAACTTGAAACTCATACATGTTAAAAATAGAGAGTTCTTGAATTGTGAAAAACAAAGCTTGAAGTATGCTTGAGGGCTTAACTTCATTTTGACATTTGTTTCCATGAGCAGAAAGGTGAAGAAGAATGATAAACTCACTTTCCTTACCTGACTTGGAAGTAATTAACTAGAAAACACATCACATACACAATTGTCTAAAGCAGCATGCTAAACCCTTGTGATGTTTATAAAATACTCTTAGAATTAGGTAGCTAATGCTAATCAGTGAAATCTTGGCCTGTGCATGTGGAGTGTATCTGACCTTTTGTATTTCCTTTTCTCATTATTCATGAAACTGCAGAGCTTCAGACAACAGAGAGGTATCCTCTTCAAGCAGCTGGCTGCTTGACCATCAGCACATCAAGAAAAGAAGAAGAGACAGGACAAGACTCAGATCTGTCTCTATGAATAGTGTGAGCGCATCTGCCCGAACGCGGCCACTTCATAGTTTCCAGAAAAGGAAACTCTACAGAATGCATGGTGCCTGTCACTGGAATCAGCAGGTAGGCCTTTGCCTCTCTATCTAGGAGAGAAAACCATGGAGTCCAGCTGCTTGAGTCAGCATGTGTCTTGTCTGGTGTGCCAAAGGAATAGTGCATGTTGTGCTGGTTATTTGTTGCATTCATGGACCATAGACTGTGTGTGGTGGCAGTACTGGATGAGTCTGCAGGAACTCAAGAGTTAATGAGTTGAACATGAAAGTTAAAGATAGCTCAGAGTCCTGCTTATCAAATCAGTTTGTTCTATGGCTGTCTGTAAAGCCCTTATACAATCTAAGAGATGACTTGAGAGTTCTTTGGGAGGCCTGACTGCTGAGGAGACAGGATACAGTGTAAAGCATCTGCCTGCTTGTTTTCAGAGTATTTGTTTTAGCTACACAAAATTTACACAGCTGGTGGCACATTATTTTCTAGGAAATTGAATTGTACTATCTTAATCTTATTTCCATTTTTGCTGTTTCTGATTAGCTATATTGCCTTTTTCATGACACGTAAAGAATGCTTTAAAACTCTTAGAACTTTCTGCGTTACAGAGGAATTAATATTTTAAAATGAAAAAAACCTCATTGTCTTGTGCAGGGCAAGGCTATCTGCTCACATCTGATATTAATAGCATATTGCTGGTAAGAATATATAATGAGTTTAGCTGTGGTGCTTAAAGAAACAGTCTAATCTGGGAGCAGAGACAGTATGAACTCATTCTTCAGAGCAATGCTAATCCCAAGAGGTTTTAATTTCTTGATTTTACTTTGCCTTTTTCAAAGTAAATGAAGTGTTGAGGGAAATCTCCATGTCTCCTCAGCTAACTGTCTAGGGTTTAATAAGTGTGACAGGGGTCTGGTGAGCAATTTCCCATGCAAGGATGTTCCAATGCTGATTCAGCATTCTCTGCAAGATGGCAGAAGTGTCCAAGTTTTAGCAAGATACTTTATTGAAAAACTGTCCAGTTTCTTACTCATTTGAGTTCCCAGCTTCCTGGCAGTGGGGCTTAAAGACTTGGCAGCCTGCCTGGAATTTTGAGCCAGAGGGAATAGGGGTGGTGAGCGAATCTGGGCGTTCTGCCTTCTCCTAGGTACTTAGCCTTTTCATCTTCTTGCATTGTCCAAGGAGACTGTTGTGGACTTGGACTTACTGTTTCCCATTCAATCCTGTCACAGAGGTTGGAGGCCTCCTGCCATGGCTGATTGCTCCAACTGCTTCTTGCAGCTGTGGAGAGAGCTGCTTAGCAAGAGACTCGAGGACTTTCCCTTTCTTCTTCTTAAACATGATGGATTTTCACTCCAGATGCAGTTTCTAAATAATCAGCCTTTCTGGAAGCCTCTGCCTTACAGGTTCAAGTATTTCATATTTCAACAAGCACTGCCTATGTCTCTGTGTTCTGAGAAGTGGGGTGGAGTTAGTGAAATTCCAAGAATATGAGTAAAGGCTTGTGATCAGAAACTCCACATCTGTAGCCTAACAGCAGGAGTTCAAGGAAGAGTTTACATTTTTTACCTTCTTAGCTTAGTTAAGAAGCAGCTTAGCTGCTCTGCCTACTTGATAGTAGTTTACCTTGACTTTTGGGCTGCAAAGAAAGATTTATTATTAACCTTTGACTGTAGACTGCCAGCAAAAAGTAACATTTTTAGGTTACTAGTTATGGCTTCAAGTATAGGAGCTGGTGCAACTGTGTGTCTGCTCCATACTCTTGATACCTCTGATGCTGGGTTACCTCATATTAACTCAACTTCAGTGTCTCTGTACCAAAAGTGCAGAGATGTCCCTAAGACAGTGGGGTAAAACATCCCTGTAGAGAATGCTATTTGTGCTTACTGCAGCTCTCAGCTCAAAACCCTGTGTTTAGACTCTGCTTTTGAATGTCCTTTCTATGAGGAAGTTAACCAAGAGGCAGTGTGGAGAGCATCATGGGCAACAGACAGATTCCATAGCTCTTGTTCCTTGAGAAGATAAGAAATTATGGCAGCAATCAAGTTGTCAGCTTCAGTCATCATGCAAGTGCCAAACTGAATTATGTTTTGAATATTAAGGTAAAGCAGGGAACAAAGCCTCTCACAGTGTTGGTTAAAAACAGAGGATCAGGGATTCTGCTAGAGAAGTAAGTGATAAAATTAGACTGGGCATTTCCAACACATTCTGACAATCAAACTGTCTTGGTTTGGAAAGACAGGGACTAAAGAAAAGGGAAACTTTTCTTGGGGTTTGTTATAATTTTAAAATTGAAAGAGAGGTCTTAGGCAACGATAAGGAGGGTAGGAATAACAGTTTTTTACTAGTTAGTCTAACAAGGTAAATTAACAATAATTACAATATTGACAACAAACAGAACTAGAGGAGAAAAAAAACTCAAAACAACAAGTCAGTCACAGTTCTTCTTCTGGTAACACCCCCCTACCCCCTTCAGTACCGTCACAAGCAAATAGGCTAGCGGCAGCTTTAGCAGGGTGAGATAATTTCGAGGGTTCACAGTGGCTGGAGCTGTTGGAAAAGTGTTCTGGCTGGCAGGGGCTGTAGAAACACAGCGTGGGGAGACTTCGAGCAGAACTGAAGAAACTGTGGGTGCAGGGCAGGGAGGAGACGGGTTCTTAAAATCTCGGGGGGACACACGAAGAGACTGGTGGTCTGACGGAGTCCGAGGTGAAGGGAAAAGTGAGAGCTCTCTGCCTCGCCGAGACGAGCAGCTTTGGCCGTCTTCTTTAGAGCAGAAGAACTGCCCCGAGCGAAGTGGAATCAATGTCTTTGTGTAGCTGCTTCCTTTGTTTGTTCTCGAGCACCCATAAGTACCGAAAAGCACCTAGCCATTAATTTTTTAGCAACTTCTGGGAAAAAATTCTATAAGAAATCAACCTAACCCCCAACATTATCCACCCCAAATTTTTTCCCACCCCAATATGTTACATCAAATTTAAACTTCAAAATTATGTACATACATGCAATACCTTAATTATATACATATATACATGCAGCTTTAGATACAGGCACAGTGTCATGAGTAGCTCACCCTAAAACAAGATCTCCTTGAGGTATGCATCGAGTTTCTCTATCTCTCAGCATGACCCACCAGGTGCAGCCTGGTCCATGAGCAAAGACAACTCTACGGATGGGCTTGTCTTTGCTGGAGGCAGAATTAACCCAAACCGTTTTTCCTAGCATACTTCTCATGTGTACTACTGGAACTTTATCTCCATCTGTTGTTCCCAAGGCTTTAGACTGGGCAGGGCCTGCTCGGTTAGTGGAACCTCGGGTGTTCACTAACCATGTAGCCTTTGCTAAATTAATCTCTCAGTTTTTGAAAGTCCCCCCACCAAGTGCCTTTAAGGTGGCTTTCAGCAGGCCATTGCACCATTCAACTTTCTTAGCTGCTGGTGCATGGTAAGGAATATGGTACACTCACTCAATACTATGTTTTTTAGCCCAGGTGTTAATAAGGCTGTTTTTGAAATGAGTCTCATTGTTTGACTCAATCTTTTCAGGGGTACCATGCCTTCACAGGACTTGCTTTTCTAGGCCTAGGATGGTGTTCCGGGCAGTAGCATGAGGCACAGGGTAGGTCTCTAGCCATTCAGTGGTGGCTTCCACCATAGTCAGCACGTAGCGCTTGTCTTGGCGGGTTTGGGGCAGTGTGATGTAATCAATCTGCCAGGCCTCCCCATACTTGTACTTGGACTACCGCTCACCGTACTAGAGGGGCTTCAGCCTCTTGGCTTGTTTGATGGCAGCACACGTCTCACAGTCGTGGATAACCTGTGAAATACTGTCCATGGTTAGATCCACTCTTCGGTCTCGTGCCTACTTATAGGTGGCATTCCTACCCTGATGCCCTGAGGCATCATGGGCCCATCGGGCTAGGAACAACTCTCCCTTGTGTTCCCAATCTAAGTCTATTTTTGCCACTTTTATTTTTGCAGCATGATCCACTTGCTCATTATGTCGGTGCTCTTCATTAGCCCGGCTCTTGGGGACATGGGCATCTACATGACGAACTCTTACAGGGAGCTTCTCTACTCGAGTGGCAATGTCTTTCCACTCCTCAGCAGCTCAGATTGGTTTCCTTCTACGCTGCTAGCTGGCCTTTCGCCACTGTTCCAGCCACCCCCACAAAGCATTGGCTACCATCTATGAGTCAGTGTAGAGGTAGAGCTTGGGCCACCTCTCTCTCTCAGCAATGTCTAGAGCCAGTTGAACGGCTTTGAGCTCGGCAAATTGACTTGATCCTTCTTCTCTTTCAGTAGCCTCTGCTACTTGTCGTGTGGGGCTCCACACAGCTGCTTTCCACTTCCGGTTCATCCCTACAATGCGACAGGAACCATCAGTGAAAAGAGCATAGCGTTTTTCTTCTGCTGGTAGCTGGTTGTACGGTGGAGCTTCTTTAGCACGTGGCACCTGTTCTTGCTCCTTTTCATCAGTGAGACCAAATTTTTCACCCTCAGGCCAGTTCGTAATTATTTTTAAAATCTCAGGGCGATTTGGGTTTTTAATACGGGCGCGCTGCGTGATGAGAGCGATCCATTTGCTCTATGTGGCATTAGTGGCGTGGTGGGTAGAGGGAACCTTTCCTTTGAACATCTACCCCAGCACTGGTAGCCGGGGTGCCAGGAGGAGTTGTGCTTCTGTCCCAATCACCTCTGAGGCAGCTTGGACTCCTTCATAGGCAGTCAAGATCTCTTTCTCTGTGGGAGTGTAGTTGGCTTTAGATCTTCTGTAGCTTCGGCTCCAGAATCCCAGCGGTCGTCCTCGAGTCTCTCCAGGCACTTTCTGCCAAAGGCTCTAGGACAGACCATGGCTCCTGGCTGCAGAGTAAAGCACATTCCTCACCTCTGGTCCCGTCCTGACTGGGCCAAGGGCTACTGCATGAGCGATCTTTTGCTTGATTTGGGAGAAGGCTTGTTGCTGTTCAGGGCCCCAGTGGAAATCATTCTTTTTACGGGTAACCAGGTAGAGAGGGCTCACGATCTGACTGTACTTTGGAATGTGCATTCTCCAAAAACCTATGGCGCCTAGGAAAGCTTGTGTCTCTTTCTTGTTGGTTGGTGGAGACATCGCAGTGATCTTATTGATGACCTTAGTGGGAATTTGACGCCGTCTATCTTGCTACTTCACCTCCAGGAACTGGATTTCTCGAGCGGGCCCTTTGACTTTGCTCTTCTTGATGGCAAAACCAGCTTCTAGCAGAATCTGGATGATCTTCTCACCTTTCTCAAATACCTCCATTGCCGTGTTCCCCCACACAATGATGTCATCAATGTATTGCAGGTGTTCTGGAGCTTTACCCTTTTCCAGTACAGCCTGGATCAGTCCATGGCAGATGGTGGGACTGTGTTTCCACCCCTGGGGCAGTCGGTTCCAGGTGTACTGCACTCCCCTCCACGTGAAGGCAAACTGAGGCCTGCATTCTGCTGCTAAAGGAATGGAGAAAAACGCATTGGCAATGTCAATAGTGGCATACCATTTCGCTGCCTTGGACTCCAGCTCATACTGGAGTTCTAGCATGTCTGGCACAGCAGCACTCAGTGGTGGAGTTACTTCATTCAAGCCACGATAGTCCACAGTCAATCTCTATTCTCCTTCAGATTTGCGCACAGGCCAAATAGGGCTGTTGAAGGGTGAGTGTGCTTTGCTGACCACCCCTTGGCTCTCTAGCTCACGGATCATTTTGTGGATGGGGATCACGGCATCTCGATTCGTCTGGTACTGCCGGCAGTGCACTGTTGAGGTGGCAATTGGCACCTGTTGCTCTTCCACCTTCAGGAGTCTTACTGCAGATGGGTTCTCTGACAGACCAGGCAAGGTGTTCAACTGCTTAATGCTCTCTGTCTCCACAGCAGCTATTCCAAAAGCCTACTTGAGTCTTTTCGGGTCTTTGTAATAGCCATTCCGGAGGTAGTCCATGCCCAGGATACTCGGGGCCTCTGGGCCAGTCACAATTGGGTGTTCTTGCCACTCTTTCCTGGTCAGGCTCACCTTAGCTTCCAACAAAGTAAATTCCTGTGATCCCCCTGTCACCCCGGCAATAGAAACAGGTTCTGTCCTTACATGCCTCGATGGCATCAGTGTACATTGTGAACCAGTGTCAACCAACGCTCTGTATTTTTGTGGCTCTGATGTGCCAGGCCATCTGACCCACACTGTCCAAAAGACCCGGTTCTCCCGTGCCTCTTCTTGGCTAGAGGCAGGGCCCCTCTAACCCTGGTTATTATTCTCTTCTTGAGCATACATAGTAGAGGTTCCTTCAAGGGGGTCTGACAAATCATCTTCCCTTCTGTAATGCCCGGCAGATCGGTCCTGGGAGGTTGAGGCTACCTTCATTTTTGTGGAACCCCCTCGATTACTGTTTCCCTCCTTGAGTTGACGCACCCGTGCGGCCAGGACAGAAGTGGGTTTCCCATCCCACTTTCCCATGTCTTCCCCATGGTCACGCAGAAAGAACCACAAGTCAGCTCGTGGGGTGTATCCTCTTTCTTTAGCTGGGGAATGTTGGACTCTGACTTTGGGGCCTGTGACTCGCACTGGTGCTGTGTTGATCTTCTTCATTTCCTCCTTCATCTCCCTCATCCCGTCTCTAAACTCCTCTCTAAGTTCTTTAGCCACAGCAGAGACATGAGCATGCATCGGGCCATTGACCATACTTTCATAATTCCTAAGCTTGTTGGCCACAGAACCCACTGTCTCTCGGTTGTTATCTGCATTGATTGTTGCAATGAAGGTGGTGTATTGAGCTGGCCCTAGATTTGCCAGACTCCACAACATTTGCCCTGTGCACCTGACTTTGTCGGGGTCATTATCGTGCTGTCCACCCCTCCCAAAGAGTACTTCTAGCACCGCCACTTCTCTCAGCTGTTGGATCCCTTCCTCGAGGGTTTTCCAGCGCAGCTTATGATGGTGCTCCTGCATTCTCTCTCTGTGGATAAACCTTTCTCTTACACTCATCAAAAGACGCTCCCAGAGGGAAAGGGGCCCAGGCTCCCTTACAAATACCTGATCTACACCTGAGTCTTGGGTCAAAGGTTCCAAATTCCTGGCCTCAGTACTATCCAGCTGCACACCTGTACCCATAAGGTCCCAGACCCGGAGTAACTAGGTTGTATAAGCCTTACGTCCCCGTCGTACAATGTCCTTCCGCAGGTTACGGAGACTTTCATAGGACAGAGACTCAGTGACAATCTCTACCTCTGGCTCCCCTGCATGTTGTGAGGTCTCTCCTTTCTTATTTGATTTCATCTTAGACTTTCTAGTTTCCACAGGGGCGACTGCTGCTGGCTGTGATTTCCCTTGTGGTTCAGCTGGAGCCTGGACAGATGTAACATCTGTGGGTTCCACTGCTGCACCACAAGAGTCTTCCTTTTTGAGGCAGCAGGAGGGCTTCTTACTAGTGGGGGAGGTGTGCTCCTTCAGCATCTGGCCTATCTTTTTCAGCAGAACCCCCACCCAATCTGGCTGGTTTGTTTCTGAGGTGGTCTGTGGGGCAGGGTCAGGTTCTGTGGCACTGTCAGGCTGTCTGGCAGTATCCCTGTTCTCTGGGGTAGGTATCAGGGTGGTTATCCAAGTCAATTTTCCCTTATCTCTGAATGCTAAATAGAGCAGGCCTGTCAGCAGCACCAGCCACTGCATGACATCATTAGCATCTAGAGAAAATGTGAACCCTTCGAAAACTGGTGGGGTAGACCCAAAGAGCCAGGTGAAGGGTTGGGAGAAAATTTCCCCTGGTGGCATTTCTTCACAGTAGGTGCCATTATTAAAGTAACCCCAAAAACATTCAGTTAGTATGCGATAGCTCTGGATCAATGAGCCTGCCTTCCAGAGGAAATTAAAAATCCAGGAATTCCTCACATTATCAACCCACAAAATAAACTCGATAACAGCCACGGTAGCTTTAGTTATGGACCCATGTCTAGATAAGGGGCTACAAATGGAAGAAATATAGCTGTGGCCACGTGCCATCCAAACCTGGGTACACTAGACAACATTGTTCTACTTGATGAAGTTCTTAAATTCAGCACACAAAAAATTAGATTACTCGAACTGTTATTCCTTTTTACCCTTTTTCCTCTCGATGTCCTCAGGCCCCACGTTGGGCGCCAAAATCTGTCTTGGTTTGGAAAGACAGGGACTAAAAAAAAGGGAAACTTCTCTTGGGGTTTGTTATAATTTTAAAATTGAAAGAGAGGTCTTAGGCAACGATAAGGAGGGTAGGAATAACAGTTCTTTACTAGTTAGTCTAACAAGGTAAATTAACAATAATTACAATATTGACAACAGAACTAGAGGAGAAAAAAAACTCAAAACAACAAGTCAGTCACAGTTCTTCTTCTGGTAACACCCCCCCACCCCCCTCAGAACCGTCACAAGCAAATAGGCTAGCGGCAGCTTTAGGAGGGTGAGATAATTTCGAGGGTTCACAGTGGCTGGAGCTGTTGGAAAAGTGTTCTGGCTGGCAGGGGCTGTAGAAACACAGCGTGGGGAGACTTCGAGCAGAACTGAAGAAACTGTGGGTGCAGGGCAGGGAGGAGACGGGTTCTTAAAATCTCGGGGGGACACACGAAGAGACTGGTGGTCTGACGGAGTCCGAGGTGAAGGGAAAAGTCAGAGCTTTCTGCCTCGCTGAGATGAGCAGCTTTGGCCGTCTTCCTTAGAGCAGAAAAACTGCCCCGAGCGAAGTGGAATCAATGTCTCTGTGTAGCTGCTTCCTTTGTTTGTTCTCGAGCACCCATAAGTACCGAAAAGCACCTAGCCATTAGTTTTTTAGCAACTTCTGGGAAAAAATTCTATAAGAAATCAACCTAACCCCCAACACAAACCTAAATGGGTATCGAGGCTTTAAATTATGAGTTATCAGCAGTGTGTCATTTCATTCAACGAATCTTATTCTAACAGGCCCTGTCACTTCCTTAGTCCTGCACTTGCTACACTTGGTTACCCAGCTGTTGATGAGATTGCTCATCCTGTAATGAAAGAGCACTGGCCATCAGCCTTGGCTGGCTTCTGGATTAGGCAGATAGCTAAGGGTAAGGATGCAAAATGGGGAATGGTTTCTGGAATTGACAACTAGTTTTCTCTGAAAATGCATTTATATTCACCAGGGTAATCCAGCAAATTTCCTCTGGTCTTTCACAGAAAAAATTAGTATATAGAAAATAGTTGGACTTTTAATGTAATATTAGTGTGCCTTCTCTAGCAAGTGCCTTCCCATATTTCCTCAAATTTGACATATTTATATAACCCCTGGTACCACAATCTGTGAGAACCCCCATTTCTTTAAGGTCACTGGCCTGAAAACAAGCTGTGAGTCTTGCAGTAAATGTGGAATTAACAAATTCCAGCTTGCCAAAATCAGAGGATAAAACTGAATCTTCTGAATGTTGTAGCTCTTGGTGGTGTCTGGTTTGAAGAGCCAGCAAGCAGTGCCTGGCAATGCTGAGGGAAGATGTTGCTCTGGAGAGTAATTTGAGCAAGATGGTGACTAAAGAATTATGACCAGAGAGTCCCATCAAAATGCAGACCTCTGTGTGTGGGGACATTAAGAAATGCTGGGATAGCTTTGAGGGATTTGCAGTTGTGTTTTCATTGCGATGACTGGTTGTACCCTTTGTGCATCTGAATGGCATTCAGAGTGTCATCCCTCACATCTCTTCAGATTCATTTGGCAAGTTCATTCTCCCCCTTCACGTTCCTAACATCCATGTTAGGAAAAGTAAAGTATGAAACTGTGAATTGCTATGCCATCTGTCAGTTCATAAGGTCACTGGGAAGACAGCCACATTTTTTTCTCTTATCTGCTGCCATGCCACATACATTTACAATGAGTGTGTATGACCTAGAAGCCTCCCGTTGCCTGTGGACAGATGCCCTGTATTGTCCTCTGCTGTTTCTTTTCTGAAGAGGACTCCACCTTCCCCTGCTGTGCTAGTTAAATAATGCTTACACAGGGTAGTGTCTAAAACAAAATACAGAAGTCTATGAAACTCTAGAAGATCTTCCAGATTGACAAGATAGACTGCAGATAAATCAAACAGGATGCAGGGTGTTGGGTTTATCTGTCACTGTCCAATATCCTTAGGAACCTGAAACATCCTTTGTGTCCAAATCCGCTCGTCCCCTAATTCAGAATGACTGAGTACCACAAGATGATCCCTGAGTCATCGTTTGGCCCTGGAAGCTGTTTTTTATCTTTGTTCTTTATCTAAATAGCTTCTTAAGAGCTTAGGCCATTTCTTGATAGTGAGTCATGCACAACAAACCCTGGGTTTGCAGTCTGTCAGTGTAGGGGACATGATTGTAGTGGTGCATTTCTTCAGCATGATGTTTGAAGGAATGGATGATGAAACTTGCATGCAGGGCAGCACAGAGGAATAAGCTGCAAGTGTGTTCTAGTAGGAGGAGACAACGTTTGCAGGTGGGACTTGGAAGTCTGGGAGTGCTGTGTTCAGAATGTCTGCCCCTCATTTGCGTTGTTACAGCTGGCAAGTCAAAACCTCTGGGTCATTGTCTCCTCCTATAAAATGTGTGTCATGTAGTTTTAATGCTAAGAAAGAAGGCCAAAAGTATCTGAACATTAGAACTGAGGAGGTCTGTAAGTAGCAGATCAGTGTCAGGACTGTAAGACACAAACACCTATTGAATCATTTCTCAATGGTTGTTGCATTTATAACTGCCCTCCTCGCCCGCCCCAGAATCTCCAGTCTAATGCCTCATGCTTCTGCAAATGCTTTTCCTATAGTGAGGAAAATTGTAGCTCTGCATCCTGCTATTTTTTGGTCTGCACTTGAAGGAATTAAATTATCTGTGACATACTAAAAGTTTTAAATCAGGTAAGTGTTGTGCTAGTCAGAAACTCTCAGAAAGGTTTGCTTAGCTGACATGCCCTGATGGTGTTTTCTTTTGCAATTTCATCTGTGTGACTTGCTGCAGGATTTTTTTAATAACAAGGATTTGGTTTTGATGGCAAAATCTATTATGTTAGATTCTAACAGAGGATATTAGTTCCACTTTTTCAAGTCATGTTTTGCCAAGAGATGTCATTGACACTATGTAGACTTTTAATCTATTAAAAACTTCATACAGCTCTAAGTAAAGGTAAGAGACAAGAGAGAAGTGAGATGGGAGTACTATCAATTTTGCTTCTGTGTGTTTCTTTGCAGAGTTGTAGAGCATGGTGGGGTTTTTTAATCTGAAAATTCTCATTGTAATTGTATCCCACCTGCTGGAGAAAGAGTTGGTTGTGGGTACTGAGGCATGTGGAAAAAATAGAATTCAAATTTGCAAAGGTGCCAGCACCCTGAAAATTGGGAATTGAGGTGCAAAAGCTTACATTTTGGATACCACAAGCAAACAGTTGGTATAGTGTTGCCAACTCTTGCAATTGCATTTTGCCACATTTTCTTCTCAGCAGTCTCAACTGGGAGTTAAGTAAAAGCAGAAGAGTATCTGCTTTCATTTAAGAGTGGTTTGTGGAAAAAAAAGAAAAAAAAAAAAAGTGAGTGCTTGTCCAGAAGGCTCCAAAGCAGACAGGAGAAAAGTATTTCAATTCCAGCGTATGAGTTTCTTATTTTGATTTAAATCTCATGCTGGTTCTACGATGTTTGTGTTCAGGAGCATTCCCAGTTCATGTCTAGTGCCAGTGGTATTTTTTGTTGATGCCTCTAGATAAATACATGTGGATCTTTCCCCAAGTCTTGTTAATTTTCAGGTTTTTGGAAAGAGTGTTTTTTTTAATTTATATATATATATGCACACTCATACAATTTGTATTATATCCAGCATGCATAGCCTTAATCTTACTTGCTGAATGTCTGCTATTTGCTAGTGTTGTACCTGGCAGGAAAGAAGTTGCATTGAGTGGAGTCTACTGGTTGCCATCCCCTTCCTTGGTATCCCTAGATACTGGCTCCACCACCTGCTTCAGCATAGTTTCCTAGCATTGCTGACTTCTGAAAAAACATTGTTTTATTCCTAAGTCTCCTGCAAACTGATTCAGTGCAAGTGGTGTGGTACCTCTGTGGATGTGTCAGTCTTACGGTCTGGGAAGGAGAATCCCTTGGTTGCCAGGTTTGTAAGTGAAAATAATAGTTAATGAAATTGCTACTTAAACCCTGGAAGTTAAAAAAGAAGGCCTTCTGTTAGTTAAAAATCAATGAAACCTGAGTGGCAAAACAAGTTCTCTTATGTGTTCAGCTATTGTGAATGTGTGATGAGACTTCTGTCTCGGAGGGAGGGAGGCATGAAGGCAGAAAGGAAAGGGACAGACACCTCTATCTTTGCAAGTCTGTGATACTGCCAGTAGAACTAGATCCATCCTCTGAGGTTTGTGGCCAGCCAATAAGTCTGTGAATTCTTTTTTTTTTTTTTTTCTGTTCTTTTTGAGTGAAAACCCTTCATGCTTTCCACAGTCTAGCGCCTTTAGTGTAGTGACATTTCTGTAGTGTTTTACTGATCACATCTACTTTTAATTTCTGCATAGTGTTTTTGAGAAGATATCCCTGCAGATTAACATAACATTTTTCCTTGTGGTTTAACTGGTCAAAGATTGAGCATTAACCTTGATTTTTGAATTGGTTTTGTAGTTGAACACAACATCTTTGTTTCAGGATGTAGAAGATAGCATGCACTTCTACAGAGCAGGTGAAAGTCATATTGGCTTATTCCAGGATTAAAGAAACTAAACTCCATGTATGCTTAGGAGAGGTGGGGGATTTCTGAGAACAGTAGAAGCTATCTCTCCTTGTAGGATACTGACCAAGAAATCTGAATTTGTGACAAGTTGGTTGCTGAGTACGTTTTCATGAGTGTTTTGTGAAACTGCCTGTTCTCTTCCTGGAAAAAATTGATATGTGCCATAGGATCTGCCACTTTATTGACAGCTTTGGATGGTCCAAAGCAGGTGAATTTGTTTACACCCTGGAGCTGCCTTCATCCCTCTACCTGACGTGCCTGGGAAAGGTCTGTCCATTTGACTTCTGTAAAAACTTCATCTGGAAGGGAGGGTCTGACATACGGCGGGGGGGGTGTCAGCACCATCTGTTGTGCACCTTCCCATGTAGGGATGTCTTAGATGCCTTGCCCACCCTCTCTCCCACTCCCTTATAATAAGAAAGAAGCTCTTGGGGGCTTTCAGATGAACCTTTCCCTGTCTGTGTATTGTGTGTTGCCCAAAAGCACTGTGCACGTGAGACCTGCACACTTACCTTGTGAAACAAGAGGTTTGGTGGAGCTGCGTGTTCTGCCAGAGGGACCCAGCTCTACTCAGAGCAGGTTGTTGAGTGCAGGAGAGGGAGGCCATGGAGGAGTGGGTTGTCCTTAAAGCAGAGGCTAAAGCCCTGAGGCAAGCAGGCCACTCTACTAGTTTGATCTGTACACAGTACAGGATTCAAAGTTGGTGTGTTTCCTTTTCAAAGGGGAGTTATCAGCCACGCACACAGAGGTCCTTTTGAGTCCCTAAATTAAATCTCTGCAGTTTAGTTGGCTACCCATTTACTGAAGAACAATTTTTAATATTGAGTGAGATAGCTCTTCTTTGATATTGCTGAAAATTTCTGAGAGTGTGTTTGTCGAGGGAATAAATGCATTTTTCCTTGCCTTTCTGGGCTTAATACGAGTAATCGGGAGCAGATGTGACAGGTATTCAGCAGAGTGTATTTTAATTAATTTAATTAAGTTACTGGATTCAGACAGTGGCATAATTGAACTGTGGCTCTCTGTACTGTTACACTTGGGCATGTTTCCAAAAATGGTAGGAGTTTTAGTGATCAGTAGCTGAAACCACAAAACGAGGAGTAACTTCACAATTTTTTTTTAACCGGGAGCACAACTTTCTGTTATGGTATGCTTCATAGACTCGCACTTTTTTCCCTGTAAAAGGATGGGATGGCCAGTGGGGTTCAACCTTCTGACCCTTCAAGAACAGAGGCATGGGCCAATTGTACTTAGTCTAATGAGGCAAGCAAGTGCAAGAATTGTTTTGAGTATCAAAATTAATTGCTCGCTCTGTTTTCTGTAATCCAGTAGAACAGTACTAAGGGGGAAAAAATTCCATGTTCAGAATTCATAATTCTCTAGAAAATTAGAGTCTGTTGATTGACATCATTCTATTTCATAAGTTTAAACCAGAGCTGCTATTTTAGTTGAATGTTTAAAGCTTGCACCCTCTTCATTTACTCTTAAATACAGTGAATTTTCTTTAATACAATGAATTTTATGTAGTATTATCCTTCGTATCTGTTTGAACTCAGGAAGCATGAGGTCTTGTATTTCAGTAATGAAGAAAAATGTTTCAGGAGATGTACAAGGTGTAGTGTAGCAAGGGGAAGATTGATAAGAGTTTTGTAATCTTGCTTTCTGAAGGGTTGGCATCCTGGTTAGGTTTGCTGTAGGGGCCTGTCTCCTCAAAGCTGTGTGCCATGATGTTCCTGTGTCATTGCTGTGGCTGAATGGATATATATGTGGGCTTGTTTTCAGCTGGGTTTTGGTGGTTTCTTTTGTTGCTGTGTTAAAGTTTCAGTAATTGACTGCTGTCAAAGGCAGTTGGTTTGTAGGCTGTATTCTCTTTGGAATTGGAAGCAGGGTGAGTTTAGTTTTCCAATAAACAATTCTTCCATTTTATTTCAATAAAAGTTTAATCATTTTCTTTGAGTAAAATGCTTTAATTCCAGTGCTAAGGTCCTCTGAAATTTTTTCGAGAGTTGATTAAGCCAACATTCCTGAGAAACATCATGATTTCACTAATTCAGCATTTTCCAGTGGAAGACTACTCCAGAAATTTAAACCAGATCTAGTAGCTAGAAAGACAGACACTGACACATTTTTTAGTTTTTTTTCCCCTAGTAGCTTCACAGGCATTTAAATAAAATTGCTCTTCCTTCTATGAAGTCTGTATTTTCTTTTGGACTACAAACTGACATAATGAAAGATTTCATTACGTAGGTGTTGATGCCAGAGCATTCAAGGCACAAATTCAGGCATAAGGTTTTGCAATTCCCACCACAGGCGAGTTGAAGAATTTTCCATTTACAGATACAGGCAAATGGATTTTAGTATAGTTTCAAAATGGATTTTGTCTGTGAGGTTGTTTGACCATGTATGCATGTTTTTAATCCGGCTCAGCTTTAATAATTTGGATATGTTTGGGGCTAAAGTGAATTAAAGCAAGAAAAAGTGAGAAAAGGCTAAAGGTCTGGATGTCAAAATGTCTTGGTCTTATCCATATCCTTTCTAGGCAATTTTTCTGAGGAGTTTTTGGGAATTTCTTTTTAAAGAATGAGTGAGAGATTGATCTACTGTAATGTGGATTCATGTCTTTTTGAAAAAAAAGCACAGGCAGAAGTGGTGCCATTGCAGCTTAAAGAGTATAGATTTAGTAAGTTACTTCATTTCTAAACCCCAAATATCATGAGGAAATATGCTTTTGTGCATTTTTTAAAAGAAAGCCCTTAGTGCATTGAGGTAGAGCAGCTACCTAAAAGCTCTTTAAGCTTTAGTGTAGTGATCCATGTCATGGGAAATACTAAGTTTGCTTTAGCATTTAACCCTCTAGTATTTCCAATCACAGGACCCAGTTCTGCCAACCCTTTATAGATGTTTAAAGTTTAAGAGATGAAGAATCCCCATGTGTCTTGTCACAGGAAAGTAACAGAACATTGATGTGAAGCAGTCCTGGGACAGGAAAGAATTCTTTCCAAGTGAAGTTGCAAGTACTTCTCCATACACCTGTGTATGGAGATCAAGGTGGATTTAGGACTGTTAATGTTTGACTGGAGGGAAAAAAAGTTAAATACAAGAACCTCCTCCCCACCATCACTGTGTTCTCTGCTCCAGCATCATAACATGCTTACTTCATTTTAGTAATTTCTGTGATATCTGCGCAGAGAACTCAATAACTGAGAAGGAGGGAAGAGACAGAAAGGGGAATTTCTTAATGTAATATTTTCTGATAATGTGGGTTGTGAATATTGATGCCATGTGGCAGAAGGACTGCTTTCACTAAGTGGAGGGAATTTTATGTGGTAGATATAATCACTGCATCACTAATTCATGAGTGGCAGTGCTAAAGTGCAGCCTGGAGTATTTCAGGCAGGAGAATCTGAATCTTTCTTAGATTCAGAAAGCAGAAGTACAGAAAATACAAGTAATGTTCTTTGACAGTCTTGCCTTTAATACTACATGTTTCCATAAAAAGTCATAAGAAAATATCCTACTCATTCTTACGGTTTTTTACACTGGAACTGTTTCCAGGGGTTGATAAATGTGATTGTTGGCGCAGCAATAGGGTTGAGACCCCCCTAAATACTCCAGTGTCCCTTTCTCTCCCTTCCTGTTTGCAGGATCTGCAGCATTTGGCAAAATGTCAGAAACCTATAGAAGCTTTTCAAAATACCAGTATCTTTGAGGTTACTACCACAAGTAACCAGTAAGAAAGCAGCTTATGCCACATTATTTCCCTGAAATACTTTTTGTAGCACATTCTGAAGCACAGATTATTATTTGCTGCTGTCTTGTATCATCACATTTAATTCTTTCCTTCTGTCTTTCAGAGCTCAGTCTATGGCCTGCACTCAGCATCCTGCTTATTCTTTCCCATTTTCACCCTGCCTTTTGCCTCAGTCCTGATACTTCACATTTATCACTTCTGTGCCATCCATCATTTTATCTTCCAAACTTTAGCAAGTTTTGCAGTCAAGCAGCTAAATTAATCTTTCTTTGCACCTCTCCTCTTACTAGTAATTCCTGTTACTACTTATTAATCAGTTCTTAATGCATCCCTCTCTGTGTTTATGTCTGTATATCTTCTTTCTGTTGCTTATCTGATGTTTAAATTATAACAAGGTAAAGACTTTCCTTTTTGGTTTGTGCCTGTACGCAGTGTGCTCAAAATGTTCAGTGTAGTTTCTTGCATTAAAATGTGTGTGCTCAAGAATCTTACTAAGAGGATAAATGCACAAAACCCTTCTATTCAGTCTGGTGTTAGGTTTGTTTGTGCATTTATATCATGACTGTTATCCTGGAATCAAATTTTAAGGAGTGTTTGTTTGTCCTCAGATCAAAATGATGATTGGAAACAGTTACATTTTATCTGAAAGCTTTGACAGCTGTTTCCTGGTCTAAATTGAAGGAGCAGTTTGTATTCTTTATATTGTACACTGTTGTCCATAGAAAGTGAAGGTAAGTCATATTTAGACTGTCTGGAGATTGCTGGAATATTCTTCCCATTCACATATTGAAGAGTGTCACTCACCGAGTTGTTGGTTTCTTGGGTTTTTTTCCTCTTCTGGTCTAATTTGAAGGACATGAGTAAAAGAAAAGTTAACCTTTGCTTCTGTGTATTCTTGCAGACTTTTCCATCTAGAGATGCCTCCTTTCCGTATAAAACTCAGTTGCCATGTGTGATGCCAGCTTCCACTTTCAGCAGCAGTGAGTACAGCACAGAATCTAGAATCCTAGATTATGTGCAAGAGCTGGACTCTTCCTTCCATCCAGTCTTATCATTCCCTTCAGGTAAGTAAATCCATGACTCTGTCCATGCTCACTCTAAACAGAGTGGTTGTGCTTGTGACAGCTGTGGAGGTTGTGGCCTAACTTGTCTTTTCAATGATTTTTAGGACTTAGTTGTCTTAAAAACTTCACACTGTCAAAATACAGGAGTTTAGACTAAATTAAAATCTTGACTTGATCCTGACTTTTGAAAAACACACCTAGGTTTGTTATACCAGCAATGTGCTTACAGCCATGAATGACAATCAGGACTAAACCATGAGAGCTGGTCATGAAAAAAGGTGTGCTAGGGTGTTTGATGGTGTGTCTAATTGAATCAGTCTTAGTCCCTTAGAGATGGTGCTTTTGTCAACACACTACCATACCATGGTTGTGTAATTTTCATAAGCAACTTCCTTTCTGTTCAGGCCCTTTGGACTAGGTCTAAAAAGCTTTATTCAGATTTTTTAATTATTTTTGTAATACTCAGCCTTTTTGATTATCTTTGAAGTTATATGGTTTCTTGTCATCTGATCTTTTAGTCTTTTGGGACAGTAATGTACATGATGTCTGTGACTCAGCCCTGAAATTAGTGCAGGTGCAACTTGACAGTTCTTGAGACTTCACAAAAACAGCCTAAATGCTGAATCAGCTGAAGGGATTGAATTTTTGTGGGATTTTTTTGTTTTAGGAAAAACCTATCTCCAGGTAGTTACTGACCAGTACAGGAATTATGCTGTTCTGGGGGGCTTCTTTGCCACAAAATAATTCTGAAGATGAGGCTGTGACTTCCATGGAACTATTTGAATCTTTAATCAAACCCATGGTCTTCTCAGAATGACAGTGTGGACACTTCAGCCTTGTATTAGGAAGTCAGGAATTAACTTAAGGCTTGGTTTTGGAGAAGTTGTCACTGGCCTGTAGAGAAGACCCAAGTGTGGACATGGAATCCAGAGAAAGCCTCAGCTCTGGCATTTTTCCATTCCCTGTATGGATTAAAGAGAAGATTATTGCAGGAGCAGAGAGGAGCAATGGAATGCTCACTCCGAGAGTGCAACAGCAAACATCCCAGTCAGCAGAACTCTGTTGTGGACAGAAAAACACCACCTTAATCTTTCTTCTGTTACACACACTGTCCCTTCCCCTGTGACTCTGACAGTGCAGCTGGACCCCAGGGGTTTAGACATCTGTTTCAGGACAATTTGTGCCCCTTGTGTTCATTCTTACCTCCTTATAAAGGGAGACTGAGGTGTATAGCAAGAACCTTTTGTTTTCTCAAAAGAGGCTTTGTCATCATAAAAAACCTAAAAAGCTTTGGACTGTGCTGTGGCTACTGTTGGACTCTTTGCCAGAATGGAGAAGGAAAAAATGTTTTTAGCTTCATTTATTTAGTATCAAGAACCTATTTTTTAAGGAATATTTATTCTCTTTTCCAGGAGCCTTGCCAATAATAGTTGAGACAGGGAAAAAGTACTAGATCTCCTGTTCAAATGCAGCCCTCACATTTTAGGGAGGCTAGATTCATTCTTCACTCTGTGTACTTGCTGTCTCTACCTCTTCATGAAGACTAGTCTATTTGACATTTTCCTTCATGTGAAAGAATTATTGTGGATAAATGCATGGTAGAAATTTTCCAAGTTGTAGCCTGCTTCCATTTCATGTTTTCATTACAGCTTTCTTGGTTATCCCCTTCCAGAGCAGTAACATCTCTTAAAATACTGCTTGTGCTGCGCCCACATCTCTATATATAAAAATTGTCAGCAGAGTAAAAGAAAAGGGGTTTGCATTCATTTTCTCTGTATGTTAAAAATACATTGTTGGCATTTGTTTCATTTTATAACTCTGGGAGTTTTGATTTTTTTGTGTGTGTACAAGGAGGGATTCAAGTTCAAGATTCTGATGTAGTTCAAGATGTAGTTCTCTCATCTTGGTTTTTCATGTGGTTTGCTTTAAAGGTGAATCATAATTTGCAGACAATCTAGTAAATAGTGTAGTGGGACTGGCTCACTAGTGTACTCTCTTCTGGAAGTATAGTTGGTCCCTATGTCTAAGTCTTTCTTTCACAGTTTCCATTACCAAGGATCTTTACTAAAGATATGTCAGTGGTTGCAGTATCACTTTAATGTAACAGCACCTCTTTCAACTTGCACAGTGATAACTGGAAAATTGTAGTTTGTATCTAAGAAGTTTGGATTTTTGGTATTTCTGCACCTAGGCTGTGGATTGACTGAAACAAGCATTCCTGTCCTTTTGATTAAGATACAGGAGAACATCATAAAAAATCTGAGTCACCCAGGTGGTTTCCCAGGTTAAAAAAAAGTAATAAAACAAAACAAAAGACCAACAAAATAGTGGAAATGTTTTGGTTCTCTCTTTACTTAAATGTTGTGACTAATACACCTTTCAGACCTTCTTTGTTTTTCTAACTTGGGAGTAGGAAACACAGCAAAATCCTTGGGGTGTTGTGACAGAACAATCAAGTTAGATCCATATCAAATTGAAAAAAAATTGTTCTTCTTATTTAGCAAAATATGTTGAAAATTTTTGTCCTGGCACGTCCTGAAGGCACATGAAGCTAAGACTGTGCAAGAATATATGTAGTTCAATGCCTGCCCTTGGGCCCTGCCCACAGTCCTCTTTCTGAATGTTCTAGTTGTTAAGCCTACTTCTTACATTGACACTTTTTTCAATTAAATTCCATTAATTCTTGTAATTTTTTTTTTTTTCAGAAAGGCTTTTCAGAGAGAGGTAGGGGTTTTTTTAAGCCTTACAACAGGGGGTAGGTTCCTTACCACTTGAAATGTTTTGCAGGTTAATTCTGCATTAGAACTCCTATCAGGAAATGAATTACATTGCCCTGCTGTAGACATTTCCAGGGAGATGGAGAGGGAATCTACCTTGAAAACACCAATAGGCTCCCAGAAGTAACAAATTCCAAAGGCATTAATTAATAAAAAATAAATAATAATAATAATAAATAAAAACAAAGCCCAAAAGGCTGAACCGAAGCCTATTCACAGTACAAAAGTGCACTGTGTGCTCTCTGTTGTGCTGGGTTTTGTGCAGGAGCTGGGCAAGAGGGAAGACCCCAGTGTCATTCTCACTCAATACCCTCCAGAGTCTCTTTCAGTCCTTAGCAATATTGCTCACAGATTATGTTAAATGTGATGAGTGAATCAATGCCTAGACTTCTAGTGATGATGCATAATTCATTGACTCAGAGGTTGCCATCTTTCTAATACAGACAATATCCCTTTGGATTTCTGGGTTTTTTATTAGATATTCCTCTTCACGTATACTTTGAAACATTATTAAGGAAGGATGACATCAAAGGAGAACCTGCTGATACCTCATCTTTGGGAGGGGAGTTTAAAGTATCTTCTGACAATGGTATGTAAAGCAAAATATTTTAGTATTTTCAAGGCTGTTTTTCATTCATTTGTCAGTATCTTTTGCCATGAAGAGGTTCAGTTTATAAACTTGTCACAAAATAGGTTATCAGAGAAGGTTACTGAATATGGCTTTAGGTGGAAGAGGAATCTCTTCACAGACCACAGTGTCAGGTTCTCCTTAATTGCACTGAGATGATCCCACCAGGGCTGCAGGAGGATATGGCAAGGGGGGGAGAGTTTGGACCAGGTTCCTGACTGCAGTCCTGTTACGATTTGGATTCCTATCAGAAGTTTGAGGCTCTTATAAATAGTTCAGCAGTTGAGATTTCCTGTATGTTGTAGCAATGAAAAGAAATTTCTCAATTTGATACATGCTTTTTCTGTTACAGACTATAATCCACATGTTTCTGTCAAACAATGGAGCAGTGGCTGTTTGTCTAATTCCAAATCTCAGTTGGTGTTAGGAACATCTGACCAGCTGTCAGAAGGAAGAAAGAAAAGGCATCTAAGTGAGACAGCAGTAGGTAAGAGAAAAATAGCATTGCAAGAGGCTACTCTATCTTTTAAAATAGGTACTGTATGAATATCACTGGGCTCTGAGAATTAAAGGTTGTCTCCAAAAAGGATACTGTCATGAAACTTATAAAGAAACGGACTTAGAAGACCATGAAAATAATTTGCTATTTTGAAGCATAGTAATCATCTTTCTTCTTAGGTGTACATACAGAATGAGACAAGCTGCTGTTTCGTATTTTTGGAGTAAGCTTAAAGGAAACTGCTCAGCAGTTCAGCTGTATTCTAATACAGGGTGGCATTCTTAATACAGAAGGGTTTTTTTTAATAGTAGTCAGTGAAACAAACATTGCAAAGTTATCTGTTAAGTCATGTGCCCAGTGAAACATTTACTATTCCTGGCATCTCTGTCCACTATGTTTCATTTGTTGTGTACTGTCATTTGTGGTTCTGGAACCCTTCCAGACTTTCAAGAGGACTTGTGGATAGCCAGTTCTTACTGTGTTTTTACCCTTGTTACCTTACTATATTAAGTCACTGAACCTCTACTTCAGCACTTGGTAAATTAATAGGAAGTGCCCTAAAAGTTCAGAAGAATGATGTGATAAGGTAGGGATAAAAAATTTAGCATACCACTGTAAAAGATAAATGACATCTTACCTCTCCAGGCTGTTAGAATGTAAAGCCTAACAGATTCTGTTACAGATTAATTTATGTAACTTTTGGAAAACCTTTGGCAAAATTCTCTGCAAGACATTAGAAGCAAATAAGTCACTAAGAAAGAGGGGAAACCATATTAGTTTAAAATTTCCCTTAGGAAAGAATTAAAAGGTACAATGATCACTTAACATTGTTGGAAAAAAATTACTGTTGGTGCATATCCAGGCAAAACTGATAGTGTAATCTTTCACTAGAGGTGGAGATACAGGAATTACTGCAGAGATGAATTAATAAAATTTTATTATCTAGGAATAAAACAAACCCCAAACCCCACAATCCACAACCCCAAAGCAAGACTACCCAATTAATTAGAAAGTTTTAGGAGAGAATAAAAGCTGTTTGGGAGCACACTGAAAACTGCTTTGGATTTAGATGTGGGTTGTCCTTTGAATCCTTCCCCTTGTGCAGTACAGCCCTGCCTTTGCTGTTCAGCCTTCTCTGTGGCTGTCTCCAACAGGTTGCTGTGCCCTATCCCTTTTCACCCCCAGTGATCCTGTTCTCCGTGCCACCCCCTCCCCTGACCACTTGCTGGTCCCCAAGAGGTGCATGCTGACACAGTGTTTCTCAGTTACCCTAAGTGTAGTCATGAACACTGACATCAACAACTGGAGTTACTTGGGAGCACTAGGAAGAGACAAAATATCTTGCTATAAACCTTTTGAAGTTACTATTAGTCTTCTGACAATAGTATTTAGTTATTTTATAAATGGAACCACAAAAACAATCTTTTATCATGAGGATCATCCCAGTGCCAGGAAACTGTTCTATGGTGCATTCATGAGTAGGAGCACAAGTTCTAGCTTATTAGTGCTATGGGTATAGTACTACATATTTATTCCTAATTTGGGCTCTGTCTAGGGGAAATTATCCATGAGGAAGGTCAGCCTAATGAACAAGGCCAAAAATAAAAGCTGTGTGCCAGGGAGTTGCAGAGCTGCCTGGGAGATGGTAGTTTATGACCTTGACCCAGCCTGTGCAATACAGTCTTTAAGATCAGTCTTATCTCTTTTGCTGTGTTGGAATACACTCATTCTTTTTGTTTATTGGTGTATTAAGTATGGGTTCTCCTTTCTTACTGGAAATTAGGTATAAGGAAAGCAAAACAAGTGGTTAAATTATGAATCCCACTTATGCTTATACTGGGACTGAATGGAAGTAAACAGTTGTCTGGAGCAGTGAATCAGAAGGAGCTCCCATTGGTTTGGAGATCTAAACTGATTTTGTTTGTTACCCTTGCTACCAGTTTTATCATTTATTAAGGAAGAAACAGTCAGGGAGAACTTGTGAGATGCACCCCATCTAAAGAAGTACAGTTGGAGAACAGGAGGAATCTAAGTCAGATTGCATTTGCTCTTTTTGTAGTCTGTGACAGCTCCTGAAAAGAAACAGTCAGGATTTGCCCATATGAAGCTGGTTCCATGAGAAGAAATCCTTCATAGAATAAGAGGGATAAGTTTTATGGAACAACAATGACAGGATGAATAGCAAATGTTTATTTAGATGGCTTTTTTTAGTATCCAGTAAATTGTAAGTGGCTCACTGTGGTCTTCCAGAAGTTACTTTACTATTACTGTGTGGAAAAATTTCTGCAGTCTAATAGCCAACAGCCAGTACGTCTTGTTTATTGCTATTTTTTATGACAGGCGAAAGTAGTGCCCGGTTTGAGACATTCTCCTTCCAACATGCAGAGCCCGAGTCCCACAACGGTTTTATTCCCACAAGCAGTGTCAATGCCATGTCTCGGCCCACTCACAGCACTTCATCACAGGTAAACCAAAAATGTGTCACTGTCTCAACTGAAATATCAACAGAGAGTTGTGCAAATTAATAATCCAAAGCCTCATGCCCTTTACATCTGATTTAGCATCATATGACAGCGCAGAGCATTTTTACGGTGAATTAAGTGGATTACATTATCTAATTTATTCCAGATTCAGTATGTGGTGTTTCTAAAACAGATACTTTCTTGTAAAAGAACTTTGTACATCATATAACTGGAGTGTAAGTTTGACTTATTGGCATTGTGCATTTTTTTTCTTTTTTTCCCAAATTTCATTAAGTACACCATGATTTATGTTCCCAGTTTTACACTAGGGCACTTACCTTTTTTCTTGGTGCAGCTCTATGAAACGGCCTCATGGTGCAAATAGTCACAAAATTTGTTAACTCTCAGTCTTCCTATTTAAAACCCTTTGTGCAGAAATGCAGGCAAAGACCTTGGTATATAATTTGCTGAGGAGCAGCAGCACTCTGGCTCAGTGTACAGAAACACACTGTTTTACTGAAATAAATGGCAAATTCACAGCAATGTTCAGATTCAGGTCCCATGGTTTTGCTAAGCCTAGTGGTGTACTGGTGCTATGTAAGTCATCGCATTTTAAGGCAGAGTTGAGTTTAAATGTGTGTCCCACACAGTTCAGACAACACAAACCCCTTAATTTCCCTGAGTCAGTCATTGTCAAAGAACACGTAAATGAGCTCTTTAGAATAGTCTATTTCCATTAAAGTTCAGGCTTTCTCCTTGTGAAGTTCTAATGTTTCTCTGCTAACATGTATTTCCTGTGATTTGAGCTGATGTCTTCTTGTGTTGATTCTATTATTCAGCATAACTCCAGGAGGAGGTTGAGAAGTGAAAGCTCCTATGATATAGACAACATTGTTATTCCCATGTCACTGGTGGCACCATCGAAGCTGGAGAAACTACAGTACAAAGAAATTCTTACTCCAAGGTTTGTTCACAACCCCTTTAATTGCAAAGACATGAAAATGAACATGAGAACATTAACTAAGAATATTGTGGAGTTAGAAAATGTTAGAATACTGAAGATGATTTTTTCACGTACTTGGGTTTTTTATCTGTGCGTTTCAGTTCATGTGACTGAAGTGGTGGGGAGACTGGACAGCTGATACAGCACAGGAGAAATAGTCTGATACACCCAGGGATGTGGCAGATGCACAGACTGCCTAAAAATAGAAGTGGATTTATATCATCTTAATTGTAGTTATGACCTTTAATATACTGTAAGGCTGACAAGCTCTGAATGGTTTTTTGGAGATTGGTGGGTTTTTGGTGCGTTTATAAGAAAGTACTAAACTATTTTCTGTGAATTAACAGAAATGGATTTAGTTTTTTGTTTTTTTTGGTTTTTTGGGTTTTGTTGGGTTTTTTTGGTTTTTTTTTTTGTTTTGTTTTTTTTTTGTTTTTTTGTTTTGTTTTGTTTTTTTAAATTAGCCATTCTGATACAGTAAAATAAGTTTATTTCTTTCCATACAGTGTAGGCCTACAATCCATGATTCTTGAGACCTTTTTCTCCTTTGTTTTAGAAAGAGAACATCTTTAGATTTCAAAAACAGAGTAATTGGTCTCTTCTGCTTACTTCAGTGTCTTAGTAGCAGGATGCCTGAAGTGCTAAATGTACCTATTTTGTACTTTAAATCCAGAATATGTATTTGCCTTTTTATTGTCTTTTAAGTTGAAAAATATTATTAAAACTGTATTGGATATCTTAAAGACTGTGTTAGGAAAAGGAAAATATAAATTTCAGCCATCTGTTATCAACACCTTAAACTTAATTTAATTTTCATTATCTTACTTCTAGCTGGAGAGTTGTTGAGCTTCAACCTTTAGAAGAATCTCAAACAGATGAAGAAGAGGTAGGCTGTATTTTAATTAAACCACTAGGTTTATTTAAAGTAGATACCATATATAATTGGGATAATTGGTACATGCTTTCTGAAAACACGGACTTCGTGCAAATCCCAGTAAGTTTCAAGTTTCAAAAATAAAGTATTAAGTTTCACATTATGTGAAAATGTGTCTTATCCCTACAGTGGAAGACAGAAATTGAAGTATACCATTAATATTCCTTGTTCATTGCTTGTCTGGCTCTTATGCCCCTTGCTGCTGCACAGTCAGTGCTTCCAAAGGGTCCCATGGGTCAGGCTCTGCCACCCTGCCCCTGAGCACTGTAATGCTGTCTCTCCCAGTGTGACTGTCTTATGGGGCCACCAGTGCTGTCCCTCTCTCTCATCCTCCCCTTCCATCACCAGTTCCCATGGCATGTTGCTCTTCATACGGTAATCAGGCATCTTGCCTCTGGGTCCAGCAAGTTTCCTCAGTTTTCTTTTCAGTATTTGTTCTCCTGCAACCCTCCTGTTGGGAACAAACTTTTCTGCATTGTCAGGAGCAACATAACCTTCAGCATTTCCTGCCTGCCTATGTTGAGCCAAGTTTGCAAATCGTGGGCTAGTTCTGCTTCCTCCAGACATAAGAATCTACCTTTTCTTCAGGGAATGTCCATGGACTTTGCAGCTGGGGTTCTTTTCTCCCTTAATCAGGGGTTTGAGGCATTTCCTAATCTCAGGGTGAATTTACCAGCATGTGTGGTCTCTAGGCTAATTTGCTGCCCTTCAGTCTTTTTGCGGCTTCTTTTTTAGAAACCTGTCAGTTTTGCTGTCCTTTGGACATCTTTAATCTCCCTCCAGTCTCTGCCACTATCACCAATTGTAACTGTAGGATTTGTATTCCTGTCTTTATCCACAATATCTGTTCTTGAGCTGCTATTTGAGAGAATCTCTACAGCAGAGGTTTAGTTTCCATAGCAGTAGAAAAGAATGGCATTTAGGTAACAGTGCAGAAGGTTATGTTAAACTCAGTAAACAAATCATTATGTCATTCCCTTGGAATAGAAAATACACTCTCCACAAAGGCACAAACTTCCTCAGAGATTTACTAGGTCTGTAGCTACCTGCTCCATAACTTTTCATGTAGGAGAACATCATGGTCTCAAATCCTTACTCATGTAGCTGCAGTTATCTGGCAGCAAACTCTTGGTTTGGAAGGAAAAGAATAGCTTACTCTGTCCCTGCCTTTTCCAATGCAATTGAGAAATTCCTGTGAAACCTGTAGTCAAATTTATGACACTCCCACCCACCAACTTTGGGTTAGTACCATCCCAGCTAGCAGGTAGTTTGGCTGTCCTTCTTTTGTACCAAGAAGGGCAAATTCCATACACGAGAACTCTTCTTTTAAGCATATTTAATTAAACCATTTGGAGAATAACTAATAAAGGCAGCAAGGGCACACTGTCCCTTGAGCATCTACTGTTCATTGCCATCTTCATCCTGGTGTCTGGGGAGGAGTGAAGAATTTCAACAGTGATTTGCATTTGGGGCTTGAAGGAACTTGCATGGAATCAGTGGATTTCTTGTTTGGATTTCAGATCCCATAGAGATGATTTGTCTCTTTTGGTGTATTTTGCTGAAGGGACTTCAAGGTCTCTCTCTGAAGCTCGTGGGCTAATGTCTGAATTCGTGGCCTACCCAGTACATTTGTGTTTAGCATGACTCTCAATCCTGTATTATTCATCCTCTGGCCAGGAAATAACTTGAGTTAGCAACACAGCAGCTTTGCCTCCTACTGTGGCCCACTGCTTCTGTATCATCTGTCAGCTGCTGGGGAGAATGAGGGGGAGAGATGTCCGTCAGAGAAAATTGCTGATGATCTTGTCTATGTAAATCATCCTTTGCCAATTTCCCCCTTTCTTTTGGGATTGTGTTAATTAGTTTGGATGTTTTTCAGAGTACTGAGAAAAGGTGATTGATCATAATTCTTCAACTTCCTCAAGCTTTGAGCCCAGTTACATCTCCTACTGAGTAAGCTTGTAAAAAGACATGAGGAAACAGCACCATTACCTGATGGCATTTTTTGCACTCATGCTCTCACACTCTTGAAATTGCTCCATGTGCTAAAGTCAAGGTCATTCATGTAACACAAGGGAAGGCAAAATATACTTTCTGCTTTTATTTAAAATGTTCTTTTTCTTTATTTCACTGCATAGTAGTCTGTGGTGGTGTTGGAAATTATCTAACTTGAAATTTTTTTTTGTGGTACTGCATAATAGTTTCTTTACTTCTCTGTCTTCTGCACAGCTAAATTTAAAACTTCAGCATTGTGCTTGTGTCAAGCAGGAATTTCTGCCACTGGACAACTTTTTTCTTCTTCATCTTTGTTGTCTTGGTCGTCTTAATCTCTGTCTTCTTCATTTAGAGGATTTCAGTGCAACAACCCATATTCAGTGGGTTAGTCAATGCAATAGACCTGCATCCAACATTTAGTAAGTTACAAAAAGATGTAGGGTCCCCAGTTTGTCATGCCACACTTCCAAGGATGGGAAACTCAGCATTTTTTGGGAATCAGGCCTATTCATTATGCCTTTGAGAACAAAAAGCTTACCTTTTATGGGTGCAGTTTTGTTTCTGGAAATTTTGTCTTATAAGAAAATTGGCAATGCAAAAGTTAATCTGCTATCTATGCGTGCTGTATTACTTGCTCTAAAAATACTTTCTGGAAATAGAACATTTGAGTTTCCTGGTTTGCATGTATGTATTTGCAGTCTTACTCCTTTAAAGTATGGGAGGGTGTGGCACATGTTTTCCTGTTTTGGTTTGGTTTGGTTTTAATTTATTTTGTCCAGGTTAAAGTTTCTGGAAAGGCACAGTCGTAACGTTCAAGTTTATTTTGTAGTTGTTTTAATAATGACAAATTCTTTGGAGTAATTCCCTGTGCAATTAGTTTTGCATAAGTGTTTTCATGGCCTATGACTCAGAGTTTCCTGTGGAGCCAAAGAGTAAAACACAGATTTTGTTGTTTTGAGAACCTTTCAGAAATATTCCTGGTGCTATTCAACATTAATGTACAGTGTGTTGTAGTGTCATGGGGGGATCCAAAGCTTAGTTTTCTTTGAGTGAAGTTGTTAGTCATGCCTCACAAGCAGGCCTTCCCCACAGCCTTTTCTCTCAACATCACTGCCAGGTCCATCCACTGAGGAATGACACTTCCTTTGTCCTTTTTCAAACTAACCTCAGTGAGGAAAAACCACCAAATTTCTCCTGCTGCAGAACTTCAGATTAATCTAAAGTTGTTAAAGGAAATGCTGCAGAGTGGCAGAGGCTGTAGTAAACCAAGTAGGGACCTTTTATTCTGATATCATGAAATTTTTATTCATAGAACAGATAATAATTTCTAAATAAGAAAATTTACTGTTCAAAAGAATAGGGTAGAACTCATTTTATATAAAAAGTGCTTAAATATGCTGTCGCCAGCCATAGAAAACAAACATGGTTTATTTCTGTATTTTTCAAAATTCTTCACTTGGAGAAGAATGTGGACTCCAGGTTTTGAATGGAAACTTCTTAAAAATGAAATTTCTTCACAGCGTGAAAAGTTTTTGCGATTTGCTAAGAAAAGTATTTTCATGTTCCTATTTTTATCTTTCTAAATTATCTTTTGTTTCCACTTCAAAGGAAATCTGAGCACAAAAAAATCCTGAATTTACTCCAAGGGAATAACACTTTTGTAGTTCATAAAATTCTCGCTTTCATGCTATACATCATTGACCTTGGAAAGACAGAATGTGAACAGAGATGTAGCCCTTTCTGGATGCTCTCCAAGTGACAGAGATGGTGAATTTCAGAGAGAGGAGGAAGCCCATTAAGTTCACTTGCATGAAAGGAAACCAGCAGCTGACAAAGTGGTTTGTGTTTAACATAAATAAATAAAAGCAATGAAGGAGCCTTCAGCAAGGAGTGATGAGATGAGCAAACTAAGCAGCCTGTTTGTCTGAAGGTTCTTGTCGAGTGCTGGGCTGAGGAGGAACTGGGCAGCCACAGTTCTACAAATGGCTCTTGTGTCTGATTCCAATAAAAATGAAGCCTTTGGGATACTTTGCCATTGTACCCCTAATGGCTCTGAACCACCTTGGTGCTGAGACCTGATATGGGGATGGCTTCCACAGAAATATGACAGAGTGGATCACTGCCAGTGTCTCTATGGCACTGCCTGCAACTGCAGTGAGGATCTCTGTTTTCTTGCTCAGTTGGAAGATAAATGGTGTTACTTGTACACCACCAGTGAGAATTTTGCTTTAGAAGAAAAAGTGCTGTTTATTTTCAATTACCCCCAATTATTAGTATAATTCTTGTCTAGGACTGATCTGGCAGTGCAGCTTCACAGCTCCTATGACCAGGAATTGTTCTTTCCAAGAATTTCTCAGCTTTTGAGTTGGGACTAGCTGGCATAAAATCCATGGCTGCAGCACTCAAGTGGTCCTGCCAACCTCAGCTTTTTAGGTGAACTTTGAATAGTTTGGAGCACTTCGAAACAACTGTGAGCTGTACTGGAGGGATCCAGCCAAGAACCCCCCCTGCCATCAGGGGAGTGAGGGGGAGGGGCAGCAAAGTGCTCCTCAGCCAGCCCTGGCTAAGGAACAAACTTCCTGGTGTGTTGCCATCAGAGAAACACAGATGGTACTTTCACAAGTGCAAGAGCTACATCTTTGACCTAAAAAGCTGGCTCTTGTTTTACTGTGAGCAGGTAAAGTACTTGCATTAGGGTTGGTTTAAGCTGTACCTGGGATCATGCAAACCATTGGGTAAGAAATAGTATTTTCGAAGCAGAAGCCATTTTCTGCTTGGTTTCACAGCAGGAATGTGGCACCTCAGGTTCACCGAGTTCTTCTCTGTGGAGTTGTCAAAGTCCTTGGTTATCTCAAACCTATTTCTCAGTGCTTAAAGAGCACCTCACAAATCCTGCTGCTTCCCAGCCTCCTCCTAAAGCAATCTCTGGAAACTGTTGGAATTTTTGCTTGTCTTTATGGATTTTATGTACTTTTAACACTGCCTTGATTTGCAAATGAATACTTGTCCTCTAAATTTTCTGCCGCTCACCATGGAGAAAAATGTGTTAGTTGCATGGAGGGGGTATAACTTCTATATCCGTTCAGATCAACCACAGACATGTAAAGAAATAAAGCTAAAATGACAGCATCCCATACGCCAGAGCTCTCATAAACTGAATGCATGTAATTGTGCCTTTGTAGTGAAAGCATGCATTGTGTTGCCTCTTCTTGTTTGTTGAAAAGACCTTTGCAGAATTGTATACAATACTGGCTGGTGTTGTTTCTAGTTCTGTTCACCAAGACAGCTCTCCCTGTGTCTCATTGCAGGTAGAAGACCTGTCAGACAAAGCTTTTTCCTCGCGCCACACGAAGTACGAGGAAAGAGAGCGTGCTAGGTGGTCGCTATGGGAGCAGAGCCGCTGGCCTAGGAGGAACAGCAGGCAGGTGTATTGGCTTTGATAAGAGCCTTCCTATTGAACCTGGTGTGGGTTGTGGTACTGGAGTGTCAGAAATGCTGTAACAGAAGTCTGAAAATGAATGAGGGCACCATTCGTTAATTAACTCATCAGGGCCAGTAGCAGGTATGTTTAACTTCGTGGCTGGTAAGGGAAGGCAGTGCTGAGGCATGCATACTTACATGTTAGTTACAGGCACGTTAGTGACCTGACATAACTAAACAATATCTTCTTCCCTCAATGAACACAGAGCTCTGCTAGACTGTGCCAGTCACTATGACTTTAGCCACCCAGTTTATCTCTCTCCCAGTCCTCCTTCACTCACCTGACTCAAACAAAACTCAACAGTTTTCAAATATGTGTTACTGAAGGGTCCTGGGCTGTGCCAGGGGCCTTACACTTAGAAAGTCATTGTGTGAATGGTTCATTCTCACAGGCTTGCCATCTGGTGCAGAACTCATCAGATTTGAATATAACCACTAAAAGCCTTGCAAAAAGTAGTTTATATCGGAACAAACGTCATAAAGCTGCATCTGCAGTTTGGCCCTGAGAAAATGATTCCCATAAATCATTTCACAATCTGCCAGGGCAAAAAGCAGCCTATAAATGTTGGGATAACTTTTTCTGCTATTTATCATATGCTTGTGTCTGCTCTTGTCTGAAAGTGAACCATGACACTAGGAATAAATAGTCAAAGATAGCTTTTTTTAATGCAAGATAAAAATAGAGCTAAGCCTTATTGAGGAACTTGATTTTAAGCAATTTTGAACATAAAACCTCCCAAGTTTAGAAAGTGTACTGAAAAATAAGAAGTTCTCTATGTACCTTAATTTTGAAACTGTGAACTTCTTGGTAAAATCTTAGTGCTGCTTGAATTCCAAAGTAAACTGCTCACTGACATGAGCAGTCAGGCTTCCACCTGGCATTTCAGCTGCATGCCACTGCTTTATATCTAGCTTAAATTTCTGTTAAAAGTGAGGTCAAAATTTTTAATCTTGCTACATTTTTGATTGCTTTGCACTTGAGTCCAGAGCAGAAGTGGTAAGGGGGAGCCCAAGGACTTGGCTCTCGAGTTGCACTTTTCACAGTGCTGCCAGTATGGTTTGGACCCCACAGGCTCCTGTGGGTGATGCCACATCTGCAGCTCACTGATTTCTTTTGTCCAAAATCACAGTTCTGGGGAGCATGTGGAGCAAGATGCAGGAGAGGGACCAGTCACTAGCTGTCTGCAGCCAGAGTGTGCCTGTCCCACTCATTTTGTCCACTTGGTTCCTGCAAATAGTGCTTTTCTTTGGCTCCAGCCAACAAGGTCAAGAACCGCACCAGTTTTCCTCTGCTCTTTTGGTTTAAGCAAGCATGTATGGAGAAACTGAACACTTTGAAAAGAAAATGTGAATTGCTCATGGCAATGTGAAAGGTCAGGGAGTAGCTCTTAAAACTCATTTCTAATTCTGCATTAGATCTTACAGCAAAAATGCTGATGGTCGACAAAGCCAGGATCCAGTGCAGAAAGACCATTGCACTGCTGACCCTGCTCCTGACCCAGCTCCAGAATCCCACGGCTCTGTTTGTTCAGGGATGGCACCACTATGCAGGGACAGCCAGGAAGAGAAGGTGAGTGCTTCCAATAGCTTCCAGGTTTGGTCAGTTCTTCAGTGACAACAAAGAAACCTGAAGATATTCTCCTGTCTCAGTGATCAGAATCTCAGGCTGTCACCCTAGTTAATGTGCACTGAACATAGTACTCCTGTTCAGAACTACATTGCTGTGCTTTGTAAATTAACCCCAGATCTGTCAACAAGTAAAAGTTCCATTGCTCAGTACATGTTTTTGAGGCAAAAAAGGACTGGGTTCAGGCTGGGGTTTTCCTCAGGGGTGTTGGGCAAGGTTCCAGATAGGCCTGGTCATTGGGGGGGTCCGGCATCCTGATGGTCTGGCATTGTGGAAAAGAGTTTCCTTGCCTGTTCTGGGGTAGATTTATTATTAGTTCAAAACCTTATGCAGCCAGCTTACATTTTGGTGCCTGGCAGTGTTGTATTCTTTATCTGAAGAGCCCTGCAAACACAGTAAAGACACTTGTTTGTTACTTGATGGCACATGTTTCTGCACAGTTAATCAGTTCAGACTCAACTGAAATCCCTTTTTATCGTCTATTCTCTTTTTTCCACCCTCACTCCTACTCTTCTGCTTCCTTTCAGTCTGGGCTGTGGGAACTTCGAGTTTTTCCACTAAAAGATGAAGAGGTAGAAGCTTTACTGTGCCAAGATCAAGTGACGAATCAGACTGAAATGTCAAGTGCAACTTTCCCCAGCAACTCTCCCTGCACTCCAGGCACACCCACTGCTTTGCCAGACAATGGCTATCCACCAAGAAAACAATCTACCCAAGAGTCAGAAGACTGCAAAAGCATTTGCCTGGGAAGCAACAGTACAAGGAGACAAAGGTGACAGGGAATAATGTGGTTTATTAAGCCAGTTAAGGTGGAGAGAAGTGTAAGGTAAAATCTCTCGTTCACACAGCATATGACAGCACAATTCAAAACCTTTATGTTAGCTGCGTATAATATATTTTCTTTCTTGCTTTGTAACAGGCAGGATAAATCCCAAAGTCAACACTTTCTTCTTCCTGAACCCCAAGAGAAAGTAATTATTTCAAGCTGGAAGTCTAATATTCCCAATGTTGGGAGTGGGCGCACATAAATTGCTGGCACCATTCACTTTCTGTTGTCATATTGCCACATTTGTCAATAATCATCCTTTTCTGTTTGTTTGTTTTCAAATGCATATCTGGTTCTAGTGGACTCTGGTGCAGCAGGAGATGCTGTCTACCTTATCCAACAACTTCAACTGAACACAGAAAAACTACTTGAAAATAGTGGGGATAAGCGTTAGCCTCAGATTATTTTCCTGTGTGGTATGAGCATGGGGCAAAAACTTGTCTCTCTAACTGCATGTGTAAGGTAAGGGTAGGTGAGAACCAGCACTTCAACCCAGGGGATCTGGAAGCTTAAGTCATGTAGTCAGCTCTCAATAGTGCCAGGGCACAATTCATATTGAACTCCTCAAGCAATAAGGTAGAAGTAGCCCACTGCATTGCCATAGTCAATGTATCTGACACCCAGAAAGCAGGGTCTCTGCTTTGGGCCTGTGAGGAGAGAGAGACAGCAGGAAAGGGGGGTTGAGCCAAATCAGTGACAGCCCACAGAATGCTGGGGTTTGGATCATCTTACTTCCTTAGTCCTTCAGTAGCTAATGAGGCTCAATAATACTTCGCTTTAAGTCTCATTCCAATTTCTGTACAGTGCCTTTTAAGAGTCTCATAAGTATGCCAACATTTGGTGACTAGCTGGAAAGGAAAAGATGATTGATATCTTGAAGAGCAATAAAAAAAAAAGCCCCAAAGCTTTCCATTGTGATTCTGGATAGATTTTTCATTTCCCAATGCATTCACAGTGAGAAAACAAAGGCAAGTTGTTTAAACTTTCATCTAAATAGCATAGCTTGGAATGTATCTGCAATCCCAAGAGGTATTAACAAAGATTAAACACTGATTGTAGGTATAATCCATCAACAGGCAGTTTTTCTGTGTAGGACAGTTGAAGGCAATTTAATAGGAGTCTCTGTTTTTTGTGCAGTTTTCTTCCATTTGTAATATCTGGAATGGCACTGGACAGATGACCCAGTTGTAGTATCAATTTATTTTTGTGGTCAAAATGACAGGAAATACACACTGGGCATATGAAAACAGTTTGGTAAAGTTTCAACACTACAGCCTATTGCTACATTGTAGTTTATTGCACATTCTGATTATTTTTTTAAACACTTTTTTAACACTGGTTTGTCTTAAACTTGAATCTTGCCTCAGTGTCTGATTCAATAATCTTTGATGCAAGGTTGTTTTTTTAATTAAAAGTTATTTCTATATATGTTGTATATAGTCTGAATTTGATGGGTTTTTAGAAGTGAAGAAGTAGCAGCAATACTTCCTCTTGGCATAGAGCTCTGCTTGGCCTGCAAACCCACTGCAGCTTTGCTGTGGCACTGATGCTGCACTTCTGCTGTGAGGCCAAGGGCCCCCTCAGTGCCTCAGTACATTGTGTTGCCCTCTCTCTTGCCTTGCATGTGCATCTTTTTTCCAGGAGAAAGTTTCTGAATGGTCAGTGTCTCAGATGTTTTGCAGGTCTTTTCCATACCCCTGTCTATTCCTCAGGAAGCCTGATCTGATCAGCTCTCACGCAGCTTTGTTGTAAGGTATGGGCTTCCTGCATTGTCTGATCCCTGGGGCAGAGGGAGGAATTCCTGCACTTTAGGAGAGGGGACAGACCAAGTAAAGCAGCCAGCCAGGCCAGCTGCCTTCCACGTCCTGAAAGTGCTGCCAAGAATTGGAAAGACAATCCAATCTGTTAGAGTAGGGTTTTTCTTTACTGGAGGCTGGAAGCAGAAGGATGTTAAAAAGGAGGCCAAAGACCCCCTGTGTCACAGGAGCTGGGTTATCCCAGATTGCTCAGCCTGGGGAACCACAGAGCATCCCTACACTGCAGGTCAGGTCCCAGCTGTGGTGCCAAACCATCGTGTGGCTGCAGGGTCAGCCCTGCTGTGGGCTAAAGCAGCTGCTGGGTACCTTGTCCACTGCAGGGGCTGGCAGTGGTCTGAGCAAGGGGACCCACATGTGCTGTGTCTCCTCTTGTATGTTCTTGCCAGCCCTTGTGGGAACTTTCTATTGCTTCATGACACAGCAATAAAAAGGGTAGTTAGAGAAAGGCTGAGCAGGCTCAAGACAGAAGGCAAATAGATATTTGATCATTACCCCAGTCCACTCAGGGCAGAAATCTTTTCTCCAGCAGCTGCCTCTCAGCTGGCTAGGCCTGTGACAGCAACCTGTGCCTGCTGGAGCACAGTGCCAGAGCTGTTCCTCCTCCCATGCTGCCAGTACAGGGCTGTTCCATGCAGTGGTGGTGCACAGGGCTCTGTTGAACAGGATATGTGGGAAGGGGGGCCAGGAACAGGCTGTATTTCCCCCATCACCTGCCTGCCTCCAGCATCCCTCCATCTGGCAGGGCCAGGTGGGCAGTGAGTGCATGGCAAGCAGGATGGTTCTCAAGAAGCTGCAGATCTCTGCCCTGCCTTCTCTGTCTCTGCTCCAGACAGGGAGGCACTTGATTTTTCAGCAGCCCCATTTCAGTACTGGGACAGGGTTAAAAAAACATGCTGAACTCAACTTGGTTCCAGCACCAGCCCTCTCCTTTAGTTTGTCCCTCTACTGCAAGCAGCTGCAATCAGCACTGGTGTGCTGCTTTAGTGTCTGCAGCCCATGTCCTGGCACAGCTGGGCTCCCACCTGCACATAGTTCAGCTGGGTATGAATGCTGTTGTGGGAGCAGGCTGAGGCCTCAGGGCCAGGCTCATCCTTGAAGCCATAAAATGTGCTGAATCCTTTGCTTGTTTTCATTTCTTTTCAAAGTTTTAAACAGAAAATAAAGCCCCAGACAACATCCAACCTCTTTTGCTGTTAAGCTATGAAAACAGCTGTTAGTGCTGCTTCTACTGCTGTGGCTGAGGGCATTACAAAGACTGACTGTGAAAAACCAACTTAAAACAAAATGCAGCAAGGCCCCCACATACATGAAAGTGGGTGTTTGCAGCTGCACAAAGCCATTTCCCATGTGCTTTATTTACCATGTTCAGTTGAGGCTTTTTTTAAACACCATTTATGTTCTGCTTCCTGCTGCTGTGAGGGTTTAAAATGCTTCATCTCTGCATCCAGGATCTTAAAGGCATGTAAGTACAAATAAGAATTTTTAAACCCTATTAAAACTAAGATCTGTGTGTCTCCTGCAGTGTTTTATCTCACTCAGGGCTGTGGGCTGTACCACCCTGTGCAGCACATGTGCAAGCCCAGCGTGACTTGGCTCTGTCCAACTTGTTTTCATCCCATTTTGCAGTTCAGACAGACCTGTGCTGTCAGATCTCTCTGGACACTCTAGACCACGTGCCTCAGTACAACAGGCTGTGCTCTCCCTTATTGCTGAAACCTTATCAGAGGATTGCAACATCTAATGGCCCTGGGGAGACCATGCAAGCAGCTCTCTGGGTTTTCAAGTCAGCACTCAATTCCAGTCCCGGGACTCAAGGCTTGTTACTGAGGACAGGCCTAAACAGGCTCCAGACAGATCCCTTTGGTAAATGGACACAGGTGAGAAAATGAGTCTTAAGCATTAAAGAACAAGAATCATTCATTACTGTGACTTCATGGACATGGTCACTAACAGATTTAACCTCAGATACGTAAAAGCTGTTGCAATAGGAGTCACCTGCACAAACCCTCCTGGGTGGGATTCAGACAGTAGCAATTAAGTAATTTTTCTGTGTGGGTGTAACATCTCTCCCACAAGACTCCTAACCCAAGACTCAATGGAAGTGCAAACTTACCATCAATTGCTTTAAAACAATTACAAAATGGCTACAACCAATAAACAGAGACCACACCACAAGGTTCCATAAAGCCTAATGCCATCAATTAACTAGCACAACTTTGATGTCACCCCCAAATTAATTAGGAAAAAAGCAGAAATAGTTTGATTATCCTTTCAATCCAGTTTACACTCAACTGCAGGAAGTTAGTATACTACAGCTGTTGTCCTACTGCTTTCAACAGCATGAAAAGCCAGGCTCCACACCCTGAACTAGCTTTTTATTGCAGCTGGTGGCTGTACAGCCTGCATTTTAGCTACCAGAGCCATTTGTCCATGCACACATTGAACTCTACGCTGGTTCTTTCCCAAAGCATGGATAAGCTACCCTAACACACACCCAACAGCCCCTGGGACTCTTAGCCTTTCATGGCTAAGCTTGCTTATGGCAAACCTCTTCTGAAATACCTCTCAGTCCAGTAGGTCCAGACAACTCCATTTTTCTTGTGCTAGTTCCCAAATGGGGTTGCAAGTGGAAACCAGAAGCAACGTTTTTTCACCTAAACACAATTAACCATGCAGAAAACACGTGGCAGTTCAGCTATTTGAGATACTTGTCTAGAATGTCTGAACTAGCCTTAGGTCCTCCTGCTTAGCAAGGGCCCTCCCTCTGGGGCACTCACAGGGCCCAGGCTCAGAAGGGCTGCACCAGCTCTGCCACTGCCTCAGCAGCTGCCAGATGGCACCTGCCCAGGGCTGCTGCAGAGAACACACCTGACATTGGCCCTGTGGAATTGGCCTAGCTGCAGCTGCTGAGCCTGCTGGCCTGGCCCCCCCAAGGCAGCAGACTGTTTGCAACCTTCTGTAATTGCAACTTAAAGGGAAAAACACCACACAGAACATCATGAAATATTTAAGACCAACAATGCTAATTAGAGACATGGGAGACAGGTCTACCTAAAAATGGCCTGCTCAGTCTTCCTTTAGTACACTGTAACTCACCTTTCATATGCCCAAACAGGCCAGGCCTGTGGATACAGCAAATTGAAGGACTGTTAACTATTTGGTTCCACAAGCTGTTTTACTGATCCATCTCCAGGCATTTCACCTAACATATCTCTTCAGCAGCTACCCCTTCTGTATGTTAACATCTTAACCATTTACTCAGACATATGTACAAACCAAGGAGATTGTGAAGCAAGATAAATTTTTACTTATCTGAAGAATATTAAAGCAACATTCTTCTGAGGAATTCCATCACTTCCAGGAATTTCAGACACAGCTGTCTAAACTGGCTATCTGAAAGGTAAATGAGAAAATATTCCTCACTTCATGATCTGGTAAAGATGCTGCGCTGACTTATTTGATGCTGGATTTCTATAGGCCAAGTACTTCCAGTGCAATAGAGGCAAAGGACAGGAACATTTCTATCACTGGGATTTTTTTTTTTTTTTTTTTGGTCTCTTGAGCTGTATTTTCCCTAAACTTATTCCTAAAGCCACTCATTTTGACAGTCAGCTTAAAGAACTTAACACACCAAGGAAAGGGTGTTTAATGCAGTAGTGGAAAAGTTTTGTAGGAATGCACAGATCAAATGACAAAATACAGACAGCAGAAGGCAGCTTGATTAAGAGTCTTCCACAAGAAAGATTCTTGTGGTGATGCTACACACTCTTCTAGCAAGCAACAAACTGACTGTAGTTCAATCCAGTCAGCATTAGAGGTTGTGCCACAAAATCAGCCTCCACGAAATCAAGAGACACGTTCAAACCATTGCATTTTCAACCCTGAAAGACAGCCAGAATGTTTCCACTGCTGCTTGCTTCATTGCAGTGAAGGAATGGTTCCTCTGTTCAGCAGCAAGAAGTTTCTGTAGTTGGTGTTTGTCCAGCCCTCGCTTATGCAGGAAATGAGGGTTCTCCTGCATGTCCAGAACCTTCTGGAACATGGCTTGGGCAGGTCTCATCGATCCAGACTGCGCTTCTGGGCTGCTTCTGAACACACATTCCTGAGGAGGTTGATCACAGACCTCGGGTCTGCGCTCTTCATAATGGCGCTGCCGGACACAATCATATTGGCACCTGCCTGGAAACACCAAACACCTGCTCAGCCACACAGAACACAGCCACTGCCCACAGCTTGGAAAATAGGAGGTTGTGAATGCTGGACTGGTGTGCAAACAGGTGGGGCATGGGTAACATGCCTTAACTACAACCCCCAAATCAAGTTCAGAAAACACAGCTCCTCCCCAAGTATATAATTTCTTCATCACATTGCTCCTACTTATATTGACATAAAAGAAACAAACTTCTTTAGCTTAGGGGAGGCTTCAATAGCCACTGTTTTTAAAAAAACACGAGATTAGACCTCAAAGAGATTTTGATAGCAAATGTATTTTACGATTCCCTCTGAAAACTAAAAATTTCTCCTAAGCTTTATTTTCTGGGGGTTGATAACTGTCCCAGCACAGTGACTGAGAATGCTGCTCTGCTGCAGCCTCTTACCTCTGCACACTTATGGATGGTGTCGGGCCCAACTCCTCCATCCACTTCTATATCCAAGGAGGGAAACTGTGTCCTCAGCCACTGAACCTGAGGAACCAGATAAAAAGGTGGGCACTGAGCTGCCACCCTACAGCTTCTTACACATCTACACAAGGGACATCTACTTCACCATTATACTCCCTATTATTATTAACTTTTAGCTCAATAAATAATGAAAGAGAAACATAGTTTACCTTGGGCATCATGTCTTCCATAAATTTCTGTCCTCCGAATCCGGGTTCTACTGTCATCACCAAGGCCATGTCTATCTGATTGGCCCAAGGTGCCAAGTGTTCAACTGTAGTGCCAGGCTTGATGGCCAAGCCAACCTGCAGGAAGGGAAGCCAAATCCAAGTGCACCTTAGGATCACTGCAGCTCAGGACAAGAGTGGCCTGAGCTCAGTACAGATTCCTAGGAAAGTAACGTGACTATGTCATGGCAGGGAGAATAGGCACTTTTAAATAAAAGTTCCAGATTTTCTTCATTAAAATTGAATACTGACTTCATGCACAGTGCCTTACGGCTGCACGTGCCAATCCTGGAACACCTGAAGTGGCAACAATGAGGTTTTTCATACAATCATGGAATCAAAGTATCTTAAGTTGGAAGGGACCTACAAGGCTCATCCAGTCCAACCCCTGGCCCTGCACAGACACGCCAACAATCCCACCCTGTGCCTCAGAGTGGTGTGCAAATGCTGCTGGAGCTCTGGCAGCCTTGGGGCTGTGACATTCCCTGGGCAGCCTGTCCAGTGCCCAACCACCCTCTGGGGGGGAGAACCTTTTCCTGATATCCAGCCCAAACCTCCCCAGATACAGCTGCAGGTCGTTCCCTCGGGTCCTGTCACTGGTCACCACAGAGAACCTGCCAGCAAGGCAGCTGTTAGTTAAGCAGAGCGCAGTGTGTGCTCCCCTCACCTTCATCCCGTTCTCTCGAATGTCCTTTATCAGTGCCCCGGGATTGTCCGTCGCTTCTAGATGGAAGGTGTACTGGTTTGCACCAGCGACTGCCATGGGCTTCACCCACTGCTCTGGCGTGGCCACCATCATGTGCATGTCTGGAAGAGGAGAGCGAGCGGGCAGTGGGGCCGAGTCCCGCCGCCGGAGGGGCAGAGCCCCGCAGCCCCCGGCCCTTACCGAAGAAGGGCTCCTGGCCCAGCCGCTTGCGCAGGCTCTCCACGACAGGGTGGCCGAAGGTGATGTTCGGGACGAAGTGTCTTGGGGCCGAAGAGAGAGACGCGCCCGCCCACAGGTTACCCCGTGCCGGCCGGGAGGGGCGAGCCGTTCCGCCCGCCCCCCGCGCCCCCGGCCCGGCCCGGCCCGGCCCGGCCGCTCCCGCCCGTCCCCGGCGTTACCCGTCCATTACATCCAGGTGCAGGTAGTCGGCCCCGCAGTCCAGCATACGGCTGCACTCGGCGCCCAGCGCCGCCAGGTCGCTGTTGAGGATGGAGGGACCGATCCGACACCCCGACGCCATCGCTTCCGCCGCGGCTGCTGCCGGGACGGAGGGGGGGCCGGCCGGGCGGTGGGAGGGCCGGGGTGGTGCCCCCGCCATCTTGGGGCCGCTGCTCCGCCCTCCCGGCCGCACTGACGCGGCACAAACGGCCGCACCCTCGGCCCCAAACTGGCGGAAATAATAGTAGTAACAACCCTTGTGTTGGTGATTTCAAGTTCCCAACGAAGTGTATTTTGGCCCCCCCAAAGCACGGTTCTAAGCCCACACCGGGCAGAGGCAGTGCCACAGCCCGTTGCCGCCCCACCCCTGTGCCAGGTCGGGGAGCGGATGGGTAAAACATTAACAGGCGCTGTCGGTATCCCGGGGCAGAACCGCGTATCGAAACACCTCAGAGCGCCAGAGACCGACCGTGTTACGCAAGAGGCTCAAACACAGAACTCTGTCCTTTGCCGTCCTTTCTTTGTATTTAATCCTCGGAACAACGTTTGCATAAAATGCTGAGGCAACGGGACCGACTGACACGTGGACAAGACAGGCACAGCTGGACACTGCTAAACACGACATGCGTTTAAGGCGTCTAACACTATGGAAAGCAGCATCTTATGTCTTCACAGCAGAAAGAACACCAGTTCTGGTACAGAGATACTGGAGGAAAGCACAAACCAGCTAAAGTACTTTGTATGGCACTCATCGGGACGGCATTAAATGCAACTGATACGACAGTAAAAGGCGTGGGAAGTCAGGCTGACAGGCTGGCCTGTCTGTGCCATCTCTCAGCAATCATCCCACAAAACCAAAGCCAGCTGCCCAGCCACCTGGATAAAAATAAATGACGGGTTTTGTAAGTTGCATTGATTTCTAGTAGGGTAGACATTATAAAGAGGCATTTTAGTCCTTGCTATGGCTTACTACTGTGGATTCACCTGTGATAGTGGAAACTTGAAAGTTATATACACTGAATCAAATGAAGTAAATCACAGTTATTTTGTCATCTCTAGAGTAGAGTACTGTGGGAAGGCCTCTACTTTTCATTTAGGAAGATGCTTCCTCATTTTCTGCAGAAAAGGTCACTCTAAAGTGCACCATGAATTCTGTATGTGTTGCATCCCAGCCATTTATTCGGCTCATGTCTGAATCTTCCCTCCCCCTCAGAGATTGCTCAGTGACCAAGCCTACCTTTGGACTTGAAGGTGAAGCTGTGGGGTTTTTTTCTTATTTGTGCGTCAGTGTTAATAATAAAAGTTAACATCTGGAATTTAGCAGTTCTTGGAGTGACCTCTGAGCTAGGAGCTAATCTAAAGCAGCAATCCTACAGGTAGCTGGCACTGGCTCCAGTGCACTAAGGAGATAACAGCAGTACAGCATGTTTTGATCAGCAGAGGAAACAGTTTGTTATCCAGAACATCCATCGGGACACTGTCACCTCTCTTACAAGACCAGATACCCTCTGGAGCTGCATTAGAGCACCACCTGTACATTATATAGCCCCATATATGTAGGGGATATAGGTGGTACACTATAAAAATATTTGCTTTTTCAGCCCTGCTCTTCCCAAGACATGCTGAGATTCTCCTTCTCTCACCAACGGAGTGGTAGCAGAGCGTGCTCAGCACCTGGGAGAAAAATGGCTTTTACTCTCTTCAGAGGTTTAATGTGAGTTCCCTCCCCAGCCCAAGGGTCCGTGGGCTCCCCAGGCTGCAACCTGCTGTCAGGTGTGTGGTTAATTGTCTTAGCCTCAGGAAAACCTGTGTGCTGCAGTACAGCAGCAGCACTACAGCATCCCTAGGGTGGTACCTCAACAGCTATTTCAGAGCTGGTGAGGAGAGCTGCAAGTCCTTTCTTTGGAGATGGCTAGAAGGATATCATTTCCCTCCTCAGTAAGGCTGGTTTATAACGTGTGTGTCCAAATTGCAAGTCCTCAGGAGCCAAAGTAGTAACTAGCACATTGTAGATACTCTCAGGATGATCCAAAACATTTTCCTCTGCACAATAATGACATGATTATAAACTCCAGTTAGTCTAACATGAGCCAAAAAAGGCAGTGTGATTCCCAAGGGTATCTTTGGGCATTGCTGATGATTTCATGGTTTGTTTCACAGCTATTTTACAGTTTGCCTGTCAGCAGCTAATGGCTAAATTCACATTTCAGTGTAATTCCATGATGCTGCAGCAAAACCCCTTAACTCAGCTGTGACTTCAGCTGATCTCCACCTTCTATAAATGTTACATACATTTATCTAGTACTTGCAGCCATGAACGTTACATACATAAAATGGAACCTTTTAAAATCTCAGCATGCCAAAATAGATTATTTCATCAAGTTTCTGCCCTGCAATATCCATCTTTTGTTTACAATGTACATATATATTTATATATATAGTAACATGAAAATATCATATATAAATATTTCCTTTAAATCCCTCTAGTACATCCAATGGCATCAGGGGAGCAGTTGCTTGGGACCAGAAGGTCCATGCATCCAGATGCAGTTTCTTGGAGTTTTTTTGGTTTTTTTTTTTTTTTTTTTAAACTGTGGAGTTGAATAGCTCAGTACATTAAAGCAGGACAGTGTGGGCTATTTTTACCACTTGCTGACCACTCAGCCCCTGCCCATCTGTGTCTGTGCACAGCACATGCATTCCTGCTTATGGTATATACTGTATTTAGTTTTACAGAGCAAATATTTTTGTAGCACAAGGGCAATATTTTACAGAGTGGAATGGAACTAGCAGACAAAAGTAAACTCAACTGAATTCTGCAGGTTTTTTTAAAAAAAAAGTCTAATTGCTTTATGGTGCTTATTGTTGCTCTGCATGTTAGAAACAATGCTCCCAGGCTTGAGAAAATCAAGCTTTAGACTGGTAGTTTCTGTCAGTTTTCACTGTTTTCAAGGTAAAAGAGCCTTGGATTCAGCTGCTGTATAGCCCTCCTCTCAAAAACACTACAAAAATAAATCTTGGGCACAGTCTCAGAAGAGACTTCTCTGTCTCACACAGCCCATTACCCAGTGAGGCTGCTGATCACAGTACATGGCTGCCAGATCAGGGCTCTATGGACCACATTTGCCTACACCACTATCCTGAGAATTCTGTACAAATTCTTGGTTCCTGTGGTCCTGCCCTGAACTGAAGAGATCTCACAAATAGAAATTTGCCAGTCTATAGCAACTGGCTGATAGCTATTTCCTGCTTTTGGATAATAAAGTGCTCTTGTTTGAATTAGTTACTTACTTGGCAAGGAACTCTAAGGAAAGGTACACATTCCTTCCTCCTCCCACTACTGTACTTCCCCAAGAGTTAAACATGAGACTCATCTAGATCAACATCCGTCTCCCCAAGCTCCACATGTGTGAAGCTGTAGTGAGTGGCCAGCAAAGGGTTCTCCATCCCGTTGTCCTCAGTGATGTGCAGGACAGTGTCCCCGTGCTGCAGTAGGCTGGTGGTCTCCAGGCCAGCATAATCCTCAGTGTCAGAGAGCTGTGTGGGTGGGGAGCTCTGTGCTGTTGTTGGCCGGGACTCCAAACCCTCCTCCTTGTCCTTCTCCTCCTCGGCAGGGACTGCCTTGCTCTGCAGTTGAGGAGAGCTGGTGGTCAGGCTCAGAGGAAGCAGGAGGGAGAGGTGGGGAAAAAAGGAGAGGAAGGTCTATAAAGTATTTTCTCATACATTTTTACCATAAAGAACCAGGCAGCTGCAGATTATAAATCCCTTGAAGTTGTAATTAACAATATTTTTCTGCTGGTGAATCAAATTTACACCAATGATCTGATTATCTGATTTGAGTCATTTCATCTTTTTTAGTGTATGGCTTCAAACTGAGAGTAGGTTTACATTAGATATTAGGAAAAAATTCTTTATATTGAGGATAGTGAGGCACTGGAAAAGGTTTCCCAGAGAAGCTGGGGCTGCCTCATCCCTGGAAGTGTTCAAGGCCAGGCTGGACAGGGCTTGGAGCTATGTGGTCTAGTGGAAGATATCCCTGCCCATGGCAGGGGGTAGAATGAGTCCAAAGCATTCTGTGATTCATTCTATGATTCTGAAGCAAAGGACATAACCTCAAAAGACACCGGATATCTGGGTATATAAAAGTGATCTCAATGTCACTGGTGTGTTGAAGGGATGACTGGGATTGTCCCTGCACCACCGTCAGTGGGGGCCAACACAAAAAAATGTTGGACAAACAACTTTTTTTGCAAAGTGATGCTTAAACAGTCCTGAGGCTTTGATGGATTCCTTCCTTAAGGAGGCATCTCTCAGGGAACAAGCTGTGAAAACCTGTTGAGGACAGCTTGCCTTGGTGATTAGGTCCAGAAGGACACTCTATGTAATGGGAAGACAGAAAGGGAATATGCAGAAAATATATTTTCAAACTAAGAATTTTTGCATAGATCTGGAAGGGAATGGCTTTACAGAAGCAGAGGACATGACAGCAAACAGCCTAAAGAACAGACGCACAGGAGAGTTTGCTGTCTTTACTTTCATCACATCTGTAACGCATCCGGCGCTTCCCCCTGCCTGGGACAGAGCAGTGGAGGGACACAGCTACAATCCCACCAGTCACTTTACCTGGCTGTGAAGGTCAGCAACAACGATGGCAGGTGAGGAAGTCAGCACAGGTTTGCTAAGGGGCTCCTGCTGGCTGCTGGCCTGGGGGCTGCTGCGGCTGCAGCCCAGCGGCTGCACCGGCGGATCCACGGCGCAGGGTGGGGGCGCCTCGGGCTGGGCTTCAGTGAACGTCACCGACCGCTTCTGGTCCGCTGAAGGGTACAAAGCCCACAAAACTGAGGGTTACAGTTTGGGAAGAAATACACAGGAAAGGAAGAGAGAGAATCCCTGGAAGTTTCACAACTAAGACAGGATTTGTGCTTGGTTCCATCTTTATATAAGCTGTCTAATCAGCATCTAATCTAAAAGCCTTTTACCCTGGACTTCCACTACAGCCACAGCAAGACTCTGGGATCTCCTGAAGTCTAGCCAGCACAACTATCCTTGTCATGGCTTGGTGAGAAAAATAACATCCATAGCATCATTCCAGAAGAATACACTGAGTTGAATTCCCATGTGAGTTAGGCATTTCTGCCCTCAAATGAAAATGAAATACTGGCATGTAAAAAGATAGGAGAATTGCCTAAGGTTTTGTCGAAAATCTAAGAAAAGAAAGTGCAGCATACTATGTCCTGCACATTAAGTCCACTATCCAGGAATAACAGAAGAGCACAGAGTAAAGACAGCTAGACTAAAAACTTAACAGTAAAACTGATAGTCCCATTCCTGCTCTTAATTATTTTTGGTTAACTTTTATGTTTCAAACACCTCCAGCAGTGATGTTGCCCCAGCACACTCCTGCTGACCACCTAGAAACCCAGAAAGTTTACAAGTAACCTCTGCTTTTCCAGATGTTTCCTCCAAAGCTCAGCGCTCACTCCAGATGATACAGAATACAGCCACCTGCTCAGCTGGGCAGTGCTGACTCCTGGAAACATACAGCACAGACTGGAACAGTCCTACATTCATTTCCAGATCCTTAAAGCTCTGTACTGCTGAGCTTATGATGGGACATTTCCTTCTTTCTACTATTCTCAATAGCATCTTCCACACCTGCACATCTGGAGGTTTGGGATAAGGCATCCTGACTACAGGAAACTCATCCCCTAAATTCTCCACAACTCTTGGAAACAAGATAATTCATTGTCCATGTCCTGTTTGACCTTGAAAACCTCTGGAGAAACCATCAAAATGTTTTGAGGGATGGATTTCTGATAGGAGATCTATGTACTAGGAAAAAGTATAAAGCTGCTGGGACTTGACTTTAATATAAGCTACTGACAACCTACTATTCCTTTAAGCTAAGCCCACAGCATTTTCTCCTTTCCAGTGTGGAGTGCTGGCTCTGGAAATGCAGCACTGCCCTACCACAGGGTTTTGGCTTTGGCTGGATGCTCCGTCGCGTGGTTGAAAGTCGAGCTCCATGACGGCTCCGAGGCTCGGTCTGCGTTTTCTGACGTGACAGCAGTGGTCGTCGAAGCTAAATATTGGAAGAGAGAGTTAGGCTGATGCATGTTCACATATATTATACATACATTGCACAGCTTCTCTGAAAGGAGAAGAGATCATCACTGTCTGTACCTCTAGATGTCTACTCACTCTGCTTTTAGCAGATATGTGTTTTAAGGTTTCCATGGCTCACACATTTCCTTCACGTGAACTTCTGGACTTTGTGCCTTTTCAGTTTCAACACTGAATGTAATGCACTGCAGCTGATGTGACCATCATTTAATAATAGCAATAAGAAAAAAGCCTGCAGAGGACAAGACTGAGGAATTTAAAACAGAGGGCACCTCATCTCTTTGGGATTTGCCTGGCTTCACACCTACGACTTGTACTATGGTTTCTCCTGAGTCAAGGGACTGCACTAGTATAGCAGAAATCAGGTAGCAGGGACACATCACATGCACACATCATGTCCAAACAGCCACAGAGAAGAAAAGCCAAACCAAATCACACAGCAGGAGAGAAGGTTTGTTCACTGCCTGTGTCCTCACCTGCCTTAGGCCTCTCTTCCGCCCCAGGGGCTGCTGCAGCAGGAGGTTCTGCTGTCCTGGCTCGCTCTGCACACTTGCCACCCTGTTAGATGTTGACAGCATTAGGCCAGGCACAGAAGCACGCTGCATAGCTAGTAGGTGTCCTGGCAATTTGGACTAAAATAAATAAATAAACAGGAGGTCGACCAACCACTAATGGCACAGTCACTTCAAAGAGCAGCACTATCTTTGAAGGATGGGAGGGGACATGTCTATTGGGTTGTGGCTTCCAGGGCTTAGGAAAGGGTGGGAGGTGGAGTCATGGCATTCAGGACTTGGCCACGCACAGGTAGCATCCAAAGAGAAATAACTGCAGATTTCAGTTTTCAGTCATTGATTGATGCATCCCACTGAGCAGTACTCACTTCTCTGCATCCTTTGCCACATCAGTGAAGGCAGGAACATCAGCTTCCTAGCTCAAAAGCCTTCTTGTTTGCTTTTCCTTTTTTCAAGGACAATGTTGTGAAAGGTTTTTTTTTTTTTTCTTCCCAAATAAGACTCCATGGCCTCATCACCATTTTGTCATCTGGTTTTAATTTCAGTTTAAGTCAACAAACAAAAAACAAACGCAAAGTGACAAAGGATCCATTCACATAATGGATGCATGAGTTATGTGAACAAGGCCCCACACTCAACACTTGCAGCCTCAAGTCTTTTTGTGACTAACAAACAAAAGAGACAAGTAAACAAAAATTAGAAGAGAGAGAGAGATAAACACAGCTTTTTGGGCTTTTATATTTTGGCACAAAATATCTGAAAACCTGCAGTAGAAGAAACTTTACCAATAAAACATACTCGGCTATGTACCATCTCACACTACCATTCAACTGACTATTCAACCTTCTTAATATAAAAATACCACCCTCCCCTCATTTTTATCAAAGCACTGTATTCCTCCAAACACTGGACATTTAGCAGTCACAAAACACTTTAGCTGAGAGACTTATGACTACAATAGTCACCAACAGTTAAGACAGACTTCTTTTAACTCAGGCAGCTGCTTTTTAAAAGCCAGACTGGAATCCACTGAGTGACATGTCCTATTTAAGCAACTTCCAGCTATAGCTGATATACACACTGTTGAAGATTCTCTATTGCAATCCATTTGGGTTTTGGCTTGCATTAATCTAAAGGAAACCAACCTTCTTTTCTCTAGATACTTCCCTTGGGTCTCCCTGGAGTTTGTCAGTATCACCAAGAGAATGAAGGCTGATCACCTGACAATGCAGGGGTGGAGGAAGGAGACTAACCCAGGGACATGGTCAGACAAGACATGGAGGATTGCTGTGGAGAGGCTTGAAAACCTTTGTCTTCTGAGCAGCTCATTCTTCATTTTGGCAGGAGTTACCAATTGTCTTTAGAAGGTTTGGTGGAACAGAACATGGAGGGTTTCCTGCTTTGCTTTGGGGCTGTTGGGGTTTAGGATTTTTCCTTTTGTTTCTTTCTCTCATGGAATTTTGTCCCATCTATCACTAAGAAACCATAATAACTGTTACTTAGAAGAGACAAGGGAAGTTTCCACAGGAAGGGTACAGCTGGCTACTCTTTTAACTGGGGGGTTTCTCCTGGAGGGGCAGAGCATACTGCAAGAATTGGGCTGAGGAAACAGGGGCTGGGATGTGTCCTAGCTCTCTTGCTCTCTCAGTGTTGGAGGAGGACGGTCGAGCTGCTGCCTGGGGAAGGATGTCACTGCTGCTGCCAGAGCTCAGTCCTGTCCTGTTTTGTCCTACCTCAGCTGAGTGTTTGCTCATGAAAGCAGCCATTGAACTGGCACCCAGCCTCACTGGAAAGGACCCTTGCCATCTGTTTGGGTGCCTCAGGGAAAAGACCGGGACCCCAACCCCTTTGCCCTTCCTGTGGGGTGCATTTCCTCAGCTGTGTATGGCAGCTGCTTTGTAGGAGCCCGGCTGCCCCTTCCCATCTTAGGCTCTTATTGCTGCACTCTAACCCACATCCCTTGCCTGCCTGGAAATCACACGGCCCCTGATACAACTGGAGTTGCTTTTACCTCTTGTCTGCTACTCTGAGTGAGCCTTCCCTGCCATTCCAGCCACTGCTCCGAGGTGCCCACTGCAGCCTCTCCTTGCTGTCTGCCATTGCCAGTGAGGGAGACAGGGCAGAGCTCCCGCGGCACAGCGCCCCCTGCAGGCGGGGAGGACTCACCGCCCCGCTCTGCCCGGCCGGGAGCCAGCAGCGCCCCTGCTGGCTGTGCCTGGAACTGCAGCCAAGGGGAAAGTGTCTGACAACCCCGAGCAGGCTGGGGCTAGGTTTGGGTTCTGTTCGGTGCTGCTGCAGCTGCTGTTTGTTTGCCTTGTTATACAGATATAGACATCACTAAAGAACTGCTATTCCTTTTCTCATTCTTTGCCTGAAAGACCCTTAATTTCAGTTATAATAATTTGGAGGGAAGTGGGTCATATTCTTCATTCTAAGGGAGGTTCCCACCTCTCGTGGCAGATACCTGTCTTTCAAACCAAGACTGGGGCAAAGTCTGGTTACCTGATCTGAAAGCCTTATTTCTTCCTCCCTTTCATTTAAACTAAAGCCAGACTTTGCACTGAACCCTCTCCATGTGTTTCTATCACTTCTACAAGGGAGACAGTGGGCAACTTTGAGGAGAGAGACATCTTGGGACTCTGAAGCTGTTTATTTTTTGATTGACAGACTACAGCCTTATAATCTGGGCACGCCCTCAGCAATATCAGCACAGCTGCGCTGCCTTGGAAAAAGAGGAAAAGCTTCAGCAAGCTCAGAGCCAAAAAACCAAGATGTATTTGAGTCCTTTTCTTCCTTAGACAGTCTTCCAAATGAAATCACTAGTCCCTGAAACTTCTTCCCCAGCTTTTCCATAGGATATTGACATGCTTTATATACCAAGCACCCTAAATACCACACAAACACTAGGGATAATCAGAGCCCTTAGAGTTACCTCTGTTAGTAGGAATATGTTCTTGACTCAGACAGTCACTGCAACACATATGACTGTTAAGTCCTAAAGCATCACATCATTCCTTATTAAAGCAAAGAGACTGCACATAAATTAGTCTTTATATTTGTGATCCAGACTACCTGAAATTGCTTGGTGAATTTCCTTACTCTTCTGTTTCTAGGACTACATGAAAATTTACTCTTCTGATTTTCTAGAAGTTTTTACAGCGGTTTTTACCACTATGTGAGTAAAGTAAAATTTAGCTGGAGAAGTTCTTGAAAAAAAAGCTCTACTGGACTAGCTTTGAGAATACTGTTACAATTTCTGATGAAGGAAAGGTAACTTAGTTTTGTGTGTGAGTTTTGTGAGTGAGGAGACCTGTCTGTAGCAGAAAGACTGCAAGTATATTTAGTCCAAAACTGTATATAGTGCTGAAACAAACTCACTTCACATGTGATATGAAAACACTTGAAAAAGTCATTGGATAGCAGGTATACATGGACTGTGTGAGGGCAGAGGCTATACACGAGATAAAAACTATTCCCATGCACTAAACACAAACAATAGGCAAGCAGAAAAAAAACCTGGACTTCGTGTCTTCCTGCTGCAGTCTGGGATTTTCAGCCTGGCTTATAACATAAGTGAAATGAGTTAAGTGAGCTGGTGCATGTTTACTTCCAGTACTGAATCATTACACAAATTGGGATGATCTGGGATGATCTTACAAGCTAAAATAGCAGATGCCTTTTGCAGGGAAATGGTGGACCTGAGAGTAGCTGAGTTCTGCAGAGCTGCCTGTGCACAACCCAGTCCTGCTGTGGCTGTCTTTTTGCTCTCTATCCCCTCATTTTGAAGAAGGAAAAAGAGAGAGAGAGAGAGAAAGAATGATAAAGACCACAAATTTCAGATGAGTGACCGAATTTTCAGATATAAGCTTTCTCTTCATGAGGGCTGTGAGGGTTTCTTTTCACATCAAAGGACAGAACTACTGATCTTGTTTCCATGAAAACGAGCATGGCAGGCAGAGGGTTGGCTCTGTGCAGCCTGCCCTCCCTCCTTTTCTCTCTCTCCTTGTTTACCAGACCTGACCAGGAATATACTGTTTTTCTGACAGCCCGTGGGACCCAGCCAAGGAACACCAAACCAAGTCCCTTTCAGCTGACAGTATATTCCACCCCTCCCACCATGGCAATGTGATCTATAAGAATAGTTTTTCTAAAGGACATAAAACCCAGATTTATTTGGGAATAAGAAACAAGATTTTTTTTCCTGCCCAACACAAAGATGCTCTGTCACTCTCTGAGTATCTCTGTCAGGGGTTTATTTGCACAGTAATGTTGCTCCCATTATATAGGGCAGAGGTGAGCCAAAGATCAAACCAACCCAACTTTATGGATGCACGTTGCCAGCACTACAAAGAATAACAGACAGTCACACAGTGGGGGCCAAAACAAACTTTCTTGGGATGGCAAGTAAAAGAAGTGGTGCTCAGGAGTTAAAAGAAAAGCAAACCGTGCAGTAAAAAAAAGAAACAAAAAAAACCCCCAAACAACAAAAACCACACACAGAAAAATCCACAAATACTCCCAACACCACAAAGGAAGCAACGAGTTTCAATGTCTGTTAAAGAGATGTACATGCTTGCCACACCATCACGGTACACGTTTTGTATCCCTAGACATATGAATGAGAGGGTTGGTGGACAAAGCAGTGGAGAATGGGTTAAATATATTGTATTTCCAGACACATCCCAGCCCAGTTAGCATTAAATCTGCTGCTGCAATTGCCCTGGCAATATGGATTCAATCTGATTTTTCCTGTTAGGAACCATTAAGCTAGGGTAGGCACAAAAATTACCTATTTTGTGCAAAACACAAATGTGTTTGTGGAACAGATTTCCATTACAGCGGCTTCACCTTCTTCTTTCTGATTTGGGAAAATATCTTGTCCTCTCAGATTATAACCACAAGAGATCACAATGCTCCTCAGCCCTGTACCCCAAGCTGTCTGAGCACTTCAGTGCTCTCCCTTCCTGCTTTCCCTGCTTTTCATCCAGGCTGTGTCTAATTGCTACAGAACAAAGGGAAACAAAGGAATTATTTTTGTACTTGTCACAATTTGTCTAAGTCTAAATAAGGGTCTAGTCCCTAGTAAATATTGTTTATTCCTTCATCTCAGTTATGACTAAACACTAGCTTGTGAATTTAGAAGGTGATCCTAAAAAGTTGTCATTGTGCACCAGCCAAAATCAAAGCTATTTTAGTAAGAAAATATTATATTATATTTATATATATTATATATTTATATTTATTATATATTATATATTATATTATTTTAGTAAGAATAACTCAAGCCTGCTTCATTCAGAACTAATGTTCTTGAATGTAAAAGCAAATTAACTCTTTCCTATAATCCCCACAACACAATCAGCTTCTGCAACATCTGCTTTATTACTGCCATCCTTTAGAGGAGGAATCCAGTTTTCACATTTAACAATCGAATGCAGTGGAAACATCTTTTCCTCCTCACAGAGATCTAACCTAATCTTTTTAGACATATTTGCAGTGTCTTCGTTCAGACACTGCTCTGAATGCAGCCCTGGTGCCCATCCTTGAGACATTAGTGCCTGCTCCTTGGAAAGGATAATAAACCTCAGCAGAACCGACTCCCAAGTGCATCTGCTCACCCATTTGCTTTAGGAGATCTCTGTACCACAGAGCAGGGTGGAGAATAGTGTCCTGGTCCCTAGGGAAATTTTTTTCTGACAGGAATTAATAGGAACCTGTTGTGCAGCTGATTACATTTCAAGGTTCAAAATAAATTACTGTGTTTGAACACATTTATTGACTTGGGTGTCTCATAGTGCTCAGCCTCCCCACTGTAATTAGGAGTGGCTACCCCCTACTTAACAAGATGAAAACATTTCAAAACCAACACTGATATAACCAAGTATCAGGTCATTATGGCCTTAGCTCAGACACAGACATTCCCCTTTATCCTTTTCCTCAACTGTAGTGAGTTTTTAGTACTGCTAGAGAGACAACACAGAAGTTCTTTGACTGACTGATTTCTCTTCACCTCTTTAGCTCAGATGACCATGCAGTCCATCTTACTTTGTCAAAAACACAGGTGAAAGTACTCCTGCCTCTGCCAAGAAGCTGATGTCTTTTCCTAACCGGTCACAGACCGGTGTGCCAGAGTGGGGTTCACACACACGAAAGACACCACATTGCATGGAATGAGCTCGGTGACAGCACTAATGATAAACTCTCCTTCTGTCAGCTGAGGAGAGTGAACAAACAAACACAGCAGCCTGTCCCCATCCCAAAAAGCCACTACCAACATCAAAACCCAAGCTAATGGAACAAAAACCATTCACACAAACTCCTCCCAACATCTCCGCAGCTTCCAGTGGTGTGGGAATGAAATAGCAAGTTACCCTCCGTGTTGCCAGTGTACGGGGCCGTGTTCTCCTGGGAGGAAACAGAGATGTCCTTGGGACTAACAACAGCTCTCCAGCCTCAAGAGAATGGGTTGAGAGGTGGGAGCACAGCAGCAGGGCAGGGAGAATGATTAACATGATGGATCTGGGTGTTAAAGGTGCAGCCTTCCCTTCTGAGTTCACTCCTGACCCATTTGTGTTTCTTCCCCTGTCTATGGATAATGAGGAACAGCTAGATCTGAACTCCAGCACTAACAGAGCCATTTCAGATATGTATTTATGGGGCTCACCTGCAAGATTCCTAAGGTGTCATTTGAGAATTGAAAATGCTTTGCAAAATTAGTGAGAAAGTAAAACACCCACAAAACACTATACTCCACAGGACTTACCATAATTAGTTTTTTCAGTGAATGGTAAAAATCTCAGTTTGATATTAAGTCTTTCATGGTGACAGCATCGTGAGATGAATGAAAAAACAGATGTCTCCATTTTACATAAGCCTTCAGACTAATGCTTATAACAGGACACAACTAATGCCTCATGGATCATCTTTCTCATCATGCCTTTCAAACAATTCTTAAACAAGGGGAAAACCCCAAGGCCAGCCTGCTGCTTCATTCACGACAGCTTTTTCTTTCCCCTTCTCCTTAGCCTTCTCAAAGTTATTGGCAATCAAAGCTGAAAACTGAAGGTGGGTTGCTACACCTTTGACTTGCAGGCCTGAATATTGATGAGCCACAAGAGACAGAGATGGAGAGAGTGACAAAAGGTGAGAGGAAGAGACAGAAGGTTGGAAACAGCTTGTTTCCCAGCACACACACTGACAGACAGGTAGTGTTAACACTGTACCTAGAAAGGCTGCCCTCAGTGGCCAGGCTCGGGGAGTCATCGAGGACATTAGGTTCACTGCAGGAGGGGCAGGGAGATTAAGAATTTAGGGAAAGAAAATGCAAAAAGCATGCTCTTGTCTCTGTTTTCAAGGGAAAAAAATATCAACGGAATAAAAAAGTAAAAAAAGGATGGTAACATTAATCGGTGTCACACGCTCAACGGCACATATATGACTCAGAGGAGCTGAAAGAACATCTGGTAACAGGAGCAGTCTTTAGAGAGAGTTTACACCGCATGAAGCCTTATACATCTCTGCTGAGATTTAGGGAGCTGAGAAGTTCAACAGGATGTTTCTAAAGGAAGTAAGGCAGGGAACTGTTTTCAAAGCTATTTTTCCTGCAGCATTTTGATTTATTTCAGTTCTATTTGCTTTCAGCTTCATAGAAAGCTTTTTTTCCTTCCCCATGAGCCACTTCTTTCTTGAGGGAGAGCTGATCTATCTCCCATGAGCTATAGACCACTCTCCTTCTGGTGCAACTCTAAGGACAAACATCTGGAAAACAAGGTCTCATAGTGCAATGAAACTGTAAATAAACAACTGGCAAGGGTCTTGGAAAGGGGAACAATTCCAATGCTTTTCTGCAATGTAGCCATGAGGCAGGAGCAGCCTGCTCAGGCCATAGGAAAAATATGAAAGAAAGAAAAGAAAGAAAAGAAAGAAAAGAAAGAAAAGAAAGAAAAGAAAGAAA
>CM031863.1:33150490-33279601 GCA_018697195.1 Certhia americana | reverse complement strand
AAAGAAAGAAAAGAAAGAAAAGAAAGAAAAGAAAGAAAAGAAAGAAAGAAGGAAAGAAGGAAAGAAGGAAAGAAGGAAAGAAAGAAAGAAAGAAAGAAAGAAAGAAAGAAAGAAAGAAAGAAAGAAAGAAAGAAAGAAAGAAAGAAAGAAGGAAAGCAGTCTGCTGGGTTACCAGCAGGAAAGCAGTAATAATATTACTTAGCATTAATTTGCTTACATTTGTGAGGCAGTCTGAAAGCCCAGAGACCATGCATAACTCAAAGGGCATGATGTTGAGGACTATGATTGTGCTTGCTGAGCTGGTCCTTCCCCTACCCAGATGAAAAGTGATTCTCCTGCTAAACCATACACTTAAAAAGTAGAGAGTGAAGCTCTGTGTTAATTAAAGTCTTTTTTTCTCAGCATCACCATGATTTGGGATAGCACAAAGCAAACATCGCTCTCAGTCAGCTGTTACTCTTATGAAGTTTATGCATTGAAGATGGTGGTGAAAGATTGAGGAAAATGGAGTCTTGCATATTAATTTTTCAAGAAACAAAGGGATTGAATCAGCTGAGTTCAAGAGTCAAATGAGTTCCTGTAAGTCCTTTTGTGAAAACTCCCAGATAAAATCTGTGTAACTTCTCTCTTGTAAATCACTTCTCCTATCTCTCCTGGAAGGTACCACAGCTGTTAATTTTCCTTAACCTATCAAGGTTATTTCTTTATTTCCAAGCAAGAATGGGAGGAAACAATGTTGTCTGATTTTCCAGGGGTGATCAAGACATAATGTAGAATGTATTCTTTAAAGGTTCAAAGGAAATAATATAAATTAATTGTCAGATATCCTTAGATAACTATGTCACGGACAAATAAAACAATAAATATTGCTTATTTAGGAAAAAAAAAATCACATTTAAATGCAAAACTCTCCTCATCTTCTCAAGATGTACATTTCCCAAGAGGCTCTTTCTCAACATTCCATGTCAACCATGAGTAAGTTATTTGTATCAACAAGTATTTCAGGTTTAAAACAGTATTAAATCCCATCTTTGAACATAGCATTTAGTTTCTGTAATGAGCTAGTTACTGTTCTAGGAAGGACAAAGAACACATGGAAGAAAACAAAGTAAATCAAACTACTTCTATCCCTCTTTCCCTGCTTGTCAAGACTCCCCTGCACAAACTGGATATGGTCCCCTGGTTCAATGAATATCCCAAAAGCACATTTCCTTTTGCTATTCAGTGGCAGCAGAGAAAAATAATAACATAGAGTGTTTCTGAAACTGTTTAAGAGGAAGACTGCTGTGGATGACAACTTGTTCTTTTGGACCCTATGCAACACAGATCATATTTCCAACCCTGCACCCTTGGTCCAACACTATTCCAGGATGAATAAATTTAGCATCACTATGCTGGCACCAGCTCCACTGTCCCCCCTCTCTGGGCCTCTCTGCTCTTGTTATTATAATGGGAAAGGTGAAAAGCCCAAGTTTTTACCTTTGGCTGGGTAACATGCCCACCTCAGCCTGAGGTGCAGACATGCTGGAGAGATGGCTGGAGAACCGCCTCCTCCCAATGGCACCCATAAGGTATGTTTCTTGTTCACTTACCACACTGGGCATGCTCAAGGAGTCATCTAGAAAGAGAGAAAAAACAGCAAAGGAGAGGAAACAGCCACCCCAACCCCACCTGCATCTCGACAGTCATCAAGAGATAACAGGATACCAAAGGTGTACCCAGCATTCACTTACCGAGAGCCCAAGCCTGAAAATTGGAATATTCTGTTAGATTTTACAGCCACGGTGCGGAAAGACATACACATAAACCTCTGCAGGGTGAGGAACCTGACAAACCTGGGGCAAGGATTTATGTATTCTTTCAGCTTAAATGGCTCTCAGGAAAACATGTTTGTAGAATTCAGCTTGCACTAAGGCTTAATGCCTGTGATTAATAAATTGCTTTTTAATATACAGTGTTTCCAGCATAAAAGTTGTAACTGGATGTTTTCCTGCTGTGAAATAAACTGCTGCTATGATCTAGCAATGCACTGTGACAAAAAAAGGCAAAATACCTGACAGCAAAATGCAGAACTGACACCCTTCAACACCCTTCATGACATGCATTTTAAAATGCCACCAAAAATCTGGATAAATTGACTCAAATACATCATACTGCAACAGAACTATGCTAGATTGCTATCAGGACTGCTTAAAATTTCCAGTGTTGTTTCAAATTACATCAAGTATCCAGAAAGAAGTTACTTTATTGTGGTTTTTGCCACAATGACTTTTCATTACAAAATCAAGAAAACAAAAGGGTAGGTTTGTATACTTTTTTCTCCTCTTTTTGACCTTTTTTTCTATTTTGATCTCCTGAAATATTTTACATCAGTGTTTATCCAAAGCAGGGCTGAGGAAATACTGCCACAGTTCAGATAGGAAGATGGCACTTACTGTTCTACACAGTGGTTCAGAATTAATCTGAGGCTGAAACCATATTTTATCACAGTGAGTAAATACCTGAACAATGTATAAGACATACAGTTCTGGGTGGATTGTAAAAATTTTAGTGATAAGCCCAGCTAAAATAAAGTTGGGCTGAACCTGAGAAGTTTCAGACTAACTGCTCTTTCCCAAAAGGCAATTCTGCTGTAACTCCATGGGTGTTTCTTTTGAGCCCCCCCTTTTCACTCCTTCTGTTTGATGTTTTTGGAGATCCTGCAGGAACAGGAGCTAACTACAGAGCCTAACTACAGAGCCACAGCCCCTGCCCGCTGTCAGGATGGCCAAAGAGAGGCCTGGCTGCCAAATGCCCTGTCAGCACTGTGACAACTGCACATCAGCCTGGGTCTTAGGCACTAAAAAGCTCCGTGTGCCCTGCCACAGCTCGAAAAGCAACACAGAGTATGTTACAACCCAAACTTTACCACCATGTACCAGCCACACCAGCTGCTCAACCTCATGTTCCCGTGGCCCTCTTATTCCCAGTGGTACAGGGGAAACTGTGTTCCCCTCCCAGAGAGCCTCTGGGCATCAAGAAAACATCTTCACTGTTGGGGGCTTAGTATCTGACCACGTACTTTCTTCATCCTCCTCATCTGTGCGGCTCAGCGTGTCCTGTGAGGCCTGCTGGGAAGGCTCACTGTCCTGCTCCCAGACCGTGCCGGTGCCGGTGTTGGAGCGGGACATGGTGGCCAGGCTCAGGCGGTAAGCAGACGTGGAGGTGCCCACAGTGCTGACAGATGTCTTCCCTTGGTAGGCTGTGAGAGGGGGAAAACCAAACCCAAGTCACTGATGGCACTGGAAATGAATAGCAAGCCAAGCATTCCTGTTGTAGTGGACACCTCCTTCTGTCTGGACTGGTGGGGCAGGGGCACCTTCTCACTCTCTACAACTTCCCGACAGGAGGATGCAGCCAGGCTGAAGCTGGCCTCTCCTCCACTGCCAGCAGCGACAGGACACGAGGAAATGGCCTCAAACTGCACCAGGGGAGGCTCAGGCTGGACAGGAGGAATTTCTTCGTGGAAGGGGTTGTTAAGCATTAGAATGGGCTGCCCAGGGTGGTGGTGGAGTCACCACCCCTGGAGGTGTTTTGGAAATGACTGGATTTGGGACTTGGTGCCATGACCTAGTTGACAAGGTGGTGATCAGTCAAAGGTTGAACTTGATGATCTCAGAGATCTTTTCCAACCTTAATGATTCTGTGATACTGTGCTAGGAGTGGCAGAGGTGATAAAACACTAGCGGCTGCCTTGCTCACCTCACCTTTCCAAACCCTCTGTTTTACTTAGTTTACTGTCTTACGCAGTCCAATTTTCACAACCTGTATTTTACAGATCAGCCTCAACATTTAGAAACAAGGCAAATTATTGCCAAAGAAAAAAGACTGAAACATTTCCTTTTGAATTTGTTTTCCTAAGACCAAAGCACATAAACCGCTTGCCATGTATGAGCAGCAGCTGCCATCTCGTGGCAACAGGGGTTGCCGTGATGGGAGAAAAGTCTCCCCTTGTGCAGGAGGGAAATCTGAAGTGCCCCATCAGCTCAGGGATGATGATCTGATTGTCACAGTAGAGAAAAAAATCAAAGAGACCAGGAGAAAGGAGGAGGAAGATCTGCTACTGCTGAACAGTCAGACCTTTCTGCACAAGGAGCTTTGGCTTTACAGTGGCCTGGAGGGGCTCACAGCACTGGGGTTGAGGCTGCACAAGCCAGCTGAGACAGCAAGAGCCAGCTGCTGGGGAATAAAACTCAAGACTTGGTGAAAAAATAGGTGCATTTCACAGCTAACCTGGACTTCTGTTGGCTGTTCAGTGGCAAGGCTGAGCTTAAGTTCCAGGGGCAGGCTGGCAGGGTGTGTGTGGATTGCCCCATTCCTGTTTTAGGCAGAGGCCAGGTCTGCCTCAGAATTACTGTAGGGACAGGCAGCTGTCCGGCCTGGGTTGATGACCCTGAGCTCTCCCTGCCTTCCTTACCAGACCCGCTGTGCACAGCCTCCTTCAGGATCTTCAGCTCGTTGTTGAACTCTGCGATGAGAGAACTCTTGCAGAGTGGCCGTGGGATGAACCGTCTCTCCAGCTGGTCCGAGATGTGCTGTCGGGCTGTCAGCTCCTCATGGTTCTCAGCTGGCTGGGCCAGCAGCTGTAAAGTTAGGATGTATTAGCATTGCAGGGAGATGGTGCCCAGGGAATTGGGATTAGCCTCCAGATGAGCATGAGCCTGCAGCCAGTAGGCTTTGTAGTCAAGAGGTTTTAACTCCATCTGTGAGGTTTCCACCTGTCTTTCAGGGGCAATCTTATATTTGACTGAACAGAAATCAAAACCTCAGTGGCACAGGGTACGTGGAGATGAGGGCTCCCTTCTGCTAAGCTCTATCCTCATGATCCTGTCATGAGACAGCTCCTTCCTCCGTGACAATTTACTCTGCCCTTCAGACAAGGAAGGCTAAATAAGGTAGAGTATCATGTGCTAGTCTACCTGGTAACCAGCACAGAGCTGCAATTAACTTAAACCCCAGATGCCTTAGCCTAGCAGCTGCCTGTTCAGCCAAAGTCTTTTCAGAACCTTCATTCCAAAGATGGAAAGAATTATCTTCCTGCCTCTTAGCTGTATTGCCCAGCTCTATGCAGAAGAAAGATTACTAGAAGATTTCTGCCAACCACCCTCCCAGGTTCAGCATATCCACACTCCTTCCAAGTGCTTTGAATGTTTTCATTGTAGAATTAAGTCCACATGCACTTCCCTATCCAGAGGAACTAAGACTAGCTGTACTCCATGGATCAGAGCTCCTGGATGACTGGCATACTCTTTAGTTTTGGCTAGGAAAAAGCTCTGTGATTTAGTTTCAAAGAGTTCTTAGGCCTAGTAACTTCTGAAAGGTCACTCACTACATACAGTTCTTCCAGAAGTGCTGTTCCTCTGTTCTCAGCTGGGGAATGAGGGCTACCTTGCCTTCAGGGAGTGATGTATCAAGGAGCTAAAGCAACTGTTACCTTACACTGGATGAAGGGCCGAAGGAGCACAAAGATAGGGATCCGTGTTCGAACGATAAAGTCGAGGAAATCCCACAGGGCCAGCCCTCCCACCTTCCGCAGCGCCATCTCTTTCACTTGCAGGCTCAGCCAGTACCACTGGCTGTCCAGCTGGCGTTCAAAGCAAACAAGGATCACCTTCAGGGCTACAGGGGAACAGACATCAGGAAAGGGCAGTCAGAGATGTTACCAGTGTCCCTCACAAGTGCTGGGGGAAGCACAGTGAGCACAAGCCTACACAGGTGTGCTTTGCACATATGTGCACATGCATGCCCACACACCTCAGAGTCACAACTGTCTTTTTTATCTGTCTCCAACTGTGGCATGGAAGGAGCAATCAGCTTTCCAGAAGTAATGGCCTCAGGATCAGGACTGGCAGTCCCATTTAAAGAAAAATTTTTCTATTTCATACCTAAATTCCTTTGTATTTTCTTGCTCTGGTGTTCCCTCTCCCTTCCCTGCAGAGTTCTTTTGTCTTCTCAGAATCAGATATTTTGAAAGCAGCTCAGAGAAGGAATACAGCCCTGGCTGATCAGACAACCACAAAAATCATATCCACACAAAGAGTCACCCAGTGAGCACAATAATCTGCAGATGATTTATAGGGTGATGACAAGAACCTTTGTAGCAGTGCAGCTGCACGAGTCATGGCCACACTGCAATTTAAATACAAATATGGTCCAGTAAGCCAAGGGCAGTAATTCACAAGAGCAAGAGCATGGCATTACAAATGGGGATGAGCAGCAATGAAGTCCAAAACAATGCTCTGCAGTTTAAAGTGCGCAGTGATTAACACCTGGCTCACGGGAGAGACAAGGAGTCTCCCTCTTTCCATGCTCCCCATGTCTGGCAAAAGCAGCAAGGCCTGGGAATCGTTGGGGGGAAGTTGACTACTCCATTTTCCTTAATGGAATGGCCAAGGCTTCTCAGCCATTACACATCTGTATCCTGGTTTGTTTGGGTGGGGGGCTAAGTGAGTGGTGATCTCCCAGTTTTTCATCAGATCTACTCCATTTCTCAGATACAGGTTAACAAAGATCCAAATATAAATCTTCAGATAAATGCCCTCACAAAATTAGGGAAGTTGTTTCTGAAGGGGTGCTTTGAGACAAAACTGTCCCCATAAAGGCCCGACTGCCTTCAGTGATGCTGCACCTCCAGTTTAATTATTTTTTCTGTCTTTTCACCTGTGGGTCAGATGTAAGATAATCCTGTACTGTCCTGCACCACCCTACAGCAAGCAGAGGGCATTCCAGTCAGTAAGGACCGTGTGTGGGGCCACCAGCTGTACAGGCTATGTCACCTCTCACCCTAGATAGCCGGGGACTAGTGAGGCTGTGATGTTAGGGGTGAATGAGCAGCCTGATTCACCTTTGTGGCTTCACTGCTGTGGTCTGGCAGTGTGAAAACTGAGCAACTTCTACCTGTGCTGCTCTTCCTCCAGCTGCAGTGCAGACACCGCTCACGTTGTGATATATTCCAGAGATATCCTGACTTCACGCTCTGGCCTGGCCCCCTGTCCAGGACAAGGCCTTAAGCAACTCTAAAGAGGTCAGTTAGCTCCTGCCTGAGATGGTTCTTTTTGGTGCTCTCTACAGGCTTGAGCACTCCACCTTAACTGTGCCTCCTCTCAGTGGTCAGCAGAAGCCATCACTCACCCAGGTAGGCAGCCTGACTGGTGGATTCTGCAAGCCCTTCCCTCCGCAGGTCCTTCCCTGCATCCCCCGGCGTGGAGCAGTGGGCGGGGGAGCTCTCCAGCATGAAATTCTTGCTGCGGGAAGTGCTGATGATGCGAGGTGGCAGGAGGATATTGATAACAGTCTGGAGCAGCAGCAGGACCTCGGGCTGCTCCAGCCAGGGGCTGTCTGAGATGCATTGGGAGGGGAAAGAGAGAGAAAGATCAGGCTACGTCCCATCATAGACACTCAAAAGATCCAGACCCTGTTCAGCTCCAGAATGGGGTACATGTCAAATGTCCCCTAAGCCAAAACTCTGTTCCCCACACCTTGTTATGCTGCTTCTCCTCCTGCAAGCAAAGGCAAAGTTTATTTTAGCACCAACACAAACACACACAAACACAGAGGTACACAGCACAATGAAATGTCCCATTCAGTGGTCTTATTTCCTATTGGCATTCCCCTCTCCCTTTACTCTTTGCTTTCATTTAGGGATTTACCAGTGAAGACCCTCTATAGCAGAAAGCAAGGAGCAGGACTTGTGCAAGACAAGTGACATGGAATGGGCAAACTGTGATCCACAGAGGCACACAATTTCTGTGACCTTTTCTTCCCTCTGTGACTTCTGCTACAACAGACTTGTCTTGCCCTGCACTCCAGTTTCAAAAGCAGGAGCACATCTGTGTGAGACCTGACTCAAGAACCAAGGCACAGCTGAAATAAAGAGAAGAAATATTATCTAATCCCAATGGGGCTCTTTTCAGTCGCAGACCCAAAGGGCACTTAGCTGACACACTGCCAAATGACAGAAAACCAAATTAAAAAATAAAAATAAAATACAGAGAGCAGGGACAGTGCAAACATCAGTTGTCAGAAAAGGGGGACAAAAATTCTTTTCGTTAAATTAATCAGACCTTTGCTTCCAGATCCTACTGTGAGCACAAATGGAATCAGTAGGTTTAAAAGCATTCCTTCCCTTCTTTCCTGATTGGTGAATGGGGAGACGACATGGCTTAGGGGGAAATCTTCTTTCAAAGCCTGTGCAGTAATAATAAAAAAGGATTAAACAATTTCATCAGCAAATCAGGCACACAAGTCACTGCAGGGAATGACGAGCCCCCGGCCACCCTGCTCACACAGTACAACACCAGCATTCATGACCTGATTGAATGAGATGCCCTCAGACCACTCAGACAGGAGTAAAGGGAATTCATGAGTAACACAGGGATCACCTGCTCGTGTCATAATCAAATATAAGAAGCCCAGACTCCTAACTCCTAGTTGTCATTAACAAAATCAGATGTATCCCACAGGAGTCAGCTGAGTGTTCACCCTAAGCTCTGCACTGCTGTAAATGGTATCAGGATCTGACACAGACTATAGAGAATAAAAAAAGGAACAGAGGAAACTGCACAAATTACATTATCTAAATATTCTCCTATCTGAACATGGAGGCTCTTCCCAAACATATTCATGCTGTGCCACACTTTGTGCTGCCCTGTCATCCTCCCTAACACAAAGAATGAACTCCTGAAAAATAAACAAATTCATGTTTACTTCTTGACACACAGTCAAGCTTAAATTTAATGGCCTTTCACCTTCTTTTAGAGGTGGTAATTCAAATGGCTGTCACTGGAACTTCTGCTCATTTACAACATCTCAGTCTCTACAGACTTAGCTGTGAAATGCAACTGAACCTTGCAACTCCTCAAGCTTGCAGACCTGGGCTGAGAAATTCTAGGAGATGTTTTCTGATGGGGTGTGAAGTACTTCTGTTTGGTACTCAGCTGGAAGTATTGGGAATTATGACTCCTGTTTTTCATGACATGTTCGGTTTTCATTACATCTAAGCCCACAAATGAGTGAACAGGAAGAAGAGGATAATGAAAGTTCCCCATAATTTAAAAAAATATATTAATTTGTTATATGTTTGGGGTTTTTAGTAGATAATATTTCACAGCAGATGAAAGTGGCCTTTTGGGTTTTTTTGTTATGATTAAAGAACCATTACCTCAGAGCTGGAAGAAATCTGTTCTTTCTGTGTCTTTTTGTATCAAAAATCCTTTTGTGCCTCATGCTCTGAGGGACAGCTTTGTGTGTTGGTCCCTGTAAACCTTCCTTCCCAAGCCACCCTGCTGCTCAGAAATACCTGCCTAAGTATTCAACTGGATGTACCAATGCATATTTTAAAATGCAAGCTGGAGCTAGATAAGGTAATTTGTCACTTCTGTGGTCACCATTCAGACTAATTTCATGCCAGTGGGAAAGGAAATGGACACTGAGGCAGAAAGACTGTAGAAAGGTATAGTGCTGCTATGAGAAAGGAATAGTAGTGAAATTCTCCAAAAAGTCTGGAACTTTTTTTTTTTTTTAATTCTGGGAACAAGGGTACCCTTGTGTCAGCAGCTGAAAAGCCAAGTTGCCCTGCTTTTTGTGCTGGCACACTGTGTGACCAGCTCAGGTAAGAGCAGAAGAGCACAAACTCCACTCTCAGTTACACACACAGTCCCACAGGAAGAGAGGAAGGGTTGCATAGATGTAACCCAAGCCAGGGCCCATCTTCCTGAGGCAGAAGTCTTATGCTGACTCCTTAGATCCTGCAGAGAATCCTAACCTGCTTGTCAGAGCCTTAAACAGCATCCATCAGCCAAACTCCCTGGACTTCAATGGCAGTGTTAGGCTGATGGATGCTTGCTGTGGACATGGCCCCAACAGATGAGTTCTGAGCTCAGTTCAAGCCTTCAGAAAGAAGGGAGAATTTACATGTTGCTTCTCCTGAATTTTTGATGCACGTTCCACAGTTTTTGCCCAGCTTTTGCAGAAAGAAAACAGAGCACTGATGAGTTGGTGTCTCAACCAGAAGCTCTAAAGGCCTGGCCGTGGGCCAGGGCAGACACACCTGTATCTGCAATGCTACAAGCCGGACAACAGCTGTGCTGAAGGGCAGAGGTGGCGAGAGATAAGGGCTGAGATGAAGAAGGGGTAATCCGTCAGCCACACTGGAGGGTCCTACCACTCCCATCACCTGCAATACAAACAGAGCACATCACCACAACTGGCTACTTACAGTTTCATCCATGCCATATCCTCCAACGTCAGTGAAATGGAGGTGCCTTTCATTGAGCACTGAGTCAGGGTGGATGTAGTAGAATCAGCCCCCCCAGTGATCCTTGAGGGAGCTGGGGCCAGTGAGGAGACGGTGTTCTAGCAGGGAAAGGGAGGGGAAAAGAGGGAACCAGCATGGATGGGAGGAGTGCACAGGTAACCCGGTACATTTATAAATGTACCCAGTACCAGCCCTGAATGACTGGACTGGTGGAACAGCTAGAGTTGGAGGATATGTCATTTGACAACTGTAACAAATAAAAATCTGTCATCAAAGCAAAAAGTCTGCATTGAAAATGGACATCTTTTCCCTTCCCTTGCTTGAAAAATAATGTCCTAAGTCTGACCCAAGCCAGGTTTTGCACAATATTCAGATTCCTCTCAAGCACAGTCTGTTTTGGGGAACTCTAAGCATGATTCCTCTCAGCTGACTGACCCCAGATGTCTGAAGCAGAGTCATCTGCATGTGACCTGTTTGTCTGGAACTCTTTGAATAATCACCACAAGGAAACAGCACTTCTAGGGGAGAGTTATTTTTACTGCTTGGGATGTGTTCCTCAGGAGGAATTAAATCACAGGCATGCAGAGGCCTGTTTCTCACCATGAGCAGATACATCTAGATGACAGGAACAGGGAGAAGGTACCTGGCAGACACTTGAGCTTATGGGAGATGAATGAATGCTTCTTTTCCAAACTCAGCCTGGGGAAAAAGGCAGGAACCATTTTTTTGCCAGAAAGCCAAAAGACAACTTAGAAGAAAAAGAGTCAGAGCTCCATCTTTATATCACTATGGATTATCGTTGAGATATTTCCCATCCTTCCTGGGTGGCTGATTTTTGGACTTCATGGTCTACACATGATACAGCATGCAGTCAGTGCTCCCACAGCTCCCAGTGTACCGAGTTTTGACAGCCAAAGGTAAAATACTTGTAGCAGTATGATCAGGTGTTCCTGGTAGCTCTCCTTGGTGTTCCCAGCCAGCAGAATGTATGATGACTGCACTTCAGCACTGCGGAGCTTTCTGCTATTTTTAGAGCAAATTCTTATTGTGGGCCCCGGGGAGAGCTTGCCAGGGTGATTCAATCTTCCATGCCTTCTTGACAAACTGCAAGTCCATTCCAAGCTCCTACTTGAGCTAACTGTGTAGCAACCTCCCTGTGTAACAACTCTTAAGTAACCTGAGGGCCCAGATTTGCATCAGCACCAGGTAGCTGCTACCTCTGCTTGGATGAGAAAAGAAGTCTTATGGACTCTGACAGGGTGAGGCTTCCCTGCCCTTGCAGCCATGAGTGCCGAATTGGCGTGAAGGACAGGAACCTGGCAAAACCTGACGTTGCATTTTAGCCAATGATCATTGCTTTTAAAACCCCTCAGAGCACTGGTGAACCCTGGAATGTTTTTTGTAAGCTGCTAGATAGATAAGGTTACAATGTTTATGCTCTAAGGAGAAAATGGTGCAAAACCCAATAACAGTAAAATTCTAGCTCAACCTTTCCCCCTTAATTTGTGTTTTTGCACATGGAATGACAGCATGCTTGTTTGCCCAAGCGGCTGGAGTTACACAGATACCAAAGTGGGGGCTAGCCCCCAGTGTGACTGCTGCAGAAACACTGTGTTCTATCACTGAATGACCAGGCAAACTCTGTCCATATCACTTGTCTATTGTAAAACACACTTAGGAGCATAAACTTTACTGAGAGAGGGATCTGAATATTGTACAGTGCAAACCTGTACTAGATCAAGCCAGGGACATTCCGAACAGTGGAGTCAATTCACCCTGTAAACCCTTCTAACTATGCAGCACCCGATGGCCTCTGACAGAGCAATCAGGGCCCTTCCCCCTGGGGATGGTAGGTATCCCCAGTGCCACCCTCTCCCCGTCTCTACCAGGTGTGTGCAGTCTCCACCACCCCACTCTCCAACTTGCAGCCCTCAGCTCTCAGCTCAGTCTAGCAAAGGTGGATCTTCAAAGTGGTGCGTGGGAAGGAATGAAATGTAAATTGCTTGACCGCTGCTATCGGTCACTGTATCTCCCCATGCACCACTTCAAAAATGAACCTTCCTGTCTCCAGCGTCACTTGCAGAGTCCCCTTGTGAGGGGTAAAGGGGACAGGTAAAATGACAGGAATGGGAATAAACTTGTCATCTTCAGTCCAGAGAAATCAACAGCAGGGGAAGGTTTAGCAAAGGTTCGTGGGGTTGCCACTCGGCTACTCACCAGATTGACACAGACATTGATCAGAGACCTAAGGTGAGGCAGGAAGGATATGATAGGCTGCCTCTGAAGTGTCAAACAAACCCCTTCAATCAAACTGCTGGCAGGCTCCCATTCAACCTGGCGCCTGCAATACAACAGTAGGTGCGGTTAGCCGCGGGCTCCTGCCCCCCACCAGACGCCCAAACACGGCGACCGACATACAGCGACGCCCACAGAAGAGACGTGTCAGACAGCAACGACGTCCGGGAGAGGCACAGGGCAGAGAGAGCTTCACCCGAACAGCTCGGGACAGCACAGAGCCGCAGAACACCCCGGGTGTTTGAGAGACAGAGCCACAGAGCAACCCGGTTGTTTGAGAGACAGAACCACGGAACAGCCCGGGTGTTTGAGAGACAGAACCACGGAACAGCCCGGGTGTTTGAGAGACAGAGCCACAGAGCATCCCGGGCGTTTGAGAGACAGAGCCACAGAGCATCCCGGGCGTTTGAGACGAGAAACGCGGCAGAGTGGCTGGTGCCAGTGACACAAACAGCCCTCACAGCAGCAGGGGTGGAGGAGCTGCGTTTCACTCCCTGTGGGAAGAGGAAGCCCACACAGTAGCCTCAGGTGTGTCTCTGTGGGGAAAGCTTGGGAGTGCCAAGCTCCCAGCCGAGACCGCGTCCTCAGTCTCATGTGGGCTGTGGGTGTTCCCACTCTCATGAACAAACCCCGTCCGCCTGAGTGCTCTGTGAGCTCCTCTGCAGCCCGGCTGCCCCACCAGACACCGACTGTGACTCCAGCGTCACTCCCTGACACAGACTGCCCTAAATGCAAACTGGCTCAGCTGTATAATCTTCATCTCCACCTTCTGCAGGAGGGATGATTTGCTCCCGATCAGCACCAAAGTCCTTCCTTCTAGGATCCTCTCTTTCCTGACACTTTGCTTTTTTCACCAAAACAAAATTCAGGGATTATGCCAGATGCTGCAAGGATTCCCCTTTCTAATCATAAATGGAACAGAGCATAGGTAATATCAAAGTGGTTCACATCCTTCATCTCAGGGTCTGATTCTGCAGTCATTGTAGTTCACAAGCCAGTATCTGACTGAATTTACTGGGACAGAAAGACAGAAGGCTGGTGTAGCTTATCAGCTCAATCCCTAAACAATATTCCAGTCAAGCTCTTCAGGTGACTTCTCAGAGACACATGGGGAGTCAAGTGTTTGCTATGCAAGTTCTTTTTCACACCAACCTTTGTGCAGCCACAGTAACTAAATCCCCAGAACAGTGGTTTGTTCTTGTACTTGCTCTTACACATCCACTGATTCCAGCAGACACTGGCTTTGGAGTGGGATGTGCCTCCTACAGGAGGCAGTGTATAAGATTCTGATCGTGAGTATCCCAAGGGATGGCTCCTGGGGTCCTGCAGCCAGACCCATCCCTAAGAGACTGCTTGACTTAGTGATGCTTAAATGGAAATACTGCATTTAATCCAGTGGCTTTGCTGTCCTTTTGTGGACAAAAGAGTAATTTAAGCCAAGCATAGGTACAGGCATAGAGACAGAGAATATGAAAGGAATCTTAATTCATGGATGTCCATTCGGCTTATGTAAGGAAGAAAGACCTTCAGGAACAGAAACCCCTATCTGCTTTTGAGGTAGAAGAAAGCATGAGCAGGGAAAGAAGGAATGAATGAGAAGCAGGCAAGACATGGCAAAGAATCAAACCAACAGGAGAGAGAAGCACCAAAATTTCTGCCTCTGAATTCCCTATACAAGGGTGGAGTTTCTTGAAGCAGGTTAGCCACAGAAAAGTGATAGACAGTGATGCCAAAAAGAAGAGACCACCTCCCTATTATTTGTTCCATCTTTGATTCCTACTGAGACATAATTCTGATACTTTCTAACATGATTTGGCTTCTCAGCTGAGACTGCCAATGAAGTGCCATTCAAGCAGTTGAGGACATATGCCCATGAGGGTGACCAAGACCAATGACTCTTTTTACTCAGATCACTGTAAAATTCACAGGCCTGAGTGATTTTGCACCACCCAGGCTGGATTTATACCACTGCCTCCAAGCAGGGATGCTCTACAGTCAATAGTTCTTGAAGCTGCCAAAGCCTGTACGTGCCATAATGCTACTGTGTGATACACCAGGCTTCCACTAAGCATGGACCTGAAACAGTTGATGCAGTTCTTTGCCTTTTACTAGGAAGCAGTCAGAATCTACTGCATAGCTCCTGACTGGTTTTGTCTTTTTGGAGGACCTAACAGTATTGCCATGCTAGAAATACTCTTATTACAGTTTAACTTTCCATTAAAAAAACTCACAACAAAAGTTAATTAAAAGGGCAATGAGATGGACAAAATCTGAAGACTTGTTTTCGGGATAGAAAAATGACATTTCTGGAAGTTCTCTCTTTAGTTCTTAATAACCATGCTGCTACCAGAAGACACAACAAAAACATCAACATAAACACACTTACAGAGATAAAAACGCCTGCAATTTTCTGGTGTGTTGTAAAGGCTCACTGCAACATGACAGCTTGAGGTAGATGACATACCCACACTTCAAGGCTTGCAACATCAGAAACGGACCCCAGAGGGTTTCCAGAGTACCTGCTCACCTCAGAGTAGGCATCTTGTGAATTTTATTGAACATACGATCCAATCTCTTTAGGATGAGGATCAGGGCAGGTCTCACCGCCTCAGCTGTCCAGTCAGTGATGGGCAGCATCTCCATGATGTAGCGCCGGAGCCCACGGCTCTCCATCGTCTGCGTGTCATAAGGAGCCAGCTTCAGCAGGGAATGTGCAATTTCTGCCAGTCTGAAACAACAGGTCAGTAAGAGAAAAATTAACACAATTTGTGTCTAGCTCTGGGCCCCTCAGTTTAGGAAGGACCCTGAGACGAGTGAGGCAGTCCAGAGGAGGCAACGAGGCTGCTGAGGGGCTGGCAACACAAAGCCCTGTGAGGAACGGCTGATGGAGCTGGGGTTGTTTAGCCTGGAGAAAAGGAGACTCAGGGGTGACCCTATCACTCTCTACAACTTCTTGAAAGGTGGCTGTACTCAGGTCTGGGTTGGTCTCTTTCACCAGGCAGCAACTGACAGAACCAGAGGGCACTGTCTCAAGCTGTGCCAAGGGAAATATAGACTGGATATTAGCAATAAGTTTTTCACTGAAAGGGTAAAAAAACTTTGCCTGGAGAAGTGCTGGAGTCACCATCCCTGGATGTATTAAAAAGAAGGCTGGATGTGGCACTTGGTGCCAGGGTCTAGTTGAGGTGTTAGGGCATGGGTTGGACTTGATCTTGGAGGTCTCTTCCAACCTAGCAATTCTGTGATTCTCTGATTTCTACACACATGCCAATGAACTAGCATATAAATATTCAGGAGCCCAGTAAAAAGAAAATGGTGCAGAAGTCAAATGTGCTGCTATTTAAACTCTTAGACCTGATACCACAGTTCTGATCTGTTAAGACTGTTTTGCAGGAATCACTGTTTATATTCAAGAACACATGAATGGTCTAAATATTACTTTTACATTGACATTAAATGCACCAAGGGAACATCAGGAATCACAGATTTGTGTAGCTAAAACCAAAGTATCTGTGCTGACAGTAAGACTACAACATTGCAAATGCCTGTGAAACATAGACCTGACATCACCTGTTTGTCAGATAATAAGTGATTTGGTTTCATTCTGTGCTTGTTTTTAAGCATTACCACTTTAGGAAGTATCACTGTGCAATTTAGAGTCGTTAAATTTTAAAAATGTGTCCATAGGCTTACACAACATGTCCTTTGTAGGATTACTCCCTGCAGTTTTTATTTGTTTCTTCTAACACCTCTACAGTTTGTGTTGCTGTTGCTTTTTCCACTATCCCAGATGGCCTTGCCAATGGCATTTTTTTGTATTGACTGTGAAATATCAAGGCAGTATTTAACTTACACTTGCACTTTGATGAAAATCTGCTGAAATACTTGGATATTTGTGGTAAGCAAAGACCAGAAACAAAACATGAAACATCAACAGACTTCGTATTGGACAATTACAGTACTATCCTATCCATATTGTGGGGGCTTTGGACTAATGGAACATATTTCTATTCTCTTTATAATCTGCCTAGTAATATCAAGGGCAACGAGTTCCTCAGATTAACCAAAAGTGCTGTAAAATAGTTTTTTTTTAATCCAGGATCTCTTTATTATACCTTTTTTAAGACTGCTTTTTTCCTACTATGAAGTAGGTCTGTTTTCTTAAATGCTGTGAAATTTAAATTATCATATAATTAAGCTTCTTGCCAGCAATACAATACCAGTTCCATGCAATGATATATAAAAGCTTCCTTATGCATTATAAAGCATGAGAGCCATTTCATCCATCTTAAACATCAATCTCAATTAATCTGCTAGCTCCTTCCTAGCAGTAATAAGCAACCTGGGAAATTTTTATCTTCCTGAAATACTGGGACAAGCAGTTGGATGTGCATCTTCCGTTTCATTGGGTGCAAAAAGATCTTTATGACTTTCTCAGACTAAGCATTTGACTTTTAAATGGCTAAAACTGGGTGAGGTGAATCTTGTCTGAAGTGACTAGCATATTATTCTGTTTTCTGGAGCCTCTGAAATGGCACCTGTCAGCCTCCCAAGACCATGACTGTCACATCAGATTCTGATAAATCTGCTCTCTGCGTAGAACTGAATTTGTCCTACAGTGGTTAAATCCTGTCAGTCATGTCACTGATACTTATGAATTTATGTAAGGATCAAGATATTTGCTTTTATTTAGAGATAACTATGATTAAGCATTTTAGGTCACAAAGGGAATCTAGGGTCACAAGGCATCTATTACTAGCACTTTCCAGGAGACTTAAAGGAATCAGAGCATAACTCATTATCTGCTGTAAATCCATGTCAGTTTTACTGCTGTAACCTCTGACCATGAGAGACATTCTCTCTTGAAAAGAATGAAGTATTTGCCAGCTGCTAGTGTAAGTGAAAAACTGACAAAATAATCAGATCTATTCCCTCTTGTCCCAGTTATTGCTTCTTGGTAGCAATTTTTGTTATTTTGTGTTTACCTTGAACAGCAAGCTCAGAGAATCAGGTCCAAAGTGCTGGAAGGACCTACCCCCAGCTTCTTCCAGACCAGCACCACGTGAAACCTTTTGCAGTGAGCATCCAATTTGTGAGCTGAACTCAGTGCAGCACTTCAAAGACTTGTGCATCTGCTGCATCACATGCTGAGGTAAATGCCCTCTGTCCCATCCTTCCCTGTATTTCAGGCAGTTAGAAACTGGTTGTTCTGATGCCTTAGGTTTTAGCTATTATATTTTTTAGACTCTATGCTGTTTTGGTGAGTAGTTTAGGTTTCATATTAAGTGCTACTGAGCTCTCTTCACAGAGCAGATAGATAAAACAATTCCTTCTCTAGTTTGATACCAAGGACAATTTTCAGGCCCAAGAACAAAACCAATGGTGAAGTGAGAAGAAAAAATGAGGATGGAGCTTCATAACCTGAAGCTATGGTTGGACAATTGATTCTAATATGCTAATGGACCAGAAATTATAAAAGTGTGAGACCTTGTGACCCAGGTGTCCATTTTGTGACCATTTTGGGGCATTTTGGGTGTGGTCCAGCTGGGATCTTGCGTGGCCCAAGAGTACCCATTGAGGTCTTTTAATAAATCCCTACTTTATCCTTCTGCTCTGTCTGGTCTCTGTTCCAGCTCAGCCTCCAGAAGGCATCAGTTCTGCCTTTCTTGCCTGAGATGCTGGCTCTGATGCACTGTGCCACTGGAGAGGATAAACATAGTATTCAACCAGGTAGGCAGCTTCCCCACTCCTTCCCCTGCAGTGACAGACTTATCTGCTCTGCTCCTTCCTGGTAATTGTCCTGATACATCAGATGGAGCTGTTCCAGATTGGGGTCAGAATGAGACCAGAGGAAAGCTTAAGAAACCTTCTTTATACAGAAGCAGCATCAGTGCAATCTAAGGAACATCCCAAACAGCCTCTGCATGTTTCAGACAAAAACATGCAACTACAGAACCAAGAAGTGCTTCCATCTGCTATTATCAAAGAGCTAAAAGAAAGGAATCCCCCTGAAATGAACAAGTAAAAGCAGAATGCCTGTGGAATACCTCATGTGGGACTTCACATCCAGCAGCTCCAGAGAAGTCACTCGGGGCTCACCAGCCAGGTTCTGCAAAATCTTCAGCCTTGGACCACAGTGCTTGTAAAACTCTGTGCAGATATTCAGCAATGACTCCCGTGGTCTCCTGAACTCCTCTCTGGCAATTCGTTCATCCAGCTCCTCTCGGGGGAGACCCTGGCCCTCCTCCATTAAGTGAAGGTTCTCCCTGGAGGATACAAAGTAAGACACAGTAGAGAGTTACATGCAGCAGATCATCAGGGATAGATTACAACAGCCTCTTCATCTTGTTTTTGCAATAGATGCTTTACTCTGCAATTGAAAGGTAGTTGCATCTGCAATTAAGAAATAAAAAAGGGAAGTTATAGTCTTCCAAGTCTTGCTAGAAATGTAAATATTTTCTCTGTGGACTATCCTTTGTTACGTTCCCTGAAAAAAGGTGGCCTTCACAGCAACTGCGTGTGGGAACAGATCATCACACATCAGGGGAGACTGGGATAAAATTCTACTGTACCTGATAAAGTGTAGTTTGGCTCCCTGTTCTGGGTACCTAGGAAAACAGAAATAGTGAGGTTGCAAACAACAACTTAGTAGTGCCTAAACTTGCCTTTCTAAAAGCAAGTGACACTGTTCTAGCCAAGAGGTTTACACACCGTGGTCAGGATGGTACCTTGTGTCACGGGAACAATGCCTACACATAGTTACTGACCACACTGAATTACCTTTATCTCCCAAATTCCATCAAAAAACATATTGCTAAAGTTATTCACCTTGTTCTGAGAGGAAAAATTCTGACTTAAAAACCATAGCTCTCCTTCAAGTGACTTCTGTTACTGATTTTCACCCCAGTGCTCAGTTTGTTTCACAAAACCAGGGCTTACCAAGTGAAAAGAATACCTCAAAAAGGGTTTTTCTTTGTTTTATTGAATTTTATCTTGTTACTACTTTTTGAGAAAGCATTAATAGACCCTGCACTACTTGGCTAACATGTCCAAGGCTCGAACAGCAATCATTCCAACATTATGAGACTCCTGCTGTTGCTAGCAGCTGTCTGTTGCAATGATAACACAACAGAAGAAACAAGTGCAGGAAACCTGGAGCGGTACAAAACTATTTTGGATCAGAGGCTGAATAATTAGATATTATTAGAGGCTGATAATTAGAAAAATCTGGAAATGTAAGTCAAGATGCCTGAGTCACACTGCACTGGGAATGCCTACATTGTCTGCCAGCAGACACATACTAACTGCTCTCCAAGATCAGCAGATAGATAATAAAGTACTACTTTCCATTACACCTAATATTCCTTAGACTGAGCAACCTTGCAAATGAAATAAGTGGCATATGTCCACTTCAGACTTCAGCATGTCTGGTTTATCTGCTGGTTTGTCATGTCTGGAGTTTATCTGCTTCTCAGATCAGGGATTGAAAGTCAAAGCCATGTTTTAACCATGACTGAATAGATTTTAAAGAATAATAGCCTGATGCCAGGAGCTACCAATCAAGTTGTGTACACATTTATAAACTGACACAATAGCCCTTTGATGATCCATGCAGAAATTGATTTCTAAACCCCTTGAATTTAAAAAAAAAAAAAAAAAAAAAAAAAAAAGGACAGGTAATAACTTTGAAAACTTCAGAAAAACAGCTACCCCAGCTTTTGCTAGGCTACAATTCCCCTTCCAGGTCAGCACAAACATTCAGATGTTTAGCACAGTAAGGCATAGTCTGGCCAGGAGAAAGTAGGGCTGACTGCTGCAAAGAAAAAAACCTTCACAATCCCAAATGCTTGTGGGTGGATTAAGCCCTTTTTCTATGACCAAATAAATTGTCAGTGGCCTTGTCTGATTTGCAGCAGCCTAACTGGAATGGCCACTATGGCCAAGGAGCAGAATTACAGTTCACTGGTACCATCTCCTTCTTTGTTTCCTTCTTCTGTGAGAAAGTTATTTGGTGTTTTGTTTTGTTGGGTTTTGGTTTTTTTTAAAGAAGGACAAGAATATTTCCAGGCATTCTTTTAACTTGTCTCAAGTTGTCAGTTACCCTTCCTCTGCTATCAGTAACTGCAAAAAAACCCCAGACCAATATCTAGGTAAAGATCATAGAAAGAGACCATAAGGAATGTACAAAGTAATGGGAAAGGGAATAAAAGAAAACTAGAGGAGGGGCCAGTCTCTGCAAGCCTCAGCTCATAGGTAGTTTTGTGTTTGTATGGGGTGTTCAGCCACTTAGAACTAGAAGGATCTGACTCTTCTGCTGGCCAAACATGCTCTGGTCACTTCCACAGTGGACTCAGTAGGAAGCAAAGCAGAGAATGAGTGAGCTTCAGCAAAATACTTCTAGAGGGCAAAAAGGGGAATGAAAAATTTAGGATGCATGTCCTCCATTTTGATACCGTGGTCTCCTATTTAGATACATTGTTTTAAACCAGAAATCTTAGTCTTGGGTATTTTGGTTCTCATCAGAAATGCAGTCCAGGGGAACTCTTTTGAAGTGACTCCTTTCTTCCACAGTACAGTACCCAGAGCACTGCTTCAAGCTGTCTGAGGCCAGGCACTCTGAGCTGACATATTACCTCACTGAAAAAAACCAAATAAACAAACAAACAAGAACACTTGACACTACTGTGTCTTACTTTGTGTCCTCCAGGGATAACCTTTCAAAAAATGAAAAAAATAAAGCAAAGCCTTACCTGGTGTTCACACCTGCTGACATGGTGTGGTTTGCTGTTGTGGTCCCTTTATGGCCTTGATCACATCGACTCATCTGTGGGGCTGTCATAGGCCTGGCAAAGGGAAGGTGAACAACACACTACACATTAAATCTAACAAGCACATAGAAATTATGCTTTTGCTCTGAAAACTTGCACTAATTTTACCAAGTCCAAAACTCAACCATTACTCGAGCTAAGCTGCCTGTTGTGGCCTTCAGTGCATTCCCTCTCCCCACACAGACAACCAAATGCAGGCTCAGCCCTTTGACCCACGTGTATTACCTGGTGAGAACTTCTACACTGTACAAGAGGGCCTGCAAAGAGGTGGCAAGGGCACCCATAGAAGCAATCTCCTCACGAGCTGCTGTCCCAGTGTCCACTTGAGAGGTTTGCCTCTTCAATTTTTGCAAGTAACAGGGAACCAGGGCTTCCAAGACCATCAGCATCTGGAGGCTGGAAAAATAACAATCCTTGGTCTGTTTCATTTTGTCATTCTTGAACTCACATTAGGAAGAGGCTTAGGTTTCTATCTGAAGACCTTGGATCTGTAACTAGGTGTATGATTCCATTGCTTCTCGACAGAAGTTTTGAGCCAAAGAAATAACTGGATTCGGAACTTCAGGGGGAAAGTAGATGATGCATGGAACAATAATAATAATAATAATAATAATAATAATAATAATAATAATAATAATAATAATAATAATAATAATAATAATAATAATAAAAGCCCCTGAATTTTCAGCTGTCTTCCAAATATGTCATCTATTTGCTAACAAGCACTTTCCCTTCCAAAGACTCTCTTATTCTCTGATTCCCTCTTGCAAACTAACATTTGTACTTAAATAAGTTTATCTCTGCTCTCTCTGTTACATTTCTAATGCCTGTTTCTTCCCCTGAAGTTCTCTCTCCATTGCTCCTCTGATGACAGAAACCAACAGGATATGGTGGGATCCCCACTGGCAAACAAGGCTTACACGTTGCTGCTCTGGCTGCCACCCAGCTCAGTGCTGCACCAGCAGCTGGCAGGATTTGGAGCTGGTGACCTAGGAAGGGATAACAGGCAGAGGCTTGGCCTCAGAGAAGCCCCATACTTGGAATTCACTTCTATATCCTCTGCCTCCATTTGCCAGCCTTGCTTTCACATACCACATGCAGCTTTTATGCCTTTTCTGAGTCTGCACAAGTCAAGACAACAGATTATCACCTTCTGAATGACTCAGGAGCATAAGCCACCACTGTCACACACAGCTTGATGGCTTCACTGATGGAAAAGGTCAAGTCTTCATTCCCATAGCAGAAGTCTGAGGGAGTAAAGCAATATGAGAAGACTATCACACAATCATACTAAGTATGAAAGTCTCAGGTTTTATAATTTTTTTTTTTCTCTCTGTTTTTCACGGCTCCACTGAGAAACCCGAGAATGTACAAGTCTTTTTCTCCCCAGCCAGAGATTGAAGAACTGGTTGTGAGCCATCTCTTCTGCTTTTTTACTGATTGTTTATTCTTTCTTATCTCTAACATTCTTTTTCCCTGACCAGCAGAGCTCTGCACTGCAGGTCAGTCCAAGGCACAATCCCCCAGGCACACTCCTCCCCACACAAGGTGGTGTATACTTTTATATCAAAACCCACGTAAGCAATATTTATATCAAATCTCCAGTAACTATTATTCATGTTAGAAAGTTAGACCTACTCTAAGCCAACCAGAACGTGCCACCTTCACAGCAGAAAATGGGGTGTGGAAGAAGAAGGAAGAAGCCCAGAAACCACATGGAATCCTCCATCTTATCTTCCCTGCTTGCCATCCTAAAAACTCCACACATCTAAAATTCCCACCCTGTGATAAACTACACATTATGCTACTATCTAATACACACTCTTGAAAGTTCTTGCATCATTCCAGAGCTTAAAAAGCCCTTTTCCTTGGACAAAGTTTAAAAACGTTGTTTGTCAGAGATTCTGAAATCCCTTAAAACATGCAAAGAAATATTTGTCAGAATTTCTAATTCTCACATGAAAGAAGCTAACACACTTTCTTTCCCCCCTCTCCTATTGCTTCCTTTTCAAAAGCCAATAGGCTTTTGGACCTATAAAAATCTGTCTCTGTAAAAGAAACATATGCTGCACTCCTACTTGAGCCCTACTGTCCAAGAACTCAGTAGATGAAACAGCTCTCAGCAGATCACTCACTGCTGAGGAAAATGCCTACAGAGTCCTGCTTCAAACATCACCCATCAAAAGCTAACTCTTAAGCTCATACATGGCAAGTTCACATGTCAAATTAATGATAATTTTTATACTCCGTATGCTTTTTCTCAGATGTTCCAACCACACAAAAAGTGATGCTGATACACCACTGATGGCAGAGGATAGTTTTACTCCTCAAAAATCAAGACCCTTTTATACTCAAAGCCACATGGGGGCCAGCCTAAAAGTGCATCTGTTTTGTTGGTGATTTCAGATAAAGGTTTCAAAAGCATTTAAGTCACTTACTACAAATATCACTTTGGGCATAATTAGTTCAGGGCACTAAGAAACTAGAAAGAATAATATTTGTAAAAGAATAATATTTTTAATAGAACTGTAGTCCTGTTTTCAGAAGTGACTTTGTTATTAAGGAGCCCAAGTCAAAGTTAAGGTCTTAAAATATGTAAATCATAATTCTGATCTTCATATGGGAGATACCAAATACACAACATACTCATCTACAGTCTCATCATCAACTCATACTTGAGAATTTTCAGAGATGTCTTTAACCTTCAAGATTTTATACAAATATTTGGTACAATGCACAAAGAGGAAGAAATATTTTCTGTTTCTGTACCACTTTGTATTAAAACTTTCTAATATAATTGTGCAGCATCACAAAATCCCACTTCATTACAAACATTAAGGCCAGACAGGCTTCACAGTGCATCAAGATAACTAGTATTGAAGAGAACTGCAAATTGGAAAACAAGTTTAAGATCCTTATAAAAATCCGCAAAAAAATCACAAAGCATCCAAATTCTTAAATGCAGCATTGCATGCATAACTATCAAGAGACAGAATGTCCTGGATACACCATACAGCCATACATATTCTGCTTTATGATAAATCAACACCCTCCCAGGAGCTCAGCACTGCTGGGTGTCTGAATTGTATCCATCATCATCTACTAGTCACAGGCTGCCCACAGGAGAGGATGCTTTTGTTTCCTGTCCATATGGAGCAGCGCAGAGGATGACACTGATCTTGTTAGCATAATACAGTTTATTAGGCATCTTTATTCTTCACTCACACATGATAAAATTCAAAATGTCAGAGGCTAGTCTCAGACTTAAAGGCTTAAAGCAGAAAAAGTAGCTTTGGCATAAAATTAACGAATAATTCCCTTCCCTAAAATATCAAAAGGATGATGGTAATAAAGCCAGTTTTAAAAGGCCCATGAGGCATAGGAAACAGATAGGACATTCCTAAAGAAGAGAAGGGCTCTGAAGAAATCATGCTGCATCAAATGTTGAATCAATAAACCAGAATTACTGAATAAAGGGTGCTTTAGTATTACCTAATGACTTGAGAGGCTTTTCGGCTTTCACGAGCTCTAAGATGTCCAAAATGTCTGGAGTATCTCCCTCCAAAGACTGCAGCAGGTCAAACAGGCACTGAGCTGACACTCCTTTGTTGGTTCCATTGTTTGTAACATCCTGTTCCAACAAGAGACATTCATGTCATCCCAGGAATTTTTATCTGGATGTGTGGACAACCCTTGTTTTCGACAAAGGGTCTGCATGGAGTTCAAGAGCTCATTGCTTTCAACTAGTAAGCCTTGCCTGACTCAACAGACTGAGGCCACAGTGGCAGCACATCTGAAAACTGCACACAGATTTTTGCTGTCCTATGAAGGACAAAGATAGGTGTCCTGACAGTGCCCCATCACATTAAGATTCCATTAACATGCCTAAAATGTTAAAACATAATGAGTATTTTGAAACATGACTAATCTAGTCTTAAACTTCACATGTACAAAAACTCGGTATTAAGCTTTTAATTCCTATTGCTGGATTCTAAGAATGGATTTGCATTTAAAGAGTTATAAGTAATTTTTAATATATTTTATAATATATTTATACACATAAATTTATAAGTCAGACCACATTTACTGGCCTGGACACCAGCAGCCTGCTATCTCAGCACCCTGCTCCATCAAGTGACGCACAGAAGTGTGAAGAATATGTCGGGACCTGGTTGTGTGCAGCACCAAGTGCTCCCTCCTCGTGACCTCTGATGGGGACTGGCTGCGTGCACAGGCATCCCCCCTGAGGGAAGAGAATGGCTCTTACTCACAGGGAACTCTAGGAGAGGGGCCACGCTGGCAAACAGCTGCAGGATAAAGGGTTTGCGGTGCAGCACGTAGAACTGGCGGCACGCGAACTCGATCGCCTGGCGCAGTTGGGGGTTGCTCTCATAGTCAGAGTACACCTGAGCACATGGAAAAGGACAGGGAGGCACTATTCCAGGGGAAGAACCTCTTGAGCCAAGCCTATCGTTCCTAATAGGTTTATCTAACACGCTTTTAAAGATGGAGACTGGACCACCTTCCTTGGCAATGCATTTCATGGACAAAATATCTGTAGGAAACAGTCTGCTTTACATGCTTGAATATCCTTCACATTATTAGTCCAATATTTTTTGTCCTAAATATTGAAGTAGATTCCTTCCCTCTCCTTCCTAGAAGCCATTTAGTGCTTTCTTTCTGAATCTTCCTATTTTTCAGGTAATCAAATCTTCCAGTCTTTTCTCACATGATTTCTACAAGACATGATTTCTACATGAGCATTGCTGTTTTCCTGCAGTCTCTGGAGTTAACTGATACTTTCCCTGAGCTGGATTGAACCAGTACTTCCATTTAGGACTGATGATGATGAAAGCAGAATTATTCCATGTTTTTCACAAGATACAAATCTGTATAGTCACCCCAGACTGGCATTTGAGATATTTTTCTCTTCTGCGCTTCAGCAGAAGGATGCTGTTGATTTACGTTTGGCTTCAGATCTACAGCTCCAGCACTCTGTCCTGCAGAGGTGCCACTACATCAATTACTTTCCTTCCCATATTCTGTGGCTGATGATTCAAAAGTAAAGTCTAAGCTAACCAACACAGTGTGTTGGTTTGGGTTTTTGGGTTTTTTCTTTTTTTCAGACTGCATCTCAAGTTGGTCAAGGTAATTTGTACTCCTACTCTGTCCTCCAACACAGTGACACTTTTAAAATATTTTTAAGTTTTTTGGAGTGGCTTTTCCTTCAGAGCTGGCCATTGAACAATGCAGAGAATATATTGCCAATGTGTGGGCTTGTTTCTCAGTTATGTAAACAGTATGAATTGCTAGGAGCAACTGCTCTGTGTGAGACATCTGCAGAGGTTTCTCTTTTCCCTGGTAGGATGAGGAAATTAGCATGGCCTTCACACAACCAGAACCTTCTAGCATGGGGATGAGGCCCATCAATTACCAGCAACATCTCATTTACCTTAGAAAAGGGAAATAATTAACTGTGTGTGCATTTTACCAAGGAAAGTAGAAAAACCTACAACGAAAAGAGCCATGGAGAAATGGGCATGTATGCATCAGGAACTGAGCTTCAGGTAGCAGCTGGAAAAAGCCCAGAAGTAGTAAAAGAATTGATCACAAACAAACCAACTTGGGTGCCTGGTACAGAGAAATGAAAGCCTGCAAAACCACAAGCTCAGGAACACATGCATTTTCCTTTGGAATTGCTTTTTTACCTCCCAGGAGTGGTATTTTAATAATTCAGTATTTAACAATAATTGAGGATGAGGATAGGAAATAATTACAAACTAATTTCTCTCTCTATGAAGAGAAAATGAAGGGAGAATCCTTTGCAGGACTGAATGGTTACTGTTCAGGACTTCAAATTATGTTATCAGGGTATTTTTATTTCAAAATGTCTTGTTTCTCTTTAATAAACCCATGCAATGCTGACCTGGATCCAATTCCTACTTATCTGATCATGATATCAGACTTCCTAGCTACTACAGAGCTTGTTTAGATAGCTAAAGTAATCACTAGTTCTAATTATTGTTCTCTGTTAACTATTTGAAAATGAACATGTTATGGGGGTGCTTCTTTTCTGTATTTGCATTTTAATACTAAATCTCTACTTAGATACTGCCTTTGAGCCCTACAGAAATAATCCTTTCTATCTGTAAAAGAATTATTTTTTAGATTTTATTTTCAGTGGCCGATTTTTTTTCAAGAATCAACAAGAAAACAGCTCCACTTGTTCACCTTGAAGTGAAGAGAAACTCACCTCTAACACTTCCAGTATTTGTCATCACTCACAAGAAGAGACAACATGCAGTTTTTCATAAACATTTTGAGTTATTTTCATATTTAAGAAGTGAATACAATTTAGTTTCAATTAACAAGTTGCAAATCCAGACATTTCAACTATTTCCCAAACTTCAGCCATGCCTGAAGTAAAAATCATGGAGAGATACCCAAGGTCCAAAAATTGTCCAGAAATTTCACATTTCTGTGTGGAACTACAGAGAAAGTAAAACAGACATTTATTTTACACAAAGGAGAACAGAAAATTTAATAATTTACTCAAGAAAGAAATAGAAACCTGATTTGGACCATCCCACTGTTGCCTTCTTGGGGTACCTAAAAGATTTTATGAGGACTCAGCAGATCAAAATTTCCCTGTTAAGTGCCAATTATACATTGGAATCGAACCACAGGATGGTTTGGGTTGTAAGGGACTTTAATGCCTCATATAAGCAAATAAATATGTTAAGCAAGATAGTAGAAAATATAAAAGTTGCGTAATAAAAGTAGTTTTGAAGTTGTTAAAAATAAAATGTACAGCAATAAGTTTTCATAGAATTATATGTTTAGATAAAAGAAACGCATTGCAATAAAAACATAGCAAATGTAGTAATTAATAATTAGTTTATAAAAATGCTAGAGAGCTTTGTAGAAGTAGTTGATTGGATAAGAAATTTATAGAAGATGTTGTAACTAGAATTAAAACAGTTTTCTGTTGTCATGGCACTGAATATAACAACCTAAAGGTCTCACCCTTCTATAAGAATGATTTTGCAATAAATCATCCTTTAATCACCACATCAGTTAACCCCATCTTGTCTGTATGCCAAACATTTTAAAGCTCATCCATTCCCATCCCCTGCCATGGCTAGGGACACCTTCCACTATGCCAGTTTGCTCCTGTTCAATCTGACCTTGGACACTCACAGGGAAGGGGCAGCCACAGCTTCTCTGCACAACCTGTACCAGAACATCACCAAGCCCACAGGAAGAACTTTTTTGCCGAGGTCTGAGCTGAAGCTGCTGTCTGCCAGCAGGACACGGTGCTGGCTCGGCAGCATCCCCTGGGGCTGCTCCTGGGCACAGCTCACCTGCAGCATGCTGGGCAGCACCCACTGGTACCCGCTGAGGGAGAAGAGGTGGTTGAAGTGCACGGCCGTGTTGATGACTGTGGCAGCGTACTGCCTCAGCAGGGCACTGTCCTCAGGGTGCAGGATTAGGGCACCGTTGAACACGTTCAGGAACAGCATGATCTCATCCCCCCAGGGGAACTCGCTGGGCATGCCAAGGAACATCTCTTCCAGCAGCTTAATCCACAAGCTTTTCTGAAGGGTATCTAGACCAAAGAGCTCTTTCCCAGCTGTAGGGGAGAAGAGCAATCAACAGCAACAGCAGTCAGCTCTGTCCACCACAGCCAGCCTCACTCACTGCAAAGAATCATCCTGCAACCATGCCCACCTTTCTGCCTTTTTAAAATTATTATTTCACCCATCCTGTGTCTCTTTAAGTACCCACAGGGCTTGAGTAAACCTCAACTGAAAGCATCACTATGAAGACGAAGAATGATAAATATCACACAGTTCATTAATCTGCTGGTTGGACATTCTTCCCTTGAAAAGTGGAAAGATCTGAGCTTGTATATGCATCATCTGCCTCACACAGAGGCTGTGCAGATTTATGCTCGGTTTTTGTGTTCCAGGTGTCCCACACATTACAGGAAACTGATGCAGAGTTACATAAGGCCTCTGAAATCAATTGCCTTTAGGGCTGGTGCAGAACTTGTCAATGCTTAGCACAGTGCAACAATGGACTATTTAACCTATTTAACATCAGGGTGGAAACCCTGCTTTACATTCCGAGCAAGGTTTCCATGTGGACTGTTCCTTTATCCCTGCTGCAGAATTTGCCCAGTCTTCATTGGATGTGGACTGCTTCCTCAAAGCAGATGGCAAAGAACTTTTTATGTAGTCTCAAGCATAACTTTAATATTCGATTAAAACCTATTCTCATCTGGGTCCAAAGCAAGTAGCCTTGTCTGGAGAATTCTAACAGCAAAGCCCTTTCTGCTGCTGTGCTTACAAACCAACAGTTCTGTAGCAGTTTCCCTAGGAAGAGATTCACCAACTTCCTGAAAAGCTGCAAGTCTGTGTGTTTCTAAGGCAAATGAAGCACTCACTGAAACCTTCTGGGCCTGGTAGAGCCCTCCAGGAAAGCTGCCAGAGGATCATACCTTGGGGATCGCTGAAGAGCGAGAACTCAGCGTCAATGGCACTTCGGGGAAACGAAGGCAGGCGGAGGAGATCCTCCTGGAGCATGGACACGTGAGACTGCTTGTGGGCTGGAGGGATCTTCTGTGTCAGTGAGATCAGGAACAGCACCCGTCCCACCTCCTCCAGCTTGCGGGTGAACACCTGACAAAGAAAAAGAGACAAAGGTCTGTGTCAGCCTAATCCAAAAGCTCTTTAAAATGTATATGCACTTCACCAGGTTCCTTTCTACGGCCTTCTCTGATGGGAGGGATGCTGCACTCATGGCTCAGAGGATCATGATGAATTTCACAGGGTTAGTGCTGCACCCTCTCTCTGGAATTTGTGTGGCCACTGTTCTCCAGCCCAGGTCTCCAAAGACGGATTTCGCTTGTAAAAATAGTTCAAAGAACATTTCAGTCTTCTGGAGGACCCTAAGTGGTCTCAGAACAATTTTCAACTTTGCCATGGGTTTCTCTGCAGATTAATGTAAGCCCCAAAGTGGTCAGAGAAAGATCATGGGTTTATAAAAAAAATTGTTCTGATTTGTTTTTTGATTCCTGAGATGCAAAAGTCTTTTTTTTTCCCCAGCCAGAGATTGAAGAAATGGTTGTGAGCCATCTCTTCTGTTTTTTCAAGGTTATTTATTCTTTCTCATCTATTACACTCTTTCCCTGACTACCTGAGGTCTGCTCAGCAGGTCAGTTTCAGGCACAATTCCCCTCCTTATGGTGGTGTTTACTGGTGGTGTTTACTTTTATACTAAAACCCACATTAACAGTATTTACAATAGCTTTCCAATACCTATCATCTATGTTAGGAACCAACCAGAAAGTGCCACCATCACAGCAGAAGATGGGGGAGATGAAGAAGAAGGAAGAAGACTGAAAACCATGAGGTTTCCTCCATCTTGTCTTCCCTGCTTACCATTCTAGAAACCCCAGAAATCTAAAATTCTCACCCTGTGATAAACTACATATTATGCTACTATATAATACACATTCTTGAAAGTTCTTCCTTCATCCCAGAGCCTAGGAATCCCTTTCCATGTACAAAGGTTAAAAACAGTGTTTGTCAGAGGTTTTTCAAGCCTTACAACATGAAGAGAAATATTTCCCTGAATTTCTGACTCCGAAAGAAAGCCATATGTTTGTATTTCCTCTCTTCAAGGTCTTAGACTATAGTCGACAAGAAGTTGGAATTGCTATCTACCTTCTGAGATAAGGCTGGTTGGCATCTAGCCATAGAAAGTATATGTATAATTGCAAAAGAAAATTAGACAATAAAACAAATCAGACCAGATTCTGTGTTACTGAAGAGGAGCAAAGTCTTGCTTGACTTCAGGTTATCACTTCCACTTTACACCAATTGGGAAACTGAATTCCATTCTACCAGCCTCCTTTGTGACTGGTAGGACTAGCCAGGGTAGATATTCTATTTCTATTTGAAGCTAAAAGTAACCATTAAGGCAGAGCGATATTTAGTTCCAGAAGCAACTGTCTTTGGAAGCAGTTTTGAGACAGCTCACAGCTACAGGGATGAAGTCAAAACCCAAACGTCAAGCATGTAGTCTCACATGTGAGGAAGATCAGGTTCACAGGTCCTGCTTCACTGTGACCTTGCTCTGAAGTACACTCAGCTCAGAACTGGGTGCTCAATCAATCAACAAAAAAACAAGTAATTTTCCATGGATTGCTGCTCAGCAGGTGGTTACTGCAGTTTTGCTTTCTTTGCTGAAGCTGGATGTTTTCCAGCAACATCTTGCATGACTAAACAGAGGCTAGAAAATGTGTGATATGAGTTTTACCACAGAAATATTCTGGGCTCTAAGAGCTCTAGATATAAAACTGTGGGAAGCAAAATAATGCCCTGACAAAAATCTGAAGCCCATTTAAATATTTTTTGATCATATAGGGTGTATTAAACTCATTTATTTGTGGGACATCTCTTAGAACCACAGTAATTTCTGCAAGAGAAGCAACCAAGTTGATCCCAAGTAATTTCAGATTTTTGTTGAGTTTCTACTGACAGGTGCAGCACATAAAATATTGTCCTATTTTGTGTCATGCACATATGACATGGCATTGATTTTATTTTCCATTATTTTAGCTGCTAGTAGCTTGTAAGTAGCTCGTAAGCAGCCTTTTATAACCACTCCTGATGCTATTTTTCTACTCTCATTAAGAACACAACTACAAGAGCTGTTTTTTTGGCCACAAAAATGCAACTGTTAATACCAAATACATAATGTTTAAGCACATTCCCAAACATCCTTTTTTGAATTTTCGGCAAAATGATCCACCTAAATGAAACCTGGCTGGACAGAGTGGGGTAGGGGGAATTCACATCCCACTCTAATCTTCCTGCAATAATGTACAGTATATATGGCCCCAAGGCAGATTTCACACAGATTGCTACTTCTTCAGCAAAGCTCTTGATCTTCATGCAGCATGACGGAAAGCTTTTAAAAGGAAAAAAAAAAAAATTACTTTCAGGGTTTGTTTCTGGGAACACATATTTAGTGACAGTAAGATACCTGTTTCTGAATGAGCTCTTGACCCTTTTCTGGATGCATCTGCACCAGGTTGAGCTGGGGAGAAACTGACCTCCGGAAAGGATAAATATCACGGACATAGGTCTGCCAGGAAAGGAAAAAAAACTGTATTTTAAACAAATGTAATCATTATGGAATCACTCAACAGAATGGAAAAAAGGGCCCTCTAGCCCTTTCTGAAGGGCAGGAGCTTTCAGACAATGTCAGGCATCATGAAAGAGCACAAACAGAAAAGAAATTTGATCTTTTCTAAGAAAACTAGACATTCTTGTCTTCTGCCTCTTCCTGCTTCTCTCAAATTCCAGTCTTTAATCACACACAACTAAAGATGTGATGCCCACAGGACAGAACTCTATCTATAGGATGTTTGTTCTCCCTCAGATAACTCTGGTGTTTAAAAAAGAGCAAGATGAAAAGTCACAAAAACAAAATCACATGGACTTGATCTTTGCCTTACCTTGTTGTAATGAATGAGATTCCAACGCTTATCCATTAAAAAATAATGGGAAGACTGAGTTTCAGGGATGTTAAAAAACTCCAAACACTCCTGAAAAGAAAGAAATCAAAATATCCTGTTACTTTTTAGTTGTTTTGTACAAATATCACAACATCTAAAAGAAGAGTATTCATCTAATAATCTATAAAGGCACAAACATGCATGCCTGAAACAGACTGGCACACTGTTCTGGCTTTAATTATTTACTTCTTTTTTTCACTCATGAAGTACCTGAGTAGGTTTGTGATAATCAAGGCATGCTGACATGACAATCCTGAAGACTGGTGTTGTTTATCTTGATTTCTTCATATCACACATATTTGTCTGATTGTGTGAGCCATATGAGCCTGGGTATTTATCAGGATGTAGTGATAAGTGATATGCAGAGACACTGAAGTTCTGACTCTTCAAAACACTGAGATGTGATTCCCAGTAAAATTTAAGATAGTCAGAAAAACTGAAGGCTTTTACAAATCTGTTTCCTATGTGGCTCAGTTAGAACAATCCAAGAAATTTTTGGCAGAAAGAGAAAGTGACCCCATAGCTCCTGGATACCAAAAATACTGTTGTGGCTACTGAACCATCATTTTCACTCTGATCTTGATCAATCTCTCATCTCTGGTGTTGATAAAATCAAAAATTTAAATAATTTGTGTATTTATCAAAAGTATACAGCAAATACCCAACAAGCTGCAGTGTCTCCAAATGTAGTTGCCTTTGTGAGTTTTGGGCTTTCTGTGAGTTCAGAGCATTTTTATTATCCTTGAATGTGGGATCCTGTTTATTGCAACCAAGCTCCCCTCATAGGGAGACAGACATGCTTATGAGGAAAATTTCCCTCCCTGAGACTGGAACAGGATGATCAGGCAGAATGAATTGCTGGCATACAGGTATGGCAGGTATATGTAAGCTGTTTGTCCAGCTCAAAAGCTCACTCCTACCTTCAGAAGAGCCTCAAACTGTGTGTCCTCGTGGACTGGTAACTGTGTTGGGATGTCACACTCATTCTGTCCATGCACAACAAGGGTTTTTGTGCCTAGAAGCAGAAAAGTTATTGCATTCTCCCTGGCCTCTTTAATTAATTTCAAGAGACTGTCCATGGAGGAAGAGTGGTACTTGAAATTCATTCCTGGACAGGCAGGCAGACTAAGCAAGTCCTGTCCGGAACCATTAAATAGTGTTAACATGTTCTCACACTTCCACATTTTAATGAGACATTCTTAAAGGATGAGCTGACTTTAGCAACAACTGTCAACTCTGAGCAAGAAACTCACGCGAAAGGTCAAAACCTGTTTATCTCTTGTCTGACTCATGATGCCCAGAGTCTGAATGGTAGTTTTACAATGATGCTCCTGCCAGCCTTGCACAGCCCAACTGGCACAAAACTCTGGGTTGAAATACTGTTCTAATTCACTTTCTTTTTGCTTCTTTTAGAGCACTTAAAGTGGTTTTTTGAATCTCAAGGAATCAGCAGTAGAATTTACTGAGTGAGTACTCAGCTGAAGGAAAACTGCCTTAAAATATGCAGCCATAGGCCTTTTTCTGATCCAATTTTGATGTATCTTCTTTTTGGTAAAGTGGGCCATAAACTTTGAATTGAAGGAGATTTAAATACTTATTTCTTATACCTGGCATTGAGGCAGTCACCAGCAGCTTCACTTCACACTGTTCCTTCTTCATGGTCTGTTTGAGATCCTTGAAGAAGAGTCCTTCAACATAACCCACCACTTCCCAAAGGAAGGTAAGAGTGGCAGAAATAGCATCCATGCCCCATTCACATGGGGTCCGTACAAAATACATGATCAATCCTACCTGCAGGTAATAAGAGGAATATCAGGTTGTACACACTCTTTTAACTGTGCAGAGCATTGTATAAAATGGAATAACAGAATAACAGTATTGCGCTACCTTTCTTCACTCAGAGGGATAAACTCATTAAACTTTCATCATGAAACTTTATATATATTAAAGAACAATCTGCCTGAAATATTCTTCTTTTTTCTAGATATCATGAGGACTGGGGGCAAAATCTACTCTTGTAGTATAGCCTTAAGCACCACTGCAGATGAGGAAAATGGAGAATGTCTGAAGTTAGGGACTTCCTGTTCTTTCTGCTCTGAAGTGCTGCCATGCAGACAACTCACAAACTACAGAAGGCTCCCTTGAAGAAGCATACACCTTGTCTGCTTCACCTCCTAACTACATTTTTCCACAGCCTTGAAAGAATCTGCTGGATTTGCTCCAGGAGAACTGTCTACCAGCAAAGCACTTCCTGAACTTAAATTAAGTAAAATAATTAAAGGTTTCTGGTGCTGGGACCTTTTAATTGTCTTCAAGTTATTGATGGAGATTCAGCTCAGAAACCCATGACAAGTTGCTTGGGGATTTAATAAAAAATAAAATGGTTCCTTTTCCTCTCCCCAGAAGGCCAGAAAGGCTAAGTGTAAGCCTGGTGACTTGCACCCACAACCAGGAGCAAGCATGAGCTATACAAGAAAAATTTAGTGCATTTATTGCACACAAGAAGGCAGAGGAGAGATTATGGGCTGCACAGGGGGCCCCCAAGCTACTCACCAAATAGTTAAAGAGGATATGAGATGTCTGGGCAGGAAAGTCTCCAATGTTCAACAAAAGCTTCCTTAGCATATACATCAGCTCATCCTGGAAGAAAAGCAAAAGTATTTTATTCCCACCAAAAAGTGAAGAACAGATTTCTCCCTTTTGTCCTTTCTTGATTTGTTTCTTCCCATTTTTACACAGTCTGTTTTTCAGCTTTGTCTCTCAGCACATTAAGTAAAACTGTACATCTGTTACTGCTCCCACATATTGCAAAATAAGGCCCAGCACATTGCAAAATATGGCACGGCACCCACGCCAGTGTCTTTCCCATTTTATCTCAGAGAGGCCAGTACCTCCTGTTGCAATTTGTACTGACTGTGCACTCCTGTCCCTGTGGTTATCCCTGTTGACTACCCAGATGATCTGTAAATCTAGTTCATCTCACCTCAACAGCTGTGGCTGGGGGGGTGGGAGGTGTGGGCAGAATTTAACTTCCCTTCCTTTGGAAACTGCCTGCCTTAAATGTGGACTAAGAAATTTCTTGTGGTGTGAAGGGATTATAGAAGGGACAGAATCTCATTGTCAGCTGAAGAGAGACAGATGGTATCACAAATGTCTTTTATGGCCCTTATCCTCTGACCCCACAGCAGATTTGAGACAGTGTTGTAGGCATGGATATGCATAGGACAATCCATGCCAGTGATACATCTGATGATAGCTGTTCACCTGTACTTGTGGTCTAGTAGGCCTATGAAGAGATGGTGAAACATCAGATTGCAATGGCTCAGAGTCCTCTGAGGCTGTTCATATTAAAGCTTTCTTCTCAAAGGTACTGAACAAACAACCTCTCTGATCAGAGATATAGATGCCCCATCCCTTAAAGTGTTTAAGGGTAGATTCAAAGGGGATTTGAGCAGTCTGGTGCAATAAAAGGTGCAGTAGTGGGGGGCTGGAAGTATGTGATATTTAAGATTGCTTCCAACCCAAACAATTCTATGAAGCAGACCTACTGACCTGAAATAAAAGCTTTGTGGGCAACAGCTGAGAAGACTCAAGAGTAGTAAGTCCAGCAACACCTGCTTGCTCAAGGAACAAAAGAACAGCCTTTCTTGACATGTTTAATATTCATTTTAGAGTCAGTTCTTAGGTAGTGGATTGAAAGCTGAGGCCAGTGATACTATTGATATCACCAAGTATGCAGCTGAGAAAGTGATAGGGAGAGTCTCCCTGCCTTCTACACAGAACCCATATGCTTTTCTTCCATAAATCTTAGCCATGCTCTTAGAAACAGTCTAGTAAGACACTGAGACACAATGCCACCCCACCTTTCAGAGAATCTGAACAGAGTGGCATGAGTGAAAGCAATACTGCCTGTGCCATGTTCACTAAACAGCTGCTCAAAGCTTGGCTTGGGGCAGTCAGATCCTTAGTGGTGATAAATCACCTGTGTCCTGTTTACATCAGTGAACAAAGATTGAAGCCAAATGATGACATGCTGTATTATAACAGCAAATGTTCTTATATTTGTAACAATTGTAACTTGTTACAAATGTTCTCTGCTGAGGAGAGGCAGAGGGTACCTGGCGATTGCTGATGGTGAGCTTCTCAAGGAAGTGGCGCAGAACTGTAGAGGGGTCTTCAATTAAGCAGTTCCACAGGACCTGCTGAGCAACAGCACTTACTGTAAGAGAGAAAAGAAAACAGGTCAGAACCATCTCTTGGAAAAGCCATGAACTGATATACTTTAAAAAAAACCAACCCATTCCTAGTCTTCTTCCTTCCTCTGTCATATTTTATACTGAAACACCCAAGATCCCATTTTATGCACTAGAATTCCTGGTAACCAGTGCAGTAATCCCAGTAATAACAGTCACAGGTGTAATATTTGAACTTTCCCTGACTACTGGTGATACGACAGGAAGCACTTCACAACTGTTAAGGAATGATAAAGAAATAACTCTTTGGATTCATTACTCCAGATGGACAAAATCCAGCAACTGAGAGATATAAAATCATGTACTTTTTTTGTTTGTGCACATAGGTTTAATTTCCTGATGATTCATTGAGTGATTTTATCTGGTATTGGTGAACAGTACTAGGTAGTCAGCCAGGAGTTGTGTTAATGATCAACTCCCTGAAGTGCAATTAATTGCAATCCTCTGAAGGTTAACAACAACACAGAATTATTCATTATTTTGTTTTCAGGACTCAGATCCTGACCACAAAATCACACATACATTGTTTAGAGGGCTGGCTACATGCAGCCAAAACTGAATATAAAATGTAACAGAAAGTTAAATGCGTAACTAGCTGACATGATGAGTGAGAGATGAAGGAAGCAAGGCAGTCCACCATGTATTAATACTAAAAAAAAAAAAAAAAAATACAAGGAAATATACTATTAATTTACAAAGACATCATAGACCATAACCTAAATCTTCAGGCTGTGTATAGGTGGCTTTCTGCTTGTCACAGAAACAAAAAAATATGAGTGAGAATAGATCTCCAGAGGTCTTCAGTCCAAGCCCCACTTGGAGCAGGACTCTCACCTCCACTAGGTATGTTAACCATAGCTATGACTAACCAGGGCTTGATAATCCCTGTGCATGGAGAATCAACAGAAATTATGCCCCTGGTGATTAACTTCCTTCACAATTTCTAAACTGAATTTCACAAGTTGTAAACTCTAAGTCAGCCTTCTTCTAACTCTGTTTCCTTTGAATCACACCAAACAAGCCCAGCTTCTACAATTACTCCTCAAAGAACACTTGTGTTAGGCCTCTTACCATCCTTGTATCCCCCCACCAGATTATTTTCAGCTTCTCAATATTTTGTTTGAATTAGGGGCTTTTTTAGGGTCCTGAAAGGGGAAAAACCCCTCAAAGCCAAACACAAATTATGTAGAAAACAAAAAGGAAAAACCCTACCAAGATACATTTCTACTTTAAATCTATATTGAAATAGCTTTGAAACTGGTTCTGCCATCCTTAAGCAACAATCCCTTGAAGTTTAATGAAGTTTAATGAATACCAGCTACTCCATCCTCCCGGACTTCTCCATCTTCCATCAAATGGACAATGGGGAGCACTGCTGCACAGATGCATGCTGGAAACACAGCCTGAGGGGGCTGGGGCACGTGGTGGTTTGGAGTGTGCTCGGTAGGGTGTTCTTCATCTGGAGCAGTAAGAAGGAGAGGAGTTAGGGAATACATTGTGCTACTATCCAGGCAGGTTAGATAAACATTTCTGTTAGTGGCTTTGCACACAGAACAAAGATCAGAACACTGTTCTCTATGCAAGCATGACAGGGTTGCTGCTATCTCCAAGTAGAAATGGAGCCTCCAGCCAATTTCTTGATCAAGAATTTTCACTGTAAACATGTAACTTTTCAATTTACTCTTCTTTTCTTGTAGGAAACCCAATTCCTTTTGATAAAATCCCTTTTTTCAGCTAGAGTGCTCCCTGTAGCATTACACTCCCAAGCAGAACATGAGAGACAAGAGAAACTATTTTAACAACAGGGATGAATAAAATAATGAAGGGCAGTAACTTATTATAAAGTGGCTCAAGCTTGGGAATGTATTTCCTTGGCAAAAGGAAACACCAGATCTTTATGAGCCAACAGGAAAGGCTTCCAGTGAATGAAATCCTAGGAGGGAATACTCCAAAGTGAGTCACCCACCTTCTGCACTGACTGCTGAGCGCACTGACCACACAGAGCCACGGCGGAAAGAATAATTCCTGTGAGAAGTACTGGAGGTGCAGGATGGGCTCACAGACAGACGGCGGGAGGCCAGGTTGGCAACTTCTTCTACTGACAAAGAGAATATGGAATGTCAATCCAGATCCAGATGACAGACTTTGGGGAATTTTTTGAAGGACAGCAATTACAACCAAATCAGAACACTGAACAATAAAGCCAGGCAACACTCAGAAGACACAGTTTAAAAGCTATAAAGATCAGTCAGATAGGTAACAGTCCTTAAGACTGTTCAGTGCTCTGGTGCATTATAGTGTAACCAAGCTGGCAATACACTTCTTTTCATCCACTGCCTGTTATCCACCATTGCTGCTGGTGCTTAGTTTTTCTTAAGAATTAGGATTTCTGTTCACACATTTTCCAGTTTAGATCTCATCAACCCTCTACTCACCTAACGGCTTATACCTTGGAATGCCTTTAATGAAGTCTTTGTGCTCTGTTAGCCTGGGCCAGTAAAACTCTTCACCCAGAGACTAAGCTTATTGTGACTCATGTCATGTAAGTTTGGCTCTCTGAAAGTTTGGTACTGAGCTTGATCTGGTCACCTGGGCTCCCCTAATATTCACCATAAAGGTAGAAAACCCCAGGGGCAATTCAGTATATCCTGAGTTCCATCTCTTAAGACAGATACTGCCAATGAACAATTCCTCCTACCCTTTAATTATTAGAAAGTTAGTTAGGAAAGACAGAATTCATTCCTAGTGTTGCATATTCTCTTGTGTTAAATCCTGCAGGAACTGGAAGCTTTGAGATGTTAAATGCTGGCAAGTTCCACTGAAGTTGGGGCAGATGTGGTCAGTGTCTTTATCACCCAGTAAGAACTCAATATATCCGAGGCTTTGTCTCTTTTTTTGCGCTAATTTTCAAATATTCTTTTTCTCAATGACTTGGACTCTTCAACAAGTGGATGTGGTTGGGAACTTCCTAACACAAAAAATCCATTTTCCTGGACATCACTGCTCTAAGGAGTGCTTTATATTTGTGGGAAATGCTCTCAGGTTCCTGGAATGCCATTCCTGGTCCCAGAGCACACCTTCTTCTTCCTGCTCAGAACTTGGTGTACAGGATGGCTCATAGCAGGCCTCCTGAGTGATGGGGATGGCAGTGATAAGACTGGCTTCCCGGCCCAGGCGTTTCTTTTCTTCCTCCTGCTGCAGGTTCTTCAGGATGTGCTCAGCTCGCTGATGGGAACGTGACACAGCTCGGGCAGAAAATGATTTCTGTTGGGAGGAAGAGAGAAGAAACCCAGCCTGAAGCTGTTAGTTAAGAAGCACGCTGATTTTCTGACAAAGGCTTCACCTCAGTGAGGTTCAGCAACTCAGTTTCTAAATATAAATCAGACTAGTGCCAGCTGAACCGAGATTTACCAGGAGACTTATTAGCAATAAGCCTACAATAAGCTTTGGTGCAAACTTCTCCCAGGAGACACCATATGAACCAGTGCAGATTAAATCGTCTCTCAGGTAGTTTTATTGAAAAAATCTTCTCTTGGAGAGAGAGCAGCTAAGTGTCTCTCACAGGGATATGAGGTGCAGTACAGTACCTCAGAGAACAAACAAAAATGCTTGATGGCCATGAAGAAAATTCTGTGTCCTACACAGACTATACTAGATTTTTTTCCCAGCTGGGAAAGACAATTTCAGAGATTAGTCCACATCTTTTGGCTTAATTTAGCACACTCCTTTACAGAGAAAAAAGGGTGCTTACTCTCAGAATGTCTGCTTACCGACTGATCTTCATTTATAGGATCCTGCACACTCCCACTGCACTGAGGGACCCAGGGAGGATCAAACATTGGCACAGAGGGCATCCCCAGCACAGGAGAAGGCAGAGTGAAGTTTATACTTGGAGGAGGAATCTAAACAAAACCATGAAAGACATTTTCTTACAGCAAACTATTATTGTCAGTACTGTTAATTAAACATGAACACAAGTACCAAAGACATACATTAACTCTGACAATTTTTCCCACCTCTGTATCTCACTGGACTCTAAAACCATGTATGACACACATCTTCCTGACCTGAGTCCCCATTTATTCTCCCTATTTTATACAGGACTTCTTTATATCACCTCTCTCACTAGTGAGACTTACACAATCATTTTTTCCCTAAACAGAGTTTCAGGAAATTTCATGGCAGTCAGTCATTACACACCTCTCCCATAAGGCAAGCTGTGAATGTCATCATTAAGCTTCACGTGTCTTATCTACCTTGAAGATCTGCTGTGCTCCCTCTTCCATCCTTGGCCACACTTGATATCTGAACCTCCAGAGTGTGTGAAATTTAAGAATGGCATTCAGTCTTTGCACTGTTTCTGGGTGATGAAATTCGGACATCAGCATGTCAGAAACAGCCTCTGGCACTTTCACAGCACACAGCAGGAACATGGCAGCTGCAGGGAGAGAACATCTGATCACCTGTCTTTCTCAATAATGTTTATCTGTGTTTATCTGGCAAAGAAAAACTGCAGGTGTACAAATCCACACCAAAAGAAACCCCATCCTGGCACCACAAATAGATCATCAATCTACCAGGCCTAGGGAAAGCTGTATTACTTCATGAAACCAAGCACATGTGATTCCACTTTTTGGAGCCACACAGCATTACAGCTGAAGCTTGTAAATTCTTCTGGAAAACCTGCTTTTTAAAATACAGTACACCTTTGATCTTCTCAGCCATGACCTGTTTAAAATAAAAACATCTCTTGAAGTAAAGGGACTAATTGAGTTTTGCTTTCAAAGGTTCCACTTCCAAATGATTTCTGTGTTGATTAATTAAGGCTGATTTAACAGAAACTCTGCCTTTAACAGAAGCTCTGGAACAGGAGACAGTGCCCCAGTAGAAGTCACCTAGCTATTTTCATGGGTAAAACCAGTTCTTAGTTAAGTGGGCTCCATGCAATGATTCCAATCTCTCTCCAAGAGAAAACAGAGTAACACAAAGGACCATGCAAAACAGCATAATGGTACTGGGGCAGGACACTCTGCCCTACCACAGAAAAACTTATCTGCTCTGTCCACCATCTGGTACATAGTTCTGGACATTCTTCCCCCCCTCTGTGAAGTAATGAGATGACTCAGGCCAGACAAAGGTCAAGCAGTAAGTTATCCCTGATGCCAGGAGTGGAGCTCTAAATAAACAACTGAGTGTAAAACCAGATTTGAAGAAATAAGCTAGACGTTCCTGACTGAGAGACAGTTTTACAATCTATAAAAGCTGCACAAATCTCTACAGAGACAGAAGTCTCCTACACATTCCCTGAAACGTACAGGGGATCTTCTCCTGCAAGGTCAGATGTGACTCCACAGATATCTTCCCTGGGAATTGAGAGGAAAAATTTCACGTGTACCCCATCATCAATTAGGTGGCAAGTACATTGGATCTTAAGCGGTATTATTTCTTTGCTAGCTGTAATAATAGGTACCTCTATCATGCACTGTATGCTACCTGCTGGTAGTTCTTTTTGTTTTATTCCTGTGTAGTAAATAGTCTGTTTAAAATCTTGTATCCGTTATTTTTGTGTCTATTTAATAAACATTTTGTCCTATAGTAGACCAAATCAGCCATTATTAAAGAACTTGCAAATGAGAGTGGGTTTTGGGGTGCTGGCCACCCCAATAAAGCTACTGCCTGCTGCCAGAGGCCTGGCTAAAAGGCAAGGACTTATCTAAGCTCCCATCTCCATTCATAGCAGTAGCTGACCTGACCCATAGCTATTTCAATGTATCATATTTGAATACAAACAGACATTAATTAAAATACAGTCTGATGGAGGCCAATCAATGCAGACGGTGTCTGAGGGGCACTGCAGGAGACAGAAGCAGAGGGATTAGTGTTGCTGTGGAGTGGTGTTAGAGAATCCATGGCTTCTTTGAGCAGTAGCTCACCACAGAGCACTGAAGAAAATTTCTCTAGATTTAGTGGCTGCTCCTCCATAGTAGCAAGAAGACATTTGCCAATGTGTTTTCTTCAATGCTTATCAGCAAGTGCCAGACTCCAGAGCAGTGCTTATGGGAGGCAGCGTGACCACTGCAGGAAAACAGAGCTACTCTGACTGCCTGGACTCCTGGTGTTGCTCAAAATCTGTGGGGATCTTGAAGTTTCACCAGCTCAGAAAATCTGCTCTCTAATCTTCTCAAACTATAACAAGTCTTAGTAGGACAGATGTAAAAGTGTGAGTTTTCATTCTGAAGCAGACAATAACAGAAACAGAGCCTTGGGAGATGGTGCTGTAGCACATTAACAAGTCATTCTTTTTATCCAGCTTCTGTATAGCAAAAGTAGGGGTTTTCAGAGTTTGACCTTGATGAGTCCAATTCACCCTTGGGCTGTATTCACTACTACTACTAAAAAAAAGCTACTACAGACCCTCAAATAGATTTTAATCCTTCTTTCAGGAAAGGGAGAAGAAAGAAGATGTATTTCAGAGGCTGCTTTGGAGAAGCAGCCAGATAGCACTCTTCAGGAAAAGCAGCAAAGTGACACATGTAAATTTTTTGTAAGAATCATTAAGGTTGGAAAGGACCTCTGAGATCACAGAGTTAAAAAAGTATCCAAAATTATTCCCTCAGAAAGGGACTTGAAGCAGGGAAAGGAGTACTGCATCAGGCAGATTTTTTCTCCTTATTTTGCTCCTTTCTCTTCCAGTCTATGCATTTGACCTGGGAAAGGCAAACGTTAAAGGGAAGAGCACAGAAGGTGGAGTAGACAGAAGTGAGAGAAACCTGAGGAACATGAGAAATGAGAAGGTGGTGTCAAACAATGCACTTCAGGGCAGAAGTCATTGTTAGCTGTGGAAAATAAAGGCCTGATGTACTGGATGGAAATATGATGGAAAGGGGAGTGAGGTTGGATCAGCACTTCAAAAGTCTTGCATTGTTAAGAGCTTTTGATAAAAATGTCTGTAACTTAATCTTCAGTGAAAGAACACCTCTGACTGCCCCGATAGGCATGCAAATCTGTGAAAGGAGGAAATCTTTAAGCCATTTCCTTGTATGCTGGTGGAGGAGAAAGGTAGAAATCAAAAGTTGTGGGAGATTGGTTCACAAACAAAATCAATTAATTTACACATTATTTAAGTAAACTGCATATTGTGTGTGAAGGATGTTCACAGTTTCTAAGGCTGTGACTCATAATTTCTGTTCATCTCATATTAGCACACACTGACTAGGAGTGTTTACACAGGCTGTAAGACTAGAGAGGGCCTCCCGAGTCACATCTTCAAATTCCTTTCAAAAACTCTTATACCAAAGGTCTTTTGCTTTCTTTTCTGGTGGTTAGAAATCTGTTTTCCACATGAAAGAAGTTCAAAAGTTATTACTCATCTTCATTCTACTCTAACAAATTATTCTTAAATATTTAATAAATAATATTTGTTTAAATAATAATTAAATAATCCTTTCTCATTGTCTGGTCTTCTGTCATTATGAAGAGTAAAGATATCCCCTCTCAGTCTTCATCTAAATCCAGTAAAGAAATATCCTATATATTATATAGACTCTTCATTCTTCCTGCTGTCCTAACAGCATCTGTTACACATAAATATCTTACTTCAGTGACCGAAATTGTGCATTTAAAGTGCTGTGTTCTAGGTAATTGTACATTGTGCTTTACAGTAGCATTAATAGTTTGAATTGCTAATGAAATACCTCTTCTAACACATCCTGACTGTGTGTATTTTTTCACAGCTGATCATCAGGTCAGTCACCTTTTGGCCAAGAGATAAACTCTGAACCTAGATCATTTCCATGGGAGAAGATCCAAGCTCATAGAAGAAAAATTCTTATTACTACTTTGCAACAACATATATGATGTTATATTTTATTGTAATAAATTTCATCCCATGTGCAGAATTTCAAAGTACTACTTTCACAGGTATATGATGTCCTAAGTACCTATCTTTAAGATGCCTCTCAACTGTGTGTCATCAGCAATCATCTGTACACTTTAAAACCAAGTGGAAATGGAAAATATAGATAGTACCATACAATAACAGTACTTCATGAGCAATGCTGCTGTCTCCATGCAACATGAGAATTTTCCTTGCAGCATAACAAGAGCTGTGACAGTTTTCACTCTCATTCCCCGAGTCAGTTTTTGTATGAGCTCTCAACTGGTACTAACATTTCCATGAGGTAACACATAGAATGCTTTAGTAGACTCTGGATGGACTGAATCACTATGTTTCCTCTGCCTACAAGCCCAATTGAATACAACTACTAATTTTTATATTCTCCAAGCATCCACCATCCAGGGCCTCAGAGAGAGTGCCCTCCTGATCCTTCTGACCACCTCTTTTCCACAGAGCACACAAAGGTCTATGAAAACCAAACAGCCCCCAAGAAAACTTTGGTGGCATTCAGATTCCTCCACTATAAAACTGCAAAGTCCTGTGATCAGCTGTGAGTTGTGCAGTCACAGCAGCCACCCTAAGCGGTTCTCTTACCTGCTGCTCCAGCCATGTGCTCATCCACACTGAGCAGGAGCTCCCAGGCTGCTGGCTGGATGTCCCCATACATCTCCTCAGTGAGGATGGGAGCTGCCTTGATCAGCAGAGACAAAGGAGCAGGGGAGAGGCTCATTACCTGCAACAAACCAAGCCATGCCTTAGGGCTGAGCTGTGCAAACTATCCACAGGGAAGATAAATAATTCTACCTTGGTTTTGGTCTGCAAATTACCCACCAATAATCTCTAGGTTCATCCATTTCAGAAAATGCTCCACAGAGAGGACGTGGCTTTCAGCCTATACTAAACCAGCAGTGTTTCCAAGCTAGTTCCTGGAGTTCTTTGCTTGTCCCTCACATCACCAAAACACCAAAAATACGGCAGAAGGGAAGCCAAACTCTCCCTAAGTAGTGCACAAACAGCGATTCAGGTCCATTAAACTCTCACTAGGAACAGGCTTATGAAAAATTTGTTGGTTCTTCAGGAACCTTGAACAAGTATGAAAACTAGTACTGTAAACTGACAGGCTGCAGTTAAACATATCTGTGAATTCTTTGGGTTTTTGTATCCTCAGCTTTGTGAAAAGACAGACTGTGATTTAATGCAGCTAAATGTTTAAAGGATTCTTTGACCATGTTTCCTTAAGAGGTTTAAATTTAGTGTTACTCAGATTGGGAAAAGATGTAGGGCTAAACTGATTGATATTCACAAACAGTTCTTCATATGGGCTTGGAGATCCATATATATTTTCCCTCTTGCTGCATTTTAACCTGGCACCTATATATCTGCCTCCCTAACTAGCATATGGCCTGATCAGTACCTGATTCCTGATGTACTTTAGCATTCCAGAGTCTTTCTTCCCTTCCAAGTTGATATCGATCACTCTCTTTTTAAGAGAGGGAGTTCTCAAGCATGACTTGTCTGAGCACTGAAAGGAAATAAAAAGAAAGTGGAGTTCACAGATACATTTCTCAAAATGTGGAAAAGGGGATTACATACAAGAAGAAATTCCATATACTAGAAACCATCTGGTACCAGAGCTGTAGCACAAAGCCTTCTTTGCTGGCAACAGGCTTATTATCAGTGAGACAACACATCTCATCCAATTTTCTTCTATTTTTAGCAATGCTTTTCCCAATAAAATCTTTAGGCAGAAGACAGTAAACCAAATGAAGAATGTGAACATTCTCTGTGTAATCTTCACTGGTGGCACACCAATGTATTTAGTTAAGTAGGTCAGAGGCAAAAAGTCTACAGCTTCCATCTAAAAAATTACCAATGGTAGTGTTCAGTGTACAGAATGATTTCTCTCTTGGAATCATAGAATCACTGATGTGAGAACAGACCTCTAAGATCATTGAGTCAATCCAGTAGTCTAATGCTGCCAAGTCCACCACTAAATCATGTCCCCATGTGCCACATCCTTACATTATTTAAAGCCCTTCAGGGATGGTGACTCCACTGCCTCACTGGGCAGGCTGTGCCAAGGCTGGACAAACCTTTCAGAGAAGTTTTTCTTAATTATCCATCTAAACTTCCTCTGGTGCAACTTGAGGCCATTTCCTCTCAATCATGTTCCTTGTTTCCTGGGAGCAAACTTCAACATCCACCTGGCTGCACCCTCCTGTCAGAGAGTTGTGGAAACTGAGGAAGTCCCCCTTGAGCCTTCTGTTCCCCAGGCTGAGTTCCCCAACTCCCTCAGCTACTCCTGGTGCTCCAGCCCCTTCCTCATCTCCGGTCCTTTCTCTGGACACACTTCCATGTCTTTCCTGGACTATGAAAAAGGCAAAGATTGTCAATTGCTCTCTGGAAGTGAGGTCTGTGCAAACACTGTGCGCGTGTTTGTAGATCTCACTGCATCTCAAATTCTTTTTTCCTGCTGTTTCTTAAATGCTTTGGTGGTTTGATGCATGATGAAATGCATTCTCTGTCTTGCAATTCAAAGTTGCAGATGAAACAAGACACAGAAATGCACAGTTCTTTTGCTACCTTTGAAACATACCAGCTACTCATCCCTTGCCTGCCTTCTGCAGAGGAAATGACTGCCTCTCTTTCTAAATAACTCATGTTTTTCTGTGCTAGAGGAAAAATGTGGGGTTTACAGTTTTCAGGAAAGCAGAAACACTAGCTTCTGTTTCACATGTTCTGTTCTTTCTTCCATTAAAATATCCTTTAATTTTTCTAACTTGACAGGAAACACTCAGTCTCCGGGTTGATGAAGAAACATAATGAATTTTTCTCTTTCATATGCCACCGCCAGGAATGATAGCCTCTCTACCCAACTGAAAGCTTCATGACAGTTTCATGAACACTTTTATTTTCAATGTTACTGCAAAGTAGCTGAAGGGCTCTTCCATTACAATTATTCAGGATAATTCAACAGTCTGCTGTGGTTTAACTGTTGACACGACTCAGTTGGTGCCTAGACGGGCACTTTCCTGAAAGCAGAAATGTATTTCCACTAAAGTTAAAAGTACACTTTTACATATAAAACGGCACAAAGTTGTCTGAATATCCTGCTGAAATGGTCATTAAAAGGGGACAAACATTAAAAACTAATGTATACAATTCTTGAAACAGCTGAGAGCTCAGACCTAAAAGAAAGAAATTACACAAGATTTTACAAGAATTTCAAGAGTGATTCTTACTGACAGAAAAGAAAAAAAACATGAACAAAGAGAGACAGAGTCCACAGAGTAGTAAGTAGAGGCCACAAAAGAACACGAAAATTGAAGTCAGGTTGTAAGTTTTTTCAATGACCTTATCAGCAACTAAGATTCATCCCAATTAATACAGATTATAATCCTTACATAATGCTGAATGACTTAATTGCTGGGGGTTTTTACAGCAAAGCTAAGCTTAGGAAAAGCTGTATTCATTTTGTCACAAAAGAACTGTAGGAGTACATCACACAGTTTTATGAAGGCAATTATGACGTGTCTGGACAAACCCTAAAACATCCTGCTTTTTCTATTTACTCACTTCCTTTTGTTTTTTGCCTCTTGCCACATTGTTCAAAGTGCTGTTTTCTCTCAGGGAGTCCACTGTGTCTCCATACAGCAGTTTGATGGCCCTGACAAGGCGAGCACAGGACCTGCTGTGATGGAGGTAGCAGTGTGGGTGACAGTAATCAATGTGCGTACAGATGAAACTTTGCTGGTTGCATAAGAGGATCATAACCTGGAAATTAAAAAGGAAATAGTTACCTACAGAAAATGGAGTTACACAGGCAGTGATTGGGACAGTCAAGCAAACTTTTCCTCAGCCTAGCTAGGGAGGTGTGAAGCTCAACACAGCTTTATAAAGGTATGTGTGTCTGTGTATATCTTCATACTTACAAGAGGTTTGCAAACTAGCTGGGCATGGCTAAAGAAACATTAGTGCTAACAAAGCAAAGAAACAGAGCTGCTATAGATGGATATATTCAGCTGGTGACAAGGCTAAGGCTGAGAAAGACAGCATCCTCTCAGTTTGCAGAATAGCTGTTGTATCCCCACTCTAAGATGAGAGCTTGTACTGAAAACAGTGAACTAGCCAATTGTTATTAAAGCTGCAAGCCCACCATGTTTGGGTGTTAGTTTCCTTTCAGGGGTGCAAAGGGAAATATTTCAGTGTGCTCTCAAGTAGAAATAAGCTGTGCCAGTTGCTCTGCATATTCCTCCCTCACTGTCATTGGCTAGACGCATCCAGCCCAGCTCTGTGGCAGCTGGCTCAATTTCTGCTAACATTGCCACTATATGGCAGCAAGAAGTAGTAAAACTTATCTAAAAATCAGGTAAATATTTTGAAATTTAGCTATTCTGAGCCCTGCTTTGCTGCAGAAACACTGATATTGGTCCCTAAGCTACTTAATTAAAGATAGTCTTGGCAAATCTACACTTGAGTGACAATTCTCTGATGTAACTCAGATGGTTTCTTGCCAGAGGAGCAAAGCTCAGCCCAGCAGCTCTTTCTACATTGATCTTCATCTTACACACAAACCCAGCCTCTTATTAGCACTCAGAGGAAAACACACAGGCATCTCCAAGCCATTCAAACTGTAGGTCTTAAGAGGCCTTTATGAATCTTTCTTTTCCCCCCAGAATCCGTTGCAGAAGTACCCAGAACTACCAGAAGGAAGCTCTCCCAATTTTCCATCCACTGTGTCTATATCTGTGACACTGCAGTCTGCTGGCTCTCTCTCCAGGCTGACACATCATTCTCAACATTAAAATATTGAAGCTTCTAAAAATGACAGGAGCTTAATCTAAAACAAATCTGTGTAATGTTTGTGGGATTCCTGTGTTTGCCTTCTTGTTCTGGCCTCCTATCATTTCGGGGTCAATAAAGAATAACTCAATGTTTTATCAATGTGCAAATTGTATAGCAGCACTGTCAAGCTTCTACCAGCCTCTGGTCCACTCTTATGGACTGCTGTCATGGTACACTGACACAGAGTGAGGACACCACGCTCCAGGCTCCCTAAAGGACAGGTAAAGAAAATGATGGTGCCTTCAGAGCAGCAATTGGAACCAGAGATGCTTTTAAGATGTTTGCTTGAGACAATTAAATAAAGCAGGCTTTTGTTTTGCCTGTAGTTTTAGTGACCATCTACCCACACCTTCTTTCTAACAAATGAAAAAAATAGCATTGTTGTGTAATACTGGTACTTGTGTGTCATTAACTGTATACCAGGTGATTTTTCAAATTTTCCTTTCTATTATGCAAGCTAATCTCATGTAAAGTTTCCTTCAGGATTCATGAGTTCATGCATCCTACCACACTGAGCAAGGGCACAATGATTTATCTTAAGCTGCTAACTAGTGAAATTCTATTATCCTATAGTGATGCAACATCTAATACATAGATGTATGGCTAACATACTCAGTTTAGTACACTGGAATTTCCAAATGAGGTGTAATCATTACCAAGAGCATTAGAGTACTGGAAGAAAGCAGGGAAGTCCAGGGATTGAGGTAGTAGATTGGAAGACATGGCATTCAAGTTCCCTGCCTTGCCAGCCTCATCTAAAAAAGACAACTATCAAGAACAGTTTCTGACATCAAAGTATTAGATTAGACTGTTCTTTCCCACACCCCATAGGAGTGGAACAGCTGAGAGCAGTCTGTGTGAAATATCTGGGGAAAAAATGAAGATACCAAGTCAGTATTGACAGCTGTCTTTCCCAAAGGCAACTCAAAAGTCAGAGGGTGTCTGTTCCCACACACAATACGCAGGACACCATCAATCACTGCACAGTGAGTCAGCCCAAGGTGTGTGCAGGACACACTGACCCTCCTGCACCATCTCAGCATGCCATGAGGCATCACATGGAGCAGCGTGCAGTCCTTGGACACCAGGGCATTGAGCAGTGCAGACCTGCCCAACTCACTTCTGGTAAGTCTAAATCACAGGCACAGAGATTGCCCAAAGGGATGCCTTAGGCCCTGCATGACTAAACCACCTCTGCTCTGTTGTACTCCCTGTCTGTTGGACAGAGTGAAAACTATACAAGGCTCTGTTGGCTTACGCGAGCAGCTTCTAAAATGCCACTTCCCAGAAGCCAGGGGCCCAGCTCACACTGCAGTCCATTCTGTGGCTCCCCCTGAAATACACACTACTGGCCATGCTGGAGATAAGGTACTGAGCTAATGTATTTTTCATCTGAGGTAGTATGGCTGTCCCTGCACACCTAGGGAGAAAAAAAAATTAAATACATGAACTAGAGAGAAGGAGATTAAGTCCATTTTAGAAATGGCAAACAGACAATTTCCAAAGGTTGCAGCTTACTTACACTTGAGATCCTTTATGCTATATGGAAAAAGCACAAATTGCCATCTGGTTATTGCCAGACAAAGGTTTTTCTATTGAAAATGTCATCCTTGAGAGGACTGCTGGCAACTTGTACTTACATGCAGCCACGACATGTTCCGATGATAGTTCTCCTCCATGCCTGTGTTGCTCAGTACCTCAGGTTCAATGCTGGGTTCGCTCGCACTCCAAGGGCTCCCTTCTTCAAAAGAAAAATACCCAAAAGGTTGTTGTTTTTATTGTTTCCTATGTGCTTTAAGACTGGGGACAGCACTTGTAAGCCAGGCCAGCCTTGTGGGAACAGATGAGTACACAGAATATGCCACACTGGAAAGACTGCATTTGGACATCTCTCCCCAGTGCTGTGCTGGCTTGACATTTACAAGAACTGTTTGGAGTTCACCCATGGACCACCTTGTCAGTAGCAAACATTTGTTCCTCCCTTTTTTTTTCCTTTAGTGGAAGGGAAATGGATAATCCAAAACCATCATAAACAAATGCTTTGCACCATTCAGATGCTGCAAATTGTTGGTTTAGTGATCTGCATTGACTGGGCTCTGTGGTTAAAACATCAACAAAAATCCAACCAGAAGTGGCATCCAGCTGGAAACGCCAAGAGGTAAAGTCCCTGCTAACTGCCCAGAGAAACTGCTAATGTCATGGGGATGAAAGGGGGAAAAAATCCTGATTCTAGCACACTAGAATGCTTTAGAATTCAGCCAAGGGAGAGATTTCCCTGAGAATTTCACTGACCCCGTGTTTCCCCTAGCCACTTCATACCCTACGGGCCTCCTATAAAACTAATACTAATGATATTAAGAGTTGGCTGGAGATGACTTTTGGTTTACCCTTTTTCTCTTCTTTAACTCGTCAAAGTTTACAGAACTGACAATCCCACTCTCCATGTTCTCCTACAGAAGCATCTTTTGGGCAACACAAAAATGACTGTTAAACTTGGGAGGTTATTTCAGCTCCAAATGTATCCACAGTTTTTGGTTAACACCAGTAGTGAAGGTAAGCCATTTAATTCAACTGTGATGGAGATTTCACAGAGAAGGATGCACATCTTGTTTCCAAAGGATAAATGTATGGACATCCATCTTTTAAATACTACAGAAAGCAGCTGTAAACCACAAAAATAGATGCATATGCCAGTATGTAGAAATATAGTATGCAGCATGTGAATGTTATGTTCTGCAGATAGGAATATATGTTTTACATGTCACCCGACATGCTTATGACATCATATCCAACAAAGAATATGAAGTACATGCCTACATAAATATATATGTGTTTATATATATATACATATATATACATACACACATATAGCAAATCTGTTGCTATGGACATTAAAACATCATATATACATATGACCTCATGCATTCATTATATCCTATGATTTAGGGGGGTGTGTGTATGTGCACATACGTACACAGGTGTATGTGCTACCCTAAAGACAGCAAGTGTTTAGCTGGCAGGCCAGCATTATAAGAGCTCATGCTCTAACACGGTGCTGAATTGACAATCTGTGCACGGAGCCGACACTGCACCCAGGATTTGTACCGTGTTCCTCCCAGGCCCTAGTCCAGGCAGTCCCTGAAGAGAGCTCTAGATTTTTCCTAGCCTGCGGAGGGGAGGATCTCTTGTCATTTCTAGCTCTGCTCCAATCACATCAAGAGTTGAAGGGCCTTCCTATTGTCCCCTCCCTTTCCACCCACTCATCTAAGTTACCTATATCAGTGACAGTGTCCCTGCTGTGGGACAGCTGCAGCTCCTCATTCTCAGACTCTGAGTCCTGCCGTGATAACTTGGTGCTCTTTAGGCTGCCGGCCCGGCGAATGCTGGAAAGGGAACCCCCCTTCTTCACCCGGAAACTGCGGGTTCCTTTAATCTGGAGCAAGCGGGAGCCTCCTATCCTGATCTTCCTGCTGGGAACTGTATTAAAAGAATAAAAGAGGACTTTTTTCCCCTTAATTTTTTTCCCCATTTAAAAAAGTAAGAGATCCTGGCCCTCCCCACCCTCCCGACCCTTTGCTGCCAGCCGGTATTGCAGCGTCTTCTGCTAAGGAATGTGGGATCAGAGGCTCCCTCCAAAGCCAACGCCAATGCAGCTCGATCAATCAGAGAGTAAAGATATTTTACAAAAATGTTTTCCAACACCTCATATCCTGGAGATCTGGTACATCACCTCAGGCCTTGTCTGTATTTGGAATTAGCCCTCGTTCAAACACCAGCAAGTAGAATCGTCTGCGCTAACAGAAACCCAAAATATGAACAAGAAAATCCTACAGTTCACACCAATTTGAATCAATTCCTGCCAGGAAGCAGGATCTGCCCAATGGATGTAAATTGCAGTTTTCTTTCCCAGTCCTTATCGTTCACATTAGTGCAGCATCACCTCTTGCTACGGATAGCTGGCTGAATCCCAAGCATGAACAAGCCACCTTGGACAAACCTATTTTCCCATGGGCCTGGGCTCTGTAAACCTCCCTGAGCTCTGCAGGTGGATCAATTATTTATTATACAGCATGTGTGACTGCAGGAGGGGAGTCTGCTTCATGAGGCTAGCACGCAAAGCTTCTTGGAAGTAAGATTTGCATAAATCTGTGTCTCTGTATGTTACTCTTCATCATTAGAATGCTTTAGAGGAAACAGAAGCATGTAGATCTTCTTCAGACAAATCAGCAGCTTTCAGGCATTAACAACATCCATTGACACTCTGCATTTTTGATGAGCACAGACATGGAATGGTTCAATGTTTAAAGCACCAGCTGTTTGCACTTTCATTCTCCTCTTAGTTCAAAGGCAGTACATGGCAGTATGTCAGTCCAAATGTTGCAACACTCAGTCATTTTTACTGCAGATCTAACCAGGCAAGCTACGTGTGATCAATTACCTTTTGGTGTGTGGTTGGGAACAAACAGCACAGAGCTTTTTGGATACCATGGATAAGAAAAATATTTAAATATAATTGTATTTTGGCTTCAGGATAAAGCAAACACACCTTTACTCCTGAGATTTCCCCCAGTTCCTCCAGAGCGGAATTCCCACTCCCATTTCCAGTGGCTAGCATCCTGGTCTAAGACAGCTGGATACATTTTGAGAGCTACCCCTCAGTCCTCACAAATCAGTTGGCAAACCACTGTTGAGTGACCAGAGAATCTCCCTCCATGTGACCATGCTAAGTTCCTTAGCAATTGCTACTGCTTGAATACATTCAGACCAGTTCCACAAATCCCAAACTGCTCAAGCACTTATAACTGCATTAAATGAAGTCTGCAGAATCCCATTTTGGCACCCAAAGAGTACAAATGATCATCTGAGAGCCTGCATCTACCTAGCTGTAGTGTCTGGTTTTCAGACCTACCTGGAGCAGATTCTATACAGTAAACCCGTGGCTTTTGGATAGCTGCTAAGCCATGCCTGGGGGGGGAGCAATGAGAGCAAAGTTTTTAACACTCCAGGAAAACAAAGGGAAACATAAGATAAGATAAGTACTCATCGAAGAGTTTGAGATAAAGAAACCTCTCACTGCAGGCAAGCAAAATTTAGTTACATTCACACAACAACATTTTCTTATCTAGAAAAGTGTAGAATATGAAAGATGCCTCTGCATCTGTAGTGTTTGGCCCAGGTGGATTCCCAGAAGAATATGCTGTGGCCAAAGAAAAGAACATTATTATTGTAATTTTAAAATATAACATTACCTTACATTTATTAAGCTCCTAAAATACTTTAATTGCTTTTTTGCTAAGGTATATTAGGATTTAACCTTCCTACCATAGTTACTTTCCCCATGTCTAAAATGCAGTAAAGAGGCAGCTTTACTAAAGGAAAAATACATGCCAGCTTAGGGAAAAGAGATAATGGAAAGAAAACTCAAATAAAACTGCAGGAAAATGTAGTTTAATGGAGAAAAGGATGCAGAAAGTCAATACTATCTTTGCAAAAATACATTATGCCTGTAGCACAGTAACATGCAAAGGAAAAGCTAAGTCAGCATTGTCTCTATGAAAAAGAGGGTAGTTATAGATTTTCCACCAGCCTTTTCCAGCAGGACTGCCTGCCTGAAGGTATTCTCCCACTCAGGTAACATCCCAGTGGGCAAGACTGTTCTCTGAAAAGCTTAAAAATGGTTTCAAGCAATTGTCATACTATCCTCAGAAAAAACCCCAACCCCAACCTTTTTCTCATCTGAATAGGTAGAGATATATTTTTTCTGGGCTGCTAATATACTAAGAGTAGACAAAATGAGGTTGAGTGTCAATTTATCCAGCTCATCTTTTTTAGGTGGGTACCCATCTTCTGCACAGAAGTCACTGGCCCACGGGACACCAAATTTTGGAGAAAGTTTTATACCACATAAGTCTTGGAAGCAGTTCTAATATTTTCTCCAGCAATTGTGGCAAGGTCACAGCTGAAGAAAGCACAAATTTATCCAGAGCCGGTAGAAGTCAATAAAAGCTCTTCCAAATCATTAATAGACATTACAGTTCTGAGAGGAAAACCAGCCACAGACCTCAAACATTAAATATTTATCCATTTCAAGCAATCATTCAAACTCCTGCACCTGTAAATTACTACTATGAGACAGAATGTAAATTGCTCTAGGAAACTTGTTAGAGGGTCATCTAGAGGTATCTGGCAGTTTAGTCTCTAATTGCATATACACACAATGACTATATTGTATTGCAACACTTGTACCATCAGATAGAATGTGAGTCTTGCATGAGATGGCTCAAAAATGAAACAATCTGCTATTCTCAGCAAACACAGAGAGCTTGAAGTTTGCTTGTATAGAGTATGTTGGCAACATCAATCTGCTAGCCACCAAAAGCCACACAGTGTATTTTTCATGTGGTAGCAAAGAATTCAAGAGACCAATCACACTAATTTGTTGTGATGCCATTCCAAACCGGTACAAATTTTCCAGCGAAAAATATCAATCTTCCCTTCTATCTGTAATTTCCCCAAAATGAAAAACTGTGATCAGTAAAAAACACCACTTTTGATCTTTATTTTTACAGTGAATCAAATAGTGATGCTTCTCTCAGCAACACACTAAGAGACAGTTTCAAACAAACAAGATGTGCTGCTTTTTAGCAATTGTGCCTTTAATCGATTTCAGTCATAGCACTGTTTTATAAAATTTAACATCTTTGCTTCTCACATTCATTATATTGAACCCTGAAGGCCAAAAGCATCTTGGAAATGATTTAAAGCCACGTGACTCCATGGCTGCCTGCTTTGTAACACAATCTATGCAAATGAAAACACAAAATCAAGCGCCACTTCACCAGCCCTGAAAATACAAAAGCCTTATTTTTCTGACAAACCTTTTTTCTCCTCGAAGCCAGCCTCAGATTTGAGGGTGTGGCTGCTGCTGTGTAGGGAATCCTTTGAATCTTCATTTTCATCCAGAACCCCAGCAAAGCTGATCTTTCTCTCATACCTGTGTCGGTCCATCTCAGGATCCAGACGCAGCCTGCAACACTCCAGGTCCTATAGGAGAATGCAGACCACACAGATGTGCCAGCAGTATGAGCTCCCACTGCAACTAGAGAAGCTTCTGGAAGAACTGCTTCAGATGGGGTTTATTTTAATCACACATAAGCCAACTCTCTTTGGCCTTGCAGCAGACTGAGCCACCTGCCAGGATGGAAGAGTTACCAGGAGCTAACACACATTGCTGATTAACATTCCCCAGTGCATTAACACTGGCTGCAGGCTCAGGAAGCGAAACATAAATCAAAGAATCACAGAATTATTAGGATTGGAAGGGACCTCTGGAGATCATCTAGTCCAACCCCCCTTTCAAGTCAGGGTCACTCAGGGTGACACAAGAATACATCCAGGTGGGTTTGGGATGTCTCCGGCTGTGAGCAAAATGAGCTTGTATCTGCTCCATGTTCAGTAAAAGGCTTTGGGTGAAACTTCAGCCAGGACCATCGACCTGACTCGGCCGACAGCCTTGGCAAGTCTGCATACTATCTTGGTAGATAAACTGGTTCACCAAAACCGGTTCAGTTGCAAATGTTTCAGTTCTTCAATGTTCCCAAGGCTGTGCTCCTATCTATGGAACAGGTATGCCTACAAACACCAGTGGAAGTGAGATTTGCTCTACAGAATTTCCTGCTATATGGGTCATAACATTATGTACCTGACCTTCTCAGAAAGGAAGCATCACTCCAAAAATACAGACTTAATATTTTAATCTAGATTATTGTTGCCTCTTTTTTTTTCCTCTGTACAAAGTTAGAAGCAGCACCCTATGGTCATTTTATCTTACAGACCCTTGCATAATGTGTCCTTAAGTTTTCTTTCACCTATAGCTCACAGAATAATTCCTCCTCTTTGTCTCCCATATACAAGTCTAGAAAGTGATTAACCAGTTGCACTTCTAGCTCCCATAAAAGCACTTAATTTCTGCTGACCTTCATTATCCAACATATTCTTAGTCCTAAGCCTAGCTACTTAATGACATGAATTCTAAACCATGGTATTGTCCTGCTTCTGGAAGCAATCATTTATTATGTTCTAATATCATCAATGTGTTTAAGGAGGACTTTGCTGAATTTATTACTTTTTAAAATTGTCCTTCTTGCATACCTTGGGCTGGGCCACTTCATCAGAGGTCATCTACATCCTTTGGAATCATTTTCAGAACCTAATTACAATGCTATCGAGATAAATCAGCCTGTCAAGCATAATTGCTATGACTAAAATTTGATCTGTCATTAACAAAAACTAGGATAGTAGGGCTAAAATCCTTCATGGAAATTTAACTTCTCATTTTTTTTCTTTATCATTTTTATCCTGATTTTTTAAAGAAATTTGGCTTAAAAGCTGAAACCATGTCAGCCATTCAATTCTCATCGCATTCCATGCTAACCACCTCTGAAGATGAGGGTCACTTTCAACTTGTCAACAGAAGACTGTGTGCATGTGTCTTTTTTGAACCAACAGGCTAAAGGTAATGTTAAACCACAGTATTAGACATCCATAAGAAAATCCATACAAGAATGAATCACTGAAAATCAGTTGTCATGTGTTCGGCTATTCACTGGTCACCTAACCAGTTGTTTAGCTTACTGTTTATGCCAGGGTTTGCCTGTGCCTCTGAGTCTCATAGAGTATTTTTCTTTCTTTGCTTCTTTGTCCCCATCTCTTTCCTTTCTTCCCATTGTCCCTGCAGTTCTCTGGGTCTAACTCAAACCAATCTGCAGCTCTGGCAAATTCTCTGCAAGCCATTCTGTTCCCTTCCCCTACCTGTCTTGTTCCAATCCCTGACCACTGGCCCTGCTAATCAGCTAGTGAGCATTTGAGCTTGTCACTTCCCATTGTCTACCTCCTACACTTCCCACCCTCGGTTTCTCAATCCCTCTTCTCTCTTTGGAAACTTTCTTTAACTTACAGCAGCATATGTTGTGCTTCCATGTTCTTACCTTTTTAACAAACTCATTTCATAACCTGACCATCTTCTATTCACCACACAATGGCTCCTTTCTCCCTTCAGAGGTCTACTGGAGTTTTTACCCCTCCCTACTTCTCATCAGAGCCTGGAATCCTGTGGGCAAAGCCCTCTCCAATGTGTATAGTCCACTTACCACAAGAGGCTCAGTCCGTGGTCTGGGCATGTAGGGAAAGGTCTCTCGAAGGAATGTGGTTATCTCCAGGAGAAGCTGACAGGCTGCCATTTTTAGTGCAAAAGGGCAACAACATTTGGTAGGATTCACAGTGCCTACAAAAGAATATTTTTGTCATGAACAAGGAGTTCATACAAAATCTGGAACCAAGAGGTGATGGACATTGTCATGTATGGTGCACAATACAAGCTGCACTTCTGTGCTACCTTTCCTACACTGAAAGGAACAGAATCAATCAAATAACAAACCATGTATTTACCAGCACATGAAATAATGCTAACATTTATATTTATTGATTATATCATATTACATTGCATTTTATATTAATTACATATTATATTGTCTCATATTGTATTATATTGCCTCATGTTGTATCATATTATATTATATATTATATTATTTATTATATTAGACTGCATTACATTGAAGCAACAGGATAGTTGACCACAGTATCTATTATAGTATCTTATGTTGAAGTACCTACCAAACTAACCACAAATTTATGACATTTTTTATGCATGTCATTTAAGGCTAATACAGGTTTAGAAGTAGATACCCTTCTTTATCTTTTCAGTTCTGTATTCAGTCAAATCTTTTGCAGTTGTGGAAAAGAACCACTTTCAAATATAGAAAATTATCTCAAAATAATGGAGTCGTGAATAGCTGTTAAAAGGATACTTTCCCTGTTAATTATTACCCTGATAACTGGAAAAGATAGCCTCCTTTGAAGTCAGGCTTCAAAGTCAAGCAACCCATGTGCTATATAGAGACAATCAAGGCAAAAAATCAAACTACTTAATCAAATTTTACATTCAAATTCTTAATCTAAAACTAAGAGGCAAAGGGAAGAGGGATTATCAAAATACTTCAAGTTTTGTATTTAAACAATCAGATTTAAAACCATATCCTTTGTAACCCATCTGATAAAATTCAAAGCTTAAAATATGAAAGATTCTTCAGTGCTTGATCAATTTGAAATGTACTTTTTATGATAACAAACAGCAAAAAAATTAAATTAAAAAGATAATTGTGACAACAAACCACACCCATTTTTAATGTTATTCCTGATATTACCATTTACATACATTTCAGAGATATTAGTGTTTTTACTTGGTTTTCACATATGTGATCTAATTACTTTAGCAAAGAAAAAGACTGAACCAAACAAGTGAGAAGACACTGCAGGGATCGGATTAAAACCAGATCATGTGATGCTTGCCAGATTCCTGTACACATCATCAGTAAAGATTAAAATAACCTGAACTATCAAAAGCAAATGAGACATGCAGTGTAGTGGAATATCCAACTACATATTTAGTGCTCTTCGCTCTGCTTCCTACAGCAGGTAAAACAGCTTTTGAAAACTCCCTGCCTACAGAAAGACTACTGAATAGCTATTTCCAAACACTGGTTTTCAGGAGAGCACTTGAGCTTTTACATGGCTTTGTAGACCAGAACCTGATCTTTGTTTGCTTGTCTCAGGACACCCTTTTAAAGCAGCTCCTTATCCTCTTTAGTGCCTGGTATGACTGGCTGAACAGGGAAAAGAAAGCCTGTCCTGTCATTCAGTCATCAGAATGCAGTTGTTCATTTTGTGGTGCAGGAGAAGGAATCTTTGTCTGCAACCTCCTCCTGCTCTGGCTATATTCCCTAAAGGGACCAGAAGAGTCACCCATGTTCCTGTAGCTGCCAGCACTGGCACACCACACAGTGGCACATGGGAAGGTCTAGCTTAGGGCCAATACCCTCTCTTGAGCTCATTTCTTACAAAGGCCACGTCACTCTTCCCACCAGCTTCTCTCTACTCTACTCAAAAAGTGGGTCTTTATGCAGTGATAAGAACAAATCCAGAACCAGAAGATAAATCCAGAAGATGAACAGTGCCAGCACACTACATCCAATGGGGAACAACAGTACACACAGACAAGCACTGGTTAATTGCAGCACACACGTATACTAAAGAGCACATAATGTCTGTTACCACCTTCACCTACAGCCACACACAGGACGTGTTTTGACAATTTATTTTGGTTCATGGGGTTTGCTATAACTTGCATACCTATACAGACCTTCACAATCAGTGATCTGTCACAGCTCTTCCACCCTTATGTACCCACAGGCACAAATGTGTGTGGTTACATCAGATTTTTAATGATGCTTTTTTTTTTTTTTTTAATTTCTGCCTGAAAATCAGGCACTATACTGAAGTCAAGATTGAAAAGCCTTTAGCAGAGCTGTGCCAATTCACACCAGGTGAGTTGACCCTTCAGTGTTCAGAAAGGGCAAAGCATCTGATCTGAAATATTTTGGCAGAAGTAACTGTGAGGAATGGAGCCTGAACCACTTTTGAAACTCAGATGACAGCGAGGCTCAAGAAATAAATTATGACCCTGCTTACAACTGCAGTTTCTGTGTACAGGAATTGCAGTTCACTGCCTGGTTTCCCCTTCCCTTTTCTATCCAAGTCTTTCAGTACTCTTACACATTTGTGATGTTTTACATCCAGGCACAAAAAGAATAGGGAAGGAAGCTGGGGTGAAAGTGAGGGACTGGGAAATATGGGCTGGGTGTCAAGAAAATGAAAAGAGAAAAAATATTAAGTGCTCCTAAAGCAGAGGTTCTTACAAGCGGGGGTTCTTGTAGTAAAGGGAGTCTCCTTACTGTCATCTAAAAAGTCTTCTTCCTCATCCTCCTTTCTCAGGCGCCTCTTGGTCTCCTCATCATAAATGAGGCCAAGCAGGTTGGCAGGACTCTCGCTCTCAGCGTGGCACAGCTCGTTGAGGCGGACACCAATTGCCTGCAGATGGAGAAAGAGAAGCACAGGAGGTGAGAATTTCAGCCCAACCAGAATGCCCTGGCTTTATTGTTTAAAGAAGAAAAAGGGATGACAGAAGACCAATTGCTATCAAAACTACAATTTATTTCCTCCTTTTTCCTCCTCCGCCTTTTTTTTCAACAAAAATTTGCAGTGTTGTGGGGCTGACAATTCTGTGTCTCTGAAACTTCATGGCTGAAGGCCTGTCAAGATCTTTTTCCCAAGGGAAAGTTTCTCACTTTCCCAAGAGAAATTTTGTAAACATACTCTCCAAACAATATTCTTTCTCAAAACAACAGGTGGTGTTTTTCATCCCTGTTTTTCATAACATAGAATACATTGTTTCTCTTACTTAGCCAATGGTAATAGAAAAAGTAGTGTTCCTATTCACCAATCACTTTTTACTTAGTGAAGTACCTTATATAAAGTATTCCATTTGTTAACAAAAAAATCTTTTTTAGCCTTCTGATGAACTGCAATTAGAATCTGCATGTTTCTGTTCATAAGCAACAGTGACAGAGTGTCAAATTTCAGGATGAAAACTTTTAGGAAATTTAGTTAAACAATAACCCCCCCCCCAAACTGGCACATAAGAGGCAGAAAGAGATTAGGTCACTATGAAGTATTCATTTCTTTCACTTTTCTTTGTTCCTTTGACGTATTTATATCAGATTTTTGCTAAGTCTTTCCACTGAGAATGTAGATCTTTGCTTAAGAAACTATGCTGTGAATTAGGATCCAGTAACAGTCCTTATTTCCTCCACAAAGAAATTAACACGGCAAACTAACAAGGCAGTTAAATGCCCATGGGAAAGCCTGCTTCCATCTTTAAAGGAAAAACTCTCTGATGCAATTTCCAAAAATGAGCTGAGAGTTTGTTTATAGGAGGTGGGGAGGTGCAAGGGTAATGGTGTACAGAGGATCTGTGGAAAGAGCAGAGTCAGTCAGATTTCCATCTTACATTCTCCAGAAAGGCATTGATTGTTTATCGTGGCTGTTTGCCAGCATCACCATGAGCATGTAAACAGCCCTCATGGTGTTGTCAGCAAACTACAGGTAAGGGTGTGTTAGCAAGGAGAATGTTTTCCTGTTAAGACACTTGAGACCTCTTAAGAACTGTCTTGATTTTCTTTGCTGCACATACACGAGTAGAATTCAGATAAGCTTGTGAAATTTTATCCTGTGATATCATCATTTTGTGAGGGAAGAGATATTTTAAATTACAGAGTTTTCATCAGCACTGGCCATTTGGCCTTTTTGAGTATGGGATAGTTTTAGACAAAGATACTAAGAAGGTTTTCTAAATAATTTACAAGTCGGAACTGATGGTCATCACTATATATTTTTCCCACCATGGCTGAAATGACACGGAAATACATAAATAGTCACTTATTATAACGGTTCTTGCTATTAAACACTTCTTCTGAACTCTGATATATAAAGAGAATAAGGTGATACCATTGTGGTTTGCATGCTGATACCAATAGTTATCAATCTCAGCTATCTCTGAGCCTGTACATTGCTAAAGGAACTGCACACATCTCACAATTTTTCACCTTTCATATTTCAGGCATGTAAAGGAAGAAATGTTCTGCATGCCTGTCCATAAAACAGGAATTTATCACATATTATTTATGCTGTATAGCCCACCCTAATGTTAAAACAGTAGGACTTAATCCCACAGCTTCCCATCTAATGAGCACTGAATTCCTGACATGTGTCTTCTGTATTTTTGGTTTTCTAGCAAACAGAGAACAAAACCAAAAGACCTCTTAACAGAAGCAGTCAGAGGAAGTGACAGACTAACCTGATCAGAATAGATTTAACATTGTATTATTTCAAAAGCAGCAGAACAAGTCAGGTATTTTGATTCAAAAGGTTCCTCACTGCCATGGGCAGTCCAAGTCTCACCTCCTGTGGAAAGGGTTGACCACTGTGATTCTCTGATGGCTATTAGGGGGGGCCAAATTAAATGAGTTGGGGTAGAAAAAAAGATTTACCTTCTTTCTTGGTCTGACTAAACTCTGAAAATAGCACGATATATTACAATTAGTGAGCAATGAATCCATAAGCAAGGATCCACAAGCAAGAATCCATAATTACCACAAATTTCCAGCATTTCCCACTGCAAGAAAAAAAACAGAAAAAACCCTAGTGCATTCCTAGTCTTTCCCAAATATTCTTTTCCCTTTGTTCAAGAGATTATTTTCTTATTGTCCAAGATATAGCAGAGAAACAGCAGTGGCTTCTACAGCAAGTGCCTGTACTTCTGCCACAGGAAGCCAGTTCTCATAATTCAGACCTGTCTAGTTGAAGTCTGCTCAGAGCCAAAAAAGGAGCTGCATGAGGAGCTAGTCTAGTTGAAGTCTGCTCAGAGCCAAAAAAGGAGCTGCATGAGGAGCTTTCAGAGGTCCCACCTTCCAGGCTCGACTGGTGGCTGCAGCTCATCCTTGCAGCCAGCTTCACCTGAAAGAGCTTCTGGGAGGAAGAGCCCTGCTCCACATTCCATATAAAGAAGTAGTGCTAGGTGCAGGCCAGTCTCAAGGCTTGAGTCTCTTGTGGGGCCAGTGACGCTGTGGGTAAATGAATTCTTCTGGCCTTCAGTGAGAAGAATCAGAAATGTCTTTTTCATTAAAGAAAAAGAAACACCTTGCAGGGAAAGGAAAAAAAATGCACTCTAAAATTACTCTACAAATTTTACCCTGCCTTACAGTTACATAAATGTAAGGCTTTTCCCTTCTGAAATGTTCCTAAGCAGCAGCAAACACATGCTAGCCTTAGCATGGAGAATGCATCCAGGTAAGTCTTATGACACCATTAAAGTTTAGGATAAGACAATTATGATAAGTTGCCTGTGACCAGATTTCCCTGTCTCCTTTCTTACAACCTTGAATCACATGGTAGTATTTTTGACGCTATGAAAAGACAACCTTCCTGGACTTTTTCCAGGTCAGGTATATCAGTTACTAAAAATGATAGCTGAGGGGGGAATCCAACTGGCTTCTAATGTCTTCCTTGTTCTCACTTTTTTAGAAACTGAGAAAAGGGAATGTCTAGAAGGGTAGCGTCTACAAACAGAGATGGATAGTTCTGGCTATGCATGAAAGCATGCAAAAATTCAATGACTATGTAATCCTATGCTCTCCACTTAAAAGGAGTTTTCAAAGGAGTCATGCTAAGGCAGTGACTTCATGGAATATAGAAGCAAATACCTTCACCCTCTTTCCTTTTTTCCAGGAACTTTATCTTAATAACAGCACAAATACCAATCTCCTGTATTTGAGACTTTATCAGAGCGTAGGATGACCAGGTAGCATTTTCTGAGTTAGCTTTAGGAATGGAAGGATGAGATCAGAAAAGATACTAAGCTTGGGTTCTAAGAGCCAAGTGGTATTCTCCCCCTGGGGTGTTCTGTGGTGGGAATGTATTGATATGTTCAGCTTTATTTTGAGGATCCCTACATGTGCTCCACTGAGAAGCACATGTTGGTTTAACCTTCAAGCATTCAGGTCAGCACGACAGAACATGATTTTTAAATTCACACAAGCATTGGATTTTAGGTCTTCTGTTTTGGGGGGGGACAGGAATCATAATGCTTACTGTAAAAATCACTGCTTTTTAGAAGAGGTGAGAAGCACAAAGCTGACTTCCAGAAAGACACCTGTAACCAGTCAAAGGAACTTCTCTCACTGTTTTGAGGTGTGAGAAATGACCTGTATACATAAGGCATTCAGCAATTATATCCTTTACGAGGAAATTGTAAGTGGAATTCACAGGGCCAGACAAGGCAATTGCCTCTTTCCTGTATGGTAAGAGATCCCAATCAAATACAACTTGAAGGATTCAAGCGCCAAACAAAAAGAGACAATTCTTTACAAGACTCATAGTAGCTCAGTAGAATTCCTTGCCAAGGAATTATAAGCACTAACAGTCTGTATGGGTGCAAACAGAACCTGAATTAAGTTTGGCAAAGAGAAACCCATTACTAAATATACAGCACCACACCTAGTTCAAGGAGCCCTAGGCTAAATACATTTGGAAGCAAGAAAAACAGAAAGTAGCAGCACAGCCCATATTTTCCCTCTTCTTTAGCCATTCACATAGGACAAGCGCTGGAAAAAGGAGAATGTGCCAAATAGATCCTTGGAGAGAACATGTCCTAGCAAAGTCACTTCCCTTAGGAGAAGGGGTGGTCCTGGCAGGCTGTGAAGTGCAAGCTGGAAGAAAAGCTTCTGAGTCCCCATCTTACAAGGACAGAAATTCTGTACAGGATCCAATTACCTTTATATTTTGCCAAATTTTTTATGTAAGTAGAAGAGAAGCAAACACTTACATCTCCCCACTGGTAGAAGAGCTTAGCTGCGTTCCACTGCAGCTTCTGGTTCCTTTTGTTGCCCACAATAGGAGAACGGCCACGGGACAGGCCTTTCTTAGTAATGTTCACATGGTGGCCCTTCATCCACTCGGGCCAGTTGCCACGATTACAGCGGTGAACAAAGCGTGCGCACTCAAGGAACAGGGCTGCTCGCGCCACTACGGGAGCTTCCTGAAATGTTTGCAAAAAGTCACCTTAGAAGCAAAAATGCATTGGGAAAACTGCCCGAACACCAGAGTATTCTGTGCTTTAAAAATTGCCTTACAAGTTTGCCAAGGAGTCACACAGTATAAGCAATCTTTCCGTAAAAACCTGACACCAGAGTCTTGCATCAATCTCACCTCTTGAGCTACTAAAAAGCAAGCTCATAAACACTGAAAAGTCTTGCTCAGTCCAAACACTAGAGGGGCAGAAAGAAAAACAATATAAACTTAAAAAGAACGTTATACCCCTCTGTAATGTTCTTCAGAAACCATCTAACTGCAAAAGCAGAAGTGTGCATCTAGCACTGTTACTGCACAAACAAGTCAAGTTTTAGTTTCATCCTTGCTACTAAGATTGCGAATATTGCAAATGCCTCCATGGACACACAAATCCTGGCATTTGTCACTTTAGGTTCTGCTTCTGAATCTTGGGGATGAAAATGGAGGCTTGTTAAAACTAGGAAAAGCACTGTTTTGCAGTTATGATTGGCATCTGTGGAGACAGAAATATATTACTCTGGCATAAGTCATCAAAATTTCACTGGCCAAATTTCAATTGCCTTAGCAAGTGTCAGGCAATTCAGTACTGAAATAACAACAGGCAGCTGAGTTTTGAAAGGACTGACTAGTTTCCACAGGAAAATCCTCCTTTCCCTGGCAAGAATCAATTATATTGAGTGTACCTTAGTTTGTATTAAATCACTCAGCAGGACACATGTTAGACCAATAAAGAATCCTTCTGAAACTTCTGAAATGTTCAAAAAATGGACACAGTAATTTTGTTTCCTAAAGGGTAGCTTAGACTCAGGAGTAGCTTTTTTTCCCAGCAGTCTAAACTGCCAAAATAACATACTTACTATGTGACTAAAAAGCAAATGGTTCTTCTAATTTCCATTTAATTTTCCCCTTTCTTCTTCAATTTTCAGAACCAAAACTCCTAAAATCAGCAGTTGGTAAAACTAAGAATACAACAATGCCTACAGTTTACCACCTGGCTTTAAAAGGTTCACTAACAGGGATTTCGCAGAGCAAAATATGTTACACACTTTCAGATGCTGACAGCTTTAACGAAACAATTTCAGCAGAGCAGCATCTACTTATAAAGAAAGGCTTGTCAAATGTGGTCTATAAATACTAGACAGGCCCTGAGACCCTGTAAGATGGTCTGGAACATTATTAAACAGAACATTCAGGAGTGTTTTAATCAAAAACTGAAAACAAGACATTTTGGCCCAATGCTCCTAAAGTTTGATTTAAGAAATTATTAACACAACATCCACGTGCAGCTTTTGCTCTCATTTTTATGAAAGTTGGGGTGAAAAAAGTGATTCTCTTTAATAGGAAGATTTAAGCTGCCATGATGTTCTGATGAAGAAGGCAGAAATCTGAATGCAGATACTCACTAACCAGAAACAAAACGAATATCTAGCACCTGGAAAAACATTACAAACTACTCATTGATCACTTGCAATATGGAACACAGAATAGTCGAGGATTTTATTCTTTTATTCTCACAAATTAAAACCTTAACCATGGAGACATATGTGAAGAGATAAAGCCTCAGCCTTAGTCTACTATTGGTTTAGCTTAGTTCACTGGCTGTAAAGCAAAAATTTCTTAGCATACTGGAATCCTGTAAAGAAATGTCTTGTAAGCATTGTGAAAGCACACAACTACCACAATTAAAGGAGGACATGTAGGATGGGAGGCAAAGGGGAGGGGCAGGATTAATTAAAAATCATTATATTATTTTTAAAAAATCACTGAAAAGACCTCCTGCATGAAGGACTTTCTGAATATCATAGGGCACAAGCTCCCTGTGATTGCTTACCTGAGACTCTGAGAAACCTGAAGCAGCAGCAGCAAGAGAAAGATGAAGATGTGACAGAATGAACAGAGATGGATTCACACAACAGAGAAACACATCACAAATGGAGAGAAATTAATCAGGCAGGTGATGTGTAGCTGAAAAGAACACAAGTTACTGTGGTCACTGTCAAAACCTGACATAGCAGCAATACTCTCACAAGTCTGTCCATGTCTATGCAACTATTCACAAGTCCAATTTTAACATTAGACCTACTATATTGTTTTGCTCCTTGAAAATTTTTCTTGTACTGTGTAAATTGACATGAATTCCCCAGCTTGTTAACAATTCAAGTCATCCCACTGAATTTTTTCAACAAATAACCTGATTTGTTCTAAAGAGCAAATGACCTGGGTGGAAGGCACAAAATCGAATGGATTTGGAATTTCACAACATCACATTACTCTTCATGTAAACCTGATTCTGAAGTTTTATGACTACAGAGTACTTACGTCCAGTTTTGTTTTCAAGAACAATGACTTTTATGACACTAATCAATCAGTGGTAATTTTCCTCAAGTCCCTTCTTAAAGTTCACATGGCACTTTGTGCAAAAAATCATTTTTGGCTCTGGTCTCTTCAAGACAGAAAAGAAAGGCACATAACACCAACAATATATTTTTAATGCCAAAGTAAATTTGAGTACTCTCAAAAGGTGCTGAGTGGGTACCTCTGCTTTGTCTAAACAAAAGTAAGTCTGACATGAAATTTGTCTTAGCAAGTATATGAGGACAGGTTGCAAGTAAATTATTAACTAGTGTCTTGGAGAATTGCCTGCTTCAATGAGTTCAGACCTCTGTGATTACATCTACAAAGTGGTCAAGTACAACCCATGACACAGTTCTTTGTTTTTGTTCCCAGTCTTTTACTCTGGGACCAGTTTGTAGCAATCTCTAACTTCCTTACCAATCATAAGCACTTCTACAGAGAAAAGCCATGGAAACAGGGACATGGGAACAACAGACTCTGCCTAAGACCCAAGATGACATGGAGTCAGGGTATTGACAAGTATTCTTGCAGTTTAGACTTTGCTTCTACTGTCCCTGTACTTAGGTCATCTCAAGCACAACCCGACCAGAAAACAGTTCAACTATGGCATTTCAACAAGGATAAAAGATTTACATGTTTCAACAAATGAGCTGATACATCTTATTGGAGAAATGTAATGCTGACAGGTGTCATATGCTTACATTAGTGACAGAAAAGCTGGTCATTTACAGCAGTCTAATTAGGATACTTTAGGTAACATAGTAACACAATCCTAGACTGCAGTTTATTGGAACCCTCAACACAAACTTAAGCATAGACTGGAATATCTCAAAGTAAAACAATTTTACTATTGCAAAGTCTGGATTTAAGCTGGGGACATAAAGATGAAGTTTTCTGCAATGTATCAATTATCACTGAATGTCTGCACATCCATATATTGACTGTAGTTTTAAAAATTTAGTCAAGTATGGATGCTGCTTCTAGGAAAATATGCTAACTGCCTAGCTGCTAAACCAAAGGCAACACTCATTTTAATACAGAAAAAATTATTGGCTCCATAAGGATGCATCATTTGCGTCACTGTTCTAATTTCTTCAAATCAGTGTGGCAAACTGGTACAAACATCCAGGCTGATCAAAGATTTCAAAGCTGTTGTAAGAACAGAATTTTGAAAACCGGCATGAAAAAGCATGCTCAGAAAAATTATGGAAGAACTGAAACTGGAACTGTTTGCCTTTCATTTTTTAAAGGTTGCCTTAGCAACTGGGCTGGATACAATGACTAAAGAAACTTTTCATTTGCATCAGACCTGATTCAAACTATTATTTCAAAAGCCTGAAAACAGAAGTTAAAATAGCCAGAATGCTTCCTTTTTGGTGTATTCTACTGACATATAATGTGGGAATTTTCCATTGTCATTAACCAATTCAGTGAGATGACAGGCTGACATCTTTTAAAATATACACTGCATGTGATTGCCTAATTTCTATAGACCTCCAGTACTTTGTAGACAAAATGCCATCTGAACAGGTACTTGGAGTCTCCCAAGGCTATAACTAGAGCAAGGCTTCCTTCATCTTTAGCTGAAGACCTTTTAGAAATTCTAATACCAAAATTGTCTGCATCATTCAGTGGAATGGAGAGACAGTTACATTTTAGCTTGCAAAAGTCAGCTCTGGAAGTCAGATATCTTCAAACTCTTCGAAAAAGCTCACTCTGACTGATAGTTTTCCTGTTGACTTCATGCATTGGCACAGAGTAAGCTGGTCTGTACTTAGGCACTTGGGAAATTTAAAAATTAAGTAAGACATTTACAGGCAATAGGGACGTAATTGCCCAACCCCATTTTATCATCTGATTTATTAGAACACAGAGTAGTGCAGCTTCAGATGGATCCTGGTGACAAATGTATTAGGAATGAGCTCTTCCCTGCCCATGCAGCTTACACCTTACTAACTCTGTTAGTCTAGAATTTGCAAGGCTGGAAGTCTTCAAGACTGAAGCTGGGTGTTGCACACTCAGCAGGCTGCAAGTCACCTTCTGAGCTCTCTGCAACCCTGACTGGTAAGAGCCACCAGGGAGGCTACTCTATCAGCCACTGCATCCACAGCTTCCATCCAGAGGAACAACAGCCTCTGGCAGAAGGTGTATACAGTGAATGAAACCAACTGTGTCTGTTGGAAGATGGATGAGGACCACTCCAAACAGAGCTAGATGGGAACTGACAACATCAGCAACTCCAGACCAATACTAATGCAGACGTGCTGGAATCTACAGACCAAGTATGCAAGGTTAAGATGAAGATACAAAGGAGTGGTGCACAGAGCATAGCATCCCTACAGCCACAGAACAAGCAATGCAGCAAAGGTCACGGCACAGTGCTAGCAGGAAGGCAGAGTCCAGGAGCCTGACACCTCCAGCAGTGAGCAAAAAACCTGAATTTGAGCACAAATGGCACAGCAGTCACACAGGTGAGAGGTGGGGCATGGGAAGAAAAGGGATAGAGAGCATGTGGATGCTCTGAGAACAGTAGCTTTTTATCTTTTTTCAGCTTGCACACAGCCACTTATGGAAGGAAGCAGAAAAGCAGCATGCAGAGAAATTGCTAATACTTGGCTGGTTTTTCATAGTTGTATTTGTCACACCTTGCTTGTTACATAAACACCTCACAGAGCCCCACTGGCTCATGAATCACAGGCTGAAGGCCACAGCTTTAGAAATAGGAGGGATTATTAAAAAACACAACTGTGAGGATAAGAAGGAAGGAGACACAGAATATCAGGAAGAAGGGATTGAATTGTGTCACTTCTCTGATTTGCATTGGCAAATCAGCAATATCCACATTTAAAGGCATGCACATTCTGATATAATTTTTTTCAACTGACTGGTTCTGGTGCCTAATAATTCAGTGTTGCCTAATGTACTTATAACTCTGTCAGAACTTGAGAGTGGAATTCCTGCACCTCTCCAAGTAGTCATCCAATCTTCAATACTTATTCTGTTGATTGACACTAGGAGCAGAAACAGAGTGTCTGTGAGTGAAGTATGAAGACAACAGTACAAGTTTTGGACTGGCAATAATGAACTTATGGGGAGCCTGGTAATAAGAAAGGATTCATTTTGTCTGCAAACTTGTCCACTCACAGATGCTAAAGCTCCAGCTATTACCACCACCACCAGCTGGCACTGCTGTGATGCTTTACATTCTTTCTGTGGGGCACAAAGAGCATTAGTGAATGAAGGTGGACCACCACATATGCACATGCTCTCAGCAGGTAACAACAGACCAATGATGACTTACAAGATCTAGAGCTGCTGCCAAAATGGAGGCATCGGGGATAGTGCCTGGTTCACAGCAGTTCAGCAGAAACTGAAAGCGCTTCATGCCTTGGCGGATTGCTCCCAGGTTCACAACATTCTTGGCTTTTCCTCCTTCTTGTTTGGAGGTCAAGTGATCATCAAAGCTATGGCAACCTAAAGAGGTAGAGAGTACAGAGGGGATGCAGGGAGGGGTATAGAGAAGGGAACACAGTCTCTTACCAGTAAAAAATGGGGAGCAAAATCTTGACAAGTACAGTCTTAGTGTAAAGCCCTTTCTCTCCTTGTGTTATTTTGAAGATAACAGGTTCATTTTTATAGTATTCATGACTTCCATGAAACAGATACACAACTAGTCAGATTCTGGCATTGGTCATACTGGTATCTGCCCAGAACAGTTCCACAATACTCAGTGTAGAAGCCCGAAACCCACTCCAACACAGGTGAACTAGGATGTTGTCTTACCTCCCCACCTCTTTAACACAGATCATCTTGCTTATAGTCTTCTTTTTCCTTAATAATCTCCTACCTTACTTCTCTATTGTCTTTAAGTTTACTGAAAAGTGCAGCATGCACTTCAAGTGCAACCCTTATTCCTCATGGAATTTAGTAATATACCATCTGCTAGGACAGAAAAATCAGTGGTGAATGTGTAGTCTATACAGAAATCAAGCACTGTCCTTTTTTTCAGGTGTACACCTGCAATTACAAGAGTAAAGAGGAAAGTGAGACTGGCCTCAACTCTTAGATATCATCATTCCAGCCTCTCTCCCTTGAAGGGTCTTGTTCACTTTGGGATGGAAATGAGTTCTGTTCAAAAATGAAGATGGCATCCTACTTCAGGGACAATTTTAAACTCTATTTATAGAGTTGACATCATAAATCAGCTAATGCAAATTAGTACTTCTAGTGCAGAAGATCATTATGTAGTTGGTACTGAGAGAAAGACAGAGATTAGAAATAAGGAAAGATGTTTCAAGACCAAAGTGTTTGGTTAAAAAAACAAAGGATAGTCGGTTTCTGGGCTTTTTGTCTTTGCCCATGATACTCTCTCTTTTTACATCTGAAAGTACAAAAGTTTACAGAACGCTGAAGGATAAAGCACTGAAGAAGAGAACACGAAGTGAAGAATTCAAAATTGGTTTTAAACATAGATTATTTTAAAGACAAGAGTAAAAGCATCAGCTCTACAGGACTTTTTGACTACTTCAGGAAAGAAGAATGGCTGAAACTTGAAGTTCTTTTGGGCGTGCATTCCCTAGAATTTCTTGGAAAGCATTTATGTGCCACAAAAAAAGTCACAACAGAAAATGACAATGTAGATCTTCACTTCTCCCTTAAAGACAGAGGTATATCAAATTTCAAGAGACTTCTTTACAAATTCCTTATCTTTTTTTCTCTCCAGGGAAGCTGTACCTAGTTACCAGCAAACAAAATGTTCCTATGTTGGGAAAATATTCCATTGAAATGGATAAAAGTAGTAAGAAAAAGCAGAACACTTACACATGTGAGTAGTCACAAACATCCTCCCAAGTCCTTCTATTTACTTACAGCTTTTGTGCCTTATCTGAGCCTTCCTGTCATGACTGTCATAACACTAACTAATTTTTCCTATCCAGGCCCTGTTAAGTCTGTGCCTGTATAAGACAAAGAACAGAAACTTGCCTAAGGCACGTCCCTAACCCACACTATAAAGAGCCAGCAGAGCTTTTGTCCATCTGAGCTCACTGGCATACCTTGCACTTTGTTGGAGCTTTACAAGACAATTCCTCTGGAGCCACTGGTGACTCCCTTGTTATCCTCATCGTAGAGTAGCCTTGCTGTGATCACCGGCAGCCCTCACTGACCTAATTAACGTTACTCAGGCCTGCAGACCATCTGACCCAAAAGAGCAGAGACCATTTCTTAACACAGAAGGACACACAAGCTCCTGCCCCACAGCTGCTCCCCTCTGTGACCATGAGCTCATCCTTCAGAGCAAGCTTGAGCTGCTGTGCCTTGAACACCCTGACAACTTCTGTGGTCACTCACAGCATCTTTGGTAAGTGCCAGGAGGAACATTATGGGTCTCATGTAAATGCACTGTAATTGTATACATGTCCATGTGCTTTGCTCTTAGTACAGGTAAAAGAAGATCACTAAAATAAATACTTCTACGCATGAATGTGTAAATATATATGTGTAGATATATGTAGATATATGCACACATACAGATACACACACACATATGTATGCTTACATACATATATAACACAGAATTTCCAGTGGTCACGATAGATCACAATGAAGATTACAATTCATATATGATGCCACAAATTATTCTACATTTTATCATTTTTAATATAATTTATTTCTCCTTTATCCATTACCTCTTAAATTTGGCCTACTGTTAAAAAACCCAAAAACACAAGAGGCAACACCAAATGGAAAAAACATGAGCAAAGTAATAGCGTAACACCATGAATGACATAAATGAGAAGGCAGAGAGAGGTTCCAGAATAATGCTTTAGGATCAGGTCTTGAGGATTTAACAGTACACCCAGCTGCCATTAAAAAGCTTTTATTCTCTCCTAGTTAAGCACAGAAAAATCGTTCATCTGTATGGAAGACAGAGAAGCACTGGAAATTTGAAGGCTCATTGTACTGCTGCTGTTCTACTGGGTTATAAACTGTCCCACCATGAACAGGATATCACTGTGCACATGCACGCCCAGACATACACAGGGCAGATACAATTTTTGCTAAAGCTACCTGACTTTCATTGTGTATCAGAGATCTTTGTAGATACAGTGATACAATTTAACTGTCACACTTTGCCTTATAAACTTTTATTACTTTTGTGTTAGCAAGATTAAAAAAAAAATTATTTTCTACAACAAAATATGAAGGTTCTCTTACAGGCACACTGCAGGAACAAGCTGTGGCAGCCTGTAAAGTTCTCACCTCCCCTCGGCCATTCTTAACCAGTGAGAGCTGGGAGGAAATATGGTGGAAGTATTTCACACCTACTTCAGCACAAAGCAGTGGATGAAGAAACTAATTCCTTCCATTGCTGGAGAATGCTACCAGACTGCATCAAGGTGCTGAACTGCTGCATTCTCACAAAGGAGCAATACTTTTCCTCTAGGAAAAGCACCACCAGTGGCAGATAACGACCAGTTTACAGTGACAAGATATGCTTATATTTTGCAAGTATCACTTGCCTTAAAAATGCCTTACATGCATTTACAGTGGCAGGCCTGGGACAGGTGATGGCAAAATACACACAATGAAATGTCAAAGTGTAATGTCAGAAGAAAACCAAACACAATGCCAGAAAATGCAGCATACTTGAAAACTACAGAAATCATAAAAAATAATATTAACTCCCTTTTGTGTGTTTTTGGGAATCTGGTTGTGCTGTCTTAAAAAAAAAAAGCAACAGAACTTCAAGATACAAGGTTATCCCCCTGACAAGAAGGATGTGCTTTGAGCTGACGACATGAGCATGTCAATGATTGCATGATATTTTAAAACAGATTATACCATGACCTTGTATTATTCAGAGGCACTTTTCAGACATTGCTGACTTTGAAAATACATAACAATTAAATACACTTCTGTAGAAAAGAAAAGGAGTGTTTTTATTATTATGTTGTGTGCTAAGAAAAAGGGACAGCATCCCTAACAAATGGTATGCAGAGACTAGACATGCAAACACAGAAGAAAAGAGATAATTACAACAAGGTTTGTGTAGGGTTTTCCATTTCTGTGCTGATATTTGCTAAAACTATCAAATAGTTACAAATTGAAAAAACAAAACTAAACGAAAAACTGATGGAATTGTTGTATCGGACAACAGAAGATTTACACACCTAATTTTGAACTGAAAAAGTGCTTTGAAGCAAGCATTAATTTTTTAAGTGTATTGACCAAATTTGATTTGATTTTAAAAGCCCAAATGTTGTATTGTATAATTTATTTTGATAGCCTGATTTTAAAAAAAAAAAAAAAATTACCAGAGCTTTTTTCTAAATCAAAATAAAAGAAAGAAGGAAGGGAAAGAAAACAGTTACAAAGACTAAAAAATTGGAGAAGGCTACAATGGAGACAAAAACCATGGAGAAAGCAGGAAAAAAGGGAAAGGGGTAAAATACAGAAAGGAACATATTTTAAAAATGATAAAAAAAGAAAGAAAAAAGGAGACGAGAACCCTGATTTCTAACCATCTTTTTCTTCTGTGTGATGAAGCTTGGATGGGTGTCTTCGGCAGGTGCGCCATTTACCAAGACGCTTGAAGAAATTCTCCTCTTCATCTCGCCCGTTGTCCAGGCCTCCTGCTGGCCCCCCTCCTTCAGACAGCTTCACTGCACTGGTAAACTTCACCTGTGCAGGGACAAAGGGGCTGGTCAGCCTCTGCCAGAATAGCATGGGATCTTGGTCTCATTGCTTAGACACAAACATCTACAGAAGGGCTGTTAAGGGGCACCATAGTAACACAGCTGGGTCTGCACAGAATTACATACGCTGAAGCACTTCATCTTTTAAGCTTTCTGCTTAAAAGGATTGATCTTTCTTGAGAGGCTGTGAAAGGACAAAGGAGGAAGGAGAAGTGTGACCAGAACTTAAAGCTTAAATGTGTTGAGAGATCCTGCACTTCCCTCTCAGTGCACCAGAGCAGACTGGCCACTACAGCGTAAGTTTAATTAGTCTTCACCGTGAGGTACAAAAGTCCAGTGTCAAATTCCCATGGTTCTACTCTGGAAACTTCTGTGACAATCTTGTTAGCTGCAATGTCCATATTGAATAGAAATGTTCCCAAGTGCAGCTAAAACCAACCAGATCCTGCCTTTTCAAGCTCTCTGTAATCCAGCCTGACACATTTACCTTGGAGCTCTGCCTGATGAAGGAGAGACGGTCGACAGAGCTGATATCTAGGAGATCTTCCACTCCATCAGCCAGGCCAGAGAGAGAGGAGCGCTTCAGCCAATTCCCTGTTACAGAATAAGCCACTCAGTACAAAACTAAAAATTCCTTTCTACAACAAAATATGAATCTATTCCTTAGCAATTGCAGTATATTTCTCCACAGTGGCCACATTAAGACACAGGAAAATGGGAGAAAAGCATAAGGTAACATTTTCATGTAATGTGTATTAACTACCATGCAAGGCCGGGTCCTGGGAATTGTAACAGATGTATTCTCTGTCTAACAAATGTTATTTTGGATTATTTCCCTTCTACAGACAGGAACAGTGCCTGTGAGATTACAGTACTAGCCAACTACTTTGGGGGAAAAGTTTTGATAATCTATTTTGACAAAAATGTCCCCTGGTCTTTGGCAAATTGCTTACATTTTCCTCTGCCTCAGTTCCACATCCGTAAAATGGGAGCGAGCAGCAAATCACAGCTTCTTTTGGGAGAATATATGGACAATAAGAAACTGTGTTGCAGTATTTCTTAAGAGAGCTATATCTAGCTGTATTTCTCTGCACATGCAATATGGATATAAAAGAGAAAGAGACATACATTTACCTATGGGAAGTTTGAGTTTCTTTCGGAGGGAGATTCGTCGGGAGCGCGAGCGGGACCGCCTTTCTGTGGTGGTTCCAGAGTGAGCAGTGGTGCACTCGGATGTGTCCTGCTCAGATTGACTGCTGGTGTCACTCGCTGCACTTTGTGACTTAAACATCTTTCGCCAGAAGTCCTTGCGTCCCAGATTGGCCCCTTGGATTTGCTCATCACTGGAATAGAAGGTATGCAAAGCATGAACTGCATTTCAGTGAAGTTTGAATACTCAGGGAAATGAGACCTCCCTTCTGCAGCCCCCTCCTAACCTCCCTATTACTTGAGGTTGTTTCATTTTTATTTCCAAATATACTGTTCTAAGTGGGACATAAGCTTGACAACACACTCAATATTGTTCAAGACACAAAATAACCATCTTTTCTACCCTTAGGCACTTGTCCACTGTGACAGAACACGGTGCCCCCCTCTAACACAGAAAGCTTATCTGCTCTGTCCATCAGCTGGTGCATATGGGTGAGATAACCCAGCTTGACAGATGCCTGAAAGGGAGCTGTCTCTGGAGCCAAAGAGGTGAGACCCACAGCTGACAATGAATATCCCTCACCTTGACAGCGAGATGTAAAGAGATAAGCAAGGAATCATTAACTCAGAGACTTTACAACTATAAAAGCTACACAAATTTTCACGGAGGCAGAAATCTCATACACACTCCCTGGAAACCTGTAGGACTCCTTCCCCAAGCTTGGATGCATCTTCATGGTTACTTCTCCAGAAATTGAGAGCAAAAGATTTTTTATGTATTCCCCATCAGAAACTGGATAGTAAGATACATTGAATCCTAATCTATATTATTTCTTCTCTAACTTAACATAGGTACCTTATTATTATAGCGCACCAAATAGTTCATCTGCTAGTAGTGTTTCTTTTGTTTATCCTGTGTAGTAAGTAATCTGTTAAAGTCTTATCACAGTTAAATTTGTGTCTATTAAATAAATAATTGATTTTGCAATAGATCTAATTGGCTGCTATTAAGGACCTGAGAAGTGAGAGAGATCTGGGGTGCAGGCCACCTCTAACAAGAGTTACTGCCAGAAATCTGAGTCAAAGGCAGGGCTTGTTTAAGCTCTCCTCTCCATTCATAAAATCCATTGAACAGGTCATTCCAGTTTTCAGTTTCTACACATGAAATAAACCACTCTCTTTATGTCAAAATGAACAGTTTATAAGACCAGATTAGTAATTTCTACAAGCATTTGTAGAAATATAGCCAGAAATCTTTAGGACATCATGACAGCCATTTGTGAACCCACTCATTAAGTACTGGAATTGGGATAACATTTTTTGCTATATTCTTGAGATGTCCCACAGCTATGGCAGGGCTCAGAGATGAACATCTTGCTGCAAACCTGCAGAGCAGTAAAAGGCTTGTTATCCTTGCTGTCTCAGCAACAGTGAGACTTTGCACGCTCAATTAAGGCAGTAGAATATGTGGTGTAGAGCTCTGGGCCCTTGCGCAAGCAGTGTATCTTAAAGCTCTTTAACAAGACAGACACATATTCAGAGGAGTTCAATGACTTGCCCAAAATTACTTAGGGACCGGTAGCCATTTGTAGAATTTTCCAGAATTCTTCAGAGTATTGTTTAAGCTTAATTCAATAGTAAATGGCAGGATTCGTTGGACATAGATTTCAGTTGTACAATGCCAACAGCAGGTTGATTCCCTGTGCTGAAAAGGGAACTACAGAAATCTTCGCAGACTAAGTGTCCAAGGCAGGTCAGGAATGGGCTGACTCTCACCCAAGCATTAATGACCCTTAGCAACAACTTGGAAGTTGAAAATTAATAAAATCATCACACAGGAGTACAAATAAAACTTGGAGAACAGTTGTGGTTAAACCTCTGAGGAATTAACATGCTATTTACCGCTATGGTAGTATGGTACACAATACTGACAAATCTACTGCACTGTTATTGGAAAATCTCTGCTGTTTCCTTATCAAAACCAGATGGGTCCAGTTGGCAGCACTGAAAACAGGCATTACCCAGTTGTTTAGAGTAGCTCCTGTGTAGACACGCAGCAGTTTGTTGTACCATCCAAAGAGATAAGTCTGCTATCCTAACAATGCCAGAAGGAAGCTGCTGGCACTAACACATTGACCAATTCAGTATTTACTTACTGTTCTGGAGTTTGCATTGGGCGGCTTGAGACATAACTCCGGCATTCATCGGGGGCAGCTGAGGCCTGGCCTTTGTCAATGATGACACTTCCTGCCTCAGATCTGTGCAGACAGGATAAATCATCAGCCAAAGGAAATGGATGGCCCATCTCATGGTCATCACATAGAACTGGATATGGAAACCTGCAAAGTAGCTTTAGAGATGCACTCTCTCCTTAGCAACTTACTGTCTCTATATACCTATTATTCCCAATAAAAGCATCAGCTCCTAGCAGCAAAGCCAAGGTTTTCAGGACTTTTTCAACTTTCTGACTCCTTCTTCACAACATTTTAATAAGACAAATTCCTCAAAGCACCAGAGGAAATTTCTTTTTGATGAAGAAGCACGTCAGTATTAGATTTCTTCTGGGATTTGTTTTGCATATCAGGGTTTACCTGTCAGAAAAACAGGTACACATCCCAAAGGAAGTGATGCATGCTAAAAAGTACCTCCACAGAGTGTTTTGGGAGTGACACTATGCTTCTTAGTTCTCTTAACCTTTCCTTATCCCAGTGCTTCCATGGCACTGTTCTCTTATGCCTCTTATACAAGTCTGCTAATGCTTTTCTCTGCAGATTTGTTGCAGTCTCAAATCATTAAAGGAGGCTGCTGCCACAGCACAAGTCTGTACACCAAGAACTGACATGCTATAAAGATAAAACAATCCCCTGGTCTTCCTATATTTCTGTTGGGCACAGATAGTCATAGAGTCAAAGGCAAGCCAGTCATTTACCTTCTCCCTACTGATACTCACCTTTTGCTCACAGAAGGTTTTGGCTCTTGCTCTGTTTCCTCTGTCTTTTTTCCTGGTATTAACTTTTCAGCACTGTCCAAGAGGGCACTGAGTGCCACTCTCCGAAATACATTCCCATGAGCCTCCTTGATAAATTGGACCAGCTGTCGGATATCACAGTACAAGCCCTGAGTAGCAAGACACCACGAGAAAGAACAAATTCAGTCTACAGTTTCTAAAGAAGTAGTGAGAGTCAATACTTTCTGAGGTACTTCACCAGGCCATTACTTCTCCTCTGGCTGTTGTGTGATCTACTCTTCAGGTATATGGTTTGTGGGTTTTGGCTGGAAACTCATAGTGCACTCAGAAGAAGCAGACAAGGAGGAGCATTATTATGGAACATGATCTGCAATGGGATACAGCAGATGGAGAGGTATCAGAGGCTAAAAGACCTGTGAAATGAGGGAGCTACACAGATGACTTAAAGTTTGTTTTATACCATTCATCTAGACCACGAACTTAAAAGGCATGAAATAACTCAGATGTATGTGAGAGGATGCAGAGTGCGAAGAATTCCATGCTTTCTTCAGAACCAGTGGGTCTCTTGGGATTTTTTTTTTCATTATTTTAGAACTTCACATCATATGAAAAGAGACAAATGACTCACTCATTCCCCAGACTACCTCCTACACTCAAGACCCTTTTTAGTTCTGAACATTCATACAAATCTGTGATGCACAAATCACCTCTATATCTGAGGGGCAAGGGGATGGAGGGAACACTTTTACAGGGCTTAATTTTTGGTTGGTGAGCTTTCCTGAAAGACCTTGGATTGTTCTGAAAATTCCCAGCAAGGAGCAAAAGAAAACAAAAAACCAACAAGCTTTCAATTACACCTGAATCCTGATTAAGGGTTTGTTTGTTTTTTTTTTTAAAGTAAGATACTGACCACAAGACTGACTTTAAAGAATGACAAAACAACAACAAATCTGCACACTTACTCTACATGCTGTATTCTCCATACAGGCACAATTAACAGTGTTACCCTTAGGGATAAATTTCACCTTACACCCTAAAATAGGGTCTAGAAAGATACAAAATTTGTAAGATAAAATTACATTTGGCACTCCTAATCTAGGCCAAATAAAGGGGCATGTTTTTCTGCATGCCACCAAATTAACTTTTACAAGAAACATTCCAAAGGAGGAATATCTATAAGAAGTAGAGGATTTGGACATAGGCAGATTACTCTGCTGGTTTAAGGCTTTAACATGGTTTTCCTTCTCCTACTCCCTTCACCTCACAGAGCACTACTGCCCCTTTAGCTGGACATCAGTGCCTCGACAGCTCTGCTGTAAGGATGGAATACAAGAATGTTTCTTGTTTGCTTCCATGAAAAATCCTAATTTCTGATACTAAAGCAGGTGGCCTGAGAGTAGCTGCTAGAATACACCAATTTGGAAGAAGAGCACTCATGTCATCCAGTCTACTGACTGCTCTGGGAAGACAGCATACACATGGCAAAAAGCAACACCTTCCTTTCTTCCATGTGTTCATGAGTAAATTGAATGTTTGTCTAAACCTTGGGAAGATCTACCAAGTTGCTGTTCAGTAATTCACACAGTCTGGCACCGGTGGGCCAAGTGGTTAACCAAGCTGATTCATGGCAGCTATGGTCTTAGAATAACTGAGGTTGGAAATGACCACTAAGATCCTTGAATCCAACCATTAACACAATACTGTCAAGCCCACCAGAAAACCATGTCCCTAGTTCCACATTCACATATCTTTTAAATCCCTTCAGGGATAGTGATTTCACCACTTGGCTGATCAGCCAGTTCCAATACCTGACCTCCCCTTTCAGTGAAGAAATTTTTCCTAATATCTAATGTAAACCTCCTCTGATGCATCTCAAGACCATTTCCTTTGGTTCTGTCACTTTTTCCTGGGACAAGAGACTGACTCACACCTTGCTACAACCTCCTGTCAGGAAGTTGTAGAGAGCAAGAAGGTCTCCTCGGAGCCTCCTTTCCTCCAGGGTAAGCAACTTGGTTTTCCTCATCTGCTCCTCATAAGATGTTTGCTCCAGACCCCTTCCCAGCCCCATTTCCCTTCTCTGGACATGCTGCAGCACCTCAGTGTCTTTCTTTAGTGAGTGGCCCAGAATGGGCCTCAGATTCTGAGATGCAGCTTCACTAGTGCCCAGTACAGGGAGGCAATCACTGCCCTGGACCTGCTGGCCACACTATTGCTGATACAAACCAGAATGCTGCTGCTCTTCTTGTTCATTAATCCCTCCAGACTATGCTACTTATCTATTTGGAACAACACAGAAGCTGCTTGAACAGAGAAGAAATTTTTCATTCAAACTGCACAACTTTTTTCCTGTCTAAGTCCTCGGTGTCCAAGCCAGACATGCAAAAAGGACATCACATTTATATAATTTTTCAGCTGTGACTGCATCACTTGCTACACAGATTTGGCTAAACTGAATGTATCATTCAATGTAAAGTCTCACTCCTGACACCCAAGCGGAAAAGTAACTTTGTTAACATGGTATCAAGTGCTTACCAGGTTTTCTGGGCTGTGGAGCTCGTGTGTAGTGGATGCACAGCGAGTGATCAATGATTTGAACATGGCACTCACAATAATACCTTCTACACTCTGGGCTGTAGACTTGTTGTCCACTGTGGTGAAGTTATTTCCAAATCCAGCCTTATCTGTAAAATTCAAGCATAAGCAAGCCATCTTGTTGGGAACAGTTTAAAAGAGAGGGCTTAAAGACACATGTAAAGAGATTAAGATACATGAGACAAGGACACATCCCCACCTTATATCATATGCTCAGTTCTCACAATCCCACCCCACAAAAATATAGCAGAAGCAAAGGGTAAAACAAATGATAACTGTGAAAGCTTCCCAGAAATAGTTGTATTATGAAAATGGACTGAAAAATAACAGGACAATTCCAGCTTTGTTTCACCCACATCTCTCATTTATAGAAGGACAGAAAGAGATTTAAAATTTGAACAATAACTCCAGCTTCCCTAGTTACCATTCTAAGAGATACGAGATGTTTGATTAAACAGCAAGGATGCTGTTTAATGGTGACAACATCCATGAAGTGAAAATCTTCAATAGGAAGAACTATAGGAATGCTTTTCTTGGAAGGTGCACAAGGACACCAAGCTTTCAGAAATACTCAAAAAAGAATTACACATTTACATGAATTACAAAAAAAAATCCCAGTTTCCTGAGATGAGAGAAAAGACTTTGAAGAGCTGCATGAGCTGCCATGCTTCAAAGAATAAGCCAGTCAATAATAGATGAATACTTAGAGAAATGTCATATGGGAAACTTCTTCATGAAAGCTGGCTATATAATGTTCTTTGATGCTTTCTCTGAAATTCCTGGTATCAAAGACAGGCTAATTAATTAGTCAGACTCCCCAAGTGTTTCAGAGAAGCTATTCCTGCTCTGTAAACACTCTTAACTGTTGTTTCCTGCAGTGACCAAGCATAAACGATTGTTCTAATACAGCACATATCAGAACATAATTTTCCTAACTTACAAAAAATCCTCAAACCTCCCTATAAACATATATGCATGCACATTTGTAATGTGCATATGCATCTGTGTGTCCATATCCTCATTCATTCAAGCCATTCTTGCTGCCTACTCTGGTGCCTTCTAAGTTCTGAGGCACCACAGAGCGTTTTAAAGCTCAATTATATCTCCATTCAGAATAAACTGTGTATTAAACAGGCCATTCCACCTGATGCCTTGTCATGTCATGAAGCAGAATACTTCCTGCCTGAGGCACTGTTTAATGAAAATCTCTTCTGTGAAGAGCCATGAACAAGAGGTAGGATGAATCAAAGGGAGCCCTTTAATTTCAGGTGCACTGTGTGCTACAAGTGATCTCGAGTCAAGATCACTGGGTGGTCAGCTCCAAAGTGGTCCAACTCCCTTGACCTCCACTGGCTAAGGATGCAGTTTATATATTCCAAGAATATCAAATCACATTTTGGAGTTTGTAACGGACAAGAAAGTGGTTTCTTTCTGATGGAACAGTCTAAGAATACACAAGTGGCAGTTTCCAACGCCAGGTATACTTACTATCAGTGATTGGCTCCATGCAGAATCCCAGTAAAGCATGCAGGAAATCCACCACATTATTGAGAGAATCCTTGTTCACATAATCTTTCACAGTCTGACGGAATTGCATCTTATCCAGTTTGTACAGTTTCGTGAGGCAGTTCTGGGCCTGCAACAGTGTCCATCACATCATATGACATCAAAGTATGTGCTCAAGTTTTGCTACCAGCTGCAAGGTAGTTTTGCACTTAGCCAGTGCTCTGCTCTACCTGAATGGTCCCATAACAAGACAGGTTCACCTCTGGAGCCAGCAAGAAATTCAGCACCAAAGAGAGTGCACCAGTAGGGGTGCTGCTGTTTGAGGTGGTGATAAAGCCACTACCAGCTGTATCTCAAGTCCTCTCTTCCTCTGTCCAACCCCAAAGTAAAATCTTGCTGGATGTAAATGAACTGGGAATGTACCACCTCTGTCAATGCTCAGTGCCATGGTGGAAGATGTTCTTTAGCCTTAGGCATCTGATTCTCACCCTCCAGCTCTGACCCAACCTGTTGAATGCACCTATACCCAATGACCAATTTACATCATACAAAACACTAACTTTTTACTTTAAAGCTATTAATCGTCAACTTCTCATCAAAAAACTACCCATCCCACTGCGACCCCATGCAGTCTGGAGTTAAAAGAATTTAAAATACTATCTCTACAGGAAACATGAACTCTCCTGTTATCTACAATGGAGTGTTTAACTTTCCAGTAAACTCAGACATGATTGTCCACGCTGTCAATACAAATGGTGCATGAAAAGCAGTTTGGCCAGACAAACACACAGAAAATGCAGCAGACTCACACATGTAGGAAAATATTTTCCCCAATTCAATGGGCCTGATAGGAACCTTGGCTCCAAGAGGCATATTCTTTTATACTTAATGTTATGCATAGATCTAAATGATTTGCTGGCTCAACTCCAACAGAAAAGTCTAACTGACATTGTGATGAATATGGTACCTGTTCAACCAGTGCTCTATGCAGAACCTTTCTACTGCTACCACTGGGACTCTCTTACCCCATCTTGTCCAATCGTGTCCACTCCAGCACAATCTAGCTGGAAATCTGGCTAACAAAAGAACACTGCAAGGATACAGAGCAGCCAATCCATCTCTGAAAAATCAGCCTCAGAGGCTAATTACAGCTCTGTTGGCATGGCTCAAGCTAACGAAAGCCATGGAGAAGAATCTGGTTCACAAGCATCTCATGGGATTAGTAACTCCCATTATAATCATGAAAACTGCTTTGTTCTGCAAGCCCACAAGGTGAGGAGGATGCATGCAAGGAAAAGGCCTTTGAAAGTTTCCCATTTAACAGGGAGTTGGACTGATCTCAAGGAGATTAACTCTTCTGGATTAAATCTGACGTCTGGGCTACATTCTGTGCACTTTCCAATGTCTTAACTGGGGCAGAACAAAAAATGCTAGGAATCAACAGTGATGACCCACCATGTCCTTCAAAAGGTGTCACTCATGAGTGAGTCTTTTACTTCCCTGCAGAACAACAGACCAAGTATAGTGCTAATACAGTGCACTCCAACTATCAGGAGCTGATGGAGCAGCCCAGCAGCAATCAGTCATAATAACCATTAGGAACATACTTACACCTTAGACTTTTGGATTTGCATAGGCAACCCAAGACAGCTGCACCTCTTGTAAGTAGTATACTCTTTTGGGGTACTGTCCTGTGAAAAATGATTAACACCAGCTCACACATGGAATTTGCTCCCATGTATTGTCCCAACCCATCCGCTGGGGTGGTCAGAAGCACCCTGGGCCCCAGGTGTGCTCTTAGAAAGCCCCAGGGACTGGAAGGCAACACTCTAGCTGAAAATCTGCTACGACTGGGCTGCAACACAGTCTGTGAGCTGGGGCAAAAAGCAACACATTTACTGTCAATACAGGGAAAGCTACAGAGGGGGCAGGCAGCAATCTCAGCAGCTGATGTCAAAAGTACAAGGGGGGACACTTTAATGAGCTTTAATTCTCTTACATTCTCCCGGAATACCTGGAGTCTCAGGCGATCTCCAGAGAGCCCTCGGTGTCCTTCTCCACAACCATAGGCACAACCCAAGGACTTCACAATTTTGATCAGCATTGTGAGTGCCAGCCTATGGGTGCTGACAGATGGGCCTTCATCCTGAGGGTCACAGAAGGAAAAACTGTAACCCTGGCACAACCACTGGCATTTTGTTAGCATTTCACTGTTGACAAACTGTTTTCCATTTCTCTTCTCAGGCACTCCATTACTGAGTTGTTATTCTTGAAGTGTTTTCTCCAATTATTTTTCAAGTTTAGAGACCAGCCCCCTCCCTTTTAGCTCCCATCAAAAAGTTATGCTATAAATGTGAAGTCCCCACATGCTGCTATGCATATAATTCAGAACTTACTTCAAAAAATTATCCCTGAAAAACAGAGAATTGGCTTGGCCGAGTAGAAAACCAAGCATCTTTTTAAAATGTCTTAGATATTATGCTACTATTGTTAGCTGTAAGTTGCAACTTCAGAGGTCAGCAGTATAGCATCACTTGTCCAATTTTCACAGCAATACTGAACAATTTATGATTTCCAGTAATCAAATAAAAGAAACTGTGCTCACACACTGGGTTCTGCTTTTCCTTTACAAGTTATGAATAATAAACCTGGAAAAAAAATCATTGTGACTGAGAGTTCCAAACACCTTGTCAAGATATTGAAAGGGTCTATGCCAGGCTCACAATCTCCATTTTTAGCAGCTGCTTCCCTGGAGTAGTTACAGCACTTGAATTGCTAATCATGTTTCCTCAGAAGAACCCCAAGTGAGCACCAGAGCAAAACAGAAGGGTAGTTGCATACACATGCATTCTCAATCTTAACAGACATTACAGTACATTTGGAACTGTATAAAGACAGAAGCAAGCCAAACCTTCTCTTGTTTTTTGTCATTCTTCTCATATGGCCCTCCTCCTCCTCCACCTCCATCGCCTCCACCTCCGCCACCTCCACCTCCGCCACCACCTCCTTCTTCTTCTCCATCTCCAGCTCCACTAATTGTAGGTGGCCCAAACGCACAAGCTGAACCAGAAGCAGCCCCTTTAAGCTGGAAGGATCCTTCACTTCGTCTTTTTTCAGGGGCCTCATTTTCCTTGTTCTCACTCTTCCTCCGAACCTTCTCCACACAGGGCACCACGCCAAGCTGCAGTAAGCATTCCACAATGTTCAATGCCACATCACAAATCCGGGAACTGATGTCGTGGTTCAGAACCAAGTAAACAGCCTTCAGGACCACCTGAGAGATTCAAACATCGTATTTAAGGCTAGAATTAATTTCTCTTCTAGTACTATTTAGTGCCTGGAAATTCTAGATTCCAGAGACTCATTACAATGGGCACAATAGAAACTCTGATCAAATAATACATAACCCTAAATACCAAAAGCTTACAATCCAGATGTCAGACAAGAAACCGCAGGCTGGGCACAGTCAGGATGAAAAGGAAACCATGAGATGACATCTGTGACCCTGAGAACATTGCTTCAGTGCACCAAGAGCTGGCAAATCATTAAGGGGAAAGCAGAAAAAGTGAGGTTTAAGGTGCTAGAAGAAAGGTGCTACTCAGTCTTATACTATTTTATAGGGAATTTGGTGCATGCCCCAGGAACACAGCCATTAAGTAATACCACTTAAGATTTGATGTGTGCATTCCACATGCACATGCGCTCCTTGCAAGGAGTAACAGGAGTTGCAGTTTCTCAGAGGAGACTTTTAGGATATGCACAAATGTATCTGACTGACCTTTATATACTGCTGAGAGTAGTTGTAAAGAGGTGGAGGAAAAGCCCATCAAACCCCTGATCTCAATGGTACAGCTATATTGACAGAAGAGGGACCTGGCTTTCCTCATTCCTTGCCAATTACCGAGAGATCCAGCATGCCATTCTTGTGGACAAAGCTGTTGGTTCCATCAATGTGATCCGTATCCTCCAAGCAACTGTAATTGATGCAGGAATCTGTCAGGCTCCGTGGGAGGTTGGCACATGCAAGCGGCTCATGGGGCATCTCAGGGATGGGCACCTGGTTGCAAAGCTTCCTCATGTGCTCACTGAAGAAATCAGCATATCCCACATTGAACGATGCCAGGGTAGTGTTGAAGGTTGCCACAGTGATGGTGGAGATCTGGGACCGCACTGCAGGGAGGAAAACACCTACCTGTAAATTCCTATCCCTATAGTTACGGAATGGAAGAGTGAGGCTGAGCTTGTCTAAAGGGAGCAGCTCTTAAAGTGGTCTGTAATGCCAAAAGGAAACACAAGTTCCTAATTCCTATCATGTGTACAGGGATCAAAAGTAAACTCATTTCTTCTTTTAAAACAGTGTAAATTAGAACAACACCAAGCTGGTTGTAGCAGTTCAGTTCTCTGGCAGCTTAAGCTAATCTCAGTTAAATGGGCAGTCAAGTAGATCAGGCAACTCAGACATTCTAAATCTAATCTGAAAGGATTTTTCTCCCTGCATTAATCCAGTGCCTCATCTTGAAAGCAGCAGTGCCCCTGCAAGGCAAAGAGAAAGGACTCTGCATCTGAAAGGCAGGGGTGAAGGTAGTGGGACCACAGCACAAATTTGAAACAGCTTTCCAAGTTGCATCAATTTGGGAAATTTCATAGCATCAGTTGAAAAAAACAGTATCTGTGATAGTCTAAACCATCTCCAAAATGCTTAGCTGTCTGATGAGAAAGGCACTGTAGTCTTAAGCTCACAGTATCCAGAGTCAAGAACTTAGAATTGCTCAGGTTAGCAAGCTGGCTGTAACTGCAAATTTTTATCAACAATGTCTTTTAAAACTCATGTTGATTTCCAGGCAACAGTGTTAGTAATTTCTCACACCTAGTGCCTTGTAAGTAGGTTTATATACCCTCTAGTGTAGAAAGACACTAGTTGCCCCACAGGGTTGCTTAGACCACCATCTGCCAGACAGTATGGTTAAGAGGGCTAGAGAATAACAAAGAACTTCTTCCTATGGCCATCAAATATATTCTAATTAATAAAATAATTACAGCTAGTACATTTAATAAGCAATGACTCAGAGATGGACCGGTTATATTATGCAAACAGCAATTTGCCAGAGTGGCAATCACATTTCCTGACAGCTTGTGCAGTCCTGCTAGCACTGAACTGGCACTATTAATTAGCAGAAATGTTCTAAGGCCGTTGTGAACTAGGCCACAATTTGGTCAATGATCAGGGCAGGAATTAGCTGTTTGCATCAGAGAATTTCTTTCTGGCAAGTGTGACTTTTTAATGGCGCTCCCTGGAATTTATATTGTGAAGATAACAATAAAGATTGCGTTAGGATATTTTGGTCCTGAGCTACCAAATTTGATGATTATCCATGGTCAGATTTTTTTTGTTTCACTGATTTTTTGTTAGATTGTTTAGAGGTGGGTAACAAAAGGCCATATCCAAATCCTACAAAGAAACACAGAATAATTCAGGTTGGAAAAGACCTCTCAGATCATCAAGCTTGACCACTTCCCTCTTCAAATCCGTGCAAACATCCTTTTCCCACTTCAAGAGTAGCCTGTCTGTCACCAACAGGCCTGGTGTCATGTAAACCAGCCCATGATCAAAACCCCCACAATTCTGCCAGTGTCATCAAGCACAGAGCCAGGTGTTGATCTTCTGGCTCTTGCTGTCTTCCCTCGTCATTTCCTACAACTGGAAGGTTACAGGAGAACAGTATTTTTGCCCCTTACCTTAACCAGTCATCCCAAACCCCTGAAGTCTGTCTTGATTACCCTGGAACTTCTTGTAATTTCTTTGCCACCTACCAGAAAAATCAATAACAGATAACAGAAAACTTTCTCTTTGCATCTTTAACCTGGGCACCAGGGAGACAGTAGAATTCTCTAAGTAATGTGTCAGGTCTCCACACTGGTCTTTCTGTTCCTTAAGAAGTGTGCTGGTTTTGCATTGAAGCCAGCCCATGGGAAATATTTTTCTCTGAGAGGAGCTGTTAAGAGCTTCCTCTGTGCCTGGCAAAACCAATTGCTGGCTGGCTTTGAAAACAACCATGCTGTTAAACCGTTTAAAGAGATGAACACGCCTCTGTGAGATTCACATTTTAAGACAAAAAGCCTCGGGATTCGCTCTCTTGCTTCCGGCCTTGGACAGGTAACCGCGGGCCGGCCCCCATCCACTGCCGGGAGGGCTGAGGGAGGGGAAGCCTTCGCCCCGTGGCGTGCCACACCTGAGCCCAGCCCGGCACTTGAGATCCTAGCTGTTCCCCTCACACGCTCCCCTCAAGAAACCTCCATGTTTAAAAAGCTCCAGCCGCATGCCACCAAGGGGGTGTCCCGGCACCGCAAGAGAACCGTGCGGCGGGGACAAGCAGCAGCTCTACAGCCCGCGCAGGGAGTGGCTCCGCAGCTAGAATTAAAGACAACAGAGTCCGGAGAACCAGCCATGAGGCCGAATTAAACACAACAGAGGCCAGAGACCAGCCAGGAGTCCTGAGCAGCCGCTGCCGTTCTGGCCGGGCCCCTTTAGATGCTGGCACGGCCCCCCTGCCCATCCCCAGCTCGGCCCTAAATCCATCACCGTGAGTGCTTCGGCCGCCGCCCGGCACAGGCCCCAGGTGAGGTATTAACCTGCAAGAAAAACCCAGGCAAGAAAACCTCAAACCATGGTTTGCCCCTGCTGATGGCCAACGATTGTTTTAACAACTGCACCAGATAAATATGAACGGTTTGCAACATTTTTCTTCACAGCTCAAAAAAAAAAAAACCCTCAAGAGATAATGGAAACAAAACCGAAAAGCCAGTTAGTCACACACACAGAGAAACAGTAACACTTCCATTTTTGGGGGGGTTGATCTTTTCGGTGAAAGGTCTGGCCTGGTGTGTTAAATTTACCTTCTTTGACTGTGTTGTCTCCGTGGCTGTTGGAGGGGTCTGGCAGTTCGGAGACCAGCGTGTGGTGGGAATGCGAGTGCCTGGCGCTCAGCCCCTCCATCTCCGTCGCTGTGTCTGAGCTCCCTCTCCTGGTAAACTTCCCTGGGGCGACGACAAGAAATGGATATTTGGGTTAAGTACCTGAGGCAACGGCAGCCGGGGTTAAAAATTAAAGGATTAGAGTCTGTAAAAATCAAGGCTTTTCATCCCACTGTGAAGCAGGAATCCCAAACATTGTGGTGGGATCCTGCATTATGTTTGTTGACATAGAGACCAAATGGTCCAAACTCTCTGCAAGGCTCTTCCCCTCAGCACACACTGATTTAGCTGACACCTGTGTTCTTAACCACCAGCACCTTGAAGAAAATAAGACTGGTTAGCACAGTATGACTCCACCCTTTGGGGCATGTTATAGGAATTCTGTTTCTTCTCCTCTTGCCCCCCAAAATAAGTATATTAGGATGAGGAGTGCTAAGGCAAAAGAAATCCTTTAAGAATAAAAAAAAACCCGACAAAATACCCACTGTTTAGTGAATTTAGAAACTTGAAGTAGCAAGTTTTTAGGTTTAAACACTGTACCGGTGCAATATTAAGACAGTATAAGCCTCACTGAGAAAATATCCCACTTGTATGGTATCCAATATGCACTCCAGGAAAACTGTGAATAGAACTTTTTGGCATACTAATGACATTGTTAATGATACTAATGACACTGCTGCTAATAATTGCCATACTAATGATACTGCTGCCTCTCCAAAGATTTCTCTTTTAAAGAAGGAAATGCAAACATTCTTTGAATCTGTTTGAAGCTGCACTTGTGCAATGCTTGCTACCACACAGGGAGGTGTATTCAAGTAGAACAGAGATCACTACAGGTTCCCACATTCCAGCTATTATTCCAGTAAAGATGGTAGTTTTCAGAGAAGAAGTGAACTGAAGCACAAGTCATTCAAGGTCTGCTGTGAGCAGTTACCAACAGATGTGTAATGCTGCAAAGAGAACGAAGGACATAGGGTGACCAAAGGACTGGATGAAGCAATAGTCCCTGTTGTTCCCTGAATGTCCACAGCAGGAATGACATGGACCCTGGGGCAGAGACAGCACTAGCTCACCTAATATGGTGGTTTGCCATCCTCCTCTCTCAATGCCACGCCGGTCCTCTCCAATCCCAGAGAAGCTGCCAAAGGAGAACGTGCTGCGAGTGGGTGAAACATCCAAGTGATCCTCATGGAGGAGGAAGGGCACCCCCATCCGCCGCTGTCGCTTCTTCCCAGTGTGGTGGAAAGGAATTGACCCTTTGCGCTCACGCTCCCTGTCCTCTTTGCGGCTCTTAAACTACACAAAGAGGAGCACATACAGGAACAGCTAAGAAGCTCTGAGGCATGGAAAACAACCACTTGAGGGAAAAAGATAACATGGATATATTTCCCAACTATAACTTTCCACTCCGAGCATTTTACCTTGGCCATTTCCCATGGTAGAGTCTAATTGTGTGCTAGGATCCTGTCAGCATTTGAAGGATTTCAGTCTCATCCTAGGCTGGGATGGATGCCCTTGGATAATTTTATGACATTCTTTGACCTTGAGTATGGAAAGGATGGTTGGAAACCCAGAGCTAAGACGAGGTAAGAAAATCAGAACTCACTGAATTAGCTGGAACTACAGTGAGCACTGGCACTTGAAATCCAGCACTGTTTAAACAGCCTCCTCTCGTGCAGTTTCATCAGGACAATTACTTGAATAAAGACTTCAGTGTTATGTTCGGGATGTGCGTATAAAAACCAATGTAATAACATACAGAATCAATTCCAATGAGAAGGGATGATCATCTCACATGAATATATATTCCAGGCAGACCTCGTGGATATATTGTCCCAGCAGACCTTCAGCAGCTACTTAGGAAGACACTGAGGTGCTGAATCATAGGTAAATTAAAGTGTAGATTTCTTTCACCCACCTTTTTGAAGATGTTCATCCCCAGGTCCGTGGAGAGATCTGGAACTGCTGGTCTACGCAAGTTGGTCAGTGAAACCTTGGAAAATGCTTCTGTGCTTAGTGATTTTTCTTCCTCATTACATTTTATTGTAAGATCCTGCAGCTCCCAAAAGAAGACAAGCACAAGGAGAAATAGAGGATAATCAGCTTTAAAAAAGGAGCTACTTCCTAGAAGAAGCTTCTTCCTCCTGTCATAGGAGCACTGAAAAGAAAAAAGACCTCCAATTCATTTTACAAAAAAGTTTACACATTTAAAGAAAAATAAAGAAAGAATCAAAATTTAGAAATTTCTGGAATTATTTACTTTGTCTAACCTTTCAGTCACCAAAGGAAAAAGTACAGCACACCATGGAAAGCCTCAGGCATTGCTGTCAGCCTGGTCTGGTGGCATGGAAGAACGTTTGATTCTGATCCCAGGTATGACTCTAAGTAACTGATGATGTCTTTGAGGTCTTGCTTTACACGTTGATGAGCAATCATAATGGCTATCCTTTGCAAAGCATTTCATTTAAGATCTATGCCCTTAATAACATACACATTTAAATTGTATTTTGGAACTAAACTTCAATAAGCAGCACTGTCCCTTCAAGAAACTTAATTTTCAGAAAATTTATTTACTCACCAAAGAAATCTACGACTCCTAAATCAGTAAACATCCTTTGCTTGCAATAACAAAAACTTGTAATGTCCATCATTTTTATATGAAACTTCCCCCCTTCCTGTATCACAGAATGTCCCACAGCAGCAAAAACCATGAGGCTCACTCACCCCAGCTTCAGTAGAGCTCACTCAACTCACCTCTGCATCAGACTACACATGCTATACCTGCCTGCTGCAAAGAAGGAAATTGCAAAGAAAACAAATCAACTTCCAGCCATCTGCTCTCAATAAAGATCTAATGCCAATCTTCCATGAGATGTTTCTTCACCTGACCTGACTGAATTCCCTCAGGGTAATTTTCTCCTGTCTAAATATCAGCTTGTTTCCAATGGAATGCTCTTTTTCTTTGCTGTCCCACCAGAAATATTCTGCTGAAAAGTGGGTCATCTTAAAACACCTTTTTGCTTTCAGTGCCAAGATAGCCATATGTCAGGGATAGATGAAGTGACTGCTATGACAGGTTTAGATTCTGCCTAGCCAGACTGCAAATTGCAGAGCCAGCCAGCTTCTGCAGTACACAAGTGTGCAGTTTTATGCACAAAAAGGTCCAGCAGAACCCAGTGACAGTTTTTGCAGCTGAAGTCTAACACCAATTACAGTGTATGCACTACCAAATATTGGGGATCACACATTTTTCAGAGACCTTTCAGACTAATCAAAGACTACCCTTGAATCTTCCCTCTTAATTTTATCAGCACAAGAATGTAGGAGACACACAGCAGCAAGGCTCCTCTTCACCACTGTTTGTAGGACAGGTATGCTTATCTACCACTTTGCATGTATGACTAAAGATTCAGGGGAGCAGTCAGCTATAAAATCCAATACACAGTAAATCAGGATTCAACCCTAGCCACTCAACAGTGAGGCCAGCAAGTACTCCATATAGATTTTTTCTCAGCTTTTGTAGCTCTCAGGCTTCTTCTGGCTATAAAATATTTTATTAGTTTATTTTGGATTAAGTATCTCTGTCCATTGGTTACTAATTCAGTGTTTTAGTAGGTGGTTTATGGTCACCAAAAGACAGAGTAGGGCCTACTGAGACACAAGCCATGCAAACACACAGACCCAGTCCCAACTTTGAAATCTGCTCTGGGCAGGTATCAAGCAAACACCACCAGAGGAGCAAATTCCAGAATTACTTTAACTCTTCAGTGTGGTATACAATGCATTTTAATGAATGAATCCTTTCAAAGAGCGACTAAAAACATGGCTGTTCTGTGCAGTAGACTACATGGCAGTTATGATAAGCACAAGACTGATACGACAGCAAAATAGTTTCACTCTGGGGGCTGCTCCTCTAGATTTTGTTGTTTTTATTGTCTTCCTCCTGCATGACTGTATGTGTACCAGCTCATTAGTACTTCTCTCAGCTTTCAGGATATCACACTTGAGACTCTTGGCTTTCTATCAGCATTGCAGTGAGCACTACTATGATTAATTTAAGTTTTGTCTCTTTCCCCTGCAAAGGAAGTGCAAGACTATAGTACCTTGTGAAGGTCGGAAGGTTCCGTGTCCTACACCTGCCCTAGTAGTGAATTCAGTGCATACAAGTGCCAAACAGGTTTCCTTGATCACATGTTGCCCAGTCTGAAACATGTTTACACCAAAGTCACTATTCAGAGGCAGACAGTATTCATTTTACTCACACCCCATCCATCCCCCCTTTTCCCATGCAACAAGGAGTGACAGAATGCAGCACTGTAGCTGTTCTTCTTTTGCTATTCAGTTTACTAGGCAATACATGGAGGATATTCCTCATGTCCTCTCAATCCCCACTGCTTCAGCCCTAGCATATAACCAAGATGGGATTTTACACACACAGACCCAACAGGATGTGTGAGAGTTCTCATGAGGCTCAGGGAGGTGCAGGATCATGAGTTTACCCCTTATCGTGATAAACTGCAGAACAAGAGAAACAATGTTTATTTGCCATAAAAATCTACTGATTCTTGATGTGATTTACAAGCAGATGTGTTTTTCTTTACTCAGTTTTCCCTGCCTCTTTCTATCTATCCTGCTGAAACACAGAGTGCAAATTTTTGAGACGTTATTGATCAACCTTTGAGAAGAAGTGATGACACTGTGCTAGGAATTTCAGATCTAGACTGAGAAAACAGGCTTTAAGCATAACCCTGTGTCAGACAAGCTCATGAATACTAAGCCTTGTGTTAACAGAAAGGATAAATCCTAGCCTTTGGGAGGTGGCATTCTCTGCTCTGGACTAGCAGAGAGCCTTGTCTGATGAGACATAAGGTAAGAATAGCAGTAAAATTCCTACAGTTGGCTGGGATGAACTGGAGCCCACCTGCTGCTATGTGTTGAATGGGTTTCAGTCCTCAAAGTTGCAAAGAAGGGGGGCATGAGTTGAAAGTTTTGCTGCCTGGAAGACCATGTCACTTCCTCCATTACGGCTGTTCTGCTTAACAATAGAACAGGATTCTATTTTGATGAAGTATGGCAAAAATACACTGGACTGACACAGAGGTTACCAAAATCAAACTCAGCCTTGGAGAGAAGCATGCCCTGGACAGAGTCCTCACATTAATGGCTACAATGTACCCAGTGGAATTACAACGTGGATTTAACAGAAAAATATCAGAGAAGAGCAATGGAGTCTTCTGCAAGCAAAACTGCCTAGAAAAGCAAGACATAGAAAAGCATGTGAAAGGAAGGACGTGTTTTACAGCATAAAGACAAGAACCAGGGCAACACTAGTGCAGCCAGTGCCCATGGAAGACAATCTCATCATACTGCCTCTGTAAAATGCTGACTGCACTCCCTGTTGCACTGGGAGCTAAACTTTTTTAACCAGGTTGTTATGAGCAAAAGCAAAGGGACAGTACATGCATGGAAATAGGGAAACACATCAACAGCAATATATTTCAATTTTCCCTCCAGGAGATGATATTAAGGAGGGGTTTTTATACACACATAGCAATCCTATAAAATCTCCACACACAGGTGGATTAAGACTGAATAGTAATTCTTATCATGTGGCCTTAAAGAAGCTATGTCAGGCTTTTACAGGGACAAAACATCTTATAGAAATGACACTGAAGTATAATACAATTTAAACAAGACTGCTGCTGCTGAGCCCTTAGGACCACAAGTAACCACCAGCTCTCATAATAATGGTAAGAATGTCTATAAAGTCCTGAGATCTAAAACCAACAGTAGTAATATTTACACTATTTATGCTTGTCTCCTGTATTTTGAGCATCTGGGGTCTACTGGAGAAAAGATATTTCACCTTCCTTCCTGTCAAAATCTGTCAGCCCTGAAAGCAGCAGTTTTAGGAAAAACACCAAGAATTCTGAGATTTCCAACTCAAGAAAAGACATTTGATAGCAAAATGAACAGGTCTTTTATTTGAGTGTGTCATAAAATCGGATGGCAAAAATAGAATCTCTGCTAAATTTTGTTGGTAGTTCCATCAACTAAGTAAATCAGCACTTGCTGCTAAAAGCCCACATGACAGGAAAAGAGGGCACAACCTAAAAGTAGCACAAATCCACAAGGAGATTAACTGAAACTGCACCAACATTCCCTTTTTGTTGCTGAAATAAAAGGTAAGCAACACAAAAAAATATTTAAGCTCAAACACAAAGATCTTTACTGCACCAAAGTTAGGAGTACAGGGTTCATTGTCTAGCCAACAGGGAGCAAGACTTGACACTTATTAGGACAGTTTCTCTTAGTAGAGAATATAGTAGAGTATATTTTTTGGCAAATATAATAGTTATTTAATAAGAATAACAGCAGAAGTAGTAAAAATGGGAAGAGCTTTTGCTCACTGCCACTGTTTGCCAAGTATAATTCAGTATTTTAACACAAGTGTTTGTCTGAAGTGTGCAGTCCTGTGCTAAAAGCGGTTGAGGGAGTACACCAGAGAAGCTCAGTGGGTTCTGACCATTATACTGTAATGCAAAGACATCAGTAACTATTTCTTCTGACAACTGCATTAGTACATTCTCCCATTAAAAACTAATGTTATCCCAGTTCACCCTAGATTAATTATCCCAAAACAACATTCCACCTTTCAGCAGTCACCAGCTCTGAAACACTGCATCAGATTCTGCCTTCAAAACACTCTTCTCAGGGTCTCCTGAATCAATGTGAGTACCTGACCTCTGTGCAAGTGAGCCAATACCACAGCTGTGCCTATCACTACTTGTTCAGCAATCACTTCACAGCATCACCAACAGTAGTTATTTTCTTACTGATAGCAACTGCTTACCTGGGTTTTATGGGTATTCACCAGAGAGGGTGCAGCAGCCACCATGGAGCTGCTGCGAGGCCTTGGCAAAGGGGTGATCTCAGGCTCGGGTGGCTTCTCTGGTTTTTCCTGCAGCATGTGCCTTAGCCTCTGCAGGTAGTACATCAGTGACCACTGTGTGCCCTCCTCGGACCAGTGTGGCTGCAGCAGGCAGCGCAGCACAGCCACATCGAAGTACGTCGCATAGCGAGACTTCTGACATGGTGGAATCACCAAGGACACCCTGCTCCAAAAAGCAGGAATAGAAATGTTAGTCATCAGATTCCTTAGGCCTTCTGAAGTACTCGGCTGTCTGCATAAAGAACTCTCTTTGGGACTAAGGTACCTAATTGAGGAAAGCTTTATTGAAAACACTTCACTGGATATTTAGCTTTCAGATCCCCAGAGGACTCCCGTTCATGGTGTTAAGTGTTCTCTTGGACAGGAGGCTTTTTAAACTTTGATCTGAAGATAAGCCTCCAGTACCTGTGCTAACTGAATAATTTGTCCAACAGGAAAAAGACAAGCTGCTGCCCTAGTACTAGTAATACATATTTAGGAATGGTTTACGTTTGCACATATCAGGCCTCACTTATGAAAAAGCAGGCAAGGCAGCTAAGTCAGTGAACCTTTTAAGATAATTAAATTGATTCCTATATAAATAAAAGTTACTATTATGGGCATTCTTTGCCAAGATGTTCTACAGAAAAGTACCCTTTTAAGACCTCACTATAATTTTCTCACCCTATTGATTAATGGATTTTAATATGGAATTTCCTAAGTATTGTAGAAATTAGTGCACACAAAATCAAGACATCTGTAGTGAGCTTCAAAAATGAGAATCTAGAAAGTCCAGATTTCAAAGACAACTTTATGTCATTCATAGCCATTCTTTTTGCAATAAAATGCCTCAAACCTTTTATTCCTAATCTTTTATAGCACTTTTGTCCCAGCAGAGTACAAGTGGCCTGAGCTACCCTCTGGACAGTCACTAGCTGTCAGGAGACAATCTGTCAGAAAAGAAGCAAGTGAAAGGGAGTCACAGCAATGAGATCACATGGTAAGAGAAGGTATGAAATCCTGGGGGTGGGGCAGCAACTCTGGAATTTATTTTTATTTTTGTTTGTCTGCTGAATACACATTTTCAATGTTTCCACTCCACATTAGAAACACACCTCTGTGACCTGCTTATTTCTGGGATTTTGAGATTCTATAAAAATTAAGAGTACTTTCATGCACTATATTCTCAGGCATTTGAGAATCATCACAGGAACATCAGGTTGGTGTTCTGTTTTTTGTTAAAAGCCATTTTTATTATCAACTCTGCAAAAGAGCATGCAAACACTGTGGACAGGTCATCCCCATCTCCAGCTAGGTACCACCACATTCTGAACAGATGAGTCCAAGGCCACAGTCCAGAAAAGCCTTAGGGAACAGCAGCAATAGTGACCAATAGTGGGACCTCTGAGTGCTGAAGTGCATGTGTTGCTGGATCTCTGCCCTGTGCCTCCAAGACAGGTATGGAACTGATGCCTTAGGTTCTAGTTATTATATTTTTTTTAGACTCCGTGCTGTTTTGGTGGGTACTTTCAGGTTTCATATTAAGTGCTACTAAGCTCTCTTTGTGGTGTAGACAGACAAAATAATTCCTTCTCTAGTTTGATACCAAGGACAACTTTCAGGCCCAAGAATGAAAACAACAGTGAAGTGAGAAGAAAAAACAAGGAGGATGGAGCTTCATAACCTGAAGCTATGTTTGGACAATTGATTCTAATAGGCTAATGGACCAAAGATTATAAAAGTGTGAGACCTCATGACGTGGGTGTCCATTTTGTGACCACTTTAGGGTGCATCTTAAGTGTGGTCTGTCTGGACTCTTGCATAGCCCAAGAGTACCCATTGAGACCTTTTAATAAATGTCTACTTTATCCTTTTGCCCTGTCTAGTCTCTGTTCCAGGTCAGCCTCTAGAAGGCATCAGAACTTGCAAAGGAGAAAGAAGCATGCACTGAACACTGACACCAACTGGAATCACATGAACCCTGCTTCATCTTACATGCATGGAAATGGGGAGCAGGTGTCAAGGCTGGGCTTGGATCAACACATGGATCTAGAGCTCAAACTTGTAGGAGCTGGTTTGCTGCCAGCCCCACAAGCCAATGCTGGAGGCACTTGGCGGCTGTAGACCAGCCTGTGTCAGCATATGCCACGCTAAACAAAATACACAGATTCAAAGTTTCTCCCCTAGTGCTGTATTCCAGGTAAAAAGGCTGCAAGTTTGACAACTTTGAAATGAGCTGTTACAAAAAACTGAAAAACTGAATTAGGAGAGAAAACAATATGAAATGGGAATACGCTGTAACATTTTCCCCACATGAAGTGTGATTTGATCAAAGTTTGGGTTGTGTCACATAGACTTAGCCTACAAAAACACAGCAGTATACTCAAAGTATACCAGCAAAGGAAATAAAACCTGTCATCCCAGTAGCAATTGTGAAAAGTGATGCATTGCTCCCTGGTCTCTGCAAGACCTCATAGGCTAAACAGTCTTTCGTGCTCCTCTATCTATGGCACAGGCAAGCTGAGGCATGACACAGGTTGGAGCAGGGCATGTTCTCCTTATGAAATATTTGTAACTAAAGTCCTTCCTGCAAAGTCTATTTCCCAGGCAGCCTGTTCAATGTAGCAGCTGGATAAAGGGCTGTGGTTTATTTGCTGCAGGATTAAACTGTATCATCTCTATATGGAGAATTACACTGAGTGGAGGAGTGACACTTAGCTAGGATCAGAACAAGCCATTTGTTTAAACAGTTTCTGAAGAAGTAGAAATTAAACTCTAGTTCATTTAGAGGAAAATCTAGTGCTTGAATAATCAGGTTGTGGTAGCCTATGACTGCAGAGAAAGTGGAAATGCAGCCTTCCTTCAACGCCTGGCCAAGGACAAAGGAATACTTTGGCTATTGGTAAGCAGAGTAAACAACATTTGTTCCACAGTTATCAGTTGCTTGGCAACCAAAGCTCCCTGTACAGTTATAACTCATCAATGAGTTCTGCAAATAAGGAGGCATAATGATGCTCTCTTCAAAGCCTGTCTGAAGCTTCATCCCCATGGCAACCACCAGATCCATGGTGACAAATTGATCACCTGATTCTGTTTTCTTAAAAGGCTGCTTATTTTTTTTTACAGCTGTGCACTCTCTGAGCAGTAGTGTTCACACACAGAAAGGCAGCTCTGTCCCCACCTTTAGTTTTACTGGCTCACATTAATATAAATTAAATACAGATCCAGAACTGACAACAGGCTTGATAAAAAATCCCAAGGGAAGCTTCCTAATGGGATGAGAGCTTTAACAAATAGCTTTTTTCTTTGCATCAGTGAAAGGATGCCCTGAACTCCCATTTGAGAGATCACAGCTGTTTCTAGCTGATATCCAGAAAAATCACTCCATCCTATACTTCTGTCACTGTAATGAAGCCATTTCTTAAAACTGCAGTGTTTTGGATATGACATTTCTCAAAAGAGATAAGCAACCAGGACCAGAGTTTTCAGGTGTTTAAATGACACTCCTAAATCCATAGAGACTTAAAATTATAGCACTCCCTCTCCAAAATCTCTGAAAACAGTCATCAGCTTGATTTATTTTATGGCACTACTGAGTGTCCAGCACTACTGAAAATCTAATTCTACCTTTATGTGCCCAAATCTAGATGAATTTATTAGTGCCAAGTGGGAAACCACAGCCTGAGCACTGCAGGACAAGCTGGAAGCATGTTTGCATAGCTGAGTCTTTCTTTGTTAGTCTGTTCCTTTGGGTCAGTAGTCTAAAGCCAGCTATGCAGCAGGATGCAAAGGAGGCATAATGAAGGCAATGGAGAGAGGCTTGCAAAAGTTCTTTGCTAGGGGGAAAGAAAATCTTATCAGAAGGAAGCCAGATAATACACCAGTTGCCTGAAGCTGAATCTAGCCTAGAAAGGGTGAACCTGAAGGTTATTTTCTGAGACTTTAATTACAAGAAACCAACATTCCAGAAAAGACCTAAGAAACTGTCCCAACAAGCCAGCTAGAGATTTCTCCAAGGGCAGCAGCATTGAGTAACAAGTGCTGCCATCTTTTTCATCACCCAGAACTGAGATTTGTTGAATTAAGAATTTGATACAAACATGCAGCACCCTCAGCATGTCCAGACAAAAGTGGATTCAAATTGTGTGCCCTCCACTGCTGAATCACATAAGCCCAAGTTTCTCCTGGAAGGTCTTTGTACCTGGGATGTGCAGTACTTCTCTCCTGGGAGGTTTGGGAGGATACACTTCCATCCAAGGAATTTCCAGGATGACATGCTGAAACAGAAGCCTTTGGAGGCACAGGATCTGGCTGTGTTGTCTCACAGACCACCTGCAGTCCCTTTGGGCAAAAAGAAAATAGGTTCATAAACATATTTATCTCTGTCATGTTAGTTTATAACTGCAATTTGAGCTTAGACATGACACCATAATACCATGGAAAAACTGATCAAGCCTAGTGCTTCTTAATGCAAGGCATTGTACAGGCAAGGTATATTGTACATTGTACAGGTCTCTTGCTCAGGAGAATGATTTGGGATGGAAGGGACCTTAAAATAAAGCTCCAACCCTCCTACCATACACAAGATCAGGCTTCCATCCTATAAGACAGGATGAGGCCAAGGAGATCAAGGTAGATATATCCCATACCCTTTGGTTCCACTGCAAACAAGTTTGGGAGCCTTAGCTGTGAAAAGCTGTGGATAACTAATTTCTGGAGATGGACTACTTCAGGGTGGTAACTGCAAGTTCTCTTTCAATATTTATTCCTCAACACCTTATTCAAGCTTGTCAAATCTTAGCATAGAATTTACCTCAGTACATCCACTGTCCAGGTTAGGGGATTCACAAGTCACGTTCTGATTATTGGTGGGAGAGCTTCTCTTAGCTGAGAAAAGAAGGATATTTCAGGAAATGCTTTCTACACTATAATGTACCTATTATAAAGTATCATAATGAAAGGATAAACCAGAAAACAAAACCAGCATCCATCTGCTGCAAACCTCCTAGGCACTAGTCACAACCATAAAAAGAAGATATGACTGGGTTAGTTTTTTTCAGTTCTTTTCATTGTGTTGTCAACAACAATGTCAACTGAAAAATCTCTATTTCTTTAAAATTAAATTTGAATATAAATTTCATCCTAAAACCATTTGCCATCAATTGTCTTTTCCTGTGCAGAGTAGTGCCTTTTATTTTGGAGTTCTTCATCCTATTTTTATATATATTCAGGTCCTTTTCTAGGTTACATCAGTCAAAGTGTATTGTGATTTCCAATTTTCCAAATGCCTTCAGCACAGGAAATACATGGATGTCACAGAGAAAGTTTGATCTGTAATACTGTAGCAGACCAAGGATATCAGACAGACTAGAATGAAGTCTTGAAATCCTGTTGAAAGCTGTGCAGATTTGACTTTGGATCAGACTGACTGCAAAACAAATACTGCAAAGCTTCTTCATTAGATTTTTTTTTAATTTGATGTTTGAAGGAAAATTTAAGTAAATTTGACTTTCCTTTTTTCCCAGTTTGAGAAAATGCTAAGATAGCAGCATCTTCCTAGACATAAAAGACCCCATTCCAATTAGTACTTCTGTCCTGCTGAAAAAAAATTTCAAAACATAATGGAGCATTTTCCTTCCAGACTTTACTTCTGAAAATATTTTTAGGGATTTTCTGACCACACAGACTTATAGAAAAAAATCCAATAGTCAAAGAAAACTTAGGACTAATTTCTTTTTTTAGTTTCAGGGCTGAAATACTATATTTTAATTTTGGAAATTGAAGCAGAGGGATGAAGAGCAAGATGTAAAAGACTGTTCTACATCATTTGGAAGATCTGAATCTTTTTAATTCTGGACTGTTCCAGTAGGTCTACAAAGTCTTCAGAACAAAATATGACATCCAAAATTAACCAAAATGTTATCAGAAAAATCTAATTTAGGGAATTACATTTTCACTATGGTGAAAATTACAATTCCATGCTTTTGTGAACTAGAAGCAATACTACAGAATTATGCCCTGCTCACTTTCAATTCACGACCTTGCAGGAATTATAAAAAGACTGTTGTCTAAAACATAATAGTAGAAGTTTTTTTAGGACTAGGCCAGACAAAGAGACTTGGAAGCCAAAGCCTTGGAAGCCTAAGTACCCAACTCCCATCTCACTATGGCTGATGCACAAAGGGAAAGCAACCCTTTCCAGTGTCCAAAAGTGAATTTATAACCTCAGCCTTCACTGGACTCTCTTGAAACTACGTTCGCTAATTTCACAACATGCTGGAAAACAAATTTTAGATAGCAGAAGAACCACCTGTGTGCTCCTCACTGTTCATTTTTCTCCAGTGCCAGTTTGGGAAAGATTTCCTCACTCATGTCAGGCTGCTGTGAAATACTTACCAACTAAGGAAGATAAGGCTAACAGAAATTATATGAGGCTGACAGAAATAATAATTGCTAAAAAGTTATTAATTTGCTATTTGTGATGGTTCTCCCATCTCCTATTTAATTATTATGCAAATGTCAATTGACTCTGAGGGGAAACAAAGTGCTCTAAGATACGACTATTTCCTGCAGGAAATATATCAACATATTCCTTCATATACAATGGCTACTGAATGTAAGGGCAGCCTCAGGCAAACAGAGGGAAAGGTATCCCAGATCTCAGCCTCGGGCAAACAGAGGGAAAGGTATCCCAGATCTCAGGAGCTGCATTACCATAACAGAGTTACAGACCTGTAACGATGTTCCTGATGGGTTTTACAAGAGCATTGAAGGCAGAAACTTCAGGCTGCCTGTGTTCCCACATGGGCTGCCAAATAACAAGGCCACTAGCCAACCGGAATGTCAGGTCAGACTCCTAAAAAGAAAAACATATTGTTGTTTCCAGTCTGTGAAGACTGTCATTTCTCTGATGCACAGATCTTAGAAGAAAAAAGTGCAGTTGTCCAGTCAGTATATGCTAACTCGAGGGATACTGACAATACTCAGCAGGCTCTGTACATGTCAACTACAGCTAGTAAAAAATCACAGGGAAATTTCCGCCCCAAAATATACAAAGGATTTTTTTCAAATGAAATTTCTCTTCTAGTCAATGAACCCTGTTTTCCTAGGACATGAAGCTGTAATAGAAAAGGCCATTCCTGTCACAAAGTATCTCTTTTAATTACACATAACCACTTAATGTTTAGTATTCGAGCTCAACTTCAGGATTTACACTCTAAGACTTGAATTTCTTCCCCAAAACCACTACAACTAAATATAAAAGCATTACTTAGAAACTGAGGAAACATGTAACAGATTACTATGAATTAGTGGTATACATTACTGTTGTTACCATTACCATTGTTAGTACCTGAACTCTGTCAAATACATAGAGACACAGGTACTACTTACACTTGTGCTATTGCTGTTTTACATATGCAATATTAATTAGTACACAAATAAATCTTAGCAGGATCAAGGTGCACCTATGCACTTACTTGACCTAATGTCAGATCCACATTAGGAGACATAAATGTTAGTATAGCCCCAGCTATCCCCATATGGCAAACAAACATGGAAATAGCAGTTTTGGTGGTATAATTTAATTATAGGTGCAGTCTGCTATTTAGACAGCCCCAGTTGCCTTGGCAGTTGGAATGGATGATGCAGACAGAGCTAAAGGAATGGCAGGAACTGACTGCTTGTAGCACTCCAGCCCTTCTATTCCCTACCCTCTGTTAGTGCTCTCTTATCATTATCAACCCACAAGCTGGCTTAAATTAAGCTTGGTTTTAATTACTGTTTTTACTAATAGCAACTTGCAAGGCTTTTAGACCTGGTAGCAGTGATGTTGTGTTTTCACTTTGCACTGCTAGCTAGTGGTGACGTGCCAGTACTTCTACCTACAGCTATGCAGTTAAAGAATTACATGCATCCCCCAAAGCCTGATTTAAAAACATTTTGCTGAAGACACAAATCCTCCCAGAAGTTAGGAATTCAATAGTTTAAGTCTGTCTATGCAAACATGTGTCATCTTCCTTGAGCCTGTGCATTACTTTGGCTATCTGATCAGGTAGTATTCTTCCCCTGAGACTTACAAGACACAGAGAAGACAAAGCTCACTTAGTGAGCCATTTACATGCCTCATTTAACTCCTTTCCTGCACTTCATTTTGATGACAGAAATGTGCATGTTCTAATTGGCTTTTCAATCACCACAATATTCCAGAGATCTCAGAGATTTTCAAGGTAAACTTGAGATACTCTTATTAATCCCATCTTGAAAACAACATGCAAGAAAGATTAATATAAAAGATTGGAACTCCAATTTCTAATTGCCAAGGTCTACCCGCAATTTCATTGCATTTATTCAAATGGCAGCCTGCATTTTTGTGTGTAGCAGTGGAAAGAATTCAGTATTTCTTCCTGTCCTGTCCCAGTAGCCTACAGAGAACTAGTAAACAAGTAGGAAAAATTTGGGCTAAATAAATTAAACACTACTGTACAAGAACTCAGTAGCAGAAGTAGAGAAAGAATCTAGTTCTCCAGTCTTGCTTTTATGTGCCTTAATCAAAAGATTATCCTTTATCTCCTGTACTTCCTACATTCTTCAACTTTTGCAGCACAGAGGGCAGGATTAGAACAGATAGCCCCATCACTACATGACTTTGCAGTCCTTTTTTCAAGGACCTACTCTTTTTTGAGGCCAAGCTGGAAATATAAAGGCTAAATGGCAGCCTCCCGGAGGCAGGAGTCAGAGCATGAAGAAAATGTCTTTTCATCACATCACTCTGCAAAGCTGATGCATTCAGCATAAAATTAACAGAGGAATGCCAGTAGACAAGAGGCCTGCAGCTGGCTTCACACTTCGGAACAAAGGAATGCACCATTGCCTTTGCCACTGCCATGCTTACAACACTAGTAATTAGCATCAAGATGATTAGTCATGACAACAACAAATCCCAGTGGCAGCCCCATGGTGGAATCCCTGAAAATCTAGCAAGTCTCTTCTGAGCAATGGTTGAGAATCACTGGAGCAAGTTAAAGCTCATATCCTTTCTGCAGTTTTCAGGATCCCAAAGACTTCACAAGGGGCCACAGATCTTTGCCATTCCCAAAGGCTAAAAAGGGCTCACTTTGTATTTTTTTGTCTTTGTGCCTGCCTGATGCTGTGGTGATTGTTCATGTCACTGGAAGGATTTCTTCCCAATGGCATCAGTATTCTGCCATTGATAAAGTATTTCCAGTGGCATCCCAGTGTGCAGTGTAAGCTGAATTAAACAACACTCACAAAACAATCACAATAGCAATCACAGAATCATTCCTTTCCTGCTCAGAGCTGTCTCCACACAAGAACCCCATCAGTGTATCACTTACTCTAATCCTGTGGACAAGGGGAGCAAAGAGGAACACAAATAGCTCTACTGTGGCCATGGAATTCTGGAAGAACTTCCTTCTGTTATTCTCCTCCTCATCAGTCATGGCACTGGGCCGGGGATGTCCTGGTGGTGATCCTTGGTTTTCAGCCTGGTGGATAAAGGCACTACTGCTCCCTCCCCAGCTAGAGCCTCTGTCTCCTCCAAATCGGTCATTGCTGCAGTCCTGAGGAGCCTCCAGCAGCATCCAGTGAAGAGTGTGAAGAAGCTTTGTTTCAGCTACTCCAAGTTTATCCTGATGTCCTGTATGGAAAAATGCATCACAGTATCTCACAGGGTTTCCATTAATGATACCGTTGAGACTGTTTCAGAGTTGCACTGGAGGCTGGACATCCAAGTCCCAGATAAGCATTTGAAAATTAAAATTCTACAATTAAAAGCCCAGCATTCTGTCTCATTGTATTTGAAACCTCCTAAATCAGAAGCCTCCATTTATTACCCAGCATTTGGAGTTCAGTCTTTGCAATGTCAGCTGCAGGGCATGGACAGCAGCATGGACAGAAAGTGGTCCCAAAAGAAACTAACTCAACAGTCTTGTCTGTTTGACTTTGTTGAATAAGACAAAATGCCAGTGAGCACTGCACAAGCTGTGCTCAAGTTGTGTCTTGTTAATGTTCCCTACTGGCATGTCTCAGGAAGCAAACTCCTGCTGAAATCACTGCTGAAATCAGTACAAAAGTAAGTAAAGTAAGTTGGATTTGGATCTGCCTCTCTGTTGTCTGATTGACTATCTGCTGAGAGTCACATGCATTTGTCTAAATAAAAAGAAAAAAAAGGAAGAAAACCCCCAAAATACCAATGATATTAAGATTACCTATTACAACTGATTACTACATCATGCCTTGAAACAAATACATATTCCTTCAAGGAATCCATACCTTCTGAGTGCTAAAGTAAGTTCTATTGCTAGGAAATAACTAGCAAAATGTTATTGAACTACTCTGACTCTTTAGCTTATCAGACCACTAACTTCACTGGGGAAAATTTCATAGGTTTCTCTTTCTCTAAATGAGAAAGACAATCATCAAGAAAGACAATCCCTAGAAAAAACTAATTAGAATTCTAAGGATTTAGAATTCGTTGGCACCCTGAGGAGCAATCAATCATATTTTAATTGATAGCTTCACTAATGGAAAAGCAGCTCACATGAGCACTAACCTAGCTTATTCCGGTTGGAGAGCAATGTTGCAGTGCAGTGCAGCACATGAGGGAGCGCAGCTTGGACAAGTTCCCAGCGAGAAATGCTCTGGATGGCTTCAGAGAGAGCTGGAGACAGGCCATGCAGCTTGTTTTCTACTAAAACTCTTTCAAAAGACTAAAAGGAAGAACAAAGAAAAAAAGACGTTGTGTCTATTTCTGCACATTCCTTCCAGTACATGAACATCCTCTTTTTAAAACCCCTCATCTCCAATTGTATAACTGAAGCAAATTTTATAATATTTGTTCTGAAGAATACAGACTGTAACTAAAGTTCACCAGACATATGGACATACTTGATTAAGAAATGAATGGACCACACAATATATTTTCTGCAATATAAGAGAATAATTGAAGCAAGTATCATCTGTATATTAGTAAGCGCTGACACCAAGCCAAACTTGCAGCTGTGCTGGGTAAAACCAGTAATCCTGACTTAGAGATGTGCTGGGCATGCCAGTAATCCTGTTAGAAGTCACAGGAGCTAGGAAGGCCTGTATTTGTGGAGCTGAGTGCTGGATATTCTTAAACACATATGCTCTTTCAGTTTAGTGTAACATAAAGAGCAAACCACTGAAGGTATATGGGCCTTAGGAAATGTTTTCACACCCTGTCACAAAAAATTATCAGTGTACAAAATTTGTTGTCAAGCTATGATGTAATAGTTTTGTGAACACTTACAGAGCTGATGGCTGTAGCAAGTTCATTATTTCCACCTCAAGCAACACAAAATAAGCCTATCTGCTGCTGAAATCCCTAAGGAAACTCCTTATTGTTAGTTGCTCCAAGCGTTTCAATAAATTGTTGTTCTAATCAGATACAAACACCTCATTATAGGTCACAAGTGCAGTTATATTCCTTCACTGAAGTACCTACAGCAAAGATAATGACAATGTCTGTCCTTGCCATAAACCAGTTTAATCTCATGGCCAACTATTTGCTCACAAGCTGTTTCACCAATTTTATCAAGCTCTGGGCAAACAAGGAACTGTTGCCCAAAAGATGCTTCAAAAACCCTCACTCCAGATTCGTAAAGCTTATCGAACTGATGCCTTCTGGAGGCTGAGCTGGAACAGAGACTAGAGCAGAAGGATTAAGTAGGGATTTATTAAAAGGCCTCAATGGGCACACCTGGGCAGCATAAGAGCCCAGCTGGGCTACACCCAAGGTGCACCCCAAAATAGGCACAAAATGGATGACCAATGAGGTCTCACACCTCATTAGCATATTGAAGTTAATTGTCCAATTATAGCTTCAGGTTATGAATCTCCATCCTCCTTGTTTTTTCTTCTCACTTCACCCTTTTTTTTTGTTCCTGGGCCTGAAAGTTGTATTGGTTGTCCTTGGTCCCATGTTAGAAAAGGAATTATTTTGTCTACCTAGTCTGTGAAGAGAGCTTAGCAACACTTAATAGGAAACCCAGGACTAGACACTAAAACAGCACAGAACCTGAAAAATATATAAGCCAACACCTAAGGCACAATTTCCCCCGCAGTCATATCAATTTTTTTCCTGTAAAATTGAGGGGGTGGTAATAAGAATAGACTTAGTTACGAAGCAGAAGAGCAAAACGAGCATGTCAAAACATGCTCTCCTGAATGAGCAACCACTCCCAAGCATGGCATGCTAACCTGTGGTAACAGGCACTCTCCTGCCTGTCCCAGCAGCTGGCCACATTTGTTCTCTCAGTTTGTGGCCCTGTTTGCTGGTGCAGGCAGACATGAGCTCCTCGACCAAGAGGCTGGCTGTCCTGATGTAAGCACAGTGCCTCACCATTGTAGTTTTACAGTGCCCAGTTCTGCTCTGGCCAGCACAGAGGCACAGAAACACACATCTATCCATTAGAAAGGACTAAGACTATGCCAACAGTCTGAATCCTGAAATGCTGACAGTAACCATCAGAGCTGCCAACAAACAGCCATGCGCAGAAGGGCACATTGCCCACCTGCTAGAAACACCAGGTTGCAGTCAGAAAACATAATACACTTTCCGTATGGACCAGTGGCTGAAATTGGAAGGCATTTGCTGTAATACATGGAAAAAACACTGGTTTCCTGAGGATTAGTCAAAAATAATGTGCCATGGATCATGTTATCAACAGTATGTGTTTCTTAGCACCAGGAATGGATAACCAGTCTACCAGGGAAGGGATGCTTCACCCTTACAGTGATCTGCTGGGGCCCACAGCATCTGAAATAAAACAGTCTCTTGCCATTCAATCCTATCAGTTCAGGAATGGGGGCAAAATGAAGGAATACTGATGCTCTGAAAGCCTGGACAGGACAGGGAGCCCATTGTAAGGGCTGGCTATTCTGTTCCAGCCAGGATTCACAGTAGGACAGAGAGTGCACTAGCATAAAGACAAGAGGTTTAGAGTAAGTATCCCAGTCAAGGGATTATTACATAACAAAAGGGGGGAGCAAAGCAGCAAAGTAGCCCCAGAAGAAAAACAAGAGGTGCATTGTTACAAACACCATGAAGTTTGAAAGACCCCAGTGAAAAACATGAGGTTTTATTTATTTTTATCAAAAGAGGACAGGAACCACTCCTTAGTCATTGCTCCAGCCACACCTATTTCCACTCATCCATCAGCTCTGGGGCTCACTGAATCCTTCATTCAACCAAGCCAAGCCTCTACACAAGCCAAAAGGAGGGTCAGAGGTAAGTAGTTCCTACCCATGTTGGTGAGCTGGATTAGCTCACTGAAAGGCTTGCCAAGCACCAGTGCTTGAATTGAATTATCTCACCTCCATCACAAAAGCCAAACCATAAGCTCATGCTTTAGTAAGAGTTGACAAAGCTGTTCAGTTTGCAGGGCAAGGGGAGAAAAAAAAAATCACTGGAACACCAACCCTACTCTGAAGTGTGACAGAAGACACCTTACTGCTCCCTGGCTTTCTATTCAAGATCCCATTCCTGGGTACTTCAATGGCATCAGGGAGAAAGTTCCCCAGCAATTGCTTTCTGCAAGTTCTGACCCACAATCTGCATGCTTCAGAAAGTCAGAAGGCAGCTAAGGAGTTTGCAATTATATCTTTAGATTAAGCTTGTATTTATCACAACGTTTTGGGCTGCTGAGCCCTTGTGAAAATTTCTTTGTGAAGAAAGGCACATAAGGAACAGATTCTTCTGTTCTTTCCAGACCTGAGCAGAAAGCTAAATATTTCTGTACTACAATGAAAGATTAGCTTCTGGAACAGCTTATGTGATCACAAGCATCTGAGACAGAAGTACGGTATGTTCCAGAAAAATGCAAGCACAAAAGCTGCTGTACAGAAACCACTGACTGTCCATGCCTGCTACAGGCACTGCCCAGTACAAAACTGCAGCTGTGAATGTACTTTCAGCACACCAACTAACTGGCACTAAGCTCCTCCCTGATAACTGTCACCAGCAAACAAAGAGGAACATGGACAAGTGGAATTTGCCTGGAATTCTCCATAAAGGTGCAGCTTCTATCTATACCAGACACTCAAGAAGCAAGGTCCTGCATTGCTCCTCGAGAGCCTCCTTTTCAGAGGCTCCTTCCTCTTCCTCTTCCAGGAGCTACTATAGGGAATATACAGACACTGGGGCAGAAGACCTAATTTTCACCCAACATGAACTAAGCCACTGCTGCTACAGCTGAGAGGAGCTCCATGCTTAAATAAGAAGGCTGAATGAGAATGTCTGAATAAGCTCCCTGTGAGTGAGTCAGAAGACAGATACTGTCATGCTATGGGTATGTCTAGAGCCACAGCCTCAGGGCTCAGGGCTGCAGCTTGGCTAAGAAAACCACTACCTTCCTACAGCAGGCTTGTTCATGCCCACAACACTCCCCACACACCAAAGGCAGATAAAGAACATCTGCCAAGGGGACAGTGAGGGAAGTTAGTGCCTTGGCTGGAGGACAGTCCCTTTCAGCAGTACTCTGTGTGTGTGTTCAGCTCCCTCAGGACCACTTACAAAAGCATTTTTCCTCTTAGCCTAGTGGTGACAGCTGTTTTCACAGGAAGTGGTGGCCAGCCTTGTCTGGCTGCCTTCCCACTGCTGCTGTTTTCCTTTTACCTTCATCTCCACCAAGAACCATAGGCACTGCCAAATACCTTGTGACCAGGATCTGTCACAGTCTGCTCTGTCCTGTACTTCTTGTCTAGGCATCTTCAGGCTTTCTGTTCCCATTTCAGCAGCATTCTGTCTGGGCTTTGCCACGGTTTCCTAAACAGCCTTGCTTGAGTTGCATGAACTTCCCCTGCTCTAAGCCCAGAGAAGCTGTACCTGCAGTGAATTGCATAAGGCAGGAAGAGGTCAGCCAGGGGTTCACAGAGAGTGCCCAGAGGTTCACAGAGGTTTGCCAGGAGTTCCCAGGGATTACCTTGGGAAGCTCAGCACCTCCTACATCCTCTTAGGAGTGACAGGGAGTATCCCTACAGGATTATCCAGTGCTTAGCCCAGTGCAGGTACAGAAGGACAGAGAAATGTTTAGTGCTTCTCGAGCTTGACTTGTGTCCTTGGAGGGGACCTTAATGCCCTGTCCTTCCAAATCTCAGCCTGCATCATGGAGGAAACCTGAGACCACTGCTGAAGTCACTTCAGACTGACTGGAAAGAGCCTGAAGTGCAGGCAGAAAATACTGTCAGTCTCGGGCAGGCTCACAGAGCAAGGAAGAGTTCCTGGAAAGATCTAGAAACCTAGGAGTTCATAGCACGAGGGATGATAAGACTCCAGTTTACTGAAAATAGCAATAGTATAAGCATTCACAAGTAATGAGACACAGATGCCAAACACTTTACTTACAGAAATTCAGTCTTCTGCAGCCATGTCCACTGGCTGGGTAAAATAAAGGTGGCTTCTTTCTGAACTTTGTTCCATAGCTATACTTTAATTATCCATAATAACAAAACATGTAATTACATTTTCAAAAAACCCACAAAAAACAAAAACAAACCCAAAACCAAAACCAAAACCAACCAACCAAACAAAAAAACCCCACCCCAACCTCCCCCAAAAAGAAACAGTAAAGAGGGAAACTTTGAATTTTCAGGATCCTCCAGAAAGCATTTGAGTTCTTCCATGGCAAATGCAAACCAGAGCAGAAGAATTTAAGCGTATCTTTGAATTCTTTACCATCACCCAAAAAAATGCATTAGCTTTGTACAGCACCCACATGCTTTCCTGTGAGGTCATTTACAGCTTTTAACCATGCACATTAGGAATGGCCTCATGTCAAGGCAGAACAGCTTTAGAATGGGGAGGAGGAAGAACATTAAATCTATACTGAGCCACCAACATATTTAGATGTAAGACAATGTACGAGGGAGGATATTTACCTTCAGCTTAAAGGCTGTTATTCATAGACCAATTGAAGTGTGATGGCTCAGGTAAAGAGAACAGTGCCATAAGAGGGCCAGTTTTTTCCTCAAGTATTATGGTTATAAAGCAAAGCTCAAAGAAGCAATGCAATATGCTCTTGCACAGCAGATGCTGTACTCACTGAATCTCAGACTCCAACATCTACTCCCTCAATGCACAACATGCAGCAAATTCTACTGCAGCAAGTTTAGAGCCAAGAATAACAATAGAATACTGCACAGTGTTGTGTCATATGCATTGCCAGACAGTTAATAGCCTACAGGTATGCCTGCAACAATTCTGGCTATAGAATTAAAAAAGGATAGATCATGTAACAGGTGCACAGTATTTTTAGACACATTATATACAGGGGTGTTAGATAGTGAGCAGGTTTCAGGAGGTAAGTCAAGTTCCAGAAACCCTGTCTCACCCATGCACGCTGCACTCTGCTGCCTCACTGGGTAATACAGAACGTGTTGGTGTGAGCAGACATTCCTGTGCACCAGTAAGTAAAAAAAAGAGATGAAGCAGAAGGCAGCAAATGTGTCAGTTCAGGCTGTAAGCCACAAATTCCTCAAAACTAAGTTCCACTTTTTGAAAATTTTTTTACTGTAATTTAATGATTATGTTAAGACCTGGAGAAGAATCAATTTCTTCATCCAAGAAGTGGAAATTTATTGGCTCTTTATTATGAAATGCCTTTTTTTCAGAGCTCCCTTGGCTGAAACATGTGATTTATGTTATCTCGCAGTTTAGGGGGTATTTGGGTGTAGTTTGTTTTTTATACTTAATAAATTCTGGTATGTGCTCAGAGAAGAAAGATGCTTTAAAATGAACCTCAGGGACCTGATGCCAACAGCACAGCAGGAAGCAGAGGAAGTTACAGGCAGATAGGTACATCTTAGAGAAAAGGCACAGAGAAGGAAGCTCTGTCCCTCTACCCAACAGTAACAGATATGAGCCCACAGATGAAGCCACAGCCTCACATCAGAGGTGCTCCAAGGCACAGCTCCTGCACACTGCCGAGGCTCCTGGTGAAGGACAACAAGCTCCATTTTCCAGCCTCTCAACAGCCAGACACTGTCAGTGGGCATTAACTGGTGAGGATGCTTTTTGCTGCATATACTAGAATTGAACATTTTACTCACCAACACACTAAGCCACACAACGCCTCTATCTCTATTTGGTATCTAGCAAAAAGCCTGAAAAATTTATGGATTTCTTAGAAGAAAATGACTCAGCAACAGATAAAGCTTCTCCGGCATAATGCCTTGTGAGAAGGAAGCCAGAAAATTGCTGCAGAGTGACCTAAGAACTTTAAACTATTAAGATACATGTCCAGACCAAATTTTTCCACTCTGTCAAGTTTGGCTGCAGCTGACTAATGTACTTTAAGTAATCTAAAGACCAGCAACCATTCAAGGAATTCTGAAATTCTCTAGAAACCCATCTTATTTGAACTTGCTTCATGTCTTCTATTTTTCCTCTATTTTGGCAGTAATTTGAGGCTTTATTTGAAATACATTTAGGAATTATTTGTGTCTGCATAATAGCCTTTCCTTAATCATTCTGATAAGATATGCTCCCTCTAATTTCCAGCAGAAGTGCTTCCCATGTTGCACAATGGTAAAATTATTGTTCAAAGCCTGTATTGTTTAGATTTTCCATATTATAAGCTTGAAAAACCTTCAGCAATCACAAACTGAAATTACATCAATCTCATGCAAAAACACATCCACACAGGATGAACTGCAAGGTTAGACCCAGACTGTCACAGCTCAGTTTGTCTATGTCATTATTTATTTACTTACTACATCCTTACTAATTAATTACTTACTACTAATATCCAACTCTTTTTGTTGTTAAGATGGATATAACATGCAAATTCTCTGCATGGGAACAATTTCAAATCCTTCATGTGATAAAAGGACAAAATGAAGCTGGATGGACTGAATTCACTTCTGGTATAAGCTGAGAAGCTTGCTGATCAGCCACTCTGGTCAGATTGATTTGCACGAAAAGTTCTTAGTTCTTAGTTAGTTACTAAGAAGTGTTGAAAAAGAGACACACGTACATACCACACAGGAAGCTTCATACTGTTTCCCCAGTTTAGGTCTTAAAAATGCACTGAAAGAAAGGAGAAGCAGCATTAGAGACCCAGTACATCAATGTGTATTTTTCTAAGCTATTTTTAGGATTCTTCTCAAGTCAGAAGGTTGTCAAAAGGCTGAGAAACTCAGTATAAAGGAAGATATAAGCCAAAACTATGTTCAGATACCTGTTGATGACATCTGATAAATGCTGTTATCTTTTCCAGAAGAAAAAGTGCCCACCCATGTTGAGGTATTTAATTCAGCCCACAAGTTCCCAGGGATAAAATCTTCCATCAGACATTTTTCAGCCATTTTACCTCAGTGAAAAATTTTCAACGTATTCTGTTTAAAATTTGTTAAATATTACTGAACTTTGCCTTGCCTCAATTTTAAGCCAGAGATCAACTTGCCAGCTCTGTATTAAATATTTTTCCTGCACAGCTGCTAATGTGGCTTATGGTGAAGTGCAGGCCTGTATGCTGTCCGTAGAGAACACCCACCCTCTATCATTCTCCTGCAGAATGAGATCAGAGTAAATATTAAAAAAATAATCAGGTCACCTTACTGCAGGGTTTTTTAAATTTTATTTTGAAGGACGCTGACTGTGGCATAAGGGGATTTTGTGACTGAGGCCTTAAATCAGAGCCTTCAAATCTTCCAACCTCCCCCTCTGCCTCCACAATGTTTTCAATTTAGAATCCTGCTAGGACAGGAGACTGACAGGATTTACAAGGATAAAAAAAAAATAAATAAAAATTATAAAAAAAAAAAGCACCAGCCATACATTCAGCTAGTCCCTCACACGTCTCCAATACCTCACTCTCCAGTCCTGTGAAACAAGGTGAGACTTGGACATATCAGTTTGCATGCTGGCCTCTCAAAGCACAGATTATGCTTCCAGGATGGCTGCAAATACAGATAGGAGCAAAGCCGCAGGTCTAGTGCAGCACTGAGGGATGCTGCTCCTGGTACAAGAGCTCCACGAGTTCTCTTAAAAGATGGGGGATGGGGGCAGCGGGGATGGATGGGATGGGGAGCATGGGACAGGGAGGAAGGGAAACAGAGACGTGGATGGTTTAAAGTCAAATCAAGAACCTGCCTGGCACTGCCACTAGGCTAAGCTGCCTTGAGACCTCCTCCCACACTCGACACACACACAAATTGCTCTATATGGAGTACAAAAACCATTTTTTTCACGCCTTCAGATTGCAGATGCAGTAATAACTACATCCTCCCTGCCACTGGGCAGCAGCTGGCCCGCACCCCCCCCCCCATCTTTCCCCTGCCCTGTTGCAGCCGTATCCCAAGTGCCCTGCTCTTACCTGGTTTGCCTCCATAGGAAGGTCTGGATGGGCAGAGGGATGCCACGGCCACTCTCCTGCTCCTGGCCCTCTGAGCTTTTCCTTTTCACCATGATGCTGATGACAGCTGCTGCAGTCTCAGCAGACACACCAGTCGGGATCTCCCATGGCTGCCTCTCGCTCTCTGCAACTCTTTACCCTCTCCCCTCCATTCCCTGCAGCCCACCCCCTCCCTCAACTCCGCTGGTGCAAAATGGCTGCAGAAGGCAGGGAGGAAATTAGGGAGAGCGAAGATGTCCGCGTCCTTCAGCTTCCTCCCTGCCTTCAGCACCTCCCTCTGTGGACAGCTCCCCGAACCCGGAGCCCGGAGCGGGCGGGCGCTGCCGGGGGAGGAAAGGCGGGCGGGCGGTGCGGGGGCGGCGGAGGCACCGCCCGCCAAACTTCCCGCACCGCGCCGGCAGCAGCCAGCCAGCCCTGCAGCAACAGGGTCACCTCTGCCTCCTCTGCCTCTGCTTCTGCCTCTGCCCCTGCCTCTGCTTCTGCCCCTACCTCTGCCTCTGCCCCTGCCCCCTCTGCCCCTGCTTCTGCCTCTTCTGCCCCTTCCCCTGCCCCTGCTTCTGCCTCCTCTGCTCCTGCCCCTGCCTCTGCCTCCTCTGCTCCTGCATCTGCTCCTGCTCCTGCCTCTGCTCCTGCTCCTGCCTCTGCTCCTGCTCCTGCCTCTGCTTCTGCTCCTGCCTCTGCTCCTGCTCCTGCTCCTGCTCCTGCTTCTGCTCCTGCCTCTGCTTCTGCTCCTGCCTCTGCTCCTGCTCCTGCTCCTGCTCCTGCTTCTGCTCCTGCTTCTGCTCCTGCCTCTGCTCCTGCTCCTGCCTCTGCCTCTGCTCCTGCTCCTGCCTCTGCCTCTGCCTCTGTCTCCGCCGCAAAGTAGGGAAGCCCCGACAGTCCGCAGGGAGAGAGAGGGATTCGCAGAGCATCCCAGAGCCTGCCGGGTCGGGAGAAACACTTCCTCTCTCTACCCCCTTCCTTTACCCTCCCCCTTCCCCGGCCCGCCGTCTTCCGTCTGATGCCTTAAGTTTTGGCTTTTATATTTTTTAGACTCTGTTGGTGCTGTTTTGGTGGGTACTTTCAGGTTCCATATTAAGTGCTACTAAGGTCTCTTCACAGAGTAGGCAGACAGAACAATTCCTTCTCTAGTTTAGGACCAAGGACAACTTTCAGGCCCAAGAATGAAAACAACAGTGAAGTGAGAAGAAAAAACAAGGAGGATGGAGCTTTATAACCTGAAGCTATAATTGGACAATGAATTCCAATATGCTAATGAACCAGAACTTCTTATAAAAGTGTGAGACCTCATGGCCGGTCATCCATTTAGTGACCATTTTGGGGTGCACCTTGGGTGTAGCCCAGCCAGGCTCTTGTGCTGCCCAGGTGTGCCCATTGAGCCTTTTAATAAATCTCTAATTTTATTCTTCTGCTCTGTCTGGTCGCTGTTCCAGCTCAGCCTCTAGAAGGCATCACTTCCCTCCCTCTTTCCTTCCGAAATGGGGAGAGAATGGAAGCAAGTCATAAACCCTCTCTGAAAGTGAAGATTGCTGTTTGGAGCAGAGGAACTTCGGGGAAGATATTCCACAGAATTTTCTTACACAGAAGAGCTGAGACAAAAGTAGAGAGGACATGAAGTGCCAAAGTAGATTTACTTGTATTTCCACTTAGACCAGACTAATTTAACTAATACAAGCATATGACTGAGTCAGGTTTGCTGGAAATATTTCTCAGGCACTGTTAGATTAGCTCTCCTCTACCTAAGCATATCAGAATATAGTATACTAAAACAAATAATTAATAGAATAAAATGAAAGACCAATGCAAGTTCATCCCAAAAAGTTTTCACAGAAAAAAAACAACAAAACAAAACAAAAAAGGTGAATGAAAATATTGAAAATTTAGAGAGATACTCCAACAAACCAAGGCCATACTTCTTCCTGTCTTTTAATCTTCCTACTAAATGTTAGGCACTCAAAGATTCACCAAGATCGTTTCTTCCTGGTAGAAGAGCTGAACAGATGAATACCACCTGTGTATTTCCTTAGGGGTACTTCAGGAAGAGGTTTGCTGAAAATTCAGTGGCACTACTTACGTAATTGGAATTTACTTCCACTTGAAAAAATGTTTTTTCTGGTGCCCAAGATAAGACTTCTTTGCAGTGACTTAGGCTAGTCTTGATCTCCAGTGCTGGAGAACAGGAACTTATGTGATCTACATTTTGCTAAAATCCTCCGCCCCTTAAACAAAAGAAATGTTAAGACAACTAACTAGAAGCTAATTTCTTAAATAAAAAATATGTTTGCAACCAAAATGTTTTGTAATTAAAATGATGAATCTCCCTTTGAGCACTGAAATGCTGAACCAGTTGGCTTTGTTCATATTGTCTGGCTGGGGTCTTTGCTGGCATTAACTTGTACTGCTGGTGCACAGAAGTAGGGCCTTTTTATTAACAGGATTACCTGGTCCAGACAGGAAAGCTTTTAATGATCATGTCCTTTCCTTCCATTAAGTGCAATTGGACATGGACAAAATGATCTTGATTTCTTTTAAGAATACAGAGAAGAGGTAGTTAAAACAGTGGGCTTCTAAATGCAAGGTATGTATTAAGTTTACCTATTCCACATCCCCTCAATGAATCCAGGACTTTTGTCTTCTTGTTTGGACAGTTTGGAAAGCAAATTTGAGTGTTAGTTTCTTCTAGAATGCCTCTCAACAGTCAATAGTAAAACACTATGCAGTAGGAATAATGAACTTATTTTAAAATAATTGGGATTTTTTTTCAAGTCCTGTAATGTGCTAGAAATTATTGACTAAAGCTGTTATGCATCAACAAATCTGAAGTGTAGTTTTTTTGAGTTTTAGTAATTGTCAAGCAGGAAAAACGCTCTTCTTCCAAGAAGAGTATGGGGACAAAAAAGTTCTGATACTATTTGCAATTAAGGAGAATAAGTGAACTGAGCTGTTGAGGCCTGAAGAAGTGCCTGAAGGTCTGTGTCTTCCTGCTGCTGTTGGCAATAGCACTAACTAGCACTCACAGCATTCCCACAGGCAGAAGGATTACTATCCCTCAGAAAGCCAGAAGGTTGCAGACCAGGGGTGGCTTATCTGAATGTTGTTTTAAGTGCTGCATAGTCTTACTCTCAAAATCAGTACCATTTTAGTCAGTGGTAATATTTACCTACCTTGAGACAATTGCATTATCTTAGTAACTGGTTAGCACAGTTCAGATGTGTTTGGTTTGGGTTTTGTTTGATTTTAAATGGATATCTCTCTTTATTCCTGCTTTCAAGAAGCAGCCACAATAGCTTCCAGTTTGTCTCTCTAAGCCCAAGCTTATTGTTCCTGTGCTTTGCTATGCAACAGGAAACCCAAGAGTAAAAGAGAGCACTGCAGCTTGCTCCAGACTACAGCCAAAATTTCCTAATGATTTTTCTGGTTGACAGGGACACTAGAGGCATTTGGTGTGGTCAGTCCAGGACAGCTCCCTAGTAAACAGAAAGGGATTAAAGTGTGAACACAAAACTCCACAAAAAAACCCCAAAACAAACAAACAACCCAAACAAACAAACAAACAAAAAAACAACAACAAAAAAAAACCAAAACAGAAAGAAAAAACCCAGACAAAACCAAATTTTATTGGAAAACAATGGCATTCATCAGTTTCAAACATTGCTGCCCTGAATAGAGGCTGTGCTGGACAGCAGAGAAGCTCACTAGCAGCACTCCACTGAGCCTCCAAAGGGGAATCCAAAGGGTCTCCCTTCAGTCTGAGGAAGAGCAGGAGTACTGCACACATGGGCACTACACATTAGTTCCACATCACTCAGAAAGCAAGAGGACAACATACCAGTGCCTCTACCTGGCTTTCTGTTACATCCTTGAAGACTCTAAATTTAGACGAAACAAATAGCTTTGGAATTCAGGATTATTTTCTTTTTTCTTTGTGCATAGCCAGTGCCTTGCCCTGTCACAAGCCATTGGCAAGTGGAGGTCACATTGCCCAGCAATGAGAGAATCACTACTTTGAATTTTGTTTATGATTACTTTGTAGTAACTGAAAATGTAACTGCAAATTTCAGTTCTAGTCAAGCTTGCCATTTGAGTGCAGCATATTGCTCTCCAACTCCACCCAGTCACAAAAGACACATAAATCCCTCTGTTTGTACAGAGGTTTGAAGTTACAGCACTTCTGATGCAAAACAAATCAGATGGCAAAGGAAACATTATAACAGCTGGCTCTGTCACAAGAACTGCAGGCATGTTGAGATGCAGATCTCAAATCCAGCCAAGCCATGACCAGCACTAAACACAGGAGGTGGCAAAGGTGGTTGACATTAAGTTTGACAGTGGCTAGAGACAAGTTTTGTTCTTGCCTTAGTCTGGAGACAATGCCCACCACTACAAAGGGCACAGGAAGCTGAAGTAATCTGTATCTCTGTAAGTACAATGAATTGCATGTGTAAGAGAAGAAATTTTACCACCTTGAAGAAGATTTTATTTATCTCTATACTGAATTTCTGCTGGCAGCAGCAGCTTTCAGATTTACAGTCAGCATTTGACAACACCTAAATATTAACACTACAGTGGATGCTACAACGGGAAAGTCCTACAAATCATTCCCCTGCCTTCCCTTACAGTGGGGATAGAGAGGAAACAAGTAAACTCTTCAGAGAGGCTGTTACAGTAGGACAACAGCAAAGTGTCCTGAAAATTCACCTGTGCTCTGTTCTCTAGGCTACACTGGCATCTTGGGCTGGCACAGAAACACAGGTCAGTCTGCCTGCAAAATGATCAAGACTACTGCAAAAGATCAGAAAGCAGGTGAGGGAAGAGTGGAGAAAGCCCAGCACTACTCCAACAATTCTTAGCCCCTGAAACTGCTCAGTCACAGAAGATGCCCATGACACTATCTACCCATTTCCTCTTGTTCTGCATCCAGGAGGAGTCTGACATGCCTCCAGATCACATGATTCTGCTTGATCACTGCTTTATTCATCAGACAGTTAGGTTTACAATCCATCACAACAGGATTTAGTCTTGATCCAGCAACAGTCCAGGCTGACAGCATAGCACAGAGTGGGGACACGGAGCAGAACCTGAGCATGAAGCCCCCACCTTACACAGGAGTGCTCAGAGCAGGGAACTGCTCAAACCTCACTTGTTTCCATGGTTTTGCTCTCCAAGTTCCCACCCTCAAGCAATCCCTGCCATACACACTCCTAAGAATTCACATCTTATTTATCTGAGCTGTCTGTGCAGAATCCAGGCTCTCAAGAGTGTGTCAAGACATTCTGTTGTGCAGCAGTCCTTCCAAAAGCAAAGCTGCAAACAGCTCCTAAATGTAGATTCCAGAGCATGGGAAAAAACATTTGAGATCTCTTTCACTCTTACTCTGCTGCCAGCAGGCTTCTGTCCTGGCTGAACAGACCCATCATGAAGGATGGGTTTCTCTCTTGGGACAAGCAGTCATAGAAGATTAGCACTGATGGATGTCACTCATTCTACCCTTTCCCATATGGGTCTGTCAGGTAGAAGGAATGTAAAAATTGAGAGAAGCCTAGGAAAGCCCTGTTTTTTTCTCTAAGGGCTTTTAAACAGCATGAAAACATTTCCACTAAGGTTCTTCTGAAGTCTCCTTCACAGCTCTGCTAGCTAGCCCTGCTCAAACACAACACAACTGTGTTCAGAAACAAGGATAAATAATCCCTAAAACTGCAAGGATCCCCTAAAATTACAAGTTTTGCCGCTGTTGCTGCATGAATTTGGGCAGGGCAGATTTGCAGTTCATCTGGATTAGATTCCACAAGAAGAGTTAGACAGTTAATCCTTTGACTGCATTTAGGTGGAACCAATAGACTGGCACAGCACTCATGCGTCTGAGAGTTTTATTTCAAAACAGAGCAGAAACACAGGCTCTCCACACCTTATGCAGTAAGTTACTGCTTTTGAATAATGTTCAAGCAACAAAACAGACTCACACAGACATTTAACTGCAATTACATACACTGCAGGCACAGCTAGATAGGACAGGATGGGAGGGAACAAAATCCTGGAGATGACATGGGTGGCTTATCTGGACAAGACTGGGAGAAAAAAAAAAAAAAGAACTAAGCTTTCACTGTCAGGATCCCTTGGATCAGGACTCTCCACGATCTGGTAGCAGCTGAAAAACTTCTGCTTCTTTTGGGGAAAAAAAAGCAACAAACCTCCTCCCCTCAAAGGCTGCCCCACCCAACCTTTCTTACCTTCTTCCTAGAGAAGAAAGTGTGGCTCTCTTGTTCTACTGTGCTCCCAAACATGCCTTCTTCTCTATTGCTCAGAGAGAGCTGAGCACCACATACCCAGCACGCTTCTCTGTCCAGAACAACGGTGCTCGCACTAAACCAGGTTTGGGAGCCCCTCCACCAGAGCCACACTGTCGTTTCATCCCAGCACGTGGTACTTCTGCATGGCCAAACACCTCGAGGTGGAAGGCCTTCTGCCTCTTACCAATGTCTCTGACTCACTTACTCTCCTCCTGTACAATGCAAAGCGCACCCCATGAGCTGAGGCAGGCACAGGATGGACAGATGTTCTGTACCTCTAACAAACATTGTATCAGGATTCCTACGTCTCCCTCCTTTCAATAACAAGTAGTTAATCAAGATGTTGTTCATAAATTGTACTCATCTCAGTGCTCCAACACCACAATCTACTAGCAAATTATGAACTAGATCACCTACCACATGCTGTTAACATATCACAATAACAGAAAAACAATCAACAATCACAGAAATGTCATCTCTTCCTTGTTCACTTTGAAAGGGAGAAACAGGTTCTTACCAGCTGTCCTCAACCACTGTGAATGGTTAAATCATAATTTACCCTTTTGTTCTTAGCTTATTAATCCTTTCCCTTCCCACAGACAGATGAGGCATTAGTTCTGCCTTGTAGCTAAGCTTGCTTAGGAGGGTGCTTCTATTGGATAATTAATGTCACTTTATCATTCCTCCAGGTCGTTTGACAGCATTTACTTAGGAACATTGCAGCACTGTGTGTGAAGTCCAGCTTGCTGAAGGTTTGGGATACTTAAGGCACTCTACTCAGTTGTATTTCCCTCCAACGCCACACCCCGTGCTGAGCACACTGGCAATCTGTGCCAGCACACAGACATTCTCTGCAGCATTTGTTGCCCAGAGTAGCAGGAGTAGTCTCAGTGGGATGCTGTACAGCAGTTCTCTCAGTGGTGTGTTGTATAAAGTGGCACTCAGTAGTATGTTGTATACAGCAATACTCTCAGTGGTGTGTTGTGTACAGCAGTACTCAGTAGAATGCTGCCCAGAGAAGCTCTGGCATCCCTGGAAATGTTCAAGGCCAGGCTGGACAGGACCTGGTGGGACCTAGTTTAGTGGAATTTGTCCCTGCCCATGGCAGGGGGTGGAATGAGTTGAGCTTTCAGGTCCCTTTCAAACCGATCTGTGATTTCTCTGTCCCACCCACAGCACAGAGCCTGAGCTGAGGCCGGGACTCAGCATCCAGCGCGGATCCATAGTGACACACTCCAAGCATCCCTCGAAGTCTGCACTGTTTCCCCATTAGTTTCTAAGACAGACCCAAAGCTCACCTCAAGCCCCAAGTCCTGTCACCTCCACCAGGCTGGCACTGCCCCCGTGCTCCTGCCGTGCCGCAGGGACCGCTCGCAGCGCGGGGCCGCCATTTCCGCGGCCTACGAAGCCCCGGGGCCGCTGAGGGGCCGCGCTGAGGGCCGCTGTGCCCGGCCCCGCTGCTCCTTGCGGGTGCTGCTGCACGGCACCGCCAGACAGAACCACAGCGTCACTGTGTGGGACATCATCTGAGACCATCGAGCCCAATCAACACCGCCTTGTCAACCACACCACGGTACCGGCTGCCACATCCAGGCTGTCCTAAACACCTCCAGGGACAGCGACTCCACCACCTCCCCGGCAGCCAGTTCCAATGCCCAGTCACCCTCTCTGTGAAGAACTCTGCACCCAGCAGGGAGATTCTGACCCACAGAAGAGGATGCAAGCCATAAAAACGGATCCTTTTGTAGCAGTACAGCTGGATCCGCTGTAACTGCTCCTGGGCAGACTGAGGGCAGTCAGTCCTGAGCAGGTGCTGTTTGCACAGGGCTCGCATTCAGGAGGAGCTGGATCCCAAACATGGGAAGCTGACACACACAAATAGATGACAAGCGAGTTTATTTTGCAAAACAATCACTATACAGCAACAAATACAATTGCAAATTGGATTGAAAAACATGAACTACCTACCACCAGCCATTCAAGAAATGCCTCTTTGATGGTAACAGGCTCTAGAATTGTCAGAAAAAACACAGGTTTGTAACAGCAGACTGTATTCCTTGATATCCCAGCATACAGCATGTTTACTTGGTTTTTTCTCTTTGCTAAAGTTGAAGTGGCTTTTATACGCTTGACTTTTCCCAGTGTGAAACTAATTTACCTTCCTGCAGTGGGAATTACTGGAGTTGCAGAGGGAGTTGCTTTAGCAATCTGACTAGTGAGTGAACTCACAGACAGCTAGGCTAGAAATCTACCAGTGCTGATTTTCACAGCTAATGTGATGTACTCTTCAAGGCATTTGCCATTGAAGGGACATATACTTGGGTTTCAAACAGTATGTAGTCCAGCATGGAAAACCTTCTGCTCATGTGGTAGTCAACACAGGCTGCCTTTTGACTCCCTTTGAGTCACATATTTAGGCAAGCTTAGATGTGTGAGCAGTCATGATGAGGTTACTACTGTACCATAGCAGAGGGCTGAATGAATAATTCCATTTACTGCTGTACAGTGAAAATATATATCGCCCTTGTGGGCTCATACTTTCCCTCATTAGTATGAGTTTTTCCTTTATTCTTGCTGGACAGAGGATTGCTCAACTTTGATTTCTTTCAGCTTGTGGTTACATAGAAACAAAACTCTGCAGAAGAGGCAGAAGCACTCTTTCATATCTACAGCCAACGATTGATTATGAAAGTTGGGGTGCTCCCCTAAGTACCCAAACAAGGTTTCACCATTCCTTTTGTCTGGATTATCTCTGCTTTGTTACAGAACTGGGTCTCAGGCACCCGACAAACCTGCTGGCTCAACAAGCCTGTGGGAAAGAAACACAACAGATGCAGTTTCCAGGAAGCTGGCTCTATCTTCTTTAGTGGGCATTACATATTTACAAACTGTTGTTTTTAAAACGAACACTCTTCTTGAGAAAGTTAAGATTAATATGAGCTTTTCAGTGAACATCTAGAGTCATGTAACATAACTTGGTTTTTTTAATTATTATTTAAAAGCACAGAACTCCTTATTTCTTTTCATCTAACTCCACAGCATTCTAGGATTCTTTCTATGGAAGGATGTTAATGATTACAAAGGTCTTTGCTTCAGTCAAAACAAGAAAGCTCATTTTAATACATGAAATAAATGACTTGGTGTGCTACACCACTCTAACTTTGGACTCATAGATGAATTAACTAAGCTTAATTTTCTAGATTATGCCAATTTTAAAAGCAGAATAAAAACACTTGAGTGTCAGGTTAACACTGTTTTGATGAGATGCTGCTCAGGTTCAGAGAGCAGAGGTTCAGTAGTACCATGGTTTTTCTTCTACACTGGCAAAAGGCATAGAAAGAAAAACCATTGCAGAGCTAATTTATATTAAGTGATAGCATAATCAGAGCAATGTGATACAGATACTGTCAGTTTTCCTGTCTGTTGTTTTTCTGAAAAAATGGGAAGAAGTTTTAATGCACCTCATGTGACACTGTTTCCATGCGAATTCTTAGGATTAGTTTAAGCAGAAGTGTAACAAATACAAGGCAGAAATCAGAATCCTCCAGTTGCACTTAGGATGCTTCTAAACTCACTGTCCTTTGTATGCAACAACTGACTTACAGTGTTAGGTACTTTACTATGTGAAAAAGCTTTTTGCAGAGCTGAAATGTCATGTGTGGGGCTGTCAGAAGTTCATATTCAGTAAAAGTTGGAGAGATTTAACCACTTTGTTTTGTCTTTGTACTGCTGTAGCAGCTTAGCCAAAACCCCACTTTGGTCCACTGAGTATTTACTGTCCAGTAGCTGCATTACTACCCAAATGTAATAATGATGGGGAATCCTGTGCCATTAATTATTAGAATCTCCACAGACATAAAAATCTCTTTGAGTCTCTTCAGACCAAACCCCAACACACACACACACACACACACACATAAAAGTTAAGAAGGAAAAAGAACAGATCAAAATTTTCCAAAACACATAATTAACCTAATACATGTATCAAGTATAGCTCAACTGACAGTGCAAAGTTTAGTTACGAGGTTTCAAAAGGAAAAGATAAAACAATCTGCAAGAATGTAAACTGGTCATTTCATAATGTCTCATGTACATAGGGCATCAGCAAGTCTGCTGAGGATCTCCCATCACCAGTGTTCTCTCTGGTAACTCCACTAGATTGGCTGGTTGTGTATCTGCCTTTAATCTTCCATGCACACTTTTTCTTATACTTTTTATATAATTAGTCAATATTTTGCTCAGATTTTAAGATGCCCTATTTAATTGATAAATCATTGTGACAACCAGTCCAGGGAGCTCATTTTTATTTATTCACGAATTGTAATTTACAGGCATCTCTTCTATGATTATCCCTGTTATCTGAGTGCCTGAGTGTACATGTGAGACATCACTAAAGGAGTGGAAACATCTTAATATTTTTTCTGTTTCAACTTTAGCAAAAGAAAAACAATAAATAAAACATTCATTGTTACTATGGGAATGAAAAAAAAAGGACAAGGGAGGAAGGGAGAGAAAAAGAGAAAGAAAGAGAGAAAGTGACAAAGAGAGAAAGAGAAAAAGAGAGAGAGAAAAAGAGAGAAAGAGGAGAAAAAGGGAAAGAGAAAGAGAAAGAGAAAGAGAAAGAGAGAAAGAGAAAAGAGAAAAGAGAAAAGAGAAAAGAGAAAAGAGAAAAGA